>CM061914.1:128542870-128700989 GCA_031002005.1 Vandiemenella viatica
TATATATTATTGTGCTGTACATCAGGAACACAGGAATAGGATATTATGCGACCGAACTTGGTTGTGGGCGATTATCGCTCGGATTTGGTATTTGCGGGAACATGGGTTCACTCCCAATTCGGTCATCTAGATTTCGATTTTCAATTCTTCTTGAGATCGCGATATCCCTACAACAACTTTCCGCGAGGTAATGACGTCATAACACTGCATTATTCGATCACTACATCTACATCTACATATATACTCTGCAATTCACAAAATTGTGGGTGGCAGAGGGTGCACAGCACCAAAGCTAATCTCTTTGCTGTGCATTCCAATCCCTAATGGTACGAGGGAAAAAGAATTCATATAAGAATCAGTCCGGCACCTTATTTCTCTAATTTTATCTCTCCTGTCCTTCCGACTCAAATAAGTTGGTGGAAGAAGTATTTCACTACACTAGGCGTATTATTTTCGAGCAAACACTAGCTTGGAGTACAGCCTGGACCAGCTTTTCATCGCTAAAACTACTTTCCGAAATAATTCTAGTGATGTATGCTACTTCCGCAAGTAGTTATAGCGGAGCGGTGTTGTGGTTGGTCCAGTATACATTACAACCTACTTACTGCTGGAAAACAATATGTCCAGCGATTACCGCAGTATTGTCATTAGTTGTTCTAGTGGTACCACGATCTCCAATAATCTCCGTTTTTTTCATAGTTTTCTGAAAATACGGACTCCTTGTCAACAATTTTCTCTAATGGCCTGGACGTCGACGAGCCGCGAAGCACTACACATAGTAAAGGAAGAAAGATAGTACTTTTAAAACATTAATGTGAATTACGAAGAAATCTTGAAGCTTTGTTTTTATCTTACTTGAAAGTGTTATGAATACAAATTTTGTGTACTATTTCTGTTTGGTATCACTGTCTGCAGACTCGAAAAGTATCTGACATACGTTTATAGCTTAATGTTTGAACGTAGACTGAAAAAGTTTTCAGTTTCATTAATAATACAGTAGCATAGTTGCAGAGATACAGTGGATCATAAGAAGTATTTTGAATAAAATATTTTATCAAGAACTTCTCCTGAGAAATCAATTGCCTGAATATAAAAGTACAAACTTTTCTGAAAAGTTACCCTTTTTGTTTTATTAAATAGATTGTTGTCTCCCGTAAAGATAAATATGATTAAAGAATGTCGCAAGAAACATACATTTGTTTCTGGAGAATGGTATATGATTTATTAATAATTCTGTATCCATAACATTTGGTTATACGTGTCAGAAATATGTTTTCTCTAAGTTTATTTTAGATTGAATGTATTATAATCTCACCCCTCCCCCTCCCCACCCCGCACTGAAAAAAAAAAAAATTGGTAACCTAATGCTCATAGATATTGACTATGGGTTGTACGTGAATATATCCTATATCCAGTCTCCTGTTCTTTATGATGTCTGATGTAACCTGTTCTTTGATAGTTCTCCTGTCCACACGCATAAATTTCGCCAATGTATCATTGGATTTGGCATAAATTATTCTATCCAACAACGTTACACTCAATGTTTGTGACTTGTATTGGTTGGTCATATGATCTGACATTCTGAAATTGTAAGAGATTTTTGCCATTAATGTTCAAAAAGTAACAAGTAAGTAAGTGACATAAATTCCTGTGTTCTAACGACCCGATGACGCAGTTAAAGTTGATGCGTATTCATTCTCTATTGTTCGCGGGCCTGCAGCATAACGCTGAATCAGAATTTCAAAGCGTCTTTGAGTAACTCATACGAACGAAGCTAAGCACTGCATTAGTGAAGTTTAGGTTGTGCAATAATTACAATTCCTGATCGTACAATGATTCGAACGGAGAACTCTGAATTTTCAAAGCGGGTGCCACAACCACTAAGCTGCCAGATCACACTGGAGAAAGTATCGTCATATGTTGATTGTTCCATCTTCCTACAAAATTAATGAATATGAACTATGGATTGACATTTGATTGGTGCATATTGGATAGCAAAGTCTTTCAATGTGTGATCGGAAGTCTTTTTTTTTTTTTTTTAATGGCTTAACACCTAGGCGAAGTCGAAGTCATTAGAGGGGGAAAGGAATGGCGGCAAGTAACGGGGAGGAATTCGGCTGTGGCTTTTCAAGGAACCATCCTGCCATTAGCCTGCAGTGATTTGGGGAAACCTTGTAAAACCCGAATCTGGATGGCCGAATGGAGATTCGAACCGGCGGCCTCCCGAATACAAAGCCAGAGTATTACCGTTCACCCTCCACGCTCGGTGATGGAATGTAAACTGGACTTGCACGTAAAGATGTAAATAGATGGTAATCTAAGACAACTAAATCAATTTACTAATAATATACGTCTTAAAATAAGACGAAACGCGTTTGCCGTATAAAGCATTTGTTTAGCTGCAATACGGAAGGCCAATTTAAAAAAATAATACTTTCTCCAGATCCTAGTTCGCTAGACTTGGACTTCCAGGTATGTAATTTGTTTGTGATTCCATATACTTAAACTCTGAGTTATCACTTTTAGTAGCTGAACAATAAGCTCTCTTACTAGTCTTCCCGAAAAGTTCTTGACGTCAGCCATAACCGGAAAGGACAAATAATGACAAATAAATTTCCAAAATGTCTTGAATAAGTGTAAACAGTGATGGCCATCAAATTCCACATTTCGTAGTTTGCGGCTAGCACTGCCGTTTACAACAGGGGACTGACACGAACATTACAGTCGTTTTGATGACAAGACTACTTGTTAATCCCATAGACGTATTTGCGACAGTAAAAGTTAAAATTTGTAGAATTCCTTAGGATTTATGTCACCTAATACTTCCCTTTTTTTTAATTCCAGATTTCACTTTCTGATCGATTTCCAATCTACTACGGTCATGTGGCGTTGCGTGTGAATCACTCCTAGTGGAGGAGGTTGGGGCAGTTCCTAGGAGCGTCCTTATACACACGGCTCTGGCGGTGCTGCCCACCTGTTCCCGCAGCCCACCCACGCAGCAGGTAGTGTGACTCAGGTAGCTGAGAGGACGCTGGACCGCAGCCAGGACGACTGTGCGGTCCGCCTGCTCTGATAATCACTTCGCCCAAGTCACTCGCTACGAGCGGGACTGGTTGTTTTGTCACGCGACGGGTACAGTAAGTATTATTTCAGTTCCTCCTTAAACTTGAGTCTGCAACATATAACGAATCATTATCCCGTTTGTGTTTAAGTAGCGAGCAATTTCCGCTAAACTTGACGACATCACTATCTGAAAATTAGGAAAAGGAGACATAAAAGACTAACTGCTGGCATCGGAATAATGCTATGTCTGAAGCGTCAGGTACCTCCATACCATTGGCCCTACCTTCCGACACATCGCTAGATCTTCTGAAAGGCAAACACATCAAATTTATTCCGGGTGAGATATCTGCTGAGATCCTTGTTGTAACATGATTGGCGATTCAAGACGGGACTGAATGGCAAGCCAATCAATTTGGTATCGACATTTAAGAGAAATGGACTCCACGGAAATATCAAGATAAATGTTCGAACTGCAAATGCACAACCGTAGGCATAGAGAATAATGACACACTTGATATCGGGACATAATGAGGAAATACATGGAACAGAGATAAAATGACATTTCTTGAGCAAGGGGCCTCATTTGCCATACTTTCGATAAGACGCAACGATGATTTATGCACATTGATACACGGTCTTCTAAAATTTATATCTAGGGTTTGCACACAGGGAAGACGTGTGTCTTGCCAGTGAAGCGTAAAACAAGCACCTATTGCACATAAACATGGAAAAGAGTTTAGTCAAACACCAAAAATAAATAAAGAAATAAAAGTAACCTACTGAAATACGACTAAACATTTAAAGAAGAGGAGAAGGATAACAAGATGGAAGCAACGAGAGACAAATAAGAAACAAGCTTAGCCAGGTAAAACATGCATTTAATAAAAAGGAAAACCTCCTAGCAAGACATAATATGAGTTGGGGTATAAGATAAATATTGCAGAATACATTTTTTTCGAGTTCTGTTCTGTATGGATGTGAAACATGAACTATAAACACTGAAAGGTGAGGAAGACTAATTTCGTCTGAAAGAAATCAGCTTTATAAGATAAGTGGTTAAACAAATAAAAAGTATTTTAGAGATTAGGGAAAGTAACGCACGGTGTCGTTACACAAAATGAATGCGATATATCTACAGTTCTATTGCATTCGCACTGGTAGTTACTTTCATTACCAGGCGCCTTTTGGTATATAAAGTTCATATAAATACCTGTTTGATATATTCCACAGCTTACATGAAAATACAGTACAACACTAAACTGTAATTTAACGTTTAACTATAGTTTTGGTTGAAATTAAAACTGATCACTTAACACGCAATTTTAGACATGTGTATTCGAGTTACTGCATAAATCATAACCTGCTCCGTTGGCTCAGGTCGCTGAAGTATCGCGATAGTGTGAGCATCTGAAGAGCTACAAAAGTGCTGAATTGAATAATAAGCCTTTCAGCAGTGCGTATTCTGTGAGAAGATACAACACTGTTGATGGTAACACGTCCACCGCATGCGGACGTTAAACTTGTGGGTGTCTTTCGGAAGAATAGGCCTGAATGGGTCGGCACAGAGGTTCCCCAACTACCTTGAGTCATATCTCATACACAACACAAACTATGCACTGTTCACACAAACCATCGAGTCATTCACTATACGATAAAACTTAGAAAACTTTCAAACTGGGAAAAGCAACGAGAAACTTCCCTCCTCCTCCCCAGTTTGATAGTAACTATCTACGGTCGGATATGTGGCACACTTAAACTTCTGACCTAAACTATTCGTTCCTGTATTTGTCATATGAGCCACTGCACCACTCAAGACCTTGAAGTGCAAAACCTTGAAGTTGTGATGGTCAGGTGATGACAGCAAAAACACCAAACGCGAAAGTGTGAAAGTTGGTCTCGCGTACGAGTGTTGACTCTGGAAGACGAGTTAAACAGCAGGAGCGGTGGCCAAGTCTCTGCCAAAACAGGGAAGGAAGATGACAGATATGGGTCTTTCCTAACTCGGTCATGCTTTCCGCGAATGCTATCAACATGACAAGGAAGGTTTCCTCGAATACAGAATACAGGCGAACCATTAAATGAGTAAATACGCTTTGGAAACTTTTATGTATATACGACTTTTGGTCTCTGCGACCTTTCAGCCACGGTGAAAAAGTAGAGGGATCACAGTTTTTTAATAATTTTTTAAAATATTCTTCTTTGTTGTCAGCTTTGCAAATAGAGCAAAATTTTGAAACCTTGCTATACTTGTATCTTTGATATTTTCAAATCCGAAAATTACACAAATAAATTTTTAAAGCGTGCAAAATTACGTCAACAGGTCTTAAGTGCCCAGTACATTTCAAGTATTTGGCTAAATGCTCATTTGCGTTTTCCGAGTTCCTTAAAACATGAATATAATTGATGGCAACGACAGAAAAATGTATTAGAATTTCATAGGCTTGATAGAGAATGTATGACACAATTAGTGTTAGATGCTAGTATTAACGAAAGACATGAGAAACCGATGAAAATGACACAGGTAAATTGAAACATATCTTTCATAATAGTATTATTTGTTGTGTTATTCATTAAATATAAATGCATTATAGTTTTCAGAAGAAGAAGAGTATTCGAGCACTGATGAAGACTTTGCTGATAATAATGATGATTATAAGAAACAATCAATACTGATGAAGAATATATATATAATTGGTTCACCAAAATGAATTTTATTAAGTAATTTTATTTTTGTATTAATTCATTTTTTCTGTCCTTTATAAAGTACACAGAGGATACATAAAAAATATTTTATTTGTAGAAATATTTCAGATATGAAAATTTTTCGTTTAATGTTGCATATATGAAAATTCTACAAAAATAACTACCAATGAGAATATTTTAACTGCTCCAAAATCTTTTTAAACAACTGCATGCTTGCTCTGAGTCACGTGGTCTGGCGAGAGCCAATCGCACCGCAACACGATTCAAATCAGCTGGCCGCCGATATACAGGGTGTCCACAAATGAATATCGGGGTTTTAATGCTTTATAAGATTTATTACATTATCCTTACAGTTATAAATGATATGTCAAATGAAAGAGCAACTCAAACAGTTTTGTTCGTTGGCACTAGTGCGCATGTGCGTGAAATGTTTCCGTTGCGATCCGCTAGAATGCGGTAGTAGCAAAGATGGCGACTAGTGAAGAGAAAGCGTTTTGTGTTTTACAGTTTGCAAAGACTGAATCTGTAGTTACTGTGCAGCGTGCGTTCCGCATTAAGTTCGGGCGTGATCCTCCAAGTGACAATAACATCCGTAGATGGTATCATCAGTTTGAAGATACAGGCTGCCTTTGTAAAGGGAAGAGCACGGGACGACCAAGAGTTAGCGAAGAGACTGTTGAGCGAGTGAGAGAGTCGTTCACTCGTAGCCCAAAGAAATCTGTTCGGAAGGCTAGTCGCGAATTAGAAATTTCTAAGTCGACTGTTTGGAAAGTTTTAAGGAAACGCTTGCAACTACGTCCTTACCGTTTACAGTTGTTACAGGCTCTAAAGCCTGCAGACCATGGTTTACGTGCCAAATTCGCTAACGAAATGTTGTTACATGACGATGAAGATTTTCTACATCATGTTGTCTTCAGTGATGAATCGACCTTTCACCTCAGTGGACATGTTAACACTCATAATGTGCGGATCTGGGGCTCAGAAAATCCTCAAGAGATCGTACAAGTGCAACGAGACTCCCCTAAAATCAATGTTTTTTGTGCCGTATCCCGGCGGAAAGTTTACGGACCTTTCTTTTTTGATGAACCGACTGTAACTGGTACTTCTTACCTTGATACACTAGAGCAATGGCTCTTCCCTCAGTTGGAACAATATGAACCAGAGAACTTCATTTTCCAGCAAGATCGTGCGCCACCTCACTGGCATAACGAAGTACGCGGTTGGTTGAACGTAACTGTACCCGACCGCTGGATTGGCCGCAAGGGGCCCAATGACAGAGCTTGCTATGCGTGGCCTCCACGTTCACCTGACCTAACGCCATACGATTTCTACCTTTGGGGTTTCATCAAGTATCATGTGTATGTGCCTCCGTTACCAGCCGACCTCCTTGAATTACGACAGAGGATTGAAGCAGCTGTTGCAACAGTTACTGAAGACACATTGCTCAACGTTTGGGAAGAACTCGGCTACAGACTTGATGTGTGCCGTGTGACAAATGGTGCCCACATAGAACACTTGTAAGCTTGTATATAAAACTGTTTGAGTTGCTCTTTCATTTGACATATCATTTATAACTGTAAGGATAATGTAATAAATCTTATAAAGCATTAAAACCCCGATTTTCATTTGTGGACACCCTGTACAATTCACTCACGCTATCGTATAACATTTCCGATCACCTGGCAGGATTTAAGTCCCACCCAAATCGCCTGTCTTTCCAGAATTGTTTATTTCTAGGTGTAATATTATCGTGTGTAAATCTCAGCATGCCTAAAATAAAATTTTCGAAATTTTAGAAATACCATTTTGAAACGGCTTGACGAAATTTTAAGCCCGACTAAATAATCTGGCTTGTTTATTTTTCATTTTAATATATACCAAATTTGTAGGTATTACAATTTCAAAATGTCTCAAGAACATTATTTTGTAATTAAAAATTTGCAAAGCTAAAAATTCAAAGGTTGACTAGGACCCACTACCCTTCAGTGAGGTCTTCGATTTTAAATTTAAAAATTACAAAGAAAGTGTTATACAAATTTTCACGGTGCCTCAAATTCCTACCCTAGATTTTTAACAGCTCTGAGACTATACGTATTACTGCTTACCCTGCGCGCTCGGTATCTGTATGTACTTAGCATTGTTTACCTTGGAAATAACCATAAATATGTTGGAATTTCACAATACAGAGAACTCGTAAGATATTTATGCTGGGGTATTTTCCGGATATTGCCTTGAAAGTCAGCCTTACGTTTAAACGTTGCTGGATATGTTACTACGTGTGTGCAGGGATGATTAATAACACGAACAGTTCAATCCTGACTATCAGGATTTTGCTTGGTTCATTGAACTATTTACTATGCTCACTTTCGTGAGGTGCGTCGTAGCTTCTACTTGCAGTATAAATTGTGGATGGACAACAGTAGTTTACTTAATAATAGTTTACTACAAATCACTATTAAATTTGAATGCGTCTTTGTCAAGAACCAGATGACGGTAATAACAACTATTTCTATCAACCAAAATAAATTGAAAGGTAATACACAGTTATAACATAAGTGATAGAACAATGAACGTCAAATATCATTCTCCCTGAAAATTGTTCAATATCTCCGTTCTGCCCCATCTTAACAGTTAAGAAAGAAGAAGTAGAGGATGATGCTGACGATAAATAATAACTGTAACGAAACAGTTGATCCGGTAGCGCTTTCTACAGATTCCATGTCTAGTTTTGTTTTGAATTCTTTATATTTTATGATATAAATTTCAGCAGGTTCCGCCGTCTCTAACGAAATTTCCTCGCTCCGCTGCCTACAAATGAAAACTTTCTCACCACATTACCTATTAAATCAAGTGGTTCTTTCAATTTTTACTTTCGGTATTATGCTTCTAACTCATGCCTGTTCTGTTAACTCAATTTTTTCAGCCCCATGATTGTATCCAGTACTTGACATGAGGTTAGGTAGTTTCAATTCTGAGGGGTGAAGAAATTTTCATCATTCGGATTTGGCCGGCGGGATAGAGGAGATGGCAATGCACGATTCCTAAACTCCGCAGTGAGTAAGAAATGATGGTAATACTAATGGTTGTTCTTATTTCAGATCTGAACGATAAAGTACGAGAACTCATTGAACATTTTCGGAATAATTGGCCCGAATGGGTCGGCACCTTTCTTCAATCTCTCTTCTACTTTCATCACTCATCAACAATACATTAAACACACAAAATCATCAAACATTCAGTAACACTTTCACACTCAGGAAAAACAATACCATACTAGTTACATCTCTCCGAGATGAAACAAAAATCGGGATATGAAATCCTCAGCAGACACCGCCTACACTTGATTACCGGATACGACACAAACTTTGACGGGAGAGGAGTGGAGTGGTTACAATGGCATATTAAGAGCCATCCCTGTATTCGCCGGATTTCGGGAAACCATTTAAAATCTAAATCCGGATGGCCGGACGGGGATTTGAAATTGCGTCCTTCCAATTCAAACGAAACCTAACGAGCCAGCCACAGCTCTTTGTATCAATTCCGTGACGGGTTAGGATGGCCTCTAACAAGCAGTCACGAATCGAACTGCTTTTCTCTCAGGGAAATAAGGTGCGGCATAGATGAGTATGTTACCCGCGACTTCATACACATGGACTTGAAATTATATTGCTAGAATTGGATCTAAAGAAAGATGTAAGTTACGAACAGGGTGTTACAAACAGCACGGAGTCGGCATAATATGACGAGGAAGCCCTGAGGCCAGCTTGCCATTTAGTTTCGTCTGGTCTTTTTTCTTCTGCACGAGCATGAGATTCTTGGTTTCTAATAATCTTAGCTGCTCTGTTTGAGCTACGCCGTAGGTTTGATTCACGACTGATAAACACATGTAAACAGAAGACAACATGTATTGATGCCAAAAACTTTTAGACAAACACAAAATAATAGTCTGGTTCAACGCAAATCAACGTCTTAACTATACAATAAGTTTTTAATTTATTATTATTATTTAATAGAGATATATAATACCCAGGGCACCACAGGGTGCTATTGGCATCAAGTACCTCTCCACCGAAAGGAAGTGGATAGGGTATTGGAACGGGAAGGAGTTCGGCCATGGCCTTTTAGAGGAACCATCCCGGCATTAACCTTAAGTGATTTCGGGAAACCATGGGAGACAGGAATCAGGATGGTTGTATATTACGGGGTTAGATCTCCGAAATAAAGTTCGTCGATCTTCGTTCATACATATGGTATATATATAAACGAATCGCACGACGTGATTCTTCTGACCGGTTTGCGACGCAATTGCCGCAGGAATTAAATGTCCCGAAGTTGCACCCTCCCCCCCCCCCCCCCCCGACCCCAAAATGCAGGTACAGGTATTACCTTATCCGCAATGGATAGGTCATCCCTACTAAATCGAGTCTAGCGCGCCTGACTCGGTTTGCAATTGACACCTTGCGGGAGTGTGTCACTGAAGATACACAATAAATTGTGTGTGTGTGTGTGTGTAATTTATGTAATTTATACAATTTATGAACAGATCATACACAAACTGACTGCGAGAGAAACAAAGCCTGAGCGACCGACATTAAATTACATAGATTTACACATTCTACTCGCATGTCTGTCCCCGTTAAGTTAGATCTCAAAATTTAATGTCAAAATACATTATTTATCTTGAGAAAGTGCTTCCTAATAATCCATAGTATTTCCTTATCAAATTTCATCAAGATTAGTTCAGCCGTTTAATCGTAAAAACCTAACAAACAGACAGAGTTACTTTTGCATTTATAATATTAGTGTAGAGTCTTAGCTCTTGCTGATAGCCATTGGAATGCGATGAGATTAATTTTGGTGCAAAGCACCCTCTGCTAACGACAATTTTGTGAATGTTAACTAGGTTTCCAATGAGTTTTGTGGTTTAGCAGTGTTTGGGATTGGCGTAGTGGTTGGGTGTAGTAGTGTGGCTCGCTACTGCGGCAGCCGGCAAGTGGGTCAGAGCGGGCTCCGCTGGTCCAGGGCCGTGCGCGCGCACCGCAGCCTCCCTCCACGAGCAGATCAATACGGCTCTGCGCCGGGAGAGACGGCACAGCATCGATCTCCACAGACACTGCAGCTGGGACCCACGCCCCAAGCTGGTCACTGCCCCTGCGAAGCGCCGCTTTAAGCCAAGCAACGCCACACTGCCCACATCTCGAGTCTTCTCGAGGAGAGCCATAAGGCATAGTGGTCAACCATCTCTTAGTTATGATAGTTTATTTCGTATGGCACAAGGATACTAAGATAGGAATTATAGTGAACTAGCTGATACCCGCGACTTCGTACGCGTGGATTAAGAATTTCTCTGCCATAATTGAACATAGAAAGTTGTTGGTAACAAAGGATTGGTCCCAAACAACACAGAGTAGGGATAATATGACAGGAAAGCTATCACTATATCATTCCACCGTCGAACCTGTCTCTTGAAGAGGATCAGTTTCCAACATATTTCTGTCACCATTCGATAAGTTCTCAAAATTTCGTGATTACAACTATCAATCATACCGGAAAAAATGCACTGTGCCTTTCCTACAGATTTTCTTGTCAAATCCCATCAATATCGGTATAGCCATTTAGTCATCAAAACGTAACAATAAAGACAGAGACTTACTTCCGCATTTATAGTATTACTACTGCAGGTCACACACACACCGACTGCGAACAACCCCTGAGTGATCATTATAACGTAAAAAAGTGTACACCTACAGCATTGCAAGATTACCTACGATTTGCCTTGCATTGCACCCCTAAATTTGTGATATCTACAGTTTAACATTCAATCCGAATAACCAACGGTCCAGGCGTGACTCTTACGATCAAAAACAATTTTTAAAGATCTTTGCCTTCATGGAGATTCGAACCGGAGAGAACGATCCAACCAGCAGCAAGCAAGCGTTTTAACCACTGAGCTACTAGACCGATATATAAAAATGTGGTACAGAGACTTACACATCCTACGCGTCTATTTATCGTCGTCAGTAATTTTTCTAAAATATAAGACAACATGTATAATTTATACAGATAATTTTCATAAAAATGTAGACAGTGTTTTTCTCCTTGTTTCAAAGGATAAGTGTGCAAACTTTCATCGAAATTTGTATGAAGAACAAACAAACCAACAAACAAACAAACATACATACGTACATTCATATTTATATATATAGATTATCCTCAAAGGCCGTCAAAAATGACGGATTGAACGAAGTGTTCTTGCAAGTTATACAACTTATAGTGCCTGGTCTAGATTGCATTTCAAACTAACCTCTAGATCCGCTAATATTGCCGCTAGATAATCAAAGCATCAATTACACGCGCGTCAATACATTAACTGTATCGCATGTCAGTGACGTCATGTATAGCGATATAAACTTGACCCAAAAACCTTCACCGTTCTTACATCTTTCTTTTTCGTGATTCAGAATCACATTGCGACGTTTGAACGGCTGACATAATTACAATGCGGCTGAAACATGGCGTCAGTTACAGCAAGGGAAATTGAAGATAATCTTAACAACTTACGATATGGCGCATAATTTTAGCTTTAACCGTGATCTAGGTCGCATTAATTGCGGTCAACTTCATTCAAACAAAACAATGTGGCACTCATGAAAACAAATTATTTAAACAAAAAACTGTAATTACTTGTACCCACTGCTGTAATGTCAAATATCAGCTGTCATTCTGACCCAGATTCACTTTCAATCTAATCAAAACATCAGCTAATGTCATTATCCTATAGTTAAAACACTAATCATTCGTATCTATAGGATAAGAATTCATCAAAATAATCTACATTGAACGGATATAAATAAATAAAAAGCAACTAATAGTATTAATACGTTAATTTAAACGCAGTACATACTTTTCTTTCGCGGTTCTAGCAACTCATTTCTTCACGGATACTTAACTAAATAGAACTGTTATTAAATAAACCTCATAACCTCTACTACCTGTATGCGTTAATATCTTTGGTCGTTGTTAATCCAGCAGCCAAGGCTGGCTCCTAGTCGTCACAGCGTGACAGTCACAGTGACCAAGATTACCGTTTTATCAGACAGATGTTTCCACTGATTTAGATCTAGAGATTTCAGCCGTTCAGTTACCTCATTAAACTGCTGGATCGTTCCACTGAATCTCTTAAGAGAGCATTCCGAGCTGACGTGGTGGATTTTTGCTGATGGTTTTCACAGTCACAATAATGGCTCTCTGCTATTCGGCACTTGTGTATTCAATAGTTGCATCTAATGTGGCCTAGGTATGTTGAATCCAGGAGGCTATAGGGATGCATTAGGACTAGTCTGTCAGGCCTGGATTTGTTCCACTCAACGCACCATGCTTCGTTTATGTTGATATTTGACAAGCATATCACCAAACTTCCATGTTGAATACATTTTTAGTTTGACGCCTGCAGTCCTTATGTACTGAAAATTTTGGATTTCTTAAATATTTTTGTCTTTCCTTTTCGCAGTTCTGAATAGTTCGAATGTTAGATAACCAATCGATAACTCACTCTATCGCATCCTCAAAATCTTCCACTACTTCTGAGAAAAATAATATCTCTACCGTGAGGTCGAACCCTTAGGGTCTAATAGAGGTCAAGTTCGTATTTCATTCAGATTAGGTCACATGACCTTGACCTTTGATCCCCAAAACCTATTGTTTGTCATTTTTAGACTCTGTGCAAACTATTGTGGGTATAATGCTAAGAGCTCCAAAAATTATCAAACTCAAGAAATATATCAGATATGGTCACGTGGTTATAATTTTGCTAGCGGCTGTTTTGTAACTTTTATAATAGATCGGTAATTATGCCGTAAAGACTGTTACGGGTTAACACCGAGTCTGCAATGTTCATCGACTGGGTAAAAGCTTAAAACAAACTAAGAGAGGATATTTTTTATGTTTTTTTTCCTGCTTTTCGTTCATCTTGTAGCCCTAGAACTAAGTTTCAACTGACGTCTCCTACATTACTTGTCTCGCAGAATTCGTACAGCCATAGTCCTAGAATGAGCATTTTAGCAAGCATTAGTGAAGCAGAATACTATCTTCAAGCCGCCGACGCTAGTTACACTTATATTCTGAAGGACGCAGATTCGAGTCCGCTCTCGAGCACAGTTTTAGTCTTTTTTGCTGTAATGAACACTAAAATGCTCAAGTTAGTAATTAGAATCATTGGAAGATCAAAGACGATTTGACGACGTGTACAAGGAGACCTAGTACGGTTGGAAAAATCCAAGCAGAAGAAAGTTGGTACTGGAGAGTGTTTTAAGAAAGAAATGAGAGTGTTTAGTGCTTTGGCACTTGAATAATACACTGAAATAATATCCGGTATAGGTAATTCCCCAATAACTTCACTCCACGGACTTAATACTTTGTTTTTAATCCGGTATTATTCATCAGTCAATTGTAATCTCATCCGAAGAATACGATCGTGGTTTTTTACTAATTAGTCAGAGTGACAAGTTTTAGCATTGGAGTAAGAAGAAATATTAAGATTCTTCTTTTTGTGCGTGTGTGATATCTAGAATAGGTAAAGATGAAAATTATCTAATACACGACTGACCCGCTTTCACCTCATTTCCGATTATTGGAAAGCATTTTCACAAGATCTATACTACATATTCTGAGGAAAATTTTGCACGATTTGTTCAGAAAAGAATTCATTAAGGACAATGTCTTATTGTATACATCAGTCTCTGTAGCTACTCACAATATTTTCTAGATGTGTTCCTGTTATGCGTCATTATGTCAGCTGTAAACAAGCTGACTTACCAATGTAATCCAACAAGGGTATCGTTAATTAGAATACGAATTAACAGCAATGAGTTTCAATGAAAATTCGTATTTCACTCAATTATCAGAGATATTTGCTCAAATAAAAGTTTGGCTGTAACTTTTCATGATCTTGTACAATAATTTCAAATATTTCGAATTTTATTTTGATTGAGATATCTTTTTTCCATCTGATTTTAGAGCTAGTCGTCGTTAATGAGAGCGGAAATAGTATGGGTGATGGGGGGAGGCGAGGAACAATAAGAAATTCTGCAATTTATTTTTGGAGGATTAATCCCAGCAATCTCAGGAATGATTTCGGAAAACCTTGGAGAACCGGAAAGAGATTTTAACCCGCGCTCTTCCGAATATGAGTCACCCCAGGTGTGCGCTTCACACACACTCCTCAAAGTGTTAGGACAAATCGAAAGCGTTATATTCTTTCTACATTACTGTTAAAGATCCTGACAGATGAGTGGTGACGTTCAGTGATATTTGGAAGGACATGGCTTCGATCCTCGGCACTCCTATCCAAATTTCAGTTTTATGTTTTCTCGACGTTACTCCTGTAAATTGCCAGGATTACTCCTTTATATAGATCAAGGTCTATTTTCTCTCTTTTTCTGTGCCACAACCCTTTCCAGATTCTAATTTTCTTTTCATCGACGATCCGCAACCCCCAAAAAACCTAAAAACTCCGTTCTAACTCCAGAAAGCCGAAGGTGTTCAAAGTTACGCCGGCAATCACAGACACTATTTTTTTATGTTTCTTATTAAACTTTCCATTATTATTAACTTTGGGAAGAAATGTTTTATTTTTCTGAACTTCATACCCTTCATCTTCGTTAAATGAGACAACGAAACTCGTTATATTATAAGTAAAACACAAGTAAATAATTATAATGAAAAACTGCTGTGATGTTTCAACTTGCAATGTTATGTCCTGGACACAAGAAATAAATAAATAATAAAATAAAAACCTGCCTGAAAACTGTTATTATAGTGGAATAATTGCAACATTCTTCAAGCTTGCCGAGTATCATTTTTGTCTGAGGCATTTACAATTTTAATCTTAAGGTAGACCAATTTAAGTGACGACGACTTCGATCTGAATCCCTCTCTTTTCAAATGACCGCTGTGTCATTTCATTCGATATGTTTGTTTAGAAGTCGCCCGCAAATAACCCTCAGATTTGCTTATCCATCCTTTTGTTTCTGACCTAAATTCCGAAGAGTTTTGTTTTCAGAGGAGTTGTGTTTTGGTAATAGCTACCGGTTCCAGTTTGTATACTGTGAATATCGTCACTTTTGTTCACATCGATCAATCTTATTACTTCTACCATGTTCATTACAATCAATGATGATATGTTACAATTCTCTGGCAAAGAAGGTCCAAGCGTTAATCGTACAGGAAAGTTTAAATATGAGCCACCGTAGACTTTAGTTTTTTTAATATCCTCGACAATGCTCTTCTCCTATGCACTGTTTTACGCAACAAATGTAAGGCAGTACCTTCCCTTACAACAGCGTTTTTTAGAACTTGCTGATCAATAAATTATGTACGGGCAATTTTTCGAAGGAGACATAAATTACAAGTATCGGGGCAGCACACTTTGCAGGGACAGTACAAAGTAGTTATACGTAAACAACTGTATTTATTATACAGGTAAATGAAGAGTCGTACCATCAAACTGATGGAACAGGTGTACAAGAAACTTGTTCAGACATTCAGCTGGGGGGATTATTGTAGTACCCAACATTATCGGTATCAAATTCAGCAGGTGGAGGAGATGCAAAGGAGGCCAGCTACATTTGCATGATAAAATTACCGTTGAACACACTCAGCAATTACTATTACTATTACTCCGCGATTCACTAAAAGTGTTTGGCGGAGGGTGCATTGCACCTATCAGGAAAGGTAATGGCTTGGAAGGGATATACGGGATATGGCAGGTGGCGCCCATGGGCTTTTGTGAGGAACCATCCCAGAATTCGCCTGGAGCGATCTAGGGAAACCATGATCCATTAAGGGGTTGGATATGAGGTCATTGGAAGACAAAAGGTGGGTAGAGATAGTAGAATGCATCCGTTACCAAAGGGGGCTGCAGGAATATTAGAGTAAGAATCAGGAGCAATATGTAGAAGTTAAGATATTATGATGACCATATACGAGGATTAAAAATAAAATTCTGACAAAGCTTAAGAAAGTTTGCATCAGAGCAATGTGTTACTGTAACAATGTGTGGTGTACAAATTCCGCAACTATCAACGTATTTTATTAATTTATGTTAATGGTTTTAAGCTACACCGATGTCGAGATCATTACAGGTGCGAAGGGACTGGGACAAGGAATGAGAAGAAATTTGATCATGGCCTTTCGAAGCACATAATCCCCCATTGGCCTGTAAAATTTCGAGTACCATGGAAACACCGAAATCTGGATGACCGATTGCGGATTTGAACTCATGTCCTCCCGAATTGCAGCCTTGAACGTTACCACTCACTCGCCGGGCTCGGTGTATTTTATTAATAAGCAAACAGCGTTTTCGATTTGACCGAATGAACTGACACCAATTGCGGTATCGCTTTGCATAAATGTGAAATTCAGAGTGAATATTTAAAATGCGAGAAGAGATAAATCAATAAACAGTCTAATTTTAAATCAGCAATTTAAACAGCATTAGTAACGTTGTTATGCTGAAAACGTGACTGCAAACTGATAAACCTATTCAGTGATAAAGAGGGAATGAATCATTATACAAGTTTTTGTTTCCGTTAGATTAGTTAATATTAATAAAAAAAAAGCAATCAATTGATTCCATTTGGAAGTTTATCATCTTATATAGCACCTTTGCACAAATAGTTCGATACATTTGCCAGCTACCTGTGAAAGAGAAATTAAAACATTAAGAACAAGCGAAATTAGGCCAATGCTTGATACTTTCGAAATAATGATAATTCCGTATGGCCGTAATGACCTGGTGACAGGGTTTCTATTGGCTACGCAATCGACTCCTGTCGTAGCCACTTTAACTTAACCTGGTAATCCTACCGGGTACAGGGGACCTGCAGTTTAACATGGAATTCGAACCACGGAAGCGTTATGGCGTATTTCACACTACATAATAGACTACGCTGTGCAGAGGTGTAGGTCCGGTTAAGGGCCTATGAAAATCACCACCGCAACAGGATTCGAACCGGAGACCTTCCGATCTCCAGTCAGACACCTTAACCACTGATCAATCAGATCGAGAATTCATAACTATGAATCCTTCCTCAATATATGTACGAGATTGCACATAGTTTCTGACATTCACAATATGCGCGCTGTTTCACTGTATCATGTGTTCTAGATCCATACTTGGTAATTCATAAATTTTGTGGGTGGCAGAGGGTGTTTCTCACCAGAACTATTCTTCACTCTGCGCATTTCAATTCCAAATGGCATGAGGGAAGAAAGAGTAGTATAAACATCAACGTGACATTTTATTTCTGTAATCTTGGGGAGCGTCCATAAACTACGAGACTCGATCCTTGTTGGGGGGAGGGGTGGGAGAGAGAGTTTGGTATGAAGCTACTCTGGGCTTCGTGGGGGGGGGGGGGAGGTTGTTCGAGCCAAGCCACGTAGCTTTTCGGTCACGTAACATGGACTTTAGGAATACTACAAAGAAAAAAAATTGAAGCATTTGAAATGTGGTGCTACAGAGGAATGCTGAAAACTAAGTGGACAGAAAAAGTACGAAATGAAAGAGTTTTGGAATTGATCTCTGAGGAAAGAAGTTTGCGGAAGAAGGTTACAGAAAGAAGAGACAGGCTGGTAGGTCATATTTTGAGACATGCTGGATTGGTTAATTTGTTAGTGAAGGGAACAGTCGAAGGTAAGAATTGTAGGGGAAGACAGAGATTAGAATATAGAAGCAGATAATTGAGGACGTGGATTGTTGAGGTTCCAGTCCAAAGACTGATGACAGCAAAAAAAAAAAAAAAAAAAAAAAAAAAAAAAAAAAAAAAAAAAAAAAAAAAAAAAAAAATATCAGAGTTAAAATAAGGTTCATAACACAAACAACCTGTAGATATTTATTTCCGCCAATTAATTATCGCCATATGCAATATTCTAATTTTGTTCTGTCATTTGTAATTTAGTGCAACTTTAATTACAGCATTCTCTGAAGTTTTATTTGAAGTGTAAATTTTTATGTAGAGTGGCGCTGTATAATAAACTTTACGAGGCTTACAGAAAATGTTTTTCCAACGAGTTTTCACTATGTAAAGAGTTATATAAATCTTTACGCTGTTCAAAGAATCATTCCGTGGTAATGTAGAAAGAAAGGTGACCGAACTGCACCAAAATAAAACAAAAAAGACAGCTCTTCTTAGAGTTTTTATACGGCAGGTATAGTTTGCTCAATTTTATCAATTTATGAACAATTATGAATGAGATAAGGAGAATATTTTTAGTAACACCTGAAGAAGAAAGGGATCCCCGACCGTACATTACAAAGAGGTTTGTCCCAGTAATTTGTCATTTGCAGCAGCGGCTGTATTTATAATTATAGAAAAGTAAATAATGCACATTTCAGTTCATTAGATACGCAATAATTTTAACGATAATCTTTCAAAACAAAACAGTAGAAAATGTCTCCTGGAATTAATAAGGTAAAAAGCTTCGTGCCTCACGGATGTGGGAGGAGGGGTGGAGGGTGTATCGAGGCAAAAGCCTCGTCAGGTTACGTGGGTAAAAGAGGGGGTTCAAGGAACACCAAAATGGTACCACGTAGTTTATGAACGCTCCCTTATCTCTCCTATCATTACGAACTAAATAGGATGGCGGTCGAAGTATAAATCGCTCTCGTAAACAAAATAAGTTTTTCGCAAATTCGTCAACAAATTCAAACTAAACCTACGTCGTTTGCCAGGTAATCCCAGCCAAATCTATGTATCAATTCGGTGACGCTTCCGTGAGGAGTGTGGTAGGGACGAATCTAGCGGCTCTTCTCTATACTTTCTCTATCGTGCAAATCAGTCCCTTGCGATACGTTATTACAACGCATGCGAACTTAATTATTATCAAACTCATTTTATTTTATTTAAACTGTAATAAGGTTCAAGAGGACCAGCCAGTATAGCTGCGGGCGTTGAAGCGCCACCACTCTGTATAGGGCAGATACAACCGCCCAGGTTCAAATCCGGGGCAGCGAGGTACTAATCAGTCATTGAAGCAAAAGACGTGATTGATGCTTCACATCCTTAAAACTAGATGACATTTCCTTAACCCTAAGGAGGCTCCATCATTGATTATTGAAATGACTGGGGGGCTAAAAAAGTTTCAATAAGAGATATGATGTGAACAGTACCTTCCAGTTCTATAAGGTATACCCTCCTCTTTTGCTAAGATATCTTAAAGATTTCTTGATTGATTGGCTGGCTCGAGCCTCGCTGATAGAAGGAATTTTCATCGCTCGGGTCTTCGCCAGCAGCGTAAAGAGAAGTGGCGGTGTGCGATTCCTAATCACCAGATGAATAACAAAACTGTGAGTTAAATCACAAGCCACAGTGCTAGCGGATTGACGGTATACGGCGATGATAGTCCATCGCATTGACATGATAATAAACTTGGAGGCCCCTTGATTGCTTTCGGATGCTTGAATTGAACCAAGCGAGGTGGGTGAGCGGCTTCTCATTCCGGAGGTCGCGGACTCGAATTCCCGCTCAACCATCCAGATTTCGGTTTCCCATCTTTTCTCGAATTCACTCCAGGCGAATGTCATGATGGTTCTTTCAAAAGGCCATGGCTGAATTAACTTAAGTGGAGGCATAGTATTCATTAACTCTACGAGTTTTTAAAGATTTTTGTTATAGGTCTCGCGGTTATTCTCTGAGACTCCAGTGTTAGCTTCTCTTGTTGGTCGGCTAATTGCTAATTCAAAGATCAGATGCAGTTCAGCGAAGTTTTTAAACAAGTTTACATCGTTATCCGTCGTTCCAAGTAGCTAAATTATTTATTCAAAGAGAAGAGAGAATATTTCATGCCTGAATCAGTTTATTTGTGGGCCAGATTACTGATAAAATGGTCACATTGCTTCAACATTAAGACAGTTCGGATTAACATCACTAGAAAAATTCTAGGAATTTTAGAAATATTAGAAGGAGTTTTTATATATAACACGGAACAACTGTTTAGATTTTAGAGTTGGAGAACCAGTATTATATTTTTATATATACCTAGTGAAACATGCAAGGTGGGATCTTCTGCGATATTGTAATGATAGGTTGGGTGTGTTTGTTCATAAAGGATCGTGTTGTACTAATCCTCACTAGTGGATTAAAAAAGCAAATACAATTTACAAAAATCATGTTTGTTGATATTACTTTACGACAAAACTGTCATATGCGCGTGAAAGTGGCAACGGGCGGGACAGGTAAGGTCCCGACCAGCTGCTCGGATGATGTGACGATTATATGCTCAATTGACAAGGTTTAATATAAGGCAGGGTCTCCCAGGTCGTTAGCATTACAACAGAATGTCCTTTCCTAAACCCACCTTACGAGAATTTACAAACTGTAGTCCACTGCATTGAATTGTTTGGAATGAGAAAAAGTAACGTAGGCAGAGACAAGACAGAAAAATGGAATTTGTTTCCCTAAGACCCTTGTGCTACACGTAATAGTTACGCATAGAAGGAAAGATTGAGCGATACTGAACAGCGAATAAGAAATTAGTAACATGTATGTATGTTTTTTTGGACCAACTGCGACCCAGGGTTTTTTTTTTTAATTTTTTAAATTTAAATAAGGCCTTCGGTCTTTGCGATCATTTAGCCAGCTCCAGTTTCTTTTTGTACCAACTGCTGTAGCAGGCTTTAATTATGATTTTGTGGACACTACAGTGATGACAGCACAAGACGAACTCAACACACAATTAAAACCAACCACGCCCGAGGCCGGTCTCGAACCGGCGCCCCTTGCAATGCGAAGCCAGTGCGCTAGCCCCTATACTGCCAGGGCCGGTTAGGACCAAGTTAAGCCGTTGATTAGGTTTGAATTTGCTGAGTATGTGTACACATCAGTGTTACAACTAGTGTTGTTAGCTCTAGGAAGCTTTCTGGCGTATTTCACATTACTCAGTTAGGTGTGCCAGAGATGAAGTTCTAGTTAAGCGCTAATGAAAATCCCCTCTGAGACAGGGATTCAAACCGGGAACCTTTCGATCTCCAGTCAGATGCAATAATCGCTGAGCCACTAGGCCACTGTTAATTACGAACATATTAATAATAATTGTTGTCAAAGATTTGTTATGTTTTTGGCCAATTATCGATCGAGAACAACTCCAGAACGAGATGACTGGTGGCAATAGAGGACGACAGCGGCTGCGATATAAGAAACGGAAGATACATGTAATTATATTTCGGCGGCCAGTCTAGTTGAGCTTACTTTTGGAAGCATTTTTTTTGTAACTGCTTTACGTCTCTTTTTAACATCGAGGTCTTTAGAGACGGGAAAGGATGGGGGGGGGGGCAAGGATGGGGGCAAGGAATGGGAAGGAATTCGGCCATGGCCTTTTGAAGGAAGCATCCCGGCATTTGCCTGGAGTGATTTGGGGAAACCATGGAAAAACCAAATCTGGATGCCCGGACGGGGATTCGAACCGCCGTCCTCCCGAATGCGAGGCGAGAACGCTAACCGTTACACCGCCCCGCTCGGTCCTTTTGGAAGCGAGACGCTTCACCTTCACTGCGGCAGCTGGTCCAGTTGAGCTGACCTCCATTACCAGTCGAGCAACTTATTACCCGACTGCCTTACCGAACGAGCTTGTAGTTCGTCACTTAAGAATGAGTTGTTTCTGACATGCTGGCACCTCTAATAGCATGTCTGACAGTCGTAGCACCTGGTATGAGTAGTGCATTATTACGCCGTTGTATACATCAACTCGTGATGGTCCAACGAGAAGCATGTTTCAGTCAAGATTGACTGCAATCTGTCCACGCAACACAACGAACATTGTAATATCGTCACCCTAATAATGTATCTTCCGTGACCGAAGGAAACGGAACATGGTGATGAAAACCACACGGGAATATATTTTATGTTCTAGCATACTTAGTGAGTTAAAGTCATTCATTTTGATGCAAAAAGATCTACTGGGTATTGTTGAATAATTAAAATCATATCGTGTGTGTGTTTTTCTTTATTTCATGTTTATATCATTTCTGTGTTATTAGCTTATCAATTAAGCAATCAATAAATTTATTGGAATATTAAATTCTGGGTTAATAAAACTCTAATAATCTCTTAACTTCATTTGGTCTCTAATTAGTAAAAAGTAACGTCATCCCTCATATCCACTGTATTTATTAAATCCATTGATTTAGGTAAAACGGATTATTTTAATAGGAAGTATTTACCATTGCGCCCACTTTATTTTAGTAACTTACTTAAAGAAGTCAAGCGGTAAAATTATTAATAACAGATTCACAAAGAATAATTAATACTGTTTCAGAAATGAACAAGAGATACTCAACACTGTTAAATGTAAATGATAAAAATTATTGTTCTAGAAGAATTGATTTATTTAAAATAGACCAAGAATCATTGCAGATCCATTTATTTGAGTTTCAGGAATTTTTATAACCTGAACCGAGGCACTGAGATCAGTCTCCGGAGGACGGCGGTTCGAATCCCCGTCCGAGCATCCAGATTTGGGTTTTCCATGGTTTCCCAAATCACTCCAGGCAAATGCCAGGATGCTTCCTTCAAAAGGCCATGGCAGAATTCTTTCCCATTCTTTTCCCCCCATCCGCTCCCGTCTCTAAAGACCTCGCTGTTAGAGAGACGTTAAGCAGATAAAAAATAAATAAAAAAACAGTCTCCTGATGACAATATCTGTCACCTACGAAATGAACGAGTTTTGGAAATGATGTGTGAGAAAAGAAGTTTGTGGAAGAAGCTTACAGAAAGAAGAGACAGGCTGGTAGGCCATATTTCGAGACATGCTGGATTGGTTAATTTGTTAGTGGAGGAAACAGTTGAAGATGAGAACTGTAGAGGAATACAGAGATCAGAATATATGAAGCAGATAATTGAGGACTTGGGTTGTGAAGGGTATGTAGAGATGAAGAGGTTAGCACAAGATAGGAAGGGATGGAGGATTGCACCAAACCAATCAAAAGATTGATGGCTGCAAAAAAAAAAAAAAAAAAGATGATGTGATGGTTGTCTCCGGATGCGATTTGGATTGGCATTAATCATGGCTCTGTGTCTTGATGACATTACAATGTATTCAGTCATAATGCTTGGTTGTATTTTCCTGTTTGATCTGATTCACACCGGTGTATCCTTACACTGTCAGACTTTCTCTCAGGCTGCACAGTAATCTCTTTAAACTGTCTTGGGCCAAAGAGGTTGCATTTGATACACAGACTGGTGTGTTGTTGAGTGGTGGCCATTGTTCCATTCAGTAAGTTTTGTGTTCCCAGTTGTGGCGGCCACTATTTCGGGACATGTGCGTCTCACCGCAGCGGCCACATATTTTGACAGGCCCTCGTTGTGTTTACACCGCTGGCGTAGTAAATACCGAACAGGGCGCGGAGAGTTTTATTTTATACGCGCGTAAAAACGCGAGCGCGCGTTGCCTGCTAATGCAACCACAAATACACAAAGGAAGCACTTCCAGACAAACAAATACGGCGCGGAAGATGGTGGCGCGCTCTGGTGACGGCCTTTGTGAAATACGAGCCGTAAAGAACTCGGTTCCCGTACCCGCCATGTAGAGTTGCATCCACGCTTTAGCTTCACCAGGGGCACCACCGTAGGAGGAAACATTCTGCATTGCTTCGCTGCGTTTAAAGGTAGCGGCTGTGGAAGTAACATAGCGCTTAGGTATTTTCCACATCTTGATGTCGGCAAAATTATATCTGCTATCTCACAAGGCGTAGTTAGGAGACAGTTAGGAATGATAGAAAACAAACATCCAGGAACAAGGACGGTACTTCAAACGAGTACCAGGAACCATGAAATGGCAACATGTGATTGCCAAGCCATTTATTTGTTTTGTTTTGTACACCTGTCATACCTTTAAAAATTCTAACTCTTAAACTTAGAAATTCCTAAATGTAACTTTAGTTCCTTCTAACTGTAACAAGAATTATAATGCAAATTTCTGAAAAGTAATAGGGCATTTGAAATCAAGTATAGGGGTGTAGCGGAGTGCAGAAGGGAAGGATATGTTTTGATTATCTTCATAGATATCGAATCAAAGTTTTTAACCCACATACTCACAAAATATTAGTTAGTTTTTTCATTATTATTATTTCACGATTTGCGGGAGGTTTTTTCCCCCCTGTGAGGCTCATTGCGCTAAGGGGGCGTCCATTAATTACGTGATGTAAAATAGGGAGGAGATCCGGAGAATTATAACGAAACCCCATCGAGGGGGAGGGGGGGAGGGAGTGGTCAACGAAAATCTCACGTGAGGTTTGAAATTCTTGTATATTGGTAGAGCTCTAAAAAAAAAAAGTATTAAAAGGTTGTGAGGGGGGGCGGGGGGTAGGGGCAGGGGGGGCGTGATATTATAGGGGGAGGGGGCGACTAAATCTCACGAAGTCTCACTAGAGGAAAGGGGGGGGGCCAGAATTCAGGAAAAACACCTCACGTAACTAATGAACGGTCCCTAAGGCGATACAAACTGGATCAGCAATTACCAAGGTGAATGTCTGGACGGTAGCCAACCTCTACTTCATAAACTTCACATTACACAAACAAGCAATACACTTAGTACACACCAAATACAGTTACATGTTTCGCAGACAGATGGCAACGCAATTTTCCTCCCGCGGAGACGTCAAGTTCAGTAACAACTCCGCCAAATCCCAAAATTTCTCAACCTGACAAAACCGCTCCTGCAATAGCGGGATAACAACAAGGAAGAACAAGATTTGCACGAGTTTTTGACGAGAGGCCATGAAAATCTATGACTCCACATTCATTTCCAAAGGAACTGATCCGAAAA
Organism: Vandiemenella viatica; assembly: GCA_031002005.1. NCBI lineage: Eukaryota > Metazoa > Arthropoda > Insecta > Orthoptera > Morabidae > Vandiemenella > Vandiemenella viatica. Next base: position 128,568,455 of record CM061914.1, read on the forward strand.
TTCATTAAAAATGTTTAGTTATCCGTATTCAAAAGATAATAAGAAAACTGTAGTGATCTTTCCAGAGTTCTTCTTTTTTTTTGCAAAGTAGCTAAATCATATGTATAATTCGATACAGAAATTACTGAATCGGCTAGCAAATATCTCATTAACATATTTTCAAGTAAAGTTTTAAAATTTTTCAAAGACCCAGAGCACTTTTTTGACTGATTTCTGTCTGTTTTACTTACATATGCCATTTGAAGGACAATTTCGTAAAGTGTATAATGAACTCTATTTAATGATTGATTGTTGATTTTATTTAAAAAAAAAAGGTTTTAAAAATTGATTATTTTAGTCAATACATAACTCGCACTTGGCCAATAATTTATGGTTTTTGTTTCTTTGGTTTTTAAATTATTTTCTTTGTTTCTTGGAGTTTCGTTTATTTTCTATATTAAAATACAAAAAAAATCAAGCGTCGTAACAAGTAGAGAGGACACTTGTGATTTAGATAAAGAAACTGTCGGGTCTTTTAAGGGAATACCTACTGCTGAAGATTTTCACAATAACAATGCCTGAAGTGTTGGGAAACCATGGAGAACCGAAACCATGATGGCTGGACGCAGTTTTGACCACGTGTCCTCCTGAAAGCCATTCTCCTTGAGAACACCATTTTCACAAATGGAGAAACTGTGAGGACATTTTCTACTTGTTGAAGAAGCACGAAAGACAAAAGTCATGTGAGGACCATAGAAAATTTAATGAAACCCCTAAATTCAGATATTAGAAAAATTGAGTCCCAGTGATATGCAAATAAGGGAAGATTTGCGATGAATTACTGCAAATTTAGTGCCTTATCTATAATACAGGAAAATTTACAGCCATTGACGCTATTATACAAAACGAAAAAAAAACAGCAAAAAAAAATATGTAATCCTCCTTACGTTCATACATAAATACAACAATCTTTGCAATGCAATTTCCATCACAGAATATTCAAAGTCACATAGCTTCGAATTTGTGTTTTTCTACTCTTCGAAAGTCAAAGTAATCTTATTTCGTTCTTAACTCATTCTAAACTCAACTTTTCTCATAGCAGGAGCTACACAAGAATCTAATTGAAAGTAGTTTATGCAAATCAAACACAGAATGACGTCATAGATAATTTAAAGCTACTCTTCCCGAATTCGAATACAAAAAGCAGTTACTGCGAGTCAGGGATTCCGAAAGATAACAGCATCGCACTTTACAATCAACAGCACATCAAAACAAATATTCCCTGATCTATTGCCCTTCAGGTAATGCTATGAAAAATTGTAATATTCTGGAACAAGTAGTTTATGCGCTCATTTTAAAAATGAATTCGAATGGTTGCTTAATTTGGTCGCTTTATTTAAGAAAAATATATATTGGGACAACACAAAAATTATGGCTTGGTGGTAAGAAAAGTCCGGAATGTAATATGAAGCCTACGATTAAAGATATTTTATTTTTCCTTTGTGATGTCAGAGAATCTAATGAATTGCTTGGACCATAATGGCACAGAAACGCATACCGCCAAGAATTTCACCGTACAGTGCTAATTTGAATGTAGAGTTTAACACCAGTTCCAGAGAACCTCACGAGATAATATCTGGAGAGCTTTTGTCTACCAGGCACTCCATAGTCACGCAACACGCAAGCATCTCTACAGAGTAGTGCACAAATATAAAGCTATACTGCCTGGGGCCTGGAACACATTTGAATTCTCTGTTATTTTGAAAGGGGAATTACTGCAGCAATGATTTTTCGAGCTGATTTCCAGTACCTTCCAAGTTTTACTCAATTTATTTAATCTTTCTGGATACATGGCAGCAAATAAACAAAGCAATAATTTTTAAACACAAACGAAAACTCACGTTTTAGTAATAACTGAACCTATTTTTACTATTTCCAACATCGCGTTTGCCCAACTGAGATGATTATTTGTCAGAAGAGAAACTAATCAATAGATTTTTGTTCCTTTTATTAATCCTGGATTCGGTTACCTCTTACTAATTTTGTTACTACTTCCTTATTAATTATTTGTTATTTTTTTCACTCTTCGTCATCTGTAACCTGGCCAGAATCACTGCTCTTTACGAGTAGGCGCTAGTTGAAACGCTTCTAATGCCATATAAAACTTGAAATAATGACAAGTTATCAAGCAAACGCCGCCTTCATCACAAGAAAGAAAACTCTCGTCTGAGTCCGGGTCTCGAGTCCTTAACAGTTCTCCAATACGTTGCGATCTTGGCCTTCGTAGTTTGTCGATAATACCCACGAGCCAGCTGACTCCCCGACTAGTGGTGTCCGGATATTCTCCGTTTCACGAAAGTCGACTGGCAGATCGTCGTCGGCGTGTACCTGTTCTACGTACTCACCTTCAACCACAACAATATCGTCGTCCCGATGGAAAGACATGCTTTGTCCCTCTGTTTACGACCATCCTTCACCCAGTCCAGCGATACCGACATAAAGAACCACTGAAGCTCTTGGCCAGAAAACATTCAGTTACTGTTCAGTTACTTCTCTGGTACCCCGAATTCGAATTCAGTCTTAAATTTGTTCAGTCATTATTATTTTTTCCATTTTGAATTGCAATCGATAAATATAAAGATTCACTCAATTAAAAACTTGATTAAATCAATGAATGTTCACATTATTAAATCTTTTAATATTAATGAGAACTTCACCTTGTTTCCAAAGACAATTACAGGAAATAATAACTAATTGATAACTGTATTTCCATCTAGTAGAAACTGGTTGTTTGCTGTTTAGTCTCCTGCGGAAACTGAATAATGTTATTAAGTGCAATGTCAGGTCCAAAGTATATCCAAGCCAGATCTCCAGCAAAAGCTACAAAGGATATGTCTTCGGTCATACGGGGAAGTCTCGGCCACCACCAAGGAAGAAATAGTGTCCAGCCCCCAGTCAACAGCTTCTCATCACCAAAAAAGCGGATCCTACATGAATGGACAATTTTGTCGTTTGTCACTTTGTGTTGTCTCGGCATACTTACAATCTGAGTTCCGCATCAGAAAAGTTGTTCTGTATGAACAATATTGTTTCTTGATAGTTTTCTTAGCCCATTGCTTGTATTTTTTATTAAATAATATTATTATCTCATTTCACAATAGGTCTTTTGATCGTTTGTGTTGCAATCTGTGAGGGTCTAAGTTAGCTCCAAAATCCTTTTCCTTAACGGTACCTCCACAGTAGTTGTCTAAGTACTATAGGTACAATATACGTCATGGATGACATACCGCGAAGACAACCAAGTATTGTCAACACTAAATAAAAATATTCCTAATGCTTGAGGAGTGGTAATTAAAAGAAACAGAGATCCTACTGGATGACGCTCTAAACTGCTGTACGTGTACAGAAGCGAGAATCAGATACTTCGTCGCCCGAACTGCTGACAAAACGAGAAGTTCAATAGTTCACTCGTATAATGCACACACTTCAGTATCACTGCCGCCATTAGACTAGGATAGCAAATGAAAACTTACGACCGAGCGTGGTGGGTGAGTGGTTAACGCTCTGACGTTACATTCGGGAGGACGGTGGTTCGATTCCCTGTCCGGGCATCCAGATTTGGGTTTTCCATGGTTTCCGAAAATCACTCCAGGTGAACGCCGGGATGCTTCCTTCAAAAGGCCGTGGCCGAATTCCTTCCCGTTCCTTGTCCCCAGTAACATCCCGCCTTTAATAACATCGACGTCGACGAGGCGTAAAGCCATAAGTAAAAAAGAAAAGAAAACTCACGTCTCGCGGTTCACTTAGTGCAGACATTAAAACTGTCGCAACAAGTTGCCCCTCCTCTTCCTGCCACCGCCAGCTGTGGCGTCTCCATTGTGCAGCCGTGTAATCACGCCGCCGTATTTGCGTAAGCGTCCCTGTTTCAAGCAATCAAGCATCAATTTTCCCGAGCACAAAGAATGGAGGCGGCCTTGTACGGCAAGCGGCAGGTGCCGTCCCTTTTCGGGCTGTCTTATTGTCTCCCGAAGACTGGTAATAAATCCCGAGCAACACAGGCCAGGTGGCTGGGTCCTCTCCCAGCACACCCTGCAGCTCAACTCCGGCTTCACAGAACGGTAGCATCTAACTGTAAACGAAATGTAATTTCGGTGTAGCATTCCGGAGAACACTGCGTTCACGAAGGCAGGTAATGTAAAAGGTAAAGGCAGTGGATTTTCACAGCTTTCAAGCCGCATTATCGTATGATGAGCGGAGGTAGAGCTCCTGTCCGTAGGCACTGTGTGGACGTGCCGTGGTAAGTGACACGGTCCGGTCCATTTTCTTTACCTTCTTGCGGAGTTTATTCCACGGTACTCATTGGATGCAGGCTGAGTAGGCCTGGGGAGCCGTTCCGGACGTTCGGCTTCGAGGAAAAATCCTCGGCTTCGTCGAGGATCGAATCCCGGTCAGGTACACGAAGAACCGTTGAAATTGAGAAGTACAATTCAACTTAAAGTTAAACCAATTCTTCAAACTGTACAAACCTACAGGACGTCCTGGACAGAACATGTATTGAGGATGAAGACGGACCGGATCCCACGGAAAATTCTCAAATACCATCCCAGAGGCAGGAGAGATGTAGGGAGACCACCAAGAAGATGGATTGAGACCGTAACAGCCACCAGGCCGAATACCGGATAGGAAGAAGAAGAAAGCAATATTTGGGTGGATCATTTCTTTTTATCAAAATATCTTTTCCAAGCATTCTAAGAAATGTGGATTCATTGTAATCGCCATGTTATAAGAAGAAAAAAAATGTTATTATGGAACAAAATTGAGTACACTGCAGGAGAAGACAATTATTATTATTGAAAGATAAGTGATTAATTATCAGGACACGATTTACGAGAGAAAAGTCTGAAGTAATCGCAGATAAAAATTTAAAAATAAGCTGACGGGGCGGACATTAATTACGTGAGATTTTTTTTTTTTAAATTTTGACGACACTCCCCCTCGATGATATTTGGTGAGATGTGGTGGGACGCCCTCCCCACCCCCTCTCACCCCCTCACCCCCCCTTCACGTGAGACTGATCTCGTAATTTCGAAGACTGCTCTTTGAAGGGCTGCAGTCTGAAATAAAACGTTTACTTGAGATTTCTATCGATCTCCCCCTCCCCTCTTCCAATTAGACGGGATTTGGTGAGATTTTGCCGAACCCCCTCCCCCTTCCCTCTATCTTGAATCACATAATTAATGGACGCTTCCTGAGATCAACTTAAGCACTATCGGAAAATAGTCGGAAAATTGGTTTCAATGGTCTCGTTTAGCATGGCGATGTTTGCTCACCAAGTATTATTAGTTACTGACCCAGTATTTGTTCCTCTCTCAAAGAATTTCAATGCAGAGGAGTTACTAAGTGCATCACTTGCTCATCCATGAAAACTCAAATCTGGATGGCCAAACCGCTTATGTAACAGTTCGAAATGCATGACCTGAGCGTTGCCTTCATCCACCACAAGCGGTAAATACCCATAGTAATGCGTTATTATTTTTCAGAGTTGCTATATTATTTTCTGCTTATAACTCGAAGCCATTCTGATTACGATGAACACTGACTCTAAAAACTTTAATGTACTGCAGGGCTTTGCATTGCTTAGCTGTTCCAAACACTGGAAGGCAGATCGTATTTTTAAAGTAATTTTAAATCCACTATGAATACTAAAATTTCTTTGCTACACTCAAACATCCCAGAATGTTCCTGTACTGATCTCCTAGAGTTTGTTATCAGTGCTTTCTTTCAGCTCTGTTCTAACTCGAAGCTACTCTCAGGAGATACGAGCAAACAAACCATTTGATACAAGGAAGGCAGTTGGCAACGTTTTACGGCACCATAACTTACCTTCTATCTTCGGATATTTACATTACGTTCTTGTCAATTCCCAAGCAACTACTCGGTAAATACTCTACCTACACCAGCGTTTCGTTCAGCAATGATCAAATAATTTTACACTGTTAGGCTAGTTGCTATAGCTGACATTTACTTATATTACCGCACTAGCAATGTTACTGGTATATCTTTCCTATGATACTGAGCACAATGTGATTTGAATGAAGGATAGATGACAAGATTGAGATATGACTAACACCTTTTAGATTGTTTGCTTATGATGCGGTTATTTATAGGAAAGTAAGGAATTTGGCCGATCTGGATATTATTTTGGCATGGTGTGCTGAGTGGCAATTTACGCTAAATTTTAAAACGTGCAAGACAATGAGTATAACTAACAAAAAGAATGCAATTGTTCAGAAATATGACTTAATAAATTCAGTTATTGATATGGTTGATTCTATGAAATATTTGGGAGTAACAGTACAAAGGAACATGAAATTGGACTTACACATTAATTCATTAGTAGGTAGAGCTAATTCTAGGTTGCAATTCGTAGGTTGAATCTTGAGAAATTGTATTGAACAAACAAAGGAGATAGCGTAAAAATCCCTTGTGCGTCCACATTTGGACTATTGTTGTGCCATCTGGGATCCGTTTCGTAAGGGGTTGATCGAAAGTATAGAGAAAGTACAGAGAACAGCCACTCGATTCGTGACCGCTTGCTACAGTACTTATGAAAGCGTCACAGAACTGATTAGTAGACGTTTCGTTTAAACTTATTGGTAAACATGTGTACTCCCACTTTCACTTACGAGTGTAGGGGAATACTTCGTCCACCAACCTATTTGAGCCTGAATGACAGGAAAGATAAGATTAGAGAAATAAGGTTCCGCAATGATTTTTATATGAATTCTATTTTTCCCTCGTACCATTAGGGATTGGAATGCACAACAAAGAGATTAGCTTTGGTGCTGAGCACCCTCTGCCACCCACAGTTTTGTGAATCGCAGAGTATATATGTAGATGTAGACACTATTTGAAAAGTTAGAATAAAAATTTTAAACTAACAAACTTTATTTCTGGTTGCGGTCTTAAAGAAGAGGCCACAACTTGCTGAAGTAATTAAGATTATGTGACGTAGTTTATGTCGCCGCTTCGTAACAACTGCAACTACCTGTTGTTTTGAACAGATGGCTTCCTGACTGATAAACACCCCAACCTTGTTGCAAGGCCGCAATAAGTAACGGTCATAACATCATTTTACTGTAAGTTATCTAAGGTTGCGCAACTGCCACAAAACTCACTTTTCTCAATCGAATGACTAATGTGTAATTTCCAGCTAGCATAAAAAAAATCCTTCAACCAGCGAAAATCATATTCTTACAATCAATGACAGCTATATCCTCTTCAGTCCCGAGGTATCATATATGATATCCCCAGGTATTATTTTTTTTTCTTCTCGGGCGTGTCCGCGGCTGAACTTTTTCTGTCCTGCGACACACATCGTGCTGCTCACAGCTAATTGTTCGATCCTCTGCCTAGCGTCACAAGTTGGCAGCACTGATTGAAAACTTGGGATTCTGCATCTGTACAGCATGTCTCGTCGAAATAAAGGTAGTCTTTTTTTCCATTTACAAGTGTTTTCATTGCTTTAGTAACTTATTAAATTTGTACAGACATTTCTCAATTAAAATCAAACTATAAATTAATGTTATAACGAGTTTAAACCATCTATAAAAATTAATTATTGTTTCAAAGAAAAAATTCTTGGTCATTCATTGTTAACTAGCATTAGCACAAAGTAAATAACGCAATAGTAGTTCCCTGGCACTTTTATTATGAGCTCAGGACTGAAGAGGGTGTGGTGGATGATTGCTGTTTTGAAATGAATTCGCGCAGAGTTGTTGGTGCAGTAAGATGTTGCGGATGATTAAGAGGGAGTATCCATCCGGGAGAGAGGCGAGACGCTACGGCGAGGCGTCGCAGGGTGGACAATCTGGCGGAACAAAAGTCCCATTGTGGTGGTGCGCGGGGCGGTCGATGAGTCGCCGTGACCTAAAGCCCCGCCCAGACCCGCCGAGCCGCCAACTACACCCGCTCAAAATATCGCTACACTCCACGAACCTCATACACAACCAACACACCCACTACATTCGTTGAGACGATTAATCCATACTTCATTTCGTGTCACTTAAATTTTTAACAAGTAGTATTCAGATTAATCCAAAATATATATATATATATTATATATATATATATATATATATATATATATATATATATATACAGGGTGAGTTTTTTATCTTGAGACAACTAAATATCTCGAAAACTACAAATCCGATCAAAAAAAGTGGGTAATAAAAATTGTTCGTCTCGACGGGGGACATCCGATGATACCAAATTTGACTCCCCACCCCCACCCCCTAGGGGTGGGGGAAGGGGGAGAAAAAAAACTTAAATAGGAACCCCCATTTTTTATTGCAGATTCTGATTCCCCGGAAAAAACTACCCCTATTTCACCCCCAATTCGAGTCATTTTGGTCGATAGATGGCGCTGCAATCGACAAAAATCAAAATAAGCAAAAATTCATTTAAAAATGAGGATATCTCGTGAAATACACATCAGATCAGCAAAATACAAGTTAATGTGATTGATATTTTTCAAAAACTATTCAATAACACCACCCACCTCCAAACTTGAGGGATGGGAATGGACATTATTTCAAAATGCACTGATGCAAATTCTTTAGCAGATAGCGAAAGTCAAACATTACTTTTTGCGTTACCCAGGAACAACGACGTGGACGTAGTAATTTTCTGTTCCCTTTGGGGTGCTAGATTTAGGTGAGTCCCCTCGCCTCTCACCATCGGGGTGCTTGTTTTTGGTGAGTCCCCTCGCCTCTCACCATCGGGGTGCTTGTTTTTGGTGAGTCCCCTCGCCTCTCACCATCGGGGTGCTTGTTTTTGGTGAGTCCCCTCGCCTCTCACCATCGGGGTGCTTGTTTTTGGTGAGTCCCCTCGCCTCTCACCATCGGGGTGCTTGTTTTTGGTGAGTCCCCTCGCCTCTCACCATCGGGGTGCTTGTTTTTGGTGAGTCCCCTCGCCTCTCACGTGTTTGTTTCTAACAACAATTCTAAAGCAAGTGCTCGAAAATATCACCACCGACATCGATGCATTTATTTACCCGCTCTTGGAATGATTCGACGCAACTAAGAAGCATATCCGGCGTGATTTTTTGACAAGCGTTGGTAATTCGTTCAATCATGTTTTCAGGCGTTGTTGGCACTTCACTGTAAACTTCATTCTTCAAGTATCCCCATAAAAAAAAATCAGGCGAAGTGAGATCTGGTGATATTTTGAAATAATGTCCATTCCCATCCCTCAAGTTTGGAGGTGGGTGGTGTTATTGAATAGTTTTTGAAAAATATCAATCACATTAACTTGTATTTTGCTGATCTGATGTGTATTTCACGAGATATCCTCATTTTTAAATGAATTTTTGCTTATTTTGATTTTTGTCGATTGCAGCGCCATCTATCGACCAAAATGACTCGAATTGGGGGTGAAATAGGGGTAGTTTTTTCCGGGGAATCAGAATCTGCAATAAAAAATGGGGGTTCCTATTTAAGTTTTTTTTCTCCCCCTTCCCCCACCCCTAGGGGGTGGGGGTGGGGAGTCAAATTTGGTATCATCGGATGTCCCCCGTCGAGACGAACAATTTTTATTACCCACTTTTTTTGATCGGATTTGTAGTTTTCGAGATATTTAGTTGTCTCAAGATAAAAAACTCACCCTGTATATGTGTGTGTGTGTGTGTGTGTGTGTGTGTGTGTGTGTGTGTGATGTACATGTACAAACTTGAGCTAAGTGCGACAGGCTCAATCATTGCTCTAGAAATCATTGGTCTCGAAGTTATAAGCTTTTATTTATTTAGCTTGTGGCAAACGCCTCGTCGACGTCGAAGTCATTAGAGGCGGGAAAGGATGGAGGCAAAGAATTCGGTCATGACCTTTTAAACGAAGCATCCAGGCATTCTTCTGGAAAACATGGAAAACCCAAATCAGGATACCCAGACGGGGATACGAACACGTGTCCTCTCGTATGCGAGGCCAGAACGTTAACCGCTGACCCACCACGCTCCGGTAGTTAACTTCTACTGCACCCGATGATAAAATGTTTATGCATCAAACCTGAGCTTCTAGAGAACAGAGAAGTGAAAATCCAACAACGAGGGATATCTGCATTCAAAGTTTCTTAACTGTTAGTAAATAATGCTAATATAACAATTTCTTATTTGTTTTTGACGTACACGTTTCAACTCTCATCGAAGCATCATCAGCGATGAATTATTTAAGGTTTCCAGCCGCACGTTTCTGCTTTATCAGCAAAGCGTGTTCCGGTTAGAACCATCTGTCGAAATACAGGGATAGTCAAAATGATTGCAGAAAATTACTACAGATTTATTATTTGATATATACTTACAAGGTTAAACAGATATATAAACAAACTGTGAAAGCTTTTTTGAGTGTCTACAGATGCTCAATATGTGCACCTTTAGTGACTCTGCACACATCAAGTCTATAATCGAGTTCTTCCCATACCCGATGCAGTATGTCTCTGTCAATGCGAGCAAATGCATTGGTGATGCGAACCTGCAGGTCTGGCAGATCAACTGGTACTGGTGGCACGAACACTGTGTCTTCTACGAAACCCCAAACAAGACCAGACCTGCGGGTTCGCATCACCAATGCATTTGCTCTCATTGACAGAGACATGCTGCGTCGGGTATCGGAAGAACTCGATTATAGACTTGATGTGTGCAGAGTCACTAATGGTGTACATATTGAGCATCTGTAGACACTCAAAAAAGCTTTCACAGTTTGTTTATATATCTGTGTAATCTTGTAAGTATATGTCAAATAATAAATCTGTAGTAATTTGCTGAAATCATTTTGACTAGCCCTGTATTACAGGTCCATTCTAGCATACGTCTTTCTTATCAGGACAGTCGTTATGCTGGGCACGCGCAGATCCTACCTTTATTCACTGCCACGTAACTGGCGATATGACTTTGAAATTCTGCATTCACTAATGTCATTGAACGTTATAAATGTTTAATTTGGAAGAATCGGCTGCCAATTTTGAAACCATGTAGGAATAACAGATTTTTAAGATTCACAAATAATTTGTGCACAGTTTTGGAAAGTTCTAAAAAAAGGCATGGGATGCTACTTTTGGTATTCGCAGATAATCGCTCGCAGTGAACACCTGTCACGCAAAATTCTATAAATCTTTTGGATGAGAACTATTAAAGGTCACAACATAGAATTGGTAACTGAGACCTTGCACCTCTTTCAAAAACATATCAAGATTCGATTCTCGATGGTCGTAGTTTTGATAAACTGTTAAATGATGTTATCAAATAGCTCACAGCTGATTTTTGACACCATGATGTGGTGCCTCGACAATATCGGATATTCATTTAAAAAATAATACGAGATAAAATTTGATAAAAACATAAACTATTGTCATTTAGTACCCGCCAGGTTGGCTAGTGTGCCGAGACGCCAAAGGATGGATGGAGTAGGCACAACGGGGCCGGGCACGAGTCCATGACCGTCCGTTCCGACTGCGGTTATCAGCAGCAAACAAGGCGAATACCAAGAGGATTTCCAATCTCCGCGTCGTAAACTACACATTTCACAAACACAATATACACTTTGTAACAGCCCTCAAACCTAAAATTAAATGGAATTGTATTTTATGAATTATTTTTAATAAGTTAGAGTTTGGTTGAATATGATCTGGTAGGTTTGTTTTGCAATTTCCTATAAATCAATGTTTATAGTCTTTGTTTTACGAAACGAAATTATTTAAAGGCCATTTAATATGTTTAAGAAAAGAATTAAGTAAGAGAAATGCTTAAATGTTTGTAATTCCAAGTATTAATGCAAGTTACAATGTCTAAAGGACAATTTTCTACAGTTTAAAATGATTTCTGTGAATAATTTTGTGTTTAAGTATCTTTAATTTCCATTTCTGACCATTTTGTAATGATGGTAAATGATTATATATTAATTATGATTGTTTTTAATATGTTTCAATTGTTTAAGTATTGTTAATGTTCGAGAATTATCTGGCGGAAGCTTTTAAAGTTTTCTAGAAATTTCGTTGGAGTTTATATAAAGCGATCATCCAAGTCAGTTCAGTTAGTTTTTCGGCAAAGTTTTTCACCAACTCAGTTTGCGACGGCCGGGAACTGTATTATCTGTGGATGAAGTGTTGTACGCAACCTCTGGTTTGTATCTACGCATGTAAACAGTATCGTTGACGTCGTGTTTTCTTGGTGAATAAAAAACAAATGTTATACTGAACTTTATGTTGGGCTGATTATTTATCTTATCAATTAAACCAGCAACAATCTTATAACTTGTTACACGCAGAACATGGTTATACGTTTCTGAGACAGGGGGCAACGCCTACAACACCATCTATGTACTAGGAGTATCGATACCCTTCAGAGATGTTTATATTTTTCAGAATGACATTTATTGGTTTAAACGCACAGTTTTAAGTTATCAAACTGCGAATTCAAGCTTTCATGTTTTATATATGCAGGGTTACTACAAAACAATCATTCACATTCAAAATCCAATTTATTCAAAGGTATTATACCTACAAATATGATTGATATACGAAAATTACAACAAAATATCCAAGTTTGTGTACCAGGTGGCGTGGAAGCACTAGTTCAGTATCCGTAACGAGTTCAGTTCAGTCTCTCCTGAAATTAAGGCAAAGCGAGAAAAGAGTTTCTGTCATAGCAGTGCAACGTTCTTTCAGAAGACAGTACGGAAAGGAACCGCCTTGTCAACAAAGCATTTTGCACTAGTATTGCCAATTCAAGGACAATGGTTTTCTATGTAAATGTAAAAGCATCGGTCAACCACAAGTGTCAGACGAAACAGTGGAGAGAGTGGGGGAAAGATACGTGCGTTCTCCAAACAAATCAACGAATAGAGTAAGCCGCGAACTTGGTATACCGCAACAAACTGTTTGGAAGACTTTGCGAAGACAGTTACAATTCAAACAGTATCGTGTGCAGCTGTTGCAACACTTAACGCCGGAAGGCAATGTTCGTCGATTTAACTTTTGCATCAGAATACTGGAAGCATTAGAGGAAGACGGTTTCATCGACAGGTTGATATTCAGTGATGAAGCGACATTCCATTCAACCAGAAAAGTGAATCGTCACTATGTGCGAATCTGTGGTACTGAAAATCCACGTTTACTTGTGACTATTGAAAGAGATTCACCAAAGGTGAATGTTTTTTTATGCAATTTCAAAAACAAAGTTGTATGGACCGTTTTTCTTCATTAAGAATACTGTAAATGGTTAAGTTTACCTAGACTTGTTACAATTATGGTTGTTTCTGCAACTAGCTGAAGATTCCACGTATTTTGTGTACCAACAAGACGGGTCACCCCCTCATTGGAACCTCGATGTTAGTGCTTACCTCAACCATGAACTCCCGCATCGCTGGACTGGTCGTATTGGTGATGATGACCTCGCTTTCTTACTCTGCCCTCCCAGGTCGCCGGATTTAACGCCAAGTGACTTCTTCCTTTGGGGACACATTAAGGATATTGTTTACGTACCCCCACTACAAAAAAACAATAGAAGAGCTGAAGAAACGGATCAGTGATGCATTGATGAACACTGACGCGATCACGCTACACAATGTGTGGAATGAATATAATTACCGCCTGGACGTATATCGTGTAACCAAGGGGGCACACACAGATTATTTGTAGAATGAGCATAAAACTTGGATATTTTGTGGTTATATAAATCATATTTGTAAGTATAATACTTTGGAATAAATCGGCTTTGGAAAGTGAATGATTCTTTTGTAGTAACCCTGTATGGTATGTGGTGACATTGTGTGTTTTAGGGATCTAATTTTTGATGTAGATAACTGTTCAAGGTTTCTCCCATTCGACGCATTAATCAAAGTCATTAGAGTAACTCATTACGAACAGTAGTTTGCTGGATTGTTAGGTAGCGAGATATGAGTGAATAGAGACGGATGTCTTCAGCTGCGAGTCTGGTAATGAGTTTATCGACTCTCGCACTACCTGTGACTGTGTGTATGAATGACGACAGCCGGGCGTACGCTCGCTCGAAAGTCTCCTCCAAGGTGTGTTTATTAACGCACAGAAACCACCAGTCACCAGTTTCTGTAATTATAAACACGAAATATCTATTCACTCTGACAAATTACAGGGAGGAAAAATTGTATGAGGTACGAATACAGCGCAAGAGCCACAAGTATTTTCTTTTTACTAAATAAAAGTAATCAATCTCAGGGGAACAGATTACAGGTTCTTCCATTTACTAATGAACGTAAGAATTACTCTCCCTTTACAATATATGTGTCACCTGTATTTTCAGCTTCATTCATTTCATCAATCGGACAGGTCTTTGAAATTAATTAGAAGGTACCCAAGTGATCTCCACCTCATTCTATGCACAAGTTTTACTCCGGTGTTGTATACTGGCCAAGTTCAGGTAGGTTGTATGCACAGCTTTTCGCTGTATCTAACAAAACGATATTATGGCGGGACATACCGCGCGATAAATAGTGGGGGCAACAAGGGAAAGACAGACAGACAGATGGAACAAAAAAGTGCTGTTGAGCACTTAATCAGAAATATATTCAAAAATTTCGTCGTAGGTTTGTAAGTCCTGATGGTTTAGTGGTTAAGGCGTCAAACTGGACACCTAAAGGTTCCCGATTCGAATCCCTGTCTCAGCGGGGATAAAATTCTAATATTTACTAGCATCAACAAAAAACTGGCACACAAAAAAGTGTTGCTGATGTTTAATGTTGCAGGAGTAAAATGGAAGAATTAAAGTGGAAGAGAAATGATTCGTTGCTTGTCTCCACACCTATCAGTGAAGAATGAGCTGAAAATTTCACCCCCGTAGATCGACCCTCAAACTGGCCATAACTAGTTTTATCGTCGGAGCCACATAAGAAAATTTGCAAAGTTGGTTCCGAGTATATGAGGTGAGTTTTGCGACTTGCTTATTCAGCCGGTACTAAAGCGGCAGTGCTGAATCGGCTGGAATGAGATAGCCTCCAAGACGGACGGCTATGGGAAGGTCTTCATGCTGTGCATAAAACTGATAGCAGCATTTAAAATACAACACCCTTCTAAAAAAAGCTATCCTATTAGTAATATAACACACATAAAAGTGGCCTTCCCATTCCATAACGTGTGCACAACACGCTAGTTTTGTCATGTACTTTGTACTGCTGTACGGAGGTAGAATAGTCCGAGATTTGAACCTCGGGCTGGCACGCCGACCATTCTCGTTACAGATTTCAGGTGGTTTTCTTTAAAAATCTAGACTAATGTGGTACGGTCGCCTGTTTCCTCCTTCCAAACCTACAAAAAACAAGAACAAAAAAAATGGGACGGATGTAGTTCTGCTCCACGCAGTATATTTTTCGGTGAAAAAGTGTATGATGAAACCATAAATGATATTTAATACTGATATGTGGTTTGACTACCACTTCCTTTAGTACAATTGTTAAACTCACCAGTGCAATGCTTACACACGTTTCAACGGTAGATGCAAAATTACAATTCTGTCACATATAGTGTGGGTTTTAATTTTGAAAGCAACACTTTTTGTTCTCTATTCTGTTGGCTCACAGAAGAGGATTTTCTGTCGGGGTTTACTCCCTTAGCCTTTAAAGATCCCTCTTCACCACAAGGCAGTGGTTTCCTTCTCATTTTCCCCTGAGAAGTTGGGGTTGCCTCCTCCGCCATCTACCCCATACCGAAGAAACTTCTTCTCTGCCGTAGATGCCGTTAAGGTCTTCGCCCGTGTCCCTGGGCATGGGTGCTGCGTTATACCTCGCAGGACTGGGTCCCCACCTGGATTTTGCCATTCTGCCATTTCAGACTACTGAGATGGAGAATGCCCACCCCCGCATCGTGGATGCACCAGGCAAGAATTACTCAAGTGGAGGATAGGGAAGGTGACCCTATCTCCCTTGAGCCGGGTTAATGGCTGTGTATGGTGCCACAACCAAAGAAGAAGACCAGAAGAAGATGGACAGACCAACTGAAGGAGGACGTAGAGAGAAGAGGCTGGAATTGGGAGTACATCACAGACAGAGAAACCTTTCTGGACAGGAAAAGGTGGAAAACAATCGTATATAATAACCAAGGCTCGTAAACCACACCCGGGAAACTGGAGATGGTCCCCAACGATAATGATGATAATGATAGTGTGGGTCTGTGACAGCCGAAGTAATATGTATGCACCTCACACTGTATCGAATTCTATAGTCTTAGGGAAGTCCAATGGATGTTAGTGTTACCGTCAGTTATGGCACCACGAATCGACACTGGCATCATACCGAAATGCGTGAACATGAAGTCATCTAGCATTGCCTTCTCGCTGCCTAGCCAATCTAGTGTATTCTTGTCGACTCTCGTGGCATATTTGTTTGGAGTCCTCCGTCATGCCATGGTAGAACCACTGATCACTACGCTTGCTTAGTAAGTACACTCTGTATATCGAGGCGACACGACTAAGCACATCGTACACCAGCTGTTTTGAATCATACTCCACCTTCACATTGTCACTGTCTCATAGTCTAACACCTTTCTAGTGACGCCTCTGCACGACCCGCAGATGACTATGTAGTCGTCGACTACTGTAGGCCCTTCTCACACGACGCTACTCAATGGAAACGAAACTGAACACAGACTGAAATTGCTAACTAGTTAGTGACCAATGTTCGCACACGATGCTACTCAAATCTCTGGAATTTCAGTCACTCGTGAGATTTCTTCTAATTCAGATGAGGATGTTATATTATTCAAAGAAGGAATAGGAGATTTAAAAAAATTATTTTATAAACAAAAGCTTTTGCTTGGAAAGCTATGAGTGATGAAAATTGCAACGATTTCCCGTTCAACTATAGAATGTACATTTGTCATGATGGAAAAATTTTAAGTGTTTTACAGTCACATACGATGTAATGACTAACAAAAAATGATTAATATACTAAAATCAGCTTGCACAATTGTCAGGAGTGGGAAACGAGTCCTGTACAGTCCGATTAAATTTGGAAATAATGCAACTTACACACTACACATAATTCCGCTGTCACAACTTAAAATTAGTTTTCGTTCATCGGCATATTACACCAAAAATTATTTAGCCAATTACTTTATTACTCCACAAAGAGCACTTCCGTGGCAATGGAGTTATATTATGTAATTTAATTTAAGAAAAATAAATCTGAAGTGTTTAAATAAAATATTATTAATTACTCATTATTAAAAACATGTTTACATAGCTGATAAATTAGCTTCCTGTCTGATAACACTCCATTTTTTTTCTGTGTCAACTTTCCGTGAATATTCACTCAACTTGTAGTTGCATAAACACGGATGTTTCTCGATTTCAGCAACAAGGTTTAAATTTATAATCTGATCCGCCATTTTTGTTGAGAAACTAGTTGAAAACTAGCAGCGTG
Organism: Vandiemenella viatica; assembly: GCA_031002005.1. NCBI lineage: Eukaryota > Metazoa > Arthropoda > Insecta > Orthoptera > Morabidae > Vandiemenella > Vandiemenella viatica. Next base: position 128,585,875 of record CM061914.1, read on the forward strand.
GCAACTGGCATGCTACGTCGCTTCGAACTAATCGCGGACACGTTGCGGACTGGTTTCCAACCGATCGCCCCGTGTGAGAGCCTCCATACAAATACTAGTGCTGTGACTGGAAAGAAACTGACTTGTGATCCTAGTTCGTGACTGGTTTCTTTTCAGTAGCGCCGTGTGAGTAGGGCCGTACGCCGCAGCTCACTGGTCTTACACCGTTTTCGCATTAAATTTCCGACGCTTTCGTAATTCTCGCATTCACTCAGCACTGGACTTTTTGAGCTTGTTGATTTTCCATTGATGAGTGATTTTCTGTGAAAGGCGTTTTCCATAATTCCGAACCTATTTTCAAGTCTTATAAGACTAAATTGTGAACTATTTTGAGATCTGCAACATAATACAACCTACCCTGGTAGATGAGAGATAACACCCTGGCCTCACATTCGGGAGGATGCGGATTTGAATCCCCACCCGGTTATCGAGATTTGGATTTTCCAAGATTTCCTCCAATCACTCTAGGCGAAAGCAGGGATGATCCCTTTAAAAGGTCAAAGCCGAAATCCTTCCTGTTGCTTATCCCCGATCGTTTCTCGCTTCTAATGATCTGGACGTCAACAAGGTCATAGTAAAAAAAAGCAACTTAATACAAGTTTTTACATTTATTCTGCCTAGTATCTTTACTTCTTCACTTTAGGTATTAGTAGGGCTCTGTAAAGTCTTTAAAATAACATCAGAATCAACATATTAGTTCAACGCGTTATCGAACTAAGCCAATCTAAATTTTGGCACCAATTAAATTTAGATTATCAGGCGGATGCGTTTACCCGCGTGCAATGATGTCATGAGCAAATCATATTTTACGGAACGAACACGTACAAAGATGACCTACGTGCGACCGGCTCAACCATTGCTCTAGAATTATTAGTTTCCAAGTTATAAGCTTTTATTTATTTATTTTTCTTATGGCTTTACGCCTTGTCGACGTCGAGGTCATTAGAGGCGGGAAAGGATGCAGGCAAGAAACGGAAAGAAATTCGACCATGGCCTTTTAAACGAAGTATCCCTGCAGTCACCTGAAGTAACTTTGGTAAACTATGGAAAAGGCTCTGGATGCCCGGATGGGGATTCGAACCGCGACTTCCCAAATGCGAGGCCAGAAATTATAAGCGTTTGAAATCTGACGGTATTTGGACACACAAGAAAGTTCAATCAGCTACTAATGTGGCGAATGAATGAACGTTTTCATCTCAAAAATATGTTTTTCATAGAGAACACATGGTTCACAGACGGTTGTATTTAAGTTTCCCTTTACCGGAGACAGCCTCTCACTTCAATTCAGCTGGTTGGTAGAGTTGTCGCACGTATATAGAAAAAGTTGACCAGCGGGAAAACGATTACAAGAATTTTTAATGCTATGCGGCTAGTCGTCGTTGAGGAAATCAGAATCGGAAGACGTTTAAGGGCATGGATTAGTCAATAATTTGGCCATCGCCTTCCGAATGAACCATTCAAGCATTAATCTGGAGTAATTTCGGGTAACCATGCAATATTTAAGTAGAAATGGTAAAACCGAGATTCGAACTCCTGCTTTCCCCAATACCAGGCCTCAGTATAAACCGCTCACCCACCAGGCTCGGTGTTAAGAAGAAGATTTCTATTCAACAGACAGAACTGGCACCGAACAGTGTTGACGACGGAATTGGAGCGACACGATAATGGAAACTGGTGATTATTAGAATTTAATCTCAATTCTGTCGCGGAAACCCAAACATTCTCATTGTGGTTTTTAGAATAATGTCCATAATCATTTCTATGAATGGTCCCGTGAAAATACCCGAATCGTCAACAGAAAATTATGGCACCACCTACGTGAAAATACGAGTACCAGAATGTGCGAGGGTTAACTCTTGGTCCGTAGTTGGCAAGATAGGAGGAAATAGGATTATTGGTACTTGTCATGAATTACAGGGGATATAAAGCAAAAGCTAATGGCTCACAACGATATGAACCCGTACGTCTCACTGTTCGCGGATGATCAGGGTTAACCAACTTGCATCGGCGAAGTTATACCTCCGAAATGTATTCCACTTTGCCAGCAGTGCTATGTTTACTTTTATCGGCAAGGAAACCATTTCATCGTGAAAATTCAGAAGAATTCGGAGCCATTGCGTAGGGTCGAAGAATTGCTCAAGAGAGCAGAAGCACTAAAAATCCACGCATTGATCCACAACAAGGGGCTACCATAAATTTTTTTGTCTGGTGCCTGGAATATTTTAACAAATTTTTAGGAAAACTTGGCTGTTAAATTTGAACTGAATTTAGCTTCGGTTTTTTTTAATGAGGTCTAGGTTTATTGATTCGTGTACTCACCTCGATTTGGCTACATTACATTGTAATACATATTTCGAACAGTGTACATGGGCTCATATTAGTTTGTTTTTGGAGATTAATACAAATATGCTTCTTTAAAAAATTAATTTTAAGGCAAATAATATTAAGTGATGAACTGTGCGTGACCCAAAAACAAAACGCAAACATATACTGAAAACTGTCAATGCAAAGATTTCGCCTTAAAATTAAAGGAGTAAATTTACACTTCTTTGCGCGCAATAAATGTTGAACATGATGCTTATTTTAATATAAACACCAGCAATATTTTGTTATCGTGATAGTATCCCTTGCTACCGGTTTTCCATCTCCTTGACGTCCTGATTGAATCGTTCACCTTGTTCGTTTCTGACATCTCGGAGATTTTCAGGAAAGCGATCAAGAAGACTACAAAGAAAATGCATTTTGATGCTCATATTCACACCAATGTCACGAAAAGTTGACACCATGATACTAATAAGGCCTTTTTAGTTTTCACTTTTGGGTTTCCTGGGGAAATTTTGCTCTTCTTCTAAAAAGGCTAGCCAAACTCACGCTTCATTCTCTTACATCGTTTTCGCGAAATATGTGTCCTTCATGAGATTGCGGATCATTGGTACATCAAAAATCCGTGCTTTAAAATTTTTCAAATGCCTTTTCTGGAACACACTGCAGTTGTATTTGAATAACTCTACATATTTGTCCCAGGCTTTGACACATTTTTTCATCAATCCGAGTTTGATGTGCAAAGGTGAAATGATGATTCTTTTTTCGCTCAACTTAAGGTTCTTCTAATAAAGTGGCAACTCTTCAAGGAGCCATATCTCTTCGAAGGGACAGACTTTCTTAACATAGTGATTTGACGGTCTCTACTATCCCACATTGAAAAGAAGTATGGGTATTTGGTATAAACCTATTGTTGTCTTAAGAGAAAATTCAAAAATTGTATGGTTGCATGTCACTCCAGGAGAACGGCGGGATGCTTCCTTAAAAAGGCTATGGCCGAATTCCTTCCCGTTCCTTGCCCCCAGTTTCTTTCACGCCTCTAATTATCTGGACGTCGACGGGGCCTAAATCCAAAAGTAAAAAAAGAAGATGTTAACCTTATGCACCGACGGTAAAAGTAAATACGTGTGGCATTACTGGCCGGAGATTCCGACGGGGTCTTCGACAGCCTAGGGATTGTGCATAAACTACGTGGCTCGGTCTAGGGGAGGAGAAGGGGGGCTGGCTGGAAAGCTACGCTGGGTTACGTGGGGGGAGGGGGAGAGAGTTCCGAGCCAGGCCACATAGCTTTTCTTTCATATTATTTGTCACAGTTAAAATAAGATACAGAACACACAGAAGTATGTAAATACTTATTTAATTATCCCCGTATGTAATTTACGATAGTCTGACAAGAGAAAAAATGTCTTTCTGGAATCAATATGGAAAAAAGCTACGTGTTTCACGGGGAGGGAGGGGGGGGGTAGAGACAAAAGCCACTTCGGGCTACGTGGGAGGGAGGGGAGGTTCACAGGAGGCCAAAATGGAGCTACCTGGTTTATTGACGCTCCCCTAGTTACAATTTCAATTTGTCGTGCAACATGCCTCTATCGTGTCACACCTAACCCAACCAGTTTAAGGAGACCTCCAGTTGTACATGGAATCCGAATCATGGAATGGTCTACCGTATTTCACATGAACAAATCAAAGCTGTGTCGGAGGCGAAGGTTAATTCAAGGGTTGGTAAAAGTTCGGAGACCTTGTGATCGCCAATCAGTCGCCAGTTGAGGTACCAGACCGCTTTCAGCCGCAGATAATCAATGTGTTATGAGTAGGGTTCGGGTCTTTAAGACAACTCATATTTTTTTCCTGCCTTTTTTTTTAGCTGAAATGCTCAATTAAACACCGATTCAACGTTTCTGGATGTATTTAAACATATTTTATATATCATATAAATGCATACTCAGACCACTTTTCTAGTTTTGGTCATATTTCGATAATATTTATGGTCATATTTTTGAGAAAAAATCTGGTAGTAGCGGTAATTCACAAGATATGGATGAGAAGAAATTAAGATAATTATTCGCAGAACTGTACTTCTGCTATACAGGTGGCAGGGAAAAACAACAGTAATTTACACTATGAAATACATTATTGTCTCTCTCTAAACGTAATATTCCGCCCGGCTTCAGAAGTATGCCTCTGTCGATCCTCGTCAGTCAATATATCAGTGAAATATCCTCATTCATCTTTAAATCTTCAGTGTATCAGTGAGTAGATCTACCGCCATGCCGAAAATAAAATTTTCTCAAAGCGCGAAGTTACGTGATGAAATTTAGAGAGGAGAGTTTTAGTACAGATGAAAGAGTTCTGTTCTGTAAATTGTCTGAAATTAAAGTGACTTCAACAAAACGATTTAAAATTTAATTTCTCAATGATGCAGCGAGTGCACGGAAGCAAAGTATGCTGTCTACATGAAAGCGACATTACTAGATAAATAAATGATGTATAATTGAGCATGTTTTGATATATAGTAAATTTAAATGTTTGGTCATATTTTGTTATTTTTAGGTCATATTTACCCATTTTTAATGTCATATTTGCCTGCATATTTCTCTAATTTTTTGGTCATTAAGCTCCGAACCCTGGTTATGAGAGACTACTCTGGGGATCTCCGTTTTTTATACATACAAAGAGGAAAACCTGATTGTAGCTAATAGCTAAATTATTCTTTACTGCTATGGTAGGGTGAAAATGAAGTGATTGTTATACTACACCTTACCACATATATTCACAAACGATTGATACACAATAGGTTAGGATACGTTGTTAGGATATGTTGTTCGTTTGAATACAATGTATAATAAGTAACAAAAATTAACAACTGATCTATAACAATAATGTAAATAATGATCTTCTTAAAGCTTTAGGTAATTCCCCACAATTTTTATAAATAACCGTTAGTGAAGAACACAAAACAAAATAACTTCATAAGAAATACAATACGCACAGTTGTCATATTTAACGCAAATTGCTTATTATTACAGCATAGTTATATATATATATAAAAAAGAAATAGTGGAGTACGCAAAGCATTCAAAATCATATAGCAAGCAATCACTATTCTCGACATTAAAATGTGAGAGTAAATACTAACATTGGTGTGACACAGATTCGCCAGACTCGATGAGAAAGTAATTTAAAGACATTCATATAAACATACAATTATTTAAACGTATTCAGGAGACTTATAAAATTGAGTAAAGGTTAGAAGTAGGAAACAAGGATATCCGAAGATTTCATTACTTCTTTTTTCTATAATATTATTAACTGAAACAAAAACAAGATTTTTTTTTTTCTCTTTAGAAATACCGGTACTGAAATGATTCTTACACATCTGTGTGATTTTTCATATCTTTCATGCACACGTCGCGTGTCTTGTTGTAACTAAGTATCTTTGTACTATCTCAGTGGCAGAATATAAGGTCGACTTTTTTTTACGTTTTTGGTTTTTAGATAGAGCTTAGATGTAGAACAGTTACGCCAGCCTGTGAAACGTTCCACAAAGAGGGTGCGTCGACACACGTTACACTATCGATTTTAAATCGAACTTCACAATACACTACCTGCGCCATGTCGTTGCTAGGCAACCAGATGCCGCCGGTGATCTTTAGAACCACTTTATCACACCAAAGAAACAGGCTCCGTAGCGATCTCTCCAATACAATGGCAGAAAAAAATCTAGATTAGTTTACGGAGATCGTATCAGAAACTATAACATTTCAGTTTGCTTGTTACAGACTTTTAATAAAACATAAAGAACGCTATGCATAAATACCGCCTTCAAATTAACAGTAAGTTCATTTCCGGATTAACGGCATTCCTTATTTTGCGATTTTCGGCATGAGATATCTACATGAGTTTATATCCGATTATCAGTATACGAGAAAACTTGTCCAATGACCTTTTGATTTACATGAAATTTTATATTCCACTGCCTGTCTCAGTGTGAACACTACCGGATTTAATTGTTACTGGCGTTTCAATTCCCGAACTTTTTATTTACATGTTCTTCTGTAAATTAGTCAAAAATTTTGAAATGTAGAAATAGTGGAACTCTCTTTTCTGGTGTAGTGATATGAGTGGCGATCAAATATAAACGAGTCTTCTGAAACAGGCACAGGTGACTTAAATTCTCTTTAATGTACTCGTAAAAACAGTGTGTGGTTGGTATGACTGCGCTGGCATCCAAATGAAATGCGCTTATTTGTACATTCACTTATTTGAGTATACTGGAAGTTCACATGTCCATTGCATAATACATAATTATTCAGTTCCTAGCACAAGAAGTTTATAAACCAACAGAAACTTGGCGCAGCGTAACAGCCCTCAAACCTAAAATTAAATGGAATTGTATTTTATGAATCATTTGTACTAAGCAAGAGTTTGGTTGAATATGAGCTGGTAGATTTGTTTTGCAATTTCCTGTAAATCAACGTATATAGATTTTGTTTTATGAAAAGAAATTATTTAAAGGCCATTTAATATGTTAAAGAACAGAATTGTACAAGAAAATTATTTGAATGTTGGTAATTCCAAGTATTAATGCACGTTACGATGTCTAAAGGACAATTTACTACAGTTTAAAATGATTTCTGTGAATAATTTTGTGTTTAAGTATCTTTAATTTCCATTTCTGACCATTTTGTAATGATGGTAAATGATTATGTATTAATTCTGATAGTTTTAATATGTTTCAATTGTTTAAGTATTGTTAATGTTCGAGAAATATCTGTCGGAATCTTTTGAAGTGTTCTAGAAATTTCAGTGGAGTTTATATAAAGCGATCATCCAAGACAGAGAAACAGTTATTTTTAAGTTTTCACCGACTCAATTTTACTGTGGAAGAAGTATTGTATACAATCTCTGGATTGTATGTATCCGTTAAAACAGTATCGATGACGTCGTGTTTTATGAAAACAAACGCAAGTTTAAACTGAACTGTATCGTGGACTGATTATTTATCATATAAATTAAAAGCACCAACAATCTTATAGCAAGTTGCTTTAAAAATACATTAATGATAAACTGAAGTATAAAAGTAGCATAATTTCTTCTGGAAGGGTAAAAAGTAAAGGGAACCTACAGTTTTACATTGAATATGAACCAGGAAGGGTCCTAGTGTACTCCACACGATCAGAGCCAAACAGTTAAACACCGTCTTTTAACTATTGTTTTATGAATTTTTCCAGGTACTTTGAAATGGGGCATCGTCTGTGAGAAGATTGAGGTAGTTATCACATGCCGGTCCTGGAAAAGCACTTTTTGCACTTCTCTGGATTGGTATTCAGTTTTAAAATTAAGAATTTTCACTGTAGCCTATATGCACACTTCACTTTCTATATTTGCTGTTTTTCTTTTTGAACATACACTTGTTATGATTGCATCCAACTGGTTTTAGTATTTACTGCGATGTTTTTGATAAAAATCGCATTACGATACGAACAAAGTATTGTTACAGACATTTATAGCTGTGAATGGGTGGGTGGCTTGAGTGCTAAAAGGGGCAAAGCCATTATTTGCAGATGAATAGCAAATAACATTTATCACATCTTCCTTTTGTTTTGAAAACGTTGTCTAACTATCTAATATTTTTTTCTTTGTTTCTATTGTACACATTACTCCTCGTAGACCTAGGGGTTATTAAAGGCGGGAAGGAACTGAGGGGTAACAGAGGGAAGGAATTCGACAATGGCCTTTTGATGTATCCATCCCGGTATTAGTCTGGGGTGATTTTTGGATGGCTGACGACTAATTTCAAAGTTTTAAATGAGTTTTTACTGGGATCGTTAATTTTGTAATTATTCGTGAAGAATTCAATAAATTTGGTTTCCCGATCTACCATTACTAATAATTAAATGAATTAATCAACTGAAATTTGCAAATTTAATATTTATATCAATCGTGTATTGTGAAATTATTATATCTAAGGAAAAGAGTGAAAGCAACAATTGCCTTTTACTAACGAAACTGTCATAAGTTGACATTTATTGGTTACTCATTAGGCGAACAGACTTAGGAGCATTTACAGCTAACATGAATACGAAAATTACTAACAATTCAACAAAGCAATGCCCCGTCGAATATTAATATATATAAACAATAAAACAACACGTTGACAATATTACATACGATTTTAACTATTCCTTAAAATGATCGATCAAATTGACTTACTATAAACAGAGAATGATCATTTCTAAATGAAGTTACGTTACACTGATTAAAGAAGCGTGAAATAAATGGGCGCGAGAATATTTCAAAGTTTCCATCCATAAAGTAAAGCGATTGGAAGTCATACAATACATGGTCCATCTTTCAACACTATTAATTCTTTTGGCTTTATGATGTTAGATCAGTTAATGTTTAGTGGAGACGCTCTTAAACGTGCCAGTTTGCTTGCCAAGACAATGTACACGCTGCCTTTGTTCGTAGAATTGCGTTACAATTTCATGATATATCTTGCACCAGTGAAGGCGGTTACGATGCATCAATTCTAGCTAGCAGTCGCTTCGTGAATGCTTGTATACAAAACATAGTCAGACAGTACCGCACTGTTCGCTTACGTCAGATTATTAGAACACCACTTTTTATTGTGTACAGAAGGCGGCTGCCCTACTAGGTTAGCAACCAACGTAAGACCCCTTCAGCCAAATGTTGTTCTCGCAGCTAGTACATCTCTCTCCCTCCATCTTTACCAAAGCGCGCCCTCACAGTAGTATTCGATGACTCCTAAAACAAAAGGCACAGAATTTTAGGTAATGCGACATTTTTAGTGTCGTTCATTGGCTCGAATAGAGATATCATCCATTATCAAGCAATCTTTACAGGATGGAGCTGCATATCACCTTCGGGAAAAGTCGTCATATCTCGCGACTTTTCGGCGTTCCCCGGTTGTGAAACCTTTCCACCCGTTCAGAGTCGATGTTCCTAAAGGCGGCCATACATGCTACGGTACACCGGACAGGTTTACCTGTGGAGGTATAACGGACAGGTAGATCGGAGCACCTACGGAGCCCAGTTTATACAGTATAACCATGGAATTGTTTTAATAGCTTTGAAATGCAAACAGCAAAGAAAAAACGTGAAAATTGAATTAAAACGTAGTTGTCAAAAAGAAAACAATACTCATATTGATTTGTTGAACGAGTTAAGGATAGAAATTAAATATTACCGTAATTACTTGCGTATGGATCAATAGGTTTATCTAAAATTGCTTTCAATGGTTATTCAATTATTTCCTAAAAACTATAGAGAAGAGCTGTTTCTTCAAACGAAAGACGTGAAGCAACTTTAAGGTTTCTTGCATCAGGGAGACCGCGAAAGTGCCTTAAGTTTTCTACAGTAATATCGCCTCAAGCTAATATCTTGTAAATTGCATCTGCCGGCGCTCCAGACTTCAATCATGTTTCATTTTATTATCTCTTTACGGACGTTACTTCTTAGGTTATTTTTTTTTTAATCACTATTTGCTTAGGAGCGTCAGACTCACACTCTTGTAGTTTTTGTAACAATATCGCTTAGGTGGATTCTTTCTTGAGGCGAACACGGCGTTTGTTGCTCTTAACACACCACGGAGAAGGTTCTGATTTATAAATTTCTATAAATTTATCAAGCTTACGATTTCATATACCAATGTTTGTACAAAGAAGAAAAACTGTTACGACACTGCACACAACGCGGTCCCTCTTCCACAAAGCTATAAATGAGACTGACACCTGTACAGGTCTACCGCAATACCCCAACACACACGCTTCGGTCTGTAGTCTGGCGCAGGTAGAAAGAATTGATTTTTCATTCTTCTCCGGCTACCTGTACAGGTCGGCATACCTGTGCACTGTGCAGGTTTGTGGCGCACACGATCCGGTCTACCTGTACAGGTCTACCTGCACAGGTAAACCTCTCCGGTGTACCGTAGCGTGTGTGGCCGCCTTAAGACGTGGCTGGCATTTGTTTACCTGTAGAGCTAATAACTCTTAACTAATACTCCTCCGGGGAATACACGGTCTCTGAGACCAGCGGAGCCCTCGCCCTTTGTTATTCGGGATAGGCCCGCCTCGTGTGCATTTAGGCAGGCATAGGACACTCAACCACACTCACTCGCCTAACAAGCTGTCCTCTTAGATATTACACACGCGAATAATTTGTACAAATTCGTAATCGCCAGTATTTTAGCTCATTAACATTGTATAGGTAACCTCTTTCGGGCATACTACTACAATTTTCGTGGCCAAACACAAAAATATCCTATTAAAAAATTAGGAATATCCAAGTAATTTCTGTTGTAACACAGTAAACGTTATTCGGAGTTTTACGGTTTCATACGTGGCGTGACTTATGGCTCCTCATGTCCGGGAAAGTCACAGAATTCAGGTGGCATCGATCGTTCTATCGTGGGGCCAGACACGCGAACCGTGAGAGAAATCGAATGTGAGACGCAAGTGGATATAAAAAAGTGAGGTAACTCTGGAAGGCAGCGGTAATATTTCTGTACGCAACATAATACATAAATTCCACATAGTAAAATATCTTAAATGTATCACCTTATTGCATCTCCAAAATTTAGTTTAGTATCAGTGCTATATTCAGGTGAAAATGATAGCCAGCCAGTTGAATCAATTAGGTAGATTTAACCTTGACCACGGTTTCGACGATCATAAGATCGTCTAGGTCCTTCTGAAGAAGACGATCTTATGATCGTCGAAACCGCGGTCAACGTTAAATATACCTGATTGATGCAACTGGTTGCCTATCATTTTCACCTGAACAACTCTCACCGTTGCTGAAACGCAGCCATGTTCAAAATTTTAATACTATATTCGTTGAAAATATGAGCCAGTTCATTCGTGCGATATGCAGTGAAACTTAGCTTCCACACGCAAAGTTGTGCTGATAGTTAACATGCGCAGTGTTAGCAATACAGTTTCACCTCAGGAGATCTGTTACGTAAGTTATTCCAAAACCCAACTGCATGTACGAGTTGATAGGGGTCATGTCCATGACTACTTTGAATCTTGGACAGGGTAACTGCGTCCATTCTTGTAGAGCGGTCACTGCGTACTTCGCATCTTCATCATCTGATTTAGGTGCTGGACCCCTATCCGGGTGTAGGTACTCACCCCGCCATGAAAAAGTCCCGGGGAATGATGAGATTTGGTGGTTTCCTGATGCCTTTACTAGTGTGATACTATTGGTGAATGTTATTGTAAGTGTGTATTACTGCGATGATGTGTGTTCTCTATAGTGTCGTTTGTGTTCTGGATGAGAGATGAAATCCGGTTCCGGTCTCTTCAGGCCTACTCTTCCGAAAGAGACCCAGGGGCCGCTAAGATAAACATACCCATTTGTATGACGAATCGGCGTCAACTCTGTGGTTTGTCTTCCCTTTACACACACTACAGATAGGTCTGGTGCACAACATGGTGATTGGGAACTGTACACCACCACTTGTCTTGCCCTGCTGGCCAAGTCCCGCTGATGAAAATGTCTTTCATCACAAAAACTCGAACCAGCTATGTCCGTGCCAGTGCTGGACACCATCACGGTGCCGCACGTCTAGCTGGAAGAGGAAGTAATTCGACCATGACCTACTAAAGAAACCATCCAAATTATTCGGCAGTAGTCGAAGATTATTTTTTGAGGAGAAGACACCGACAAAAAGAGAATAATTTGGAACTGCAAAGTATGAAAGCAACGGCATTATTCCGCTTCTTCTTCTTCTTATTATTATTATTATTTATGATTATTAGAACAAATCTTCATCTAACACTGCGGAGAAATAAAATGCATATAGACTGATTCAAGTGCTCCAATGTGGGCGTAAATATGTATTATTATTTTCTGTCATCAGTCTTTCGACTCATTTGATGCAATCCTCCATCCCTACCTATCCTGTGCTAACCTCTTCATCTCTACATACCCCTTACAACCCACGTTCTCAATTATCAGCTTCATATATTCTAATCTCTGTATTCCTCTGCTGTTACTACCTTCGACTGTTCCCTCCACTAACAAGGTAACTAATCCTTAATGTCTCATAATATGACCTACCATCCTATCTCTTCTTTCTGTACGACTCTTCCACAAACTGCTTTCCTCACCCACCATTTCCAAAAACTCGTTCGTTTCAAACTTTATCTGCACACTTAATTTTCACCATCCTTCTATAGCACCACATTTCAAATGCTTAAATTTTCCTTTTTTCTGCTTTTTCTATAGTCCATGGTTCGTTATCATAAAGAGCTACGCTCCACTCATAGAGATTTAAAACGTTCTTTCAAAGTCCTAGATCAATATTTGAAACTAAAAGATATATCTTTCTAATGAAACATCTTTTTGATAGTGCCGTTTTTTTTTTAACATCATTCCTGCTTCAGCCATCAGTTGTAATTTTACTTCTCAAGTAGCAGAACTTACTTTCTTCTACTATCGCATCCAATCCTATTGTTTTGTTTAATTATTGGCATCATTTCTGCTACATTTCATCACTTTCGTCTTGCTTTAGTTTATATTTAGTCTGAAATCTACCTTTTGTTAATGATATTCAGTAGCTTCTCAAAATCTTCAGCCTATTCTGCTAACAAGATAATGTCATCAGCAAATCGTAGCATATTGATTTTTTCACCTTAAACACTTATACCGCATTCAATTTTTTCCCCTTTCTTTATTGCTTCCTCCACATACAAGTTGAATATTAATGGGTATGGACTATAACCTTGTCTTACACCCTTTTTAACTAATGATTATCTTCTTTTATTACAGCCACTTGATTCTTACGTACATTATATTCTTCTACTTGTTTCTCTATATTCTAGACAAGACTTCTTTAAAATTTTGAACACCTTGTGTCAACTAACATTATCAAAAGCTTTTCTAAATCAATAAACGCCATAAAAGTTTCTTTGTTTTTGTTGTTACACCTTTCAATTATCTTAAAGCCAGAATCGCGGTATTTCCTAAAGATTAACTTAAAGAAAAATAGTCATCGCTCTGGTCTACGCGGAGATAGAGCTTCCTCCTTTTGCTCTATTACATAAGATCAGTATGCCAAGATACGAACAGTTACAAAATGTAACCAGACCAGGAGCCATGGGATCAGACCGAGAGCATAATACGAAGACGGGACCTTTCAATGCTCTGTCAGACTTTACTATTGAGGTATCAGTCCAACCCTTGCACAGTAGATGTAGATGGTCACTTGTAGGATTACCTACTGCCGAGCGTCGAACATAGAAATGCTTGTAATGAATTCAGAAATTATTTTTTAGACAATTTTATACTTAAACAAATTTCTTGCTACAGATGAAGGCAGGACAGCCAGGGCGAACACAAAATCCGAGCACACTTTATAATATTTTGGTAAAAAATCTTATTCATGTCAGAAGTGATACACATGACAAGGGGAAAGATGTGTACACATCCAGACCTATGACATTCATACTTCTATTGTGACTAAGGTTTTTTTGCCGAACTATTGTAGATGTCTTTTTGTGGCACTCCAACCTTCATCTGAGGTAAGTGACGGGCTATTTTCCATATCCTTGCTTGTGTATATTGCCTAACAGCAGTTTCATTGGCACTATTTACAAAAATATATATATATATATATATATTGCTCCATTGCCTTAGCTCTGTGAGAAATTATATTTTTCTCTTCTTTTAATGTATTAAGTTGTTTCATACTAAATTCCGTAATCCTCCTGGTCATCCTACCTTTCTGTTTTTAAAGAATCAATTTGTTTCGTAACTCTGTCATTATCGATTCCTTCTGCGGTCTTTACATTGTAGTGTATTCTACCAGATTTTATCCATTATGGATTAAATTTTAAGGTCTTATCTGTTCCATAGATTCTTCTGTATGGTGCATCCTCAAACGTTTCCTAGAAACTTCATTTCAGCTGTTTGTAACCTCGATTTACCTCATTGAGATGAAATTTAATTTCAACAGCTGCACAATACTACACGTATTGCCACTGTATTATAGAAATTTTGCTACGTATTTTTATTGGTTTTATTCCTTAGTGTTTGATGTATAGTGCAACTAATATGCAGAAATCTGCGCAGTATGTTGCGTAAGTCGTAACCTTTCTCATAACTTAGGTCACAGTCCAGACGGTTGATTGCCAATGCTTATCTTTGTTGTAGTTAAGCCACCGTACCTGTTTTCCTTTGAATGCCGTAGCTTTCGTCTGACTCTGGTTTTAAATTTTTTCTTGTTGTCGTTTCTGCACGACTATTGAAATTGTAAGTACGAGACACAAGTATCGAACTTGGTGAGTGAGCGGTAATGCCTCGCATTCGGTAGGACGCAGGTTCGAATCCCCTTCTACCTATCTAGATTTCGGTCAGGCAAAATACTTTTCCCTCCGATGCAGTGTTTAAGGCAGCTTCCTTTTGCTGAGCGCTGTCGGTACGATCCATTATGAAGTCCTGCGGGCCCAACGTGTGTGCACTCACGTCTCCCCTCTCCATCTCGAGCCGCTAGCAAGTCCTCGAGACACCCTTTTTCGCATGAAGTTCGCAGCAATAACTGGGATCGGGCGCTTCTTTGGGGTAGGCTGAAACCGCAACCTGCAAGGCTCCTCCGGGAATATTACACGGCTGGAGTCGTTGCCAGACAGCAACGATTGAGCTTACAAGGTAACGACTTACACCCACCTCGATTTAAAATTATACTGGTGTAACCCAGTTACAATGTTTTCGGAATGGTCACGCGTCTAGAATAGTTCCTTTTTTTTAGGATCAAAGGTTATGACAGGTTAGTCTGGCTAAAATACGACGATGACATGTGTTTGACCCTAAGGGTTCCCTGAGAGAAATTTGAATAAAATCTCTTGAATTTGAAAGGACTTGGAAATAATAATAGAAGCATTAAACACAGCAGAGACGATATCGTTAAATACCTAAACATTGCAGAGTAAATAACGTAATGTCACATCAACTCTGAACACGTAATCAACATTAAAAACTAAGGAACATGCTATTAAAAAATCACTTTTAATAGCCTTAACATGTCTGATGTCCGTTGTAAATACGTACATACCTAATGATTAGCGAACAGCGTGAATGTATCAAAAATGACAACGATGGGCAGGATTACATCGAGTTGTGAAGTACAACTTTATTCTACGTTATTTCAGCGGTACAGTTTTACTATAACCTTTCTAGAGAATGAAATGTCACGAAAAGCAAACTTCGCGAATGTATTATGGCAATTCATTTCATCACAGTTTCTTAGCTATTTTGTTGTGTACATAACCTGGAATTTTTGGTGACAGCTTTGTTCGCTGTTAATTTTCTTGCGAAGGCCGGCACATGACGTCACAGTTCTCCTGCCAGTACCTATCAAGATGAATGAGCAAGGTTACAGAGTTATAGTACAGTAAATATGCTTGATTTGTCAGTTGGTTTTTGGTGAAGTAGATCAGCTGCAAGCAGCAAAGATTACGGTTGCAGCTCCGGTGGGAGGGTAAATAGGAGGCGAGGAGAGAAATATTATTTCACGTTGAGCCGAGAGCTAGCGACAACACTACCGAATAGCCTATGACATGATTTAGAAATCAAGTAGTATCACGAATGAAAAGATCAGTGGTTCATATCACGATTGTCTAACATAATTATATCACGAAGGATGTGAGTTGTATAGGTGAATGTGAATATAGTAACAAAATATACGAGTGAAGGAAAGAGTAAATTAGTGTATCATTAATTTAAGTCATTTTATAATGAAATCCGATTTCTAACTCACGTTTGGTTCTGTAGTATTTCAATTGCAGAAAATCAGGAGCTGTGAACAGAAAAGATTATCTTCGGAGTAAGTAAAACACAGAGAAATCAATGAGGATATTTCAAACCGGAGTCTTTGAAGTCAGACAAGTGTCTAACTGTATCGAATCACCGAAGTCTGGTGAAAGATGGACTGACATTCGAGAGGACGTGGTTTCAAATCCCGATTCGGACACCCGGATTTCGGTTTACCATTGTATCTCCAAATCACTACATGTGAATTTCGAGACTATTTCTTCTAAAGTCCACAGCCGAACTCCGTCTCGTTCTTTAACCCCCATCCTCTACCATTTCTAATGACCTTAATGTTGACGGGGTGTGAGGCCGAAGAAAAAATACATGTTTCATGGTCATTGAATTTTAAAGTTAGGATGGAAAGTGATATACAATAAGTAATTTACATGCTGTTATTTTTTAATACGAGCTTCATTTTCACTTCACTGGCACCATTTTACCTGCATCTCATCTGTAAAATGAGGTGCTAGCGATTTCTGAATTCTACACAGTCCTCAGCCACCATTGAAAGCTTCACGCTTTCTACAAATGATGTCTAACAACTTTACCTCCTAAAAGTATCTGCTAGTAAATTTCTGATTGTTTTTCCTGAAGCTATCTGTATTGTTATTTGTAAATCAACTATTACTGTCCACTGGGTGATAAACGGTTAAATTTTAAGCTACACATTCAGTAAAACCATTTATTGATGCTTGTCCATCAGGAAATAAAATGTCGCTTTAAATTTCAGTTTCATGCCATTGAGCATTAACTGGTATCAAATACTGGAGAAAACATAATTTACACTCATCTGCTAGGATACAAGTTTAGTAAGTTTGGGTCAGTATGAGTTTTGGTATTGAATTGTCACATTTGTAGCGAGCTATGATTCAAAAGTATAAAAGGAAAATTGCCCGGGGTTTTTAATTTATGTGCGAAGGGTAAAATATGAGAGTGCTGAACAATTTTGATGCAAATTACGTTCAATTATCTCATTTGAATAGCTTTCCTACTGAGATTCAAAAGAGTCAACATTGTTTCTTATATTGGAAACTTGAAGATCCAATGGCGTTTGAGTAATTAAATAAGAAATTATTGTATTCGCTAACTAATGAAGAGAGAGTAAAAAACGAGAGGGTTTTGCTACTTAGTTGGGTGGACAATTAAAGTTGGAGAGTGTTCTATTCTACCTAGACTGGGCGGTTGGTTGGAAACTACCAGATATAGTGATGATGAAATACAGAAAGTCAGTGTCACATTCCGTTGGTTACCGAAGGCAACATAGATATTTTTATGCTGCAGCACTGTCCACCACTTTGAAACCCGAGGACGCCAGTGAAGGTCAAGCACTCGGGTGGCGACCCTTCCTGATGATTCACCGTGGGTGTCCCATTGTGCCGAGAGCAATCAGAGCTCTGTTGGCAATTAGCACTGTGCGTACGCCCCTCGTTAGAAGTCGAGCCCGCCGTGCCCTACCCTGCCAGCTCCCCACCGCTGCACAGATCAATACCGACTCTTCAGCGCTCGCTGCCGTGCCAACGGGTACACACAGCAGCACAAGAAGCGGATACGCAGCCCCTGACGGTTATGCAATGACGACACATGGGTACACCCAGCAGCACAAGAAGCGGATACGCAGCCCTGATGGTTATGCAATGACTACTAAAGGGGATACCCAGCAGCACAAGAAGTGGATACACAGCCTCTGATGATTATACAATGAGGACACACGGGTACACACAGCAACAGATGAAGTAAATACGCAGCCTCTGATAGCTATGTAATGACGACAAACACAAGTGCACTAAGACGTAGTACTATATTAACACATTAATTCTTTAGTAGGTAGAGCTAATTCTAGGCTGCGAGTCATAGGTCGAATCTTGAAAAATTGTAACGAACAAACAAAGGAGAAAGCGTACAAATCTCTTGTGCGTCCACATTTGGACTATTGTTGTGCCATTTGGGATCCGTTTCGTAAGGGGTTGGTCGAAAGTATAGAGAAAGTACAGAGAAGAGCCGCTCGATTTGTGACCGCTTGCTACAATCCTTATGAAAGCGTTACAGAACTGATTAGTAGACTAGGCTGGGAGTCTCTGGTAGATAGACGACGCACGTTTCGTTTAAACTTATTGGTAAACATGTGTACTACCACTTTCACTTACAAGGGTAGTGAAATACTTCGTCCACCAACCAATTTGAGCCGGAATGACAGGAAAGATAAGATTAGAGCAGTAAGGTGCCGCACTGATTCTTATATGAATTCTTTTTTCCCTCGTACCATTAGGGATTGTAATGCACAACAAAGAGATTAGCTTTGGTGCTGAGCACCCTCTGCCACCCACAATTTCTTGAATTGCAGAGTATATATGTAGATGTAGATTGACGAAAACAAAAAATAGTTATATTTCATTCCACATCTCTGGAATACTGTTCAAGATTCAGTTCCGTATTTCCTTTATTCTCAAAGAAAATGTGTGGTCAGTATCACGCACCTTTCACTTTACATCAGTCCTCCACCATCCCAAGGAAATCTCCAGTGTGAACGCAGTTTACAGTAATTTGAGTAGACATGAGGATAATTGCGGAGATTCAAGTCCTGTCATCAATACGATATGAGTTTGAAACAGTTACGCTATGGTTGCGTCCTCTGCAAGAACCCACCGATGAGGGGAAGGAACCAGAATACTTCCTATAATCCTTAGGACATATCCAAACCTAAGTTTTTGCAGCTCTGCCTACTGTGTGAGCTAAAACTAATAGCACTTGCATTCTTTTTTTTTTTAACTGCTTAACGTCTCTTAAGAGCAAAGTCTTTAGAGACGGGAAAGGATGGGGGGCAAGGAATGGGAAAGGAATTCGGCCATGGCCTTTTGAAGGAAGCTTCCCTGCATTTGCCTGGAGTGATTTGGTAAACCATGGAAAACCCAAATTTGGATGCCCGGACTTGCATTCAATATTATTTCAGGTTCGCAAACATGGAAGATCGACAACGAAAGAATCACAACTTTACATGAGAGCAGTATTTTTTTGTGTCTGACATGCTGTACAGCTTCAGTGAGTAGGTTAGGTTACATCAAAAGCCACTCTGCCACATCTGCACTAGCTTCTCTAACTGTACACAGAGACGTCTCACCCCTCCCACAGCTGTACAAACTCTGTCTTTTGCTGCGTGACAGCCAGCCTCATCTCCCCACAAATCACCATTCCGAGAACTCTCTTGAGACATTCAGGTATTCAAGGAATTTGACACTCGTTCACTGCATCGGTCCTGTACACTGGCCGAGGCTGGTAGCTTACAAGTTCTACTGATTGAGGTTGCTGAGCGCCATTTTTTGGTAGTATACAGTATAGCTGAATTGTTGTAACTTACTAACAGATCACGAAGATGGACGAAGACTGATGACTGAGTGTTTTAACTGGCTTGTTAAGCTGTTCATGTGCGTTCTAATAGTGCGTTACCACGGCCCGTGGTTTTGTAGGCCACGCAGCCGTATTTTACGTATCAGTACGCGTGACAGGTCAGCCATCGCCACCTCGCAGCCACCTCCCCACCACGTTGCCTAGTGTCGTTTCAGTTACCCGGGCGTTTGATGTTTACCGAATGGCCGCCAGTAGAGGAGGCTCCTTTCCACCGTCCGCTGTTGATTCCTGAATACTAATGTGTATATTTAGTACTAATTTGATCCAAAACCCGACCTTAGGGGAGTATAACCGCCCTTGGAAGCATGAGACCTAAAAAAAATTCTCAAAAAGTTGCGAGGTCGATTAGTAGGGGGTGGGGAGTCTACGTCAAAATCTTACTTCGTTTTAGAGGGAGGGGTTCCTACCAGATCTCACGAAGTCTCAACAGAGAAAAAGGGGGGGGGGGCATCCGGAATTCAGGAAAAACACCTCACGTTATTAATAGACGCACCCTTAGTTATGAACCTCTTTACCCTTCTGGCTCAAAAAATCTGTTCTCGTTCCATGACCCAAAGAATAAAGAACAATTAAACAACTTTTTAATAGTCGTCTGAAAATAACGGAAAAATTACGTGAGGTGTTTTTCCGGATTTCTGGACCCCCCCCTCCCCCCTGGTGAGATTTCGTGAGATCTGGCCGGATCCCCCCCCCCTCTGGTCACACCCTAACTTTTTTGACGAAATACCCTCCTAAAATCGACTTTGCCACAAATTGTAGACTTTCTTTTTTTTGCACTACTGTTCACAAATTTTTCGCAAAATCTCACGTGAGATTTCTGTAGACCCCCCCCCCCTCCCGCTTGGTGAGATCTTGTGAGATATCACCAGAACCCCCCCCCCCCTATTTCACCTCATGTAATTTATGGATGCCCCCTTATTGAAATACCACAGCCGTACTGTTATTCGGTGCAGCATATACCGTAGGCGTAGCTGTATGTAAATTTCTTTACAAAATATGCTGAATTAAATTTTCTTTCGATAGAGGACGAACTAAATCCTATCACCAGTACTCATGCAAGTAAAGAATAATGTGGAATTTAGTTTTCCTTAATCACATACTTGAGGATTTGGTCGTCAGTTGTTTGTCAGGAGGCAGATGATTAACTTAATCAACTAAGCAACCGTATAGTAGTACTATAAATGAAAAAATTGCAGAAAACTTATCTTCGAATTAGCATTAGTGCTGTAAGAATGCTATTACTGTTACTGTACTTGAGTTATTTTACAATATGTCAAAAAAATTTATTCTCCTTTTTAGAATTAATACAATACAACGTATATCATTTCTGAAATGAAACTATACCGGAATTTAAGAACTTTAAAAAATTTCTACAAGAAAAATGAACTATCCACTTAGGAATTCAGAAGAGACACCATCGCAGTAATAAGGAGACAATTTCATAGGCAGACAACTGTTGAAAATATTTTCATCCCAAAAACCAGAAATTAAACGTAAATGTCTATATCTTTAGATGGGGTCTTTTCAGATATTAGTGGATAAGGTGTAATTGCTATTCTCCACTGCAATAGGGTCATTCTGCTTCCAGATAATTTATATAACGTTACAGTCAAGTTGTTCTGTTGGAATGGCAGTAAGCGAGATTTTCTCTCGGGAAATTTAGAATTGGTGTTTCAACTCCGCGGCACAGTGAGAAGTAAGTGGGGGCCGTGTCAGGAGGGAGAAAGTCAGGTTAATACATTTCTTTCTTTGCCAGAAACTTGAAAATAAGGTTCATTCGGTCACTATGAGGGTGCTACGAGTTCATAACAGGCCCCCTAGCATCATTCGTATCTACCAGCGACTGATGAACATACTTGCGAACATTGCTCTCACATTAGTTAGAGCAGATTTGTTACTCAGTTGTTACTATTGCTAGGGGAATACAGGTAGTTAGGGAGAGCGGATCGTAAAAGGGTCGGGGCTGGAGGGGGGCAATAAGGAAAGGGGGCTTTTTTTTTTTTTTACGGTTTATATTCCCATTCGGGCATCCAGATTTGGGTTTTCCATGGTTTCCCCAAATCACTCAAGGCGAATACCGGGATGCTGCCTTTAAAAAAGAACATAGCTGAGCTCCTTCCCATTCCTTGCCTCCCATCCTTTCCCGCCTCTAACGACCACAACGTCGACGAGCCGTTAAGCCATAAGCAAAAATAAATAAATAAATAAATAAAATGACATACCTATTACATAATTATATCAAAAGCGAAAGTATACTGGCAAAATTTCCATTAAAAAATCAGGTACTTTGAAACAATTTTAAGAAATAATATGATACACTCATTCGATTGGAAGTAAATCCATCAGGTCAAGCTAATTGGAGCCTTAGTAATCCAGCCCCGTAGCGTTCTGTTGGTTCGATAACTTTCACTACCACGTGTGGTATACTACCTTGACTGAAATGTTCTCGGTCTCAGACACAGAAAGCACCGCTTACGAGAAAAAGTTAAATACAAAATTTCATTTATTGACCATCACTGTCTGCAGGCAAGTATAAGTTCCTCGAGACCTTTTGATAAATTGATTTGAGACTGCGGCTTGCAGTAATTGGAATTCACAACCACAGTTGAGACCAAAAATTTTCGAACAGGGTCACATTTTGTGTCGTGAGAGTAGCGTTTGTCTTTCAAGTTCGGAGGAGAACTCGGAAAGACCATTGTTGGAATGTACAATACGTTACGAATAAATCAAGAATTTGACCATTCACAAGGTCATAATTAAAAATAAATTTTACAACACCCGAAAGTTAGTTGAACAGTAATCATTATTATTCTCGAGTGACAGACATCAAACACAAAGCTAAAAATTGTACAAGTTAACCACTTTAAATTCGTATCCAACGGTACTTACAGTTTGACGTGGAATCCGAACCACGGAAACGTTCTGACGAACTTCACACTACACAAAAAGCTGTGCCAGAGGTGAAGATCAAGTTAAGGGCCTTTGAAAATCCCCAAAGAGACAGGAATTCGAACCGGGGATCTTTCGATCTACAGTCAGGCACCTTAACTACCGAGCAACCAGAGAGCTTTGATGATTTAATAAATACGTACGACTGCTGATAACGATCATAAACAAAATGTACGAAATATAATGTGATAAATGAGTGTGATATTAGAATACGGACGTCTACAATTCAGCAGGGCCTTCTTTGCGGCAAGTGTCATAGCATTTTGTCGGAAGAACGAAAGATTAGCGGAAATAAACGAAGGTCGCAGACAGCTGTTGAGAAAAGAGAGAAAGCAACGTTGCATTTAAGGAATTTACAGCAGCAGCTTAGAGATGACCAATTCTTTCTGAACTAGTCACTAGTGATAAAAGTTAGATTTTTGGCTATGATATTGAAAGTCAGCTGGAATTGTCTTAGCGAAACAGCCCATATTCACACCTACCAAAGAAAGGAGGAAGGGACGTCATTGGGATGGTACCCTCATATATTTATAATCGTCCTGGCCTGCGACGTAAGGAATGCTGGGAACACCTGTGTGGGGACAGGTGTGGTCGTTCGGGAGTCAGTAGAGAAGAAGGAGTAAAAGGGGGGGGGGGCGTATTTGGACAGAGGTATTCAGCGGGGAGGGTCCTGGGGTGTAAAAGGCAGAAGGTAGTTGCTGTGAGGGATAAGATGAACAGATGTAATGTATTCTGGTATGGACGACACGTAATATTATTTGTGTTAATCAGAAAATAAAGAAAGTCAACAGACATTACACTGTGGTTATTTCACTGTCATTCATGGATGAAATTGTAACTGAACAAATGTTGAATTCAAGAACTAGCTGACACTGCAGAGCTGCAGAAGGAGATTTCATGTCCTGAGGGCTATAGCAAGGAATATGGTACGTTGTTATTCATCAGTGTGTCCTTGTAGAGGATTCTATCATAGCGTAAACGTTACATACTGGAGGAATACTCATAAAGAGACTTTTGTTTTGGTTATTAACGGATCTTCGACGTCGAAGACGATTTAGTGCGAAAAATCCTAAAGAAGTCAGCGATTGCTTTTGAAATTTCGATAAATAAGTTAAGGAAAATTGAATTGGGGATAGTCACGCCGGGGATCGAAACGCTAGTTCCAAACAAGGCTAGACCGTGCAAAGCCTTGCTCGTGTAGCTGTTTTTAACGCATAACAAATAGGTTTGTTTCTCACCCACCATAGCTGATTTTTAGTTCATGAGACTTCGTCCTGTTTCCCAAAATAAAAATTAAGTTAAAAGGGTGATGATTTTAGGCAACTGAAGATAATGAAGCTGAATTTGGCGGTATTAATCACGCTCACAATTATGGTATTCCAGCAATCGTACCACAGGTTGTAGAAGCGCTGAAATTGATGTTTGTGGTGTGAAGGGAACTGCTTCAAACGTGACAGAAGCTATTTCTAGATTGCAATTCGTAGGTTGTATTTAAAAGACATGTAACTCTGACAGCGTGTAAAACTCTCGTGAGTCCAGATTTGGATTACTGTTGTAGATTTTGAAATCCGTATCACTTTTTTTTTATTGCTTTACGCCTCGTCGTCGGCTATGGTCATTATAGGCGCGATGGGACTGGTGACAAGGAACGGGAAGTAATTCAGTCATGGCCCTTTTGAAGGAAGCATCCCGGCATTCGCCTGCAGTGATTTCGGGGAACCATGGAAAACCCCAATCTGGATGCCCGAACGGGGATTTGAACCCACATCCTCCCGAATGTGAGGCCAGAACGTTAACCGTTCACCCACCACGCTAGGTCCCGTATTACAAGACATTGATTGGAAATATAGGGAAAGTACAGAAAAGAGCAGCTCTATTTATGGCTTCCTGGAACAGTCCTTACGAAGGCGTCACTAAATTGGTACATATATTGTGCTGGAATTGTCTGGCAGACAGTCGAGGTCGTTTGAAATTACTGACGAATATGTGAATATCCTCTTATATTTACGAGTATAATGTAATACATTGTCCACCAACCTATTTAGGTAGCAATGACAGGAAATATAAGTTTAAAGAAATAAGATGCCGTATTGATGCATATATGTTTTCTTCCTTCCCTTGCGCTATTAGGAATTGGAATTCACAGAGTTAGTTTTTGCGCAAAGCCACCCACAATATTTGTGAATTGCAGAGTATGGATGTAGATGTAGAAGTGAGTAAGATGCATTTATGACGTAAATTTCTATCTACTTGAATTCTTGGGTACTATCTAGCAAATTATTAAAAGTTTTTATCTGTTCGTTAACACCTTGAAGACGATAGTACCGTTTTTTTTTTGTTTTTTTTTGCTGTCGTCAGTCTTTAGACTGGTTTGATGCAATCCTCCATCCCTTAATATCCTGCGCTAACCTCTTCATTTCTACATACCCGTTACAACCCACGTCCTCAATTATCTGCTTCATATATTATAATCTCTGTCTACCTCTACAGTTCTTACCTTCAACTGTTCCCTCCACTAACAAATTAACCAATCCAGCATGTCTCAAAATATGACCTACCAGCCTGTCTCTTCTTTCCGTAAGCTTCTTCCATAAACTTCTTTTCTCACCCATCATTTCCAAAACTCTTTCATTTCTTACTTTGTCTGTCCACCTAATTTTCAGCATTCTTCTGTAGCACCACATTTCAAATGCTTCAAGTTTCTTTCTTTCCGGTATTCCTAAAGTCCATGTTTCGCTACCGTAAAGTGCTGTGCTCCACACATAGAGTTTTAAGAAGTTCTTTCTAATTCCTAGATCAATATTTGAAACTAAAAGGTTTCTCTTTTTCATGAAGGCTCTTTTTGCTAGTGCTATTCTGCTTTTAACATCATTCCTGCTTCGGCCATCGGTTGTAATTTTGCTTCCCAAGTAACAGAACTCACTCACTTCTCCTATTTCATCAGATCCTATTTTTATATTTAATCTGCTAGTATTGGTATCATTTCTGCTACATTTCATCACTTTTGTTTTACTTTGATTTATATTCAGTCCAAAGTCTTCCTTCAGTATTTTGTTCATGCCATTCAATAACTTCTCAATATCCTCAGCCCTCTCTGCTAATAAGACAATGTCGTCAGCAAATCGTAGCATACTGATTTTTTCTCCCTGAAAACTTATGCCACATGGAAATTTTTCTTTCACTTTCTTCATTGCTTCTTCTACATACAAGTTGAATATTAACGGGGATAGACTACAACCTTGTCCCACACCCTTTTTAACTGATGCATGTCTCTCGTGATTCTCTACTTTTATTACAGCCACTTGATTCTTATATAGTTTATAGAGTATTCTTCTATCTCGATACTTTAGGCCTGACTTCTTTAAAATTTTGAACATCTTGTCCCACCTAACATTATCAAAAGCTTTTTCTAAATCAACAAATGCCATAAAAGTATCTTTGTTTTTCTTGATCCGCCCTTCAAGTATTAATCTTAAAGACAGAATTGCTTCCCTTGTACCGCGATTTTTCCTAAATCCAAACTGATCTTCACCTACTATCTCTTCTACTACCCTTTCCATCCTTCTGTATATTATTCTGGTCAGTAATTTTGAAGCATGTGATGTTAGACTAATGGTGCGATAATTCTCACATTTGTCGGCTTGTGCTTTCTTTGGAAGTGTGAAGATGATATTTTTATTAAAATCAGTAGGAATTTTTCCTGTTTCATAACTTTTTGATATCAGCTTGAATAATCTTTCGATTCCTTCCTCTCCTAGAGATTTAAGAAGTTCTGCAGGGATCTCATCAATTCCAACTGCCTTATTTGCTTTCAAGTCATTCAGAGCTTTATTAAATTCTGTCCTCAAAACAGGATCTCCTAAGTCATCAATGTCGATATCGCCTTCCTTTTCCAATACACTATTGTTCAAGTCGTCCCCATCATACAGTTTCTCAATGTATTCCTTCCATCGGTTAGCTCTATATTCTGAGCTTAAAAGAGGTTTCCCTTCGGCAGTTTTAATGTTCATACCTATTTTCTTCATTTCTCCAAAATTCTGTTTGATCTTTCTATATGCAACATCTACTTTTCCTACGACCATTTCCTTTTCTACTTCTTCACACTTTTCTTGTAGCCATTTTTCTTTTGCTATTTTGCATTTCCTATTTATTTGATTTCTAAATTGCCTGTACTGCTCTCTTCCTGCTTCATCCTGAGCATGTTTGTAAAACACCGTAATATAACCACATAAACTTCGATTACTGTTACAAGTCTGATGAGGCTAAGGTTTCGAATATCGGTGAAACAGTACTTTCTAATCCAAATATGTAGTTACACCGCACCTTAGCTGAGATTCTTAGAATTTAATGTCACCGTTTTTTCAATCTACATCTACATATATACTCTGCAATTCACAAAATTGTGGGTGGCAGAGGGTGCTCAGCACCAAAGCTAATCTCTTTGCTGTGCATTCCAATCCCTAATGGTACGAGGGAAAAAAGAATTCATATAATAATCAGTCCAGCACCTTATTTCTCTAATTTTATCTTTCCTGTCCTTCCGACTCAAATAGGTTGGTGGAAGAAGTATTTCACTACACTCAAAAGTGAAAGTGGGAGTACGCATGTTTACCAATAAGTTTAAACGAAACGTGTGTCGTATATCTACCAGAGACTCCCAACCTAGTCTACTAATCAGTTCTGTGACGCTTTCATAAGGACTGTAGCAAGCGGTCACGAATCGAGCGGCTCTTCTCTGTACTTTCTCTATACTTTCGATCAACCCCTTACGAAACGGATCCCAAATGGCACAACAATAGTCCAAATGTGGACGCACAAGAGATTTGTACGCTATCTCCTTTGTTTGTTCATTACAATTTTACAAGATTCGACCTATGACTCGCAGCCTAGAATTTGCTCTACCTACTAACGAATTAATGTGTATGTCCCATTTCATATTCCTTTGTACTGTTACTCACAAATATTTCATAGAATCGACCATATCAATAATTGTATTGCTTAACTCGTATTTCTGAACAATTGGATTCTTTTTGTTAGTTATGCTCATTGTCTTGCACTTTTTACAATTTAGAGTAAGTTGCCACTCAGCGGACCAAGCCAAAATAACATCCAGATCGCGCTGAATTTCTAAGCAATCGGCCAAATTTCTTACTTCCCTATAAATAACCGCATCATCAGCAAACAATCAATACGTATGACATCACTGTTAATTAAAGAGATATTCTAGAAAGTTGCAATATTAGGTGAAAATGAATATTTCTTGGTGGGAGGGTAAAAATGCTGCAGAAAAGAAAGTACATTTCCAGAGAACAGATGTAGTATTTTTTTGGTCTTTATTCTTTTCAACTAAGGCGGTGTCCCGGGGCTCATTGCGAGTTCTGTAAAATGAAAACGAGGTAGTCGCTCGGGGGCTCGCAGGCGGCGGCGCGCGGACTGCATTTAACAAGCACGTGTCCTCGCCCAGAGCCTGCGCAACTTGTAAAAGCGGAGTAATCACCAGAGAGCATTCTTCAAAAATGTGCCCAGCCAGAGTGCAAAGATTCACATCACTCGCCGTAGGTTACGAAATAATTGTGAACGTCTAATACGATAGCAAGTTCCCTGCTCTAAACTAGCAGTTTTACTAAACCCTAACACAGATGTGCGAAAGCCACATCATTTTCAGTGCTCTGCATTCAAAAATAAAAAAAATAAAAATCTTTCTAATCTCTTCATGCCTGCCCATCCATACGTATGTCATAGTCTCGTCATTCTACCGAATTATAATGAAGTTTCGCAGCATACGTAGACTAAAGACTATAAACCGGATTCGTACACAAATAGCAAAACATAAAAACATAGGGTACCTTCCTCACCAAAAAATACAGAGACAAAAAAAATTTCTCACCAATTTCACCGAGAATGCTATCTTTTTTTTTTTTTTATCTGCTTTACGTCTCTCAACAGCGAGGTCTTTAGAGACGGGAAAGGATGGGGGGCAAGGACGGGGGCAAGGATGGGGCAAGGATGGGAGCAAGGAATGGGAAGGAATTTGACCATGGTCTTTTGAAGGAAGCATCCCGGCATTTGCCTGGAGTGATTTGGGAAACCATGGAAAACCCAAATCTCAATGCCCGGACGGGGATTCGAACCGCCGTCCTCCCGAATGCGAGGCGAGAACAGAATGCTATCGTTGGATAGATATTCAAATGTACTACCATTGATTTCATCACAGCGGTATGGTGGCACAGTGTATAAGGCGTCAGAGTTGAGATCGAAAGGTCCACAGTTCGAATCCCTGTCTCGGTGGGGATTTTGAAATGTCATTAACCCGACCTTCACCTCTAATACAGCTTGCTGTATATTGTGAATTACTCCAGAACATTTCCATACTTCGGGTTCTACGTTCCAACTGTATGTCTCCATTACCCGGTAGAATTACCGGGTTCGGTTTTGGCAGCCACGATAGAGGCGCATGCGCGGCAAATCGAAACACTGTCAAACAGGCTGCAGAAATACTCTTCAGGGTCTCAATGACAAATGCATTAATATTTATAACAATTAATGGTTTTTTAATGTAACTTTCAGGGGTGTTCAGCCAGATGGCGTCATAAAAACAAAACGTTTCAACGGCTGGCTCTGCTGTCTTCATCAGGTGCGGAAAGCTTCAGGTGTAGTAAGCTTGAAGTCACTGCTGTCCGGCTGAATACCCTTGAAGCTTACATTGAATCAGTACTCGGGGCAAGTCTCCATTCACACAATGTATTTTTAGATTTTCTTTTCTTTAAATGTATATTTGGCAAAATTTGAACTCCCAAAGTCTTTAAAAATATTTCCCTTCCCTCATATTTTCCAAACACAAGGCTTAGAAATCTTAGTAAAAATCAAAATAATGGTACTTACGGCTTTTCAACGAAATTTGATTAGAATAATATACCATGACAAGATGTTTCGATTATTCGGTTGTAAACAAACAGTGGCGTAATCAAGTCAACTGTGCTTCGTTTGAAAGAAATTACAGAGGAAACTTTTGTCTACCGACAGAAAAACAGATCTTCCCACAAATAGTCAGAAAAGTAGAGTACGTACCACTAAAAAAAAAATACGGTTTTTTCCTGCACCCCATCAAGTGTTGTGGTAAAATAACAAGTATTGAAAAATTCATTCCATGCTCTTTTGTGTCATTTTTGTTCAATTGTTTATTTCAGGAGATAAAAAACATCGAACATCACCAATAGTTAATCTTCCTATCTAATTTTTCAACCATATGCCAGTTTTTTAGGTTTTACGATTCGTCGATGTTGAGATCATTAGAGCTGGGACCTCTCCCGGAGGTGAAGAAACATAAAGTAATTCTGTCCTTATAAAGGAACCATTTCGGGAATCTCCTGGAGTGATTTCTGGAAATCATGATCAGGCTGGGATTCGAACCCGCGTCCTCCAGAATATCACGGCCAAGCGTTAGTGCACACCAATGCGCTTTAAAAACCCAAGATTATAACACTTAGTAAGGTCGTCGAAAAAAATATATTTTTTATTAGATGCGTGGTCAAGCTTTTACCTAGATTTTTCATTATTCTGTCACCAACAAACTCAGATATTGTGACCCATTAAATAAACCTTGCATTCAAACAACATGCTTTATTTACATAAATTAGTGGCCTGGTAGCTTCTTAATGTGTCCACCTGTAACATTCAGAGTCCTTCGTTCGAATTCCGGCCCGTCCAGAAATGTTTATGAGAACTGACATCCTCTTCTAGGCTCAGCTATAAACCCGATCGGCAATAAATTTTTTCTACCCTTTATTTCTATAAAAATGCTGAAAATATGATTTAAAAAAAAAAAAAAAAATAGTCCGATATTCGCTTTTGAGTCAATTCGGAATGAATGCAATCAGTCAGATTACTAAACGAGACAGAGGGAACTTTATTATGTATTCTTTACTTGCATCTTTGTCACGCTCCTTATTAATAATAATAATAAAAATAATAGTAACGCGTATAGCATTATTGACCAAGGCGATGGACGAAGGGACAGGCCGCCGATTGACAGTCTTTCGATTTACTGCGCATATGTGTCTGTCGTGGCTGCCTAACGTACAGTGTAACATGTATCATGAACCACGGAAGAGTTCTGGCGTACTTCACATTACACAGAGCAGAAGATCGGATTAACGGCCTTTGAATATCCACGCCGAGACAGGGAATCGAACCGAGGATCTTTCAGTCTCCAGTCAGACGCCTTAATCAAAGAGCTACCAGACCGCACGCGATGCTCGGTCACTTACGTTCAGTGAATCCATGGCTAACCTGTACTGTTTAAAAATGTGGTACGAGATACTTGCAGATAAGACAGATGGGGGTTAGAGTAGTGGCAACTGTCGGCAAAAAGCAGTTGAATCACTTCTCAGCGTTTTCCCTAGCGGTAAAATCTCCCGCAACCGAGACGACTAACTTTGGCCCCTGCCCTGTAAATCAGAGACAGCAAGTGGCTTCACTGACCCGTGTCAACCTCTGCCCACATGTGCCTCGCCTTGACACCAACGCATCGTCTAGGCTAACGAGAAGTCAGCACCCGGCAACCTCACGACCAGTCTGACAATGATTCCTACTGCTCTCGACTATCAACAGGGTACGATCAAGGCAGTTATATGGTGTGGCAGCCCTCTATCCCTTATCCATGAAGAAGGTTTGCGTTTTTATCCGAAAGGTGTGATTTTGAAGATAGAAGGGCTGGAAGTTTCGGGCAGCGATAATACGAAACAGTCGAAGAGCGCGAGGCACGTTTACGTTGCCAACGAACGAAACCAAAAGAACAGCGAAAAAACGAAACAGTCGAAGAGCGCGAGGCACGTTTATGTTCTCAGCGAACGTGAATGAGCACCGTGAGAATCAGAGTAACTGAAGAACAATGAAATGAACGAGTTAAATAATACAATCCTATAATAGAAGACTGCGAACGCAAGCCGCCCATGAAAATATCACCCTACGAGAAGCGCGGACGAGGACAAGTAAACAGTACAACCTGACAAATGAAGCCTTCCACTACGACCCTATAAAACAATTTAACAAAAACGACTACGTCGTAATCGGAAAAATGGATAACATCAACCAATATTGCAATGCGCAAAAATTCAGTGGAGAAACACCAGGATTCTGTTGCATGAATGGAAAATGTCGATTACAACCACTGGAAGCACCTCCACAGGAATTTCTACATTACGTGACCGTGGAAACTCCAGAATCGAAACACATAGAATTAATCCTCAGAATACCCCTGATCTCTACTGAACTGCCATTCCAATTTTAAAGACTGCAATTTCCACTCAAATTAGCCTATAGTTTTACAATTAACAAAGCGCAAGGACAAAATTCAAAAAATTGCGGCATCAACCCCAAGGACTGCTGTTTCTTTCACGGTCAACTATACGTAGCTCGCTATCCAGTAGGAAATTCTAAAAAAATTTACATATATAGCCCGGATAACAAAATGAACACTGTTGTTTAGAAACAAGTATTGTAAAATTTAGAATATGTTTTCAATAAAAAATTACCTCTTACATTTTAAAGTTTATCCTCTTATTACATCTACCACACTATCTCATATCAACTGCCTGAGTGAAGCCGGGTACCTCAGCTAGTTACGAAAATAAATATTGGTAATCGATCGTCTGGTCCGGTGGGTCATTTGGTAGGGGAATGGTGACTCTGCCTGGAGTCTGACACGGGTGTGGTCCAGGTGGTGGAATAAATTTTCATAATAGGGGCTTGGTCGGCAGGGTAGGAGATGTGGTGACGCACAATTACTAATCACCAGATCTAAGTCCTAGATTCGACTGAGAGCATACGACTCTGTATATAGGTTGACGACCCTCTTGGTATCTTTCGAAAGAGAAGGTCTGAATGAGCTTGCACCGGGCTTCTCCCTTCTATCGTCTTTCATCACTTTCTATATTTCATACACACACAACATCACAGTCATTCAAACTTACAAACACTGCAAAAAGAAGAAAAACCCAGTTAATCTCCTTGAAACGTTACTGTAGACAGGTATCACCTGTGAGGGAAGACATGAATTGTACTTTCCCTTGCTCTGAGTAATACTATCTTGTTAGTAATACGCCTATATATTTTCTTTGACGTAGTCTCTAAGCTGGCTGAAAAAGTAGTCACTGAGGTGGGCGGAAATAACAAGACAATGGGAACTCACGTCAGCTGGGCGGATGGTTGGCCACCTTCGCGACTGAGAGTGTCTCGGCGGTAACAAAGACAATACTAAAATGTTTAGAGCTCATACAGAGAGGTTAGTTACGTATTAAATTGAAGAGATGCACCAGAAATACTGAAGAACTTCCTTCGACATTCTATGGGTGAATTTGATTAAGTCATTAAGATAGCATAGACCGTTAAGAACTTTTATGGAAATACAGAAAGGAATATAACATAAGCTACTTGTTCTATGTAGTGTAACCTAGCACCAAACGATGAATCAAAACTAAGAGTAATGTTACACACCCTCTACAGTGAACGCCTGCAACCTGATACCGGGTACGTCATGCACTTCTAATACCAAGATCACAATCTCCCAAAATGGCTTGTTAACTTCTTCGCATTCTAAACTAGAACTCCAACTTAGTGACGTTTCAGAATCATTAAGAGGGCAGAAAACTGAAGATAGCAGTATCTAATGACTTGTACTCAACATCTCTACCCCTTTATTATTTCGTGGAAAGAATGTTTTATCAGAAATATTTTCATCCTGCCAGATTTTTCATTTTCTGCTTCCATTAAGTTCGCTTCATTCCCCAAACTTGCCTGAAGCCAACTTTGGTCTTTATTGTGCTGTCTTTCAACTTAGCACCTTTATTCAAAAACGGTTCTCATTTTTTTTATTTTACTACTTACGGGAAAGAACTTCTCCTTTATTTAAACTTGCATCAGACCTTCAGCTTTAAATGTGAAAAATTTCTATTTTCACTTTATTCCAGCCGGAAACCGTAATTGATATTTCGGGGTATATGCTACAACAGTGATTGCGCTGAGAGAGATGTTTTTAGGCAATTAAATAGTTCTTTTTTTAAGAGAGAGAGAGAGAGAATCTTTGGTGACAAATTATTGTTAGCGGTGGCTTAAAAAATTTAACGATGATACCAAAAGCGTCTGTAATAGAATGATAGTGAAGGAAAGCGTGAGACTATAGATTAGTAGTAAATGTATTAACTGTTGGTATATCACCAGAATTTATGAGAGTTTTTATATGGTCCATAAATGTGTTACATTTGTTTAAAAAGATAATAAACTATGATAAGTCAAGACGAAAAAAACTTGTTAAAACGACACTTATTCTGATGCTATTGCTTTTAGTCGTAGAGGAAATGTAATTACGAAACGCTGCAAAAGACAAAGAGAGTATGTAAATGTGAGATAAAAGCAACAAAGCCAGAAAGAAAGGAATAAACTCAGAACCCAACAACTTTTAATAAGCTTATAAGGAACCTCAAGTCACTCTATCAAATATTTTCTATAATAGAGGTAACTATAGCAGACGTGATCTATATATTTACAAAAAAATGGATAAAATATAATATCTTGTAGTGATTAAATAATTTGTAAAGTAAGGTTTAACAGTAATCAAAATTCATTTCACGCATAAAGTTTTATACTTTTGTTGGTAATTAGAACGTTTAAAAAATGTGGTGTTGGGTTTAATCGTATTCTCATCAGGTTTTAAGATCATACATGTGAATGACAGTCACGTAGTGAGTGAATAAAAGAAAGCCCTGGACAAACACATGAAATGTTATTAGATAAGCCTTGAGTTAAATTTCATGAAGATGATGAGCCTATAATTATTTCAAACAAATAAAAACGTGGTATACAACTCAAATTAACATGTGTACCTGAAAGCATTGTCGTGTTTTAAAATGTGATAAAAACACAATAGTTAAAACGTCACTTAGCCGTCCGCTTAGCGCCATAACGTCTTGGTCCAAGAAGAAGAATGCCGTTTGATAGTCGAAACGTCGGCTTTACACATCATGGCCTGGATAGCCAAGAGACGACAAACTCTGGCTATGATTGCTGTTGGGTGCATATTAAAACAAATAATACCTGGTATTCAACGTTGATTTATTAAAAAGAACGAGACTTAAATTAGCTATTATATACTAGATATGCAAATATCGACAGAACGATTTGCTCAGAAACATGTAAAGATAAAGACGTTTCTATCAGTATGGAAACTACCGTCTCAATCAATTTCGCTTATACTCAAAAGCGATTAAAAAATAATAGTACTTTAGACTCATAATAAAAAATTCACAAAATATCTGGTTTATACAAGAAGAAATCATTGTCTTAAGAAGAATTCCATTCTCTCAAATAGTATCTCAGCTTTCTAATGGATTTAAATTACTAATTGGTGGAGCGTCTACTATATTCCCCGTATTTGGCCAATTGTTGTTTTTTTTGTTTTTTTGTAATTAAGAGATGTTTTGCAAACATAAAAAAAACTAGTTTCGAGAGAAAATATTGAAACTGGGACGTCTGTAGAATAAACGTATTGATCCTGCAATGAATTGCGATGTAGATTAAAATAATTTGGAAATCATAAGTTCCTTCAGTCGTTATCAGACCAAGAAATTCTTGGCAACGTGTCAACTCTTCATCTAACTTCGCAGGATATTTTTCGAACCTCCGGTGATATTTGATTGCAGATTGCTAAAGTTTTTAATCGGTTGAGAAGTCATTTTTGTCAGGCAAATAAGACTTATGAAGTCTTAACTTCTTCCTACCTGCTACGCAGGTAGTTAAATTGTTCCACGTGATTTATCTTTCGTCACGCTTCTCTGGAGTGTGATTTATAAGCTTTCCAGAAATTGAAAACTCGCACTCGTAGCAGACGGGAAAAAGGATTCGACTTTTTCCACATCTCAGAAATTGTTTCGCAATATTGGCAGCCATTCTATACTTACACGTGCCTGATATTAGCTTTCTGCTGCGTTTCGGCCGAACGGGAGTTCGATATATTACTACATTCTCGTTCGAGTCGCAGGAATTTCCACATACATTGACTGATTCATCCGGTTACCAAGGCCCGAACGTGAACACTGCAATAAAATACGCTGGAGTTTGTAAGGAAACTTGCTTTAGGCGAAAACTTATTGTTAACTATTTGTCTGGTGTTAACACACAAAGAGCGACATTGAGCGAAGAAAGACAGCGTCCATCCAGTCAACTGTTATAAGAGAAGTGGTGGTTGTACGAATTAAATGGGCAGATGAAATAAAGAAGACAGGGAATGCATAGTGCAAAACGGTCCCAATAGAATAAAGAGAGATGTAAAGTGGCAGAACGTGTCAGAGAGTGGAAGAGCATGCATGGAGCGCCTCCTTGATTCACATTCGCCATTAGCAGTCGGCGTGTAGAGAGTTAAAGAGATTGGAAAGAACATAGTCTAAAACTGATGAATCCGGTATTTATGTTATTGAAAGAGAACGGTACAAAAGGTTGAAAAAATTTAAATAAACGGAATTTATCAACCAAAACAAATGTTTATTTATGGAGCGTTATGCCACAACATTAAGAAAACTGAATAATTTCACAGGTGCTAACTGAAAAATTAGATATTTAACAGCTATTTGTGAAGTAAGATCTCCTTACAATTTCTACAGTCCAAAGAAGCTGGTATCATCATTTCAAACTCCTCCTGCATAGGTGACAGGTATCTTACATCTCCCTAGTTTACTGTTTATAACAACAGTAAACGGTACGGGGGACCGTTTCTTGGCTTCGTAAGGGATTGCAGTCGTTATATCAGTTATTAATTTTCAACATTCATGTACGTCATACAACTCCTGATGATGGTGGCAGAGTCAGCTGTCGAAACGTTGTGGTTTGTGTGTCTGCCTGGATACCGGTGAAGATTACTTTCCAGCATACATTTCGTAAAGTTTTCTACGTAAGAATTCTTCTTCTTCTATGAACGGTGCCGAAACCAACTGAGACAAGGGGCGGGCTAGCTTAAGAATTAAAGAGTCCATAAAAAATTATATGCGGGTGCTGGTTACCTATAACCGTCAGCCTCATGAAATGCTTCAAATAAATAAGTTGTGACTCATAGATATTGTGCATAATCTCGATAAGTGAAACGGAACTGCGACGTTGCAACAATCTTGGCCAAGAGCTTGCTGGTGCCATTTTTGGATCGTTGCCTTGATTTCCTCTACCCTCGTAATTCTGAGAACAGTAACAGCGAGTGCCAAGGTGCAGGAGAGCGATGCCAATAGATCTGGTACAGCTTTGTGGCCTCAGTTACCGCACGGAATAACCAAGTGAAGTGAGTGGTGAAGCCCTTTTATAATCCTTGGGCAGAAACGCGCTGGCGTTTAGGCAAACCCAGCCATAACGTTGATAAGAAACTAAACATTACCCACTTGACATAGTCATATTCTAGTACACCGGAGGCTGTACAGTGTATTTTATATAGTCATCTATACTAATATCATAAATGCTAAAGTAACTTTGTCTATTATGTTTTCACGACTAAAAGGCTAAATTGATCTTGATGACATTTGACAAGGAAATATTACGTATAATTAGGAAGGACATAGGTTAATTTTTTCTTCATAATCAACGATCTTGTCATGATATTTTGAAAACTAGCCTAACTGTGACAAACAGATGGATAGCGTGTGTAGTTCTCTGTAATGTTACATCGGTAGCTAAGGCTTTGTTTCTCTCACAATCAGTTCGCATATACAAAATCATGACGATAGTTTAATCATGGTATCTGAAACACGCTACATTATCAAATAATATTTAGCAAAGAGCAAGAAGAGTATGTCTTCCAGATACTACAAATCAATCAAGTGACAGGTCTCTCTTGTCCATCATAAAGGTGTCTTGTGTGGAGTTTTATGCCTACCACATCATGACACGCGAAGAAGGTATTAATTTATTACCACCGTGCAGACAACTGGCCAATCAGTTTTATGTCGACGTGTTCACATGTACGCGAAAATCAAGCGTAAATGGTTTCGATTCACCGTCATAAAATCCGGACTTGGTGCTTTTTGGGACACCTTTTACGTAGATTAAGAAACATCCATAAACCACGTAGCTCCATTTTGGCCTCCTGTGCACCCCTCATCCCCCCCCCCCACGTAGCCCAACATGGCTTTTGTCTCTACCACCCCTCCCCTTCCCCGCGTAGCACGTAGCTTTTTTCCCTATTGGCTCCAGAAGATATTTTATACAATTTTCTCTTGTCAGACTATCATAAATAATACAGGGTGTCCCAGAATTATCTTTACAACTTTGACATTGAATAAATTATGTTTGGAACGAGATATAACATTGCAGTTTTTTGAATTTTGAAGAGTATCTCTCAAAGTTTTGTTTCTGTCTCTAGAACACTTCTTTGGAGCATCCCTTGATCAATTGTCGTAATAGCTGCAGAAATCCTCTGCCTCAGATCTGCCAAATTTTTAACCGGGGTTTGATACACGATGACTTTTAAATATCCCCAAAGAAAGAAATCCAAGGGGGTTATGTCAGGTGAACGAGGTGGCCAGTCAATTGGACCCCGACCAGGAAATTGTTTATCTAGAAAATTACGGACATCATGAGCCCAATGCGGAGGTGTTGGAAGATGATTGTTGGTTGAAGGACTTCCAGTTGGGGAACAACAAATTTTGTTAGCTTATCCAAGTAAACTGGGCCTTTGATTGTCTTCTCAGCAAAGAAGAAGGGGCCAATAATTTGGTTGTGCTTAACACCGCACAACACATTAACTATTGGGCTGTCGCGCTCTCTCTCTCTCTCTCTCTAAATGCATGCGGAGGTTCAGAACCCCAAATTTGAATGTCGTGCCTGTTAGGTAACCCTTGTCTCTATAAACCAGAAAACACACTGAGCTTTTTCCTGTGGGGTGTACATTTTCAATAAATGTGATGTAACTACCCACTTGTCACCAAACTGCACCTGAAATGAAACAGAAAAAAAACTTTGAGAGATACTCTGTAACATGCAAAAAACTGCATTTTGATATCTCGTTCCAAACATAATTTATTCAATGTTAAAGTTGTAAAGATAATTCTGGGACACCCTGTATGAACGAAAATCTACGTGGCCTGGCTCGGAAACCCCCTTCCCCCCCCCAACGTAGCCCAGCGTAGCTTTCCAGAAAACCCCTCAGCCCCTAAACAGAGCCACGTAGCTTATGCACATTCCCTTACAGCTTTCTGTATCCAATTCGGGCAGTAAAATTCCGAGTCCACGCGAGCGCAGTGGTGGGGAACAGCTAGTGTGAAATGGAGCTGCGCGTTTATGACTGTTCACTAGCTTCAAAGCCCTTCAAAAATGATCGTTTTTCTAGTGTTCTGGCCACTCATTTTCTAACAGTTGCTTAACTAAATTCAGTCGTTATCAAATAACGTTTATGACCTTGCTTTTTTTCTTTATGATGTAATGTTGTACATATTTCGGCGCAGTCTTGAGTTTAATAGCGTAACCTTGAGTTTTAATGATGTAATATTGTTAATAGTTTGTTCCATTGCACAATCCTCTTCATAACAAACTTGTTGATTCAAACGAGTTACATACCTTTCTTTATGGTTGGAGTTCAGTTTGAATTTACAGATGAAACATATTAAACCAGTACACAATTTTCTTCCTTATATTTAAAATCCTAGGCGTGCGTAAATCACATCATCAAGACCAAACCACTCGACCGACTCAAGCCATATTAACACAGAATGTTATTGAAGTGGTGCGAATTTTTTTTATATAATTCTCCGATAGGTGGTGACAAAATGTAATTCCTATATTTAAAATTAGGTAATGTTGACTGCGATTCCACAGGTAACTCTGCAATTCAGAAGCACTGCTCGCAGGAGTTTACACTATTACAGTTTTGATTCTGTTTTTTTTTTTTAGTAGGTGTATTTGTTTCATAAGATTCGTTAAATGTAGAAGGTGTGTTAAAATATAACTGAACACGTGAGATAAACTTAGCAAGTGTAAGAAATACGCGTTCGAGAAGACGATAATATTTATGTTGCAAAGATGTTAATCATCTTGGTTCAAAATTGACGTGTGTTTGTTCGCTACAGTTTAAGGAAATCGCTTGGTATGTTGTAACATGCTGTTAGTAACAACAGCATTTTCTTTTTCAAATAGAACTCACATTGTAACTACTAATCAGTTGTACAATTAGTGCACTCCATTAGATTTAGTAAATATTTATAATTTCATTTAACTTCAATATAATATTTTGTTACACGCAAATTGGAAAAATGCCAGCAATCCGGTGGCGTTTTCATGTGAAGTTGGAAAGCTGTGAAATTAAATATAAAGTTTTCCTCAAATTAGCAAACAGTTTTTGTTGAACGCGTTCATGCATCGTATTAGTTTCTTTCCGCCACTGGCGTTGTATTAATTGTGATATAATCGGTTTAAGAGGAAGGTCCGTACTTTAACACCATTGCTGGCAATATTCAAAATTTCTTTGATATTTTATCTGTGAATAACAGCACAAATCTCAAATTCCATGTGTATGAAGTCGCAGGTACAGCTAGTAATATACAGGGTGTTACAAAAAGGTACGGCCAAACTTTCAGGAAACATTCCTCACACACAAACAAAGAAAATATGTTATGTGGACATGTGTCCGGAATCGCTTATTTTCCATGTTAGAGCTCATATTGTGGACGGCTGTGATACAATACGCCATTCTCCAGGGCTGCATCAGCGCATCAGGGATTCCATGCGACGGAGGGTGGATGCATGTATCCTCGCTAACGGAGGACATTTTGAACATTTCCTGTAACAAAGTGTTTGAAGTCACGCTGGTACGTTCTGTTGCTGTGTGTATCCATTCCATGTTTAATGTGATTTGAAGAGAAGTAATAAAATGAGCTCTAACATGGAAAGTAAGCGTTTCCGGACACATGTCCACATAACATATTTTCTTTGTTTGTGTGTGAGGAATGTTTCCTGAAAGTTTGGCTGAACCTTTTTGTAACACCCTGTATAATCTTCCTCCCTAGCTGGCTATAACAGCAATGTCTATAGACAGAAAACGAAAACATTTGCAACCATCATTGGCGGGTGATGAAGGCAGGACAGTGTAAGACATCATGACCCTCATCACCATCAGTGTTCTGC
Organism: Vandiemenella viatica; assembly: GCA_031002005.1. Classification (NCBI taxonomy): domain Eukaryota; kingdom Metazoa; phylum Arthropoda; class Insecta; order Orthoptera; family Morabidae; genus Vandiemenella; species Vandiemenella viatica. Next base: position 128,626,570 of record CM061914.1, read on the forward strand.
CTTGGGGCAGGTTTACACATGGCTGCTCTCCATGCTCTTCTATCTTCTGCTTTTCTCTTCAGGTCCATGTAATTGCCGTTTTCGCTGATATTGTCTGTAATGTTGAATCTCCTTTTTCCTCTGATTCTCCTTCCACAAACTAGTCCTTCCAAGGTGTCTTTTAGCAAGCACTCTCTCTCAGCAAGTGTCCATCCAGTTCTTCTTTCTCTCTTTTTGATGACTTGGATTAGTTTTCTCCTTTCACCAACCCTAACCAGCAATTCAAAATTACTTACTTTAACCATCCAGTTTATCCTCTCCATTCTTCTCCACATCCAAATCTGCTGCTTTTTATTATATTTGGTCCATTGATATGAAGTACTAACATTTTTTCAAATAGTTTAATTCCTCCACATCTAATATGAATGCTTCGGCTGCTTTTCCGCATAATTAGTATTAAGTAACTATTGATGTTTTTTTTTTTAAAAAAAAAATATTCTCTGTTTTCCAACCTTAATTTTATATCTATTTTATCTTCTACCTTAGTAGCTACATTCCTCTATCCTGACCGTCACTCAAATATCAACAAGACTTTAAAAAAATATCGTTGGGTCCATAAATAGCAAAAACAAATGAAACACTGTTGCCCCGGCAACACTATTCATTTACAGAACACTTCCTACTGTCTACATTTTTTTAAACCGCTACAGGTTTTTTGATTCACTCTCTATATAAAAAATTGTACATATACAAAGACATACTGCTCAAGAAGTATTGTGACTCATCGCCGTTGTCACGTTGGGAGAAATCTTGGCTCGGGAAGATCCAAAGCTTTTCAGTTTAGTTCTTCCAACTGCAGTCCTTAAAACTTTGTGATTTGCATTCAGCAATCATGAAACTGATTTTAGGTGATCGTAACTGTGTTTTACAGACTGTTAATACACTTCTGTAACTTGCTTCAACTGCTACTTTAATTTAATGAATGTCTACCTGATTAAGGTCTCTGGTTTAGTAAACGTTCTGTGAGGTTCTGGGTCGATGTGCCAATGCACCAGTACAATTAATGCTTCGAATGCTTATTATTACCGAACTATGAATGCAATATCTGAAAAACTTTGTAATAGTTTAATACTTAGATGAAATATAAATTTAATGACTAATCGTTGCGCAATGGACAAATAAAGCTTCAGATCGGCTATCGTGAAATAAGAAAATGCTGTAGAAATTAGCGTGTAGCATTTATCGTGCGGCCCCACTCATACCAACTATGCGCTGTTATAAAATCAAACGAGCCGTTGAGGTATCCCCTCCAATTTCATAATTCTATTTTGTATATGATCCGTCGTCATGGAAACGTAATACACACAAGCAGGCGATTTCTCTGCTGCGTTGAGATCGACTAGTATAATTCCTTGCCTTTACAATATCTTCACTAAATACGAAGTCTATCTAACACCCCCGAAACAGTGCCTTCTTAGTTTATTTTCCCCCTTAGGTCTAAGCGGGGAGTAGATGTAGGCAAGGAATGGGAAGGAATTCAGTTGGAACCTCTTGAATGAACCATCCCTGCATAAATCTGTAATGACTTCGGGAAAACTTGAAAAACCAAAATCAGGATAGCCGGACAGGAATTTGAACCCGCGTCCTCCAAATCCCAGAACCGAGCGTTGCCGCTTATCCACCAAGCTCTGCGAGACAATTCCACGTCTTAAATATATACAGTGTGCCAGAAAATCTTGACACTGTACGGACAATATCAATACGAAGTACAACCATATCTGCGCGAAAAGATTCCATTTCAGGATGATCCATAATGTTGCATTACAGGGCGAGGTGTCACTGAAAATGAAGTCACACTTTAAGTCAGTCTACTGTTGCTTCATTCTCAATACCCGTATCGGTTACATAAGAGTAGAGCACTACTCACAGGACAATTTACAGGCTTTCTGCGTGTGTGGATACAGCGGTCTGCTCGGAGAAATAGGCAACGGGAGGGGGCAAGGGGCATGACGTTGAGCCGCCGGTTGCGAGTGAGCAGGGTATAATATACATATATTTCATTTCTCCTGGTTCTCTTTTAATTGTTTTATTATTTTAGATTATTATACTAGCTGTATTCACGTGCAATTTCAGTCACGTTATGCACATTTTCTTATTATCTCAAGTTCAAAGACATCCTAGTGAAATTAATGATGTCTAAGAATTTAAGCGTACACATTTTTTGGTAAGCTTAGTAATGACATTCTACACAGATTTCCTAAAAAAAAAAAAAAAAATGGCACAGGTTTTTTTTATGACTATACTGATACGTCACAAAACTTATGACTACGTTTCCCCTTGTTACGTTGCATCACACTTTGTGGACTTCCTCCCTGCCTCATATGTTACCAGATTTATGGGTGGCCCCTTAGCGGAGTGCTGATGGCAGAGGTGGAAAACGGACCAATCAGAACTCTGCCACTAGGCGGCCGAAACACGGAGAGAGTTTTTCTGACTAAAATAATCCAGGCACGGTATCTTATTTTCATTCAATTTGCAGTTCGTGGCGCTGTCATGGCGAAACACAAATTTTTTCCCTCTTCGAAATGCAATATGGAAAATAAGAAAGAAATCTACACTAATATTATAAATGCAAAGGTATCTGGACCTGCTTGTTATGTTTTCAGTACTAATGGGCTAAACTGGTCTTAATGAAATTTGACAAAGAAATACTATGTATCATTAGGATACTTTTTTCAGGATAAACAACGTATTTTGTAATGAAATTTTTAATACTAACCGAATGGTGACAGACAGACGGGTAGCGTGTGTAAGTCACTGTAATGCTATATCGGTCGCTCGGGCATTGTTTCTCTAATAATCAGTTTGTGTATGATTTGTTTATCAATTTCATATACGGACACAACTTACTTCTGCTATTTTTTAACATGTTGCAAATTGGTCCTCTTCATGAGACAGTTTCAATTGTTTCAATGGATTCCCCGTCGTATTATTCGGACTCGAAGCTTCTTGAGACACCTCTTACGTAACTTGCAGCTTTCTATATTCAATTCGAACAAAAAAATTTAAATCCATGACTACGAAGTTGTGGGTAACAGCTAGTTCAGTGTAAAACAATCATATAATACACCTAACTGTGAAATTGTGCAGAACCGATGTAAATGTAACGATCAAGTCTTTTTCTAGTGTGTTCACCACCCTCGAGTAGTTACGGTGGCAGGTACAGATAAGGCCGAGAATTTAGTTGCAGCCGTTTCTCTGCGCACGCGTGCACCGTGAAAGCAATTACTGCTCGCGCGTTAGCAGAAGGACACGCTGCGCAACACTATTCAGTAATTAATCCGCGATTAAACGGATCGTTGTTCTAGCTACCCGAACATCATTAGTCATTATATCGCCGGCTGGTTGTTCAACATTTCATATTTTCGGCCGGTGATTGCGATTTAATCGAAGCTTCCCGCCTGAAAATTGTGCGCTGCTTTTCCTCCAGTCGCGCCCTTTGTCATCGGCATCCGCTTTGAATGAGCTTTACATTGTGCTGCTTGTCACAAAACGAGTGGAATTTGAACTCAGCGATTACTAGAATTAAAAGTCTCAGAGAGTGTCTACTTTATGCCCCCAAACAACCTACGCATTTTTCAGGCAGGCAATCGAGTCCATGTATATTTGTCGGGTTATCACAGATTAACCTTAACGCGGTCACAGGACGTAGGTTTTTTTCTGATTAGAAAAGAGGGAACGCAGTATTTATTGGCAAAATAACAGAATTACATTCACATCACATAATATTGACGAACTGGCAAAATACAACCACAGGATTCAATGTTTATGAAACTGAAAGCAGAAACAATGAAACGTTACAGACGAGACGCACATAGAATTTGTGAACGATAACCAGAGGCTTCAAGTTTTGTGTGTCTATGTTTGCGTTACTGACAGAGATGGTTCATTGGTTCAGGTGTCTAACTGGAGATAGAAAGGTCCCCGGTTCGAATCCCTGTCTCGGCGGGGATTTTAGTAGGCACTTCACCCGACCTTTACCTCTGGTACAGCTTGCTGTGTAATGTGAAGTACGCCAGAACGCTTCAATAGTTTTGATTCCACATTAAACTGTAGGTCTCCTGTACCCGATAGTATTGCCGGGTTAGGCTAAGGCGGCTACGACAGGGGCAGAATGCGCAGCCAATAGAAACCCTGTCACAAGGGCATTAATTCCAAACGGAATTATTATACCTGTCATTATTAAGTTCGTAACTTTCACTAAACAGGAAATGAGTAGAATTTATATAGTCCGTGTATGGTCAAATTACTGATATTTATTTCGCTTCAATGAAGATACACAGCATAGGAGCTATATTTTTTCGTTACGCTGGCGGAAGACAGTACCTAGCCAATGAAAGTCATGATTCCAAAATTATCTGTAAGCAATTTCTTCAAAACGTATACTACAAACTTTTTGAATGGTGGACATACTGCGAACAAGGAAGTACAATAGATGAAAATTCAAATCCCCCAGTATTCGTACAAACTAGAATGATTAAATTTATTATTATTATTATTATTTGCTGATTTTCGTAGTTATACCACGAAAAATGGAATCGTTGCTGTTTATCGTCTCAAAAAACCTACACGTTTCATATGCAGATTAAAATGGAACATACCGAACAAAGGATACTCTGTTCACAGACCTTTTAAATTTAGCAATAAGTTCTTCGCTTACCACATCAAAAAAAGTATTACTTACAGAAAACAGAAAAAAATATTAGTCCATAATGACACTATGGAGAGCGTACAGAGAAAAGCCGCTTGATTCCTTATTACTTGCTAGAGTTCTTAGGAAAGAATCACAGAATTGATTCATGGATTGGACTTGGATTCTTTTGCAGACAGAGGATGTATGTTTCGTTTAAACTTATTGGTAAACACCCATTTTCATTTACGAGTGCGTTAAAATCTTCGTTCACCAACCTACTTCTGTTATAATGGCAGGAGAGATAAGAATAGAGAAATAAGGTGCCAAACATATGCTTACACGATTTCTTTCTTCCATCGTGCATTCAGGATTGGAATGCACAGAAGAGATTAATTTTAGTGCAAAGCACCTTCTGCCACCCACGAATTTGTGAATTTCAGAATACAGTTGTAGATGAAGAATGACTATTATAAACTTATTTTACTAAAGTCGATATATTGAGGAGTTGGGTGATTCGAGACCTATGATCGAAAAAATTTTGTAATTCTTTACTTAGCCGATAGGATGCAGGATTCCTAATCACCGGACTGTGTACCCTGAATTAAATCCAAAACTTGCGTCCAATGAGTATGGGAACACCGAGCGTGGTGGGTGAACGGATAGCGTTCTGGCCTCGTATTCGGGAGAACAGTGATTCGAATCCCCGTCCGGGCATCCAGATTTGGGTTCTCTATTGTTTCCCCAAATCACTTCAGGCGAATGCCGAGATGCTTCCTTCAAAAAATGCAATGGCCGAAATCTTTTCCGTTTCTTGTCCCCAATCCCATTCCTCCTCTAATGACCTGAACGTCGACGTGGCGTAAAGCCATAAGTTCAAAAAAAAAAAAAAAACCTTTTTCGGGTTAAATTGACTGAACGGTGACAGACAGACGAAAAGCGCGGGTAAGTCCCTGGAATATTATATCATTGGCTCAGGCTTTGTTTCTCTCGCTGTCAGTATGAGTGTGGTCTGTTCATAAATTTCATGTAGAAACACAGCTTACTATGTAGTATAAATGTGGATTTGCGCTGCACTAGTCTATTATTTACTGTTTACCTGAGAGTTTTTGACATCGATACATTTTGTCTTCTTTTTTGATATGCCACTATCTAAATCCGCGCGTACAAAGGTCGATAGTTACAGCTACTCTTCGTATATATACAACATTACACTCAACACTTTTAACTTAGTTCCACATACCACACTTGAAAGGAACTGACCGTTCTCCGTCTGTAAGCAGGTCTAATTCTCCTGCAATGGAAAGGTCCAAACAATCATATGTCAAAATATATCCCATCGTTCAGACTGTTCCATATATCCTATTACCTAGTGTCCTCCTTAAGCTTATTTCTCAATTTATTTGGTAGATTGACTTGAGTGCTTAAAGTCGAAAAGTGCGTATAAGTTTGTTATATCTTGCTCATGGTGGTCCGGTCCATCTAATAATAAACGTAGTAATCTCGTCCGCATTTCTTTGTTCAAAATTTACAATTCTTGTTCATTTCATACTTTACCATTGCACCTAATTTTCATTGTATATATATATATATATATTATATATATATTAAAAAAAAAAAAGAAAAGAACAAACGGTGAATCAGAATACACTCTGATCCTAATTTTGTCCAGTTTATTTCCAATGTCTTACGTGACAGAACCTTCCAGTACTGCGTGCCTCCGTACGACCCAGCACAGTAGATTTATGAGCTTGCTTCTTTATGGCATTGCTTTACAACCTACGCAATGAGACTGGATTCGTCATTAGGCTCCCCTGTAATGAAGGAGATATGCTGACCGCACTTAATGGTGCTTACTGTTATTACGGCAAATAGGATTGAGACGCAATCACCGCTAGTAAATTCTATTATATTCTCCTATTACATTTTGACCCAACACTAAGGGACTAAACAGGGATGCTAAAATTCTTTTCACTTGGTCAGAAACTCTAAAGAAAAATTATTAGATACACAAAACAATAAAAATACAACAGGAAAATTAATTTTCATTTAATTTCTATTTTAAAGGTATTATACCGGGAAAAACACAGAAATGTATCCCTATAAATAACAGAATTAATCCTGCTTTGAAAAAAAAAATATAAAACCAATTATTTAAAAAATGGCTGTAGTATTCACCTACAGCCATTTTTGAAATAATTGGTTTTCTTTATTATTCTTAGTAATTTTGTAGTTAAATAAACTAGTAGTTGAATAGCCACAGTTAAGTCGTGTTAATAATTAATACACTGACATATTACAGATTCGTTGAGACGATATTTCACAAAAGTTCCTTATAATGTTTTTCAACCACAATTTATCATTTTACACTGCAATTATTTCTGAACTAGGTCGTATTTACCAAAGGCTGTCATTACCGTATATCAGACTTCAGTTCCACAGACCGCAAAGGTTCTGGAAGTGGATAACATGTCATAATAATTTTCGTCAGTAGAATTACGCGAAATTGCTACTCACGCAAATTCACTTGAAACACGAGCAGTACACTCTATACGTTATGAATGCTTCTAAAAAAAAAACATTTGTTTTTGCACGAAGCCTCCGTTCCAGCTGTTTTGAGTTCCTTAAATTGTATTCCACGCAGCTTCGGACAATAAATAGTTTAATACAGACTAATGAAAAATACAGATGTTTCCCGAGCTAAAGAATCGAGAAACTCATTTCACTGGAGTAGACTAGCTGGTGAGGCAATGGATCAGATAAACTCCGCGATGCCAAACATATCTAAATCTTTAAATTTAATTTAATTTAATTTAATGCTGGTAGATTACAATTTCCCTGCGAACATTTCTTTTTATTATCTTAAATTCTATGAATACATTTTTTTTCTCATACATTTACCCTTTAAGACTTTTAATCTTTTTGGTTAATTTTTCACCACTTCCTTGCGTAATTTACTCCAATACCGGACTCCCTTACATACAAAATAAAATTTTCCCTACTCCCTTATGCCTGAAAACGAGTGCTAGCTTGTGTTCATGATCTTGTTTTCCCTTCCAGGCATTTCACTATGATAACATGTTCTAACTTTATAAAATAGTAATTATTACTTTACAAAAAATACAAACCATTTAATGAGTTTCAGATTTACAAACCACTCATATGTCTCTTCTGATGGTATTCAAGTGATCGGGACTATCATTGGTGGAAGAAGATGCAATAAAAGCTAATCCTTGACATTTTTGAAAAACAGTTGTTTACACGCAATCTCTTATGATACCTGTGTTGCGGCAGATGGCTAGAGATACAACAATGACCTCTGGAACCAACACACCTAACGAACTCTTTTTTTTTTTTTTTTTTTACTTTATTTCTGGGCTAGTGCTGCATGCTAGCTGAGAGTTAAGATCTCTGATAAGCACAAATCACTCTTCGCTGGTAGAGAAACTCAATTTTACCTGTCAACCTCGAGAAGATTTCCGTTATTGTTATCTAAGTCACTGATCTCAATGCTGTGATTGAAAAAATGGTAAAATAATGTTAAAAACTACTCCACACTGATGACGACTGAAATGCGGCTAGAGCAGTTCATACCATGAGCTTACATCAGACAAAGATTGAGTAGAAGTTCGCGGGGCATTAAACACTCCAGGTACACATTTTTAGGAGGAAAGGACGAAGGCTTTCTTACTGCACAGGCTCCATCAAGAGTTTCCACGCTTCCGACTGACTCAACGCATCTACAAAAACAGCAGATAATGAGAAGCCCGAGAACTTCCCAGGCGTTAGTCTTAACATTTCTAGGCCCGTGGTCACTTAGGTATGCAAACAGTACCTGCTTCCGCCTGACATATGCAGTTCAGAGTAACCAGAACCATTTTATACGTTCACCATTCACAGCCAGATTATAACACCAACACGATACTTCAATTTCTCATAGAAAATGGCGTCTGTTTGTAGAGGGTGTTCAACTGTAGATCACCGGGAAGAGCTGTTGAATTATGGAAGAAGAGAGACCACTGCAAAATTTATATTGGGAAGAACATCGCATACTTTAGTTATAGTCGGTTTTCCTCCTACAAGATGGGATAAATAAACAAGATACTAAGATAAAATGGATTTTTGTTGACATGATTAATGATAGTATTTTCTGAATGTTGGCAATAATGGATGACAGTCCAAATCTAAATAGATATTTCTTTATTACGATAATCGAAAGATAGATATTTGGACTTCTGATATCATACAGAATACTCAGCCATAAAAAAAAATTGAATGAGACATTGGATCATTGAAGTATGACACGACCTAAATTTTACATATTCATTCTTTCATTTTTAAGTCCAGTAAGTTATTTAAGAAAAATGGGGATAACCTGATATTCCAGATGGATGCATTTGTATGTAACAACTATGTCCAGACGACTGTACGCTTCTCATGTATTTTAACATATTCTAGAATAATCATTTTTAGCAATCATGTAATTGTTTCAGATTCCCTTATAAAAAATTTCGACACAAACAGTCATTAGACCAGATTAATAGAACCATTAATGAAATGGCTTCTCACTCGTCAAGAATTTTCCAGACCGAGTTAAATACATTTGACGAACAAGTGTATCCAACAGAAAATGATTTATGAATCTCAGTTGAAACCATTTTACCTGTATCAATAGACTGTATTGGTCTAAGGCGGCAAAACTTCATGGCTATAAACAGAAGTCATTAACTAGTCTACAAGTAATCCCCTTAGTCTCAGACTGATGATTCTAGTGCTCCTGCCACCTTTCGGAGATTAAATAAAATGTATATTGTTTCTGAAATGTAGGAGCTGTGATATAATCACATCAGAAGCACATTATACGAAACGTTAGCGCCTTACAAATTTCCATACTCATACAAGTTATAAGACATCAGTCCATATCACTATCTTAGTATAATGCCGCTATGTTCTCGGTTGATATGTAAAGATACCGGGGTTTCAAAAATGACCCGTATATTTGAAAAATCAATAGAAACTAAATGGTCAGCGATAGAAATACACCGTTTGTTGCAATATGCTTGGGACAGCAGTAAATTTTCAGGCAGACGAACTTTCGAAATTAGTTACAATTTTCAACAACAGATGGCGTTGCAGGCGATTTGAAAGATATAGAAGTAAACGCAATCTGTGAGTTCGCCATTCTGTAAGTCGTCTTTCTGCTGTAAGCGTGTACTGTTCACAGATTGTAAGTTTGCTGTGAAAAAATGGTGGAAAATATCGTACTTCAGATTTTTCCAGACTGCAGCGCCATCTGTTGTTGAAAATTGTAACTAATTTCCAAAGTTTGTCTGCCTGAAAATTTACTGTTGTCCCAAGCATATTGCAGTAAACGGTGTATTTCTATCGCTGCCCGTTTAGTTTTTATTGATTTTTCAAATATACCGGTCATTTTTGAAACACCCTGTAAATGCATAATGTAATTACTAAAGCAGTTTTGCCAGTTTACTTAACAGGCAAGACGGCGTCATACTTTACCGCTACAGGACTGGCCACTACCTCACGCACACACGAGACTCACCTGCAAGAAACAAAAAGGAAATGTAGCATTAGTCACAGTAATGAATGTTTCTTACAGCAACAACATCAAAACTGACTTATCCACTACCAGGTATAAAGCAAAACTAATTTAGGCGAAATTGCTATACCCCTATGTGTTAGCAGGAAATGAAGTTAGATTCTGGTCATCACACGACAGCCCATACTTTTCCGAGATTAGAGTATCATTTCACTTCTGGCTTTATACTTCGTCTACGTACGGGTCATTAGAGGCGGGAAAGGACTTGGGGGCAAGATACGGGAAGGAATTTGCCGGGAGTGATCTGGGGTAACCGTAGAAAAACCAAATCTGGATGGCCGGAAGGGATTCGAAACCGTGTCCATCCTAAAGCGGGGCCATCTCTGAACACGTCGATTTAAGCAGAGATATTCATTACAACTGTACTAATATAGCAACCACTGAATCCTAAAAGAATATATAGAATCAATTAACGAATAGCTAAAAGATACTCCTGCAGAAATTTTACGTCCCTTCAATGTTAATTTCTACTCGAAATAAAAAGTGAACCCGCCACCTAGTGACATTTTAAAGTCCTCTGTTCCTGAACTATTTCCACATCATCACTTATTAATCTTCCTTTCTCACTAAACTACAAAAAGAGTGCTGTAAAGATATACATACTTAAGTTTGAGTATTTCAACTTAATTCCACGTCGAATTATTTAATTCGTAATCTTTTGTGACAGGCAACTCTGAAGACTGTTGTAAATTACTGATTCCCTGATTCGTCTGAAAATTCAAAGTTAGGAACGTTTTTTTTTTTTTTTTTTTTTTATTTTGTATTTTCAGCATTGTTGCATTTACAATTTTCTCTCTGAATTTCAAGGTACTTATTGCTTACAACACACTTTAGGGAACCGTTCCGTTACAAATTAGCAGGTTTTAATGTAAATAGAAGAACGTTTGTAATTACTGGTGCCTAGTAACGGTTTAATATAAACGCAAAGTTTTATAACATCCTACTAAATACAGTATCAGAATTGTAACTAAACTTTATGGTGACGATACCGCAAATTACAAGTGGTATTGCGTACTAAGGACGTAAACTACAGAAATACACCTTACGAGTAAATGTCATCCAACAGTTGATACAGAACCTGAATTTTTGTTTTTCACACGTTTTATTTCATATGTTTACTAGCAAGTTAATTTTAAATATTTAAATTGTGCCTGCAGATAGAAATAAACCTATCCGTATAGAACGGATGATAGTGTAAATTACAGGATACTGTCGAGTTAAAATGCGGCTGTTAACCCATCCGTCGATATTGTGTACACGCAACGCAGGGCATCGATTATGACCAAGATAGCCTTGTTGTTAACATAGGAGCTATAAATATTCTCCACCGTTCTCTGAAGGCCACCTGTTGTATATGAGCATTATGTATATTTGTCAGTGAAATTGTAAATTTTAGTATTAAAGTTAATAATTAAATGGAATAGTTTTGTATATATGACTCCGTCGCATTCTCTGCCTACATATTCCATTCATTTATTTAGCGATTTATGCTACATGACACTTTCTAAAACTGGAGAACCATGCGCTAGGTAGTATTCTCATAACTGACAAGCGGTAATAGAGATCAGTTGACGTGGTAAACGCTCAGTTCTGTCCTACTTACATACCCACAATTATTCTACAGGAGGCAGAGTGGGGTCTGAGGAACCATTCTCGACATTCTCATCATCATAAGTTATCGAGCCCAGGCTGTAGTTGGACACTCTACCGACTGAACTACGGCGTATTCACATTTTGTTATACTGTCTAAGAATTACATACATTAAAAATTGTTACATAAATACACTAGCATTATTCCACTGCTTGACCCATGCGTAATAACAGGTTATAACGATATACCTGCATTTAAAGCTAATATATTTCACAGTATTAAATAACCACTGTTCCAAAGTTACGTAATTAAAAAAAAAACAGGATCCAAAAAGTGAAAGTTTTTATCTGCATTGCAGATTGATATTTGATGGCTACGGGAGATGTATTGTGCCCTGTGCTCCTAACTTTTGCCTGTAAGAATTAATTATCATTTCTTGTTTCGTTTCCGGTCACTAAAAGCCATTAAGAGATACCGAATATTTTAAGCATGACCGTAGGCTTTCAGACTACTGTGCAAACTCCATCCAGATTGATTCGTTAGTAGACACAGCTCACGTAGAGATTTATACAAGGCGAGTCAAAAGTCCTTGGACACCATCATAAGTTGGAAGAGTGAAGGGAAAACTGAAAAGTGATGATGGGAACACAGGTTTGATGTGGGGTAATGAAGGTGTCCAATGACTTTTGTCTCGCCCTGTATTAGCGTCTAGACTGATGTTACTCACAGATATTTACAGTAAGCTGTAAACTCAGATACCTCGAAAACAGAACAAGCACGTTAGAAGTAAACAAAACGTAGTCATATAAATTAGAATTTTCGATATTATAAAAACAACTATGAGGTTATTAGACGCGAGAAAGGACTGGAGGCAAGGAAGGAGAAGGAATTACTTATTATTCTCCTACATTCTCTCTGGGTGATTGTTTTCTAACTGACTTTACTCTCCAATTCGTAACTAACGCAACTTCTTGGTATTTCCAAATTTGACTGAGACCAATTCAGCTGATTCAAAAATTCCGAAGCCTGTTTAATATACCTTCGTATTTAATGCTTCACGGCTCATCGATTGAAGGTCTTTAGAACCGTCATAGGTTTGAAGAAGGAGCAAGCAGAAATTCAGCTATGTCCGTTTGGAAAGATTCTGGGAATCAGTCGGCATTGCGAGACAATCCGTGACCTCCAGAGTTCCGAGTTCGAACTTTCCGCACTCGTTAGAATTGCCATCCGTGTTGTTATATAATTAATATTTTTACTTGTTTGGATTATGCTTTTTACAAGGCATTTTGTCGATTTAATGAATGCATTTTTCTGTCTCACTAATCTACCCCACCGTTTTATCTTTCACCCTTGAGAAATTATTTCAAAATTTAATTTAATTTTATATTGAAATTTAATTGCGATAGAGCGCATACTCAAGTGGCAATTTCTCTACTCATCTATATACCATTTTTTTAAATTATTATTTTATCAGTTATTAATATATTGATTTTCAAATTCCACCATCTACGAATTTTAATGTTAAATTCTTTTATCGTTTTTCATAAATTATTAATCATTTTCCTTGGTGATTTATTGCAGTCCCTGACACCCATACCCACAAAACAAAATTTTCCCACTCCCTTATACATGAAATCGAGTGCCAGCTTTTGCCCTTGCTCATCTTTTCCTTTGCACACGCTACTACTATTTCTTTGACTAATATCCCTCCAAGCGCCATTACCAACTTATGCATTGTACATTCCCAGCACTGTCTTTACCCTCTTTCTTTCCTCCAATAACTCCCAATTCAGTTCATTTATCATAATCAATTGCTGTTTGGGTCCTACGATAATTTCCACAAACAAATCTAGCTGCGCTACTTTGCACGCCCTCCAACTCCTTTATTTGATCCCCGATACGTGGACCCCAAACTACACGACTATATTCAAGCAATGATCTGACCAAAGTTTTGTAATTTCCTCACTTCTCTGGTCCATCCTCTGATCACTCTCTCTAGTAAATAAATGATTTTATAAAGTTTTCCTACCATCTGTCCAATGTGCCCTTCCAAGTGAACTTTATTATCAAATATTGTGCCAAGTTATTTACTCTTCAAGTCATAAACATACAATTCTGTCCCCTCCCAACAATCATAAATAACCTTTAATTTTTTATCTGGAAGCCTAATAAACTTTTTATGTGTCTGCAGTGTTGAAATGTGACCAACGCTGCCCGTGTCAGAGTGTTTAGTCAGATCGTAAATTCATGATGTACTGCAACTTGCGATATTCGACTCATTTTCAAGCGGGTTTGTAATTTCTGTTAGGAATAACTGAAGCTGTCGAAATTGGACCACATTCTCAGAATAGTAGCTGCGCGCTTGTGTTTCTCTGCGGTGGGGAATGCTACTGACCGCAGATACTGTGCAGACGTTGGCACCTGCTTGTGTCTGATTAGCTCCGGCCTCAGTCGCGTCTCGCCGTCGACCGTGAGTCAGCCGTCCTCGGCCGAGCGTTCAACTCGCACGAGGGAACAGGGCAAAAAGTCGACCAGACCTGCCTCGGCCAGACAGGAGCTCGAGGACGATTCGCGGCTCCCACAAGGACCAACACTATCGGAGGATGTAAGGACTGTTAAATGATTCTTAAGACTTCCGCGGCCGTCTTTGTACATGATTTATAGCTTACGGGCTAAGCTTTCGGCTGTTGTGCTCCAGCCTTCTTCAGAGACACTGTTTATATTTACGTTCACATAGCATCAGTCGCCAAGTATCGCAGAGGAAAAGGCCGCTATCTTCGTTGACGTTGTTGGAATTCCTTAAGATTTCTGCTGCCTCTTTCACACGTCGAGGCCACCACTGGTCTTCTCTCCACAGTATCCTCGTGTCTTGAAATTTTATTTCATGCCCGGTGTCAATAGCATGGCGAACGACGGCTGATTTGTCACTGTTGTTATATTTGTAGTGGTGGATATGTTCTTTAAGTCTCTCCGCCACTGTGCGACCTGTCTCGCCGATTTATACACTGCCACAGCTGCAGGAAGATGGAGACTCTTACAAAAATATTCCGAGCCAACGCCTATAGTGAATCAGACATCAGAAGGGTTTTCAGACCTAAAAAAACTCATGGAAGACGTTAACCTATCTCATGATACCAATGTGCGAAGAAAATTCTCCTGTCTTCCATACATACGTGGTATTACTGACCGGATTGGGAAACTGTTTAAGCGGGTGGAGGTGCGAATCGTGTATAAAGCTCAATGTAAACTTGGCCAGTCATTATCCAGGGTAAAAGACAGATTACACCCACACCAGCTTACGGGTGTTTAAGAAATACTCTGCAGCTGTGGCAGTGTATACATCTGCGAGACTCGTCGCACAGTGGCGGATAGACTTAAAGAACATATTCGCCACTACAAATATAACAACAGCGAAAAATCTGCCGTCGTTCGCCATGCTATTAACACCGTTCATGAAATAAAATTTCCAGACACGAGGCTACTGTGGAGAGAAGACCAGTGGTGGCCTCGACGTGTGAAAGAGGCAGCAGAAATCTTAAGGAATTCCAACTTCAACGAAGATAGCGGCCTTTTCCTCTGCCATGCTTGGCGACTGTTGCTATGTGATCGTAAATATAAACAGTGTCTCTGAAGAAGGGTGAAGTATAGCAGCCGAAAGCTTAGATAATCCAATAAACGACGCGGCATAGCCCGTAAGCTATAAATCATAAGGACTGATGTTCGCGGAAACTACCACAGAATGCAGTCAGTAGCTGATATGATAAGAGCTAGGTTGGGAGTCATTGGAAAACAGAAGGCATATGATGATAGTGTTTGTATTGTTTAAGGCTTATTATCCAGATAATGCATGGGTGGATATTAGTAGAAGTTGCGCGTGGAAGAGAATTGATGATCTTAAGCTGGCACTTGAATTCAGGCGAAAGGGACTGGGATAAGTTACCAAGGAAAATAATGGACAGCTTGTCAAAAACACTGAAGGATTTTAAACTTGTAAATTGTAAACTTCAGGCGTAGGTGATAAAAATAATGACGTTTGAAAGTGGGAGTATGGGGACATTGCCACCGGAGCATGTATGCTCTATAGCAATTGAAACTAAATTAAAAAATTTAAAAATTAGGTTACATTTGATCATAAGTCTTGCGCTTATAGGCAGGTGGCACGTTTCGCATGCACATAGCACTGTCAATAGATAGACACCATTAAACGCAAAGATGGCATTGCACTCTCATTAACACAGGTTTTTATAATTAATTAATTTCTCACGTATAAAATCTGTTTTTATTTAATGATTTCAAAGAGCTATTATTCGATTATAATGACAGATTAAATGAACTGCTTGCAATGTGTAAAGACTATAACAACTATAAACCACTTTCATCAACAAACATTTAATTTAAAGATACTTTTATTGACGTCAGTAGCGACTACCACATCTTAGCATATTTTCAATCTCTATGCATAATCTATTCCACGAAAATAATTCTTGTAAAAATAGGTCCAAGTCTCGTGGCTATGTACTGATGAAAGTTTATGAGATCTTGTTTCGAGCCAAGTCTACACTCTAGTCTATTAACTTCACTTTCTTGAGAAAGGATAGCTTCTCTTGGTGTTGTGGGTCTTTGATTTAACAATACAAAAAAAGACGGGTAACTTCGCAATTATGCAAGTGATAATTTTTATTAAATTGTAAGCATATTGTGTATGATTTTGTCTAGACTAATAAAACGCGAAAGAAGTGTGAGAAAAATGTTTGCTTTTGCACAATTGTAAGACTGACAAAGCAACACAATAAAGATATTTCTGTAGACAGAACGTTTACTGTCTTTTTAACTAAAACATGCAAGACATAATGAATAAGTCACTGGATTTTTTACATGATTTTTTTTTCTTTAAATCAACGATTCTCAACTCTGAGAGAAGCCATTCTATGTCATAAAATGATGTGAATACACACTGTAAAGTGTAGATTCGGCTCAGAACAAGATTTCATAACATTTTGTTTGCCTTCATTTCTTTTTATGTAAAAGCGAATAAACTGCACAGTTCACAAACAAAAATACAAATATAATAGAAAACATAAGTTACACGAACCGTAGACAGATGGCAACACTTAAGCTCTTACCATTACTCCAGTAACTGACAATTCTTGATTACAATTATACAGTGAAACATAGGACAATCACTTAATTAGAAGCCATGATGAGAATCGAGATTTTGCGAGATCCGAAAGCGTCCACTCTCAAACAATAATAATAATATATCCAAACCTTAATAGACTTAAATAATATAACAGTTTAAACTGAAATCTGTTATATATATATAAATAGACGTGTGTTTTCCTGTGTTTCACTTTTCAGCCACCAAGACCTACCAAAGATCACTGGTCTTTGTGTGTGGAAGTAGCATGGAGTTTCATGTCATGCACAACGTTAGCGGGATGTCGATTGCTGTGGGGATGTGGCAGAAATGATGGATAAAAGTGGTCGATGCAGGGCATTTCCATATTTCGACCAGACATGTGTCTCCGTATATGTCACTCTGCTGCAACAATTACTTAGCATAGACCATTTATGTTTTTGAGTGGTAGTGGTATCGTGTTTCCTATCGTGTACTATGGTGCTTAGATGTCGGTAGCTATGGGGGTGTGGGAGATATGGTGGTTGAAATTGGCTTATCTGCGGCACTTTCATATGTCTACCAAAAACGTATGTGTCATAGTGTATTACTTTTCAGCCAAAACTATCTAGCGCAGATCACTGGTATTTGTGTGTGGTAGTAGCACATAGTCACCTGTAGGTCAAAACGTTGGCCGAATTTCGGTAACTGTGGTAGTGTGGGCGATATGGTGGTTGAAATGGGCCGATCAAGGATATATTCGTATTTCAACCAAAGATATGTGTCTCCGTAAATGACACTCTGCTGCCACAACTACATAGCATAGACCATTGTTGTTTGTATGTGGTAGTAGTATCGTGTCTCCTATTGTGTACTATGGTGGTTAGACGTCAGTAGCTACAGGGGTTTGGGAGATATGGTGGTTGAAATTGGTCGACTTGCGGCACTTTCATATTTCTACCAGAAACGTATGTGTCATGGTGTATTACTTTTCAGCCAAAACTATCTAGCGCAGATCACTAGTGTTTGTGTGTGGTAGTAGCACAGAGTCACCCATCGATCACAGCGTTGGCCGTATTTCGGTAACTGGGCGATATGGTGGTTGAAATGGGCCGATCAAGGATATATATTCGTATTTCAACCAAAGACATGTGTCTCCGTAAATGACACTCTGCTGCCACAACTACATAGCATAGACCATTGGTGTTTGTATGTAGTAGTGGTATCGTGTCTCCTGTCGTGTACTATGGTGGTTAGATGTCTTTTGGTGTCAATCCAAATTCTTTAACAACACGAACGAAGTCGTGGGTACCAGCTAGTATAGTCTATAGAAGGATTAAAGCTTCAGATTTTTTTAAAAAAAATCTGTGATGCATAGGCATTGTTCGGTAGAAATTTCGAAACGCTGACATAAGACACGTGGATACTGATTAAAAACTCCAAACTTTGGGGGTTGCAATATGTCATGCGTTGACAGGGTAGTAATGCATTTATATCAAGCAAACCGCCTCCTAAGAAAATCGACGCGTTTCAGTTTAGTGGCAGCAGTGCAGCACTTTCGCAGAGCACCACGTGGCCCGCACGGATCTGTCTGCGGACCTGTTTAGGTAAGCTGTTTACAGCTCACTCGACGGACCAACATTTCTTTGCGCTACAAATGAGATCACCAACATCTGGCGAGTCCCGTATATCAAACCGACTGCTGCAGCCAGTAGTTACAGTTCTGGGATCCTTAACAACATATTTGGGCTCAAAGCAGAGTATTTCACTTTCTGCTACAGATCTGACCAACCGATCACGTAGTTGCTAAGGTGGTTCCAAATATTATCCTGAAAATTATTTTTACAAATAGGGATAGACGGACTATCTTGCAGAGTAGCTCCTGTCCATTTTTACGGCTGCTTACGCGGACTTGACACGAGAAAGACACTACTATACTTGCTCGCTATCTATGCTGCTGTGACCTAAGGAATATCATTCTTTAGCTGTAACAGTTTATTTTAAAAAAGGAGAGAGTAATTAATTTTATATTTATTTTTATTATTGTATGTATAGGGGATATTTAGAAATTTATGTGACGAGGTTATTACGCTTTTTTATGATTTTAAAAGTAAAATTTGGTACATAACAACCGAAAGAGTTAAAACTACTAGACAAATTTAATCTTGTAGACTTATAGCGACGTATAGGACATGAAAATACAACATCCATATCGGCGGTTTCTCCACAAATGATAATTCAAATTTTAAAAAAAAATCGCCGTTAGTCCAAACTCCTGATAGAAAGGCAATATGTTTCCGTTTAGGTTGTAATGCAGCCTGCACCATAGCGACAGATATGGTTGCGTTTTACTGTGGTCCTGGCTGCATTCTCCACACATGACAATTATGATTTTTTTTTTAAATCACAGTTGGTCCAAACTGTTGACAGGATGGTAATACAAATTCAATTAGTTTCCGATTAGGTTGTGATGCATCTTCAAATAGAACATGAAAGTACGATATCCGAAATAACGTCTGCTATGGTTACCTATTTCACATCAAAATTACATGTTTCATGATCAAGTTCAAATATACCGCTGGTGGTGCCGACTGGTGACAGTATGAACAACTACTTCAGTCATGGCCGCTAAATAGCAAACGACTATACTTTTGTCTCTGGAGTACGGTCCACGTCAGCAGTCGTAAAAATGGTCAGGAGTTCTTCTGCATCTTTTCCGTCGGGATAGTAATAATGTCTGTTGAAATCAAAACATGTTTATGCCGGCCTCGGTAGCGTAGGGGCTGGAATGCTAGGCTCCGCGTACCGAAGGTCGCCGGTTCGAGTCCGGCCGAGGGCATGGGTGTTTAGTATTGTGTCTGTGAATGTCTTGTCCGTGTTGTAGTGTCCTTGTGTCAATACTTGATAGTAACAAATCACATTGAGCTGGCTGTATGGCCCAGTAGCCGAATGCCATTAAAAAAAAAATGTTTATTTTCTTCTTATACGAGAGTGCACAGAGTGTAACGTATTCGTGAGACATTTAGTATCAGAGAATTCAACCAATTTCACTTCCCACAATCTATTGAGGCCAGTTTTGAATGTTGTGATGGTGTATTTCTGAAACACAGTTTATGCGGAAGATTCACGGAAATGCGCTTATAATTAACTTTGGGAGAATCTCTTTCATGTACTGAAATGAAACAGAGCGTCTATGCTACATAGGGATCCTGGGAAGTTACACACATGCAGGTGCTGGAATGTGTGGTTCATTGATACCGCCTCTATTGTAGCGATGAATGGCAGTCAACAAGCGGCTTAACTCCCTCCCCTAGGGACAGTGGCCACAGGGGAAGGTTTTCGAATGTCGTTCACTCACGACCACAGCCTGACAGTAGAATCAACCAAAATAGTCGTGTGACGTCAGTGTGGCCCAGTGAAATGATTGGCTGAAAGAAGCCAACAGCGAGATTATTCAACGGTTATTTAGACAAGATGCGACAATAACTCTGTACATTTGTGACCGGGTAGCAACAATAGAGAGTTTTTCCTGTTGGTCGAACATAATCTACACTTTTGGATATGCCGCAGCCACATTTGAGGGAATTGTTCCACAGCGAACAGAATCAGCGGATGAAACAAGATCGTTTGGGAGAACTTCATCCGTGGATAGACACCAGCTAAACGTCACGAAGCCTTTAGAGCGGTGAAGGCACCAGTGCGGTAGCGTTGTAGACACTTCCAACAATATGTTCTCTACACTTACAACGCTCACAGAATTGTTTCTTTCATGCTCTGCCGATGCATTTCCTGTACAATAATGTTTTGTTTCTCCTTGGTACGCTTTACCAGATACTATTTGTTTGATCAATAATTGGCATTCTCTGCAAACACTAGATCTTCCATTCAGAACTCAAATAATTAATCTTCCTCCGTTCGATAATTTTCTTCGCGTGTTTTAAACCTTTGTTACTTATACTAGATATGCATGTTTGATATTTTGCAACGGAAAAGGATATTAAATTCTCTGGCCTCTGCTTTGACTATCACCATTTTGCTAGTAAAAAAAAAGTAAATCAATCCAAAATATTATACAAAAAAATACTGCCAAAAATGTTGCTACCTGCAGGGATAAAAGAATTGATTTATTTATTTAGGGGCAGAAAAACTAAGTCAACGTGAGGAACAGATTTGTAATTAAATGGACATTCAGTTCAGGAAAAGGTAGGCAAAGTGTTTCGTATGGAATGTTGCTTTCTGGATCTGAGGCGTGGACATCAACCAGTATAGCAGGTGAGGTTCTGGTTCCTAGGTAGTAGTGTTTTTTAACAGATCAGGTAACGAACCTCGTCAACTTTATATTTAATATTATCAAGATCTGAGAGAGGTTCGACTGAAAATAGAAGCAACAGGTTGAAATAAAATGTCAATTTCTTTTCTGAACATTTATAAATCAGTCTAAATTTGTGATTTCCTTGTATATCAGAAGAAATGTTGACTCATATTTTGTGGAAGAGCGAAAATGCATTTACTGAAATGACATACTGAAACTCCTGTTAATGATAGCATCAAGGCCTCTTTTCCTGTGGTTTAGGTTTGGGTGCTTTCAGCGTTTCTAGAATTAGCACTTGCTTAAAATCAAGTTACCTTTCACATTAGTCTGATGTGTATTTTTTGAAGTAAAAAATTCTTCTCCTATTGTTGCATTAGTGTGCTAAACCACTTAAAATTGTACGTATTTGGAACATTACTTCAATAGTGAATCCGAGAGTATAAAACCTTTGAAAACCGTGGCAGAGAATGATTGTTCTCACGAAAAGGGAGTAACTTGTGGGAAGAGAAGCTATGGCGGAGAAAAATCAAAGTTAAGATGAACGATGGTATAATCGAGGAATGTAGTATTCGTGGACGTCTTTGGATTCTTTCTTAACCATTCCTAAAATCTGTCAATAACAAATCTATTGCTCCTGTAATAGTAAATGTCAAAAGAGAATTTCACTGAAAGATCACCTTTGCTCTAGCATTACCATTCAAAGTAGCCAACGACGAAATATTGAGAATATCTATGTTCTTTTATTACTGTGAACACTGAGCCTCTGGCAATATCATGCTCACATAATATACTGTATAAACCAGTTTAGGTGAGAGCGAAACAGTATCTTTTTGATTTCTGGAAAATAAATGTTCCTTAAACTGAACGGCAAAATAGAAATTGGTAAAAATGTTCCAATTTTAATAAATAATGTGATGACTTCTTATCTCTGAAAAATATATGTCACGAAATTTAACACAATCATTTAAGACTAGTAATGAACAGCTTACATAAATTTGTTATAATTCAGGAAATACTAATAAACACGCCAAATAAAATCGGTAGGACAAAGATTGTAAAAAGTAGTGGTATCATGAATACAGTACTTTAATTGCACTGCCCTTATAAGTATTATGTAATGAACTAGTGCACTAAAGTGGATCCTCCCGAAGGAAGCATACCAAGCCGTTCGGTCAGAGGTAAGACGACCAGTTCATTTCCTCTCGGACCTACAGTTCAATGTGGAATCCGAACCACAGAACCTAATGGATTAGCTTATTTGATCAAATACAACTCGTAAAAATTTCTGGCCCAACCGGTATTTGAACCCAGGACTGAATTAGACTTTTAAAAGAAAGCGCCTTAACCACTGACGTGAGAAATATATATAAGGATCAGTGACTCACTGTCAGTATGCAAGGATATCTGTTTATCTTGTAAAGAGGTCCAGAGCAGACGTCAAAACTTTACGAAGGCTCGTTTGTTGACGCTGACACGCGATGACGTTAAGTATTGCTTTTCCTCAGCTCCCCACAAGGGGACTCCTTGTTTGGTGTCCCTTGGCTAATCCGCGGTGTCAGCTGTCAACTCCAGAACGCAACGCAGACGCCACGTGGAGACTTGAATAGTGGGACGACGACTCACAACCAGTGGGACGTCCATCTACTGTGCAGTGGTGCACCATTAGGAACCCAACTATTAACGTCAGAACACAAGTTAGTCATTTAATCAATAAATAGGATGGAGCGTATGCTCCGGTGGCAAAAACCTTGTACCGTACGTTTAGCTTTTCATTCGCACCTTGAATTATTTGACTGTTTAAGTTGTTCCTTCCTGACTTTCTTAGATACAAATGAAAATTTTCTGAGTCCATTATGCCTGAAATCAATGCCTGGCTAAATTTTCGCAATGACGGAAGGCCATTATTATTTTTATATAATTATATATATATATATTATATAATGCCTAGTACTCTGTAAAGATCAAATGGCCGTCACTTCCTTCCACATATTACTCAAAATTATTCACTCAATATCCATCCAGGTCTCATCGCCAATGTAACACATACTCAACACTGTCATCGCCCGTTTTCCAATAAATCCTACACAAATTGGAAGGGGGCGTCCATATATTACGTGAGGTGAAATAGGGGGGGGGGGGATCAGGCGAAATCTCACCAAATCTCACGAATGGGGAGGGGGGGGGGGCAACTGAAATCTCAAGTGAGGTTTTGGAAAGTTTTGTTTGACTGTAAAGCTAAAAAAAAGTCTACAAATAACGCGAAAGTCGATTTTAGGTGGGTATTTCGTCGAAAAATGGGGGTGTAACGGGCTTTGGAAGGGAGAGACAAAAAAGTCTCAAAGTTGCGAGGGGGGAGGGTCTCTCGGACCAGATCTCACGAAGTCTCACCAGAGAGGGGGGGGGAGAGTCCGGAAAAACACCTCACTTAATTTATGGATGCCCCCTAACGGTAATAAGTCCCGTTGTTTTGTGAAATGTTGAAAAAAAGTGAGACGAATAATATTAATTGCATGCATAATAAAAATGAAGCGATGTTATAAAATATTAATAAGAATTTTTTGCTAAGAATTTTTGACAGAAAGGGAAATACGATGGCTGGTCAAGGAGATTAAATAGGAACAATATAAGATTCAAGTGAAGAAAAAGAATGAGTTGATGTAATGGAATTTGACTGAATAAAACCGTACGATATGATACTGGAAATGGTGCCAGTAGGGAGTTGCCGAGCTATGAGAGGATACTGAATTATGAATAAATATGAACGTCTTCTTCTTCTTCTTCTTCCTGTCCAGTATTAGGCCTGGTGGCCTGTTACGGTCTCAATCCAACTTCTTGGTGGTCTCCCTACATCTCTCTTGCCTCTGGGATGTATTTGAGAATTTTGCGTGGGATCTGGTCCGTCTTCATCCTCAGTACATGTTCTGTCCAAGATGTTCTGTAATTTTGTACAGTTTGGAGAATTGGTTTTACTTTAAGTTCTTTAAGGATATCATCAGATCTCTTTCTGTCTTGTAATGTGTAGCCAGCTGTTCTCCTCATAAATCGCATCTCAGCCGCCGTTAGTCTCCGTTCATCACCTTTGCGTAGTGTCTAGGCCTCGCTGCCATACAATAGTGTAGGTTTAGCCAGGGTGTTATATAGCTTGATTCTTGTGTGCCGTTGAACTAGAGATGGTCTGAAAATTTTATTTATTATTCCTGTAACTTTCGTGAAATTTGTGATTTTTTGTTGCATATCGGTTTCTAGGGTGTAGCTGAGGTTGTAACCTAGGTATTTAAATTCTGCTACTTGTTCTATGGGCGTGTTGTCTATTGAGATTTTGGTTCTTTTGTGGTTTTTTCCAACAAAGGCCATAACCTTGGTTTTATTGAGGGAAATCTCCATGCTGTATTCTTTTGCTGTCATATGGAGGTTATATACCGATCTCTGCAGGTCATCTTCTGACTCAGCAAAAAGCACTTGGTCATCTACAAACAGTAATGTATCCAGGTTGGTCTGTCTGTCTATTATTATTCTCTGCGGCCAAAGAGAACACCGATGATGATAAAGTTGTATAGTGATAATTTTTCATAGTTTGAAAAGTGTTGTACAAGTGCAATAATACAAGAAGTGTAGTAGAAAAATCTCTCACTATGCTGATTTGATTTAAAAGAAGAAATTGCAAAAGAATCTCAGATATAATATAAAAGTTTATTGCAGATGGTGAGAAGATGGATAATGAATTATGACTGGAATAGCGAATGTTATAATCCGTCTCAGTAAAAGTAGATGACAAAGATCGTAGTTCCTTTCTGACGGAAAGTAACAAGGAACACGACAAGGTAAAGAATAGTATTGTAAAATGATTTATATTCATTGTTAAATAACCAGAGAGAGAAGTTGAATATTCTTTGCTTGAAATAAAAGAGGATAAAAAGAATTAAATCATATTATAACTTTTCCATATAAGATAGGGGAGGTTATAAAGCTTATTTACCATATGTGTCACTGATTGCGTTCAACGGTAATTTCGGTAGAAAAATCTAACTGTCCTCCTCTGCAATACTTCTAACTGCTGTATTTGATGTCCCTAATCACCCTTCTCAATGGATGAAGTCTCTTGCTACCATCTTTCTAAGTAGTTTTCCTCCATTTTACTTACTTTTTAATGATGACAAGCAAGTCCTATATCTTATAATCGTTCAAAGCGTTAATTTTTCTATTTGTGGATTTCCCGGTTTATCATGAGTCAATGTTGATCAGTTCAACTCGACATCCTCTGTAGACCGTTCTGTAGATATTCACAATCTTCTCTCGTTTTATTTTAGGTATACATTATGTTCTCCACAACGCAATCTAACTTTTGATTGTAAAGCGTCAACAGAATCACTCATCATAGCCATTGGACATCCATTTTTATAAAATACTAGCGGAGTTCCCGGCGTTGCCCGGTATACGTAGTTGGCGTAGATTTAACCGTAGCCTATTTTTATTCCCGCAAAACATTTGTACAAAGTTTCATAAAATCGCGCCAACTTTTTCGGAATTAAAGCTTACATTCACCCGCCCCCTACCAAGAAACTGGTGGGCTGAAGTTTATTTGCACGTATACTATTTTCATTCGTCAGAAAAGATTCACGTATATCAAGCTCGATAATTTGGTTAAGATATTTCATTACTACATTACTGAACAACTCTAGATTGTGTTAACAGCTCACATTTGATTCAATTGCGAAGTGAATGGATATACTTGTGGCTCGAAACTCCAGATCCTTTAACTCTTCGGATAAAATATCAAAAGTGAATCCGGAATAATATTATCGTAAACAGAAGATTAATGCTGAAGGCCAGAAATATTGTCCAGAGATCGTGCTTAAAGAAAATCTCTGTTGTTTTTACGGCTATCTATGTCGTTTATAAATTGATATCCCGAATTAAAGGAAAGAATACTTCAAGCTACGGCTTTTAAAAATTGAATATATCGAATTAAAAGAAATAATACTTAAAGTTTTTTTAGTTTGCAAAATTGTTATTACTGTAAGTTATCTTATTGCTTTAATTAAAGGCTATGGTCAGAGACATTGTGTTGTGTGTTTAGTGCGGAGTATGCGACATCTAGTAATTCCTCCTGTGGAATTTCTCACCATACGTTCAGAATTTCATTTAATGCTCCTACATTATTTAACGTTGAAACATAAGACATGCCAGACAAGTGAATAAAGATTCTAAGCTTTAAAACGGTGAAAACTCCATCGAAATCCACCCCGTAGTTTCCGAGTTTTTATATGATCAATATGTCCGGTTTTCGTCTTATAGATATAGAAGATTAGGCTGGTCTCCGCTAGCGATAGCGATCCCGATTTTTCTATGTTCTTAAATTAACAAATATACGGTAGAAACGAAGTCTTTAGCAGAGAAAGAATTCTACATTAAACTTCGGCTGTAGCATAATACAGCCTAACGCCGGGGACTAGAGATACGGAAACCATATTTCACAACTACAGCTTCTAGGATAGCGTGAGATATGGGAATCTAGATCAAGACAAATTATAACAATGACTGCAGATTACGCTTTAATCATAGTTAGGCTACAGCTTTGGTGTCCAGCGGTATAATACAATTGCGCCAAATGGATGATCAAAGAATATACGACGAGGGTGCGGAAAGTGCTAGCGTACATCGGCAACACAGGAAGACAAGAGTGAGTTGACGGCCGATACGTGGTGTGCTGCAATAATAACGCCGTTGCAAGCCCATGCAATTTTTATTACGAAAGTTTGAGACTAGTATTTATATTCGAGCAGTGAAACTCACAACTCGTGGAGCATTCCAGTTCTTAAACTCGATCCATTATGTCAAGAGTGTGCTATGAAAATGTAATTTCCGGTGTTACCTGCCACCATGAACAACGCATTGACCGACCACGTGTACTTAATGACCGAGACCGCAGACATATGCGTCAAGGTGCAAGTGTTGACAGAGAGGCAATGGGATTTCCATCATTTTGGACTTAGCCAGCAGGGGAGGAGATGTTGTAGCAAACATTCGTAACAGGATGTATACGAAAGCTGTGGTTTAGATTAGAAATCTCTCCTCGTGTGAGGGCTTGCGTCGTTGCTGTGATGGACTGACTGCGGACGTTAAACTTTGTGACCCACTTTTCTTTAAAAAATAACCACAAATTAGCTAGCATTGTATATCTCCTTTCCTTAATCTTCATGTATACAAGAAACCACACTAAACACACTCATCATATTCACCTCACTTAAACACGCGATGGAAAGCAACTGGCTACCCTACCAAATACAGGAGTCTTCAAGAGGTTCCAGGTCGTAACGGTATTCAATCTCTCTATTAATCTAGTCTACCCTACAGCTATAACCGGTCTGTGTTTGATGAAATAGCTTACTCTCTGATTTATAATCTGAGGTATGTTTTATGGAAATACGTCACATGCCACCAGAGCACGAAACTAAAACTTTTTGTGACTATCAAATTGTTTTATGAATAATCTGCCATACAGGTAGCTTCAGAACTACAGATGACGGGTACTTCATATATTAAAAGCTTTTGGTTTGGTGCAAACTTTGTGGTGTATATCATCACATTGCCTTAACAAGTGACGTAGGAGAAAACACTAACGAAGACATGTGATGTTATCTTATCGCCATTGGTCGATACTTTAAATATCGGATATTCAGAATACAAATCCAGTACATGTCCGAATTTGATTTACATGACGGAAATTGTTAGGAACAATTTTGTAATGGATACAGCATTTTACGTTGTAGATTCATCACATAATTATACCAAATTCCAGTAAATTAATCAAGACGTCGACGAATAAAAACGACCTACAATAGAGGTTCCCAAAATAGGGGGCGCGAAGAAATGTCAGGGGGTCGGGGTACGAGGTAATTTCGGCGCACCACCTCTTTGAGTTGAAAAACCTTTAGTCTGACATGATAGAGATTCCTCTGAGAAGTCATTTTTAGTACTGAATATCAGGCATTTACTTTTTTAATAATAACATTTTGGTGGGGGTAGGGGGGGGCAATCAAATTCTCATTCGACGGATGGGGGGCCTGGGAACTTTTCTTTTGAGTAAAGGGGGGCGTGGTAAAAAAATGTTTGGAAACACCCAACCTCGCTGGTCCACGTGGTTGAAATTACGGAAAAGTAATATTTCATAAAATGGTATTTGGTCGTACAACGCAGGGAACAACATTAGTTTGTTTTATCTTATTGTTTGTGTGATTTTGACATGTTTACAGAGTACAACCGTTACAGCAGGATACCTGTTACAACCGAAGCGGCCGGCTCGTGTACGTGCCAAATAAGGCAGTGACAGTTCATAATTCTCGACACAGTGTCAGCAAGTTTGAACGGCGATGGGGTAGGAAACCTAACTGCAATCACTAGTCTTTCAGAAGAGAAGCGGAGACTAGATAGCGACAGTGTCACACTCCTTCCTTTCTACATTATCATCTTTAACACGAAACACCGACCAAAGGACACTCACCACACTAACTTGCAAATGTGTATATGAATGCAAATATATTTTATTATTTGTATGAATTGTCATAAATAACAATAATAATTGTAATGTTTTGCATTATCCTTAACGACAAGGAATAGAGCGGACCATAGCAGACGCAATGACAAGGATATCTGATAAGAGAAGAATGAACGAGAGAGGAAAAGATATACTGGAAAAGGTAGACCCGAGCTTCAAGAAGATAATAGTTTGATTTTTAATTTTTCAGAAATACGAGGTGTAAAAAAGATAAGTGTATGCGAGGCTGCAAAATAGTAAATGTGTATTTAAATGAAACTTGAAATGATTAATATTGGTCAGAAAGATGACGAATCTCTTTACGTAGACAAGACGAAGAAAGATGGGTTGTAATCCCCCTTTCAGGTAAAAGGAAGTACTTGATATAAAATGTGTCTGTAGAGACCATATTAGACGTTGCATATTGCATTACAGTGGACTCGAAAAAGGTACTCATTTTGCTAGGAAGATCCACAGAATTCGATCGGAGGTAAAGTTAATTATTGCACTGTAAGTTTATGTATAGTATACTAAGTAAGCAATAGTTGAGAAAGGGGAAAAGACTTGTAACAGTGGTTGATCATTACATCATCTTAAGGGATAAATAACCCCTATATCTTAGTTTTTTTAAATATATCTTTACTGCTCGTCGACTTCAAGGTCATTAGAGACGCCAGGGGACTGCAGACAAGGAACTGGAGACAAGTAATAGGAAATAATTCGGTTCTTACAGCCAAGGCCATTTGAAGAAACTATTCTGGTATTTGCGTGGCGGTATTTCGGGAATCGGGAATCAGAAATCATGATGGCTGAACTGGGGATCAAAACCTCGGTCTCCCGAATGCTGGGCCATTTACATACGAGTCCCAGTTCATTTAAACACAGGGAGGAACGGAACTGGGCGCTATAAACTTGTTTTTGGATTATGACCTCTCTCAGAATACAGGAGATGTTATAAACTCAGAATGGGGTATAGTTAAATGTGGTGTGCCTCAGGGTTCAATTCTTGGCCCTCTGCTGTTCTTAATCTATATAAATGATCTCCCACATATACTAGGTGATGATGAACACATGGTTCTCTTTGCAGATGATACTAGCATATCCTTGAAAGACCCATCAGCACAAAACCTTGAAAACACAGCAAATAATGTTATAAAGAAAATTAACAGGTGGTTTAACGCCAACAAACTAATACTTAATGTAGAAAAGGCACAGTTACTTCATTTTGTTACAAAAAATAAAACAAAGGACAGCTATAATGTGATATCAGAAGGAAAAGCAATCAATGAAAGCAGTTTTACAAAATTCCTGGGTGTAAATATAGATGACAAATTGAACTGGAAACAGCATATTCAACAACTTCCTTAAAAAACTGAATTCTACAACATTTTCACTGAGTGTAATATCTAGAATAGCTATTATAAATACCAGGAAGTTAGTATATTTTGCATATTTTCATTCCCTGCTCACTTATAGCATCTAATTCTGGGGAAACTCGTCACAAACACAGAGGGTATTTAAATTGCAAAAGCGTGCTATAAGAACTATTTGTGGAGCAAGCCCACAGACTTCGTGTATAAATCTATTTAAAAACCTGGGTGTACTAACAATGCCAGCACAGTATGTATACTCTGTACTAACGTTTGTAGTGGAAAATCATGAATACTTCAATCTTAATGCTGACATACATAGCCATAATACTAGGAATAAATATAATATTCACAAGGATTACAAATCACTGTCAATTGTACAGAAAGGGTTAACGTTTACTGGAGCTTCCTTATTCAATGTATGTACTGTTCCACATCCCCGAGATTATTGTCACATGGGATCAAAGTGAAATATATCTATCTATCTATCTATCAGAGGTGGCAGAATAACATAGTTTATCCGAGGTCAGCGACCGTACTTGAGGAAGTAGGGGTAGCGGAAGTAGCGTAGTGCAGTATTGAGCGGGACCCACACAGTGTTGACGTGGCAGTGTGTCAATCGATGACCTGGTCTCTGTCACGCGACGCCTCGCGTGCCGAACCTGTTGGCGTCCTCTCTGGAGCCACTGTGCACATTCCAGGCCAGACAGCGGCGCCGGCTGCTGCAGTTCACACGATGCAAGCTCTCAACAGTTATTCTCCGGTCTCACCTCGCAACCTGGAGGACGAGAGCTCGAATATCCGTCCGGCCATCCATGGTTTCCCCACATCACTCCAAGCGGATTCCGGGATATTTCCTCCAAACTGTTATAGCCAAATTTCTTCCCGTTCCTTGTCCCCAGTCTTTTCCCGCCTCTAATCATCTTGACATCGACATGGTCAGCCAAAAAAAAGATTCTTCTACTCGATTTTGCTCCAATGCACTAGATCTTCTGGCGGACCAGTGAAATAAAATAGAAGTAACGAAATAATAATTGTTTGTTTTTGCTAAAAATGTAAATATGGTTGTTTTATTCAAATATGTATCAGAAACGCCTGTCATTTTCAGAAAATTCAATATCAGTGAAATTACACAGCGGCTTAAATTATTATTACACATCACCGAAGTCGATGTCACTAGAGGCGGTATGAGACTGGGAACAAGGAACCGGAAGGAATTGGGCCATGGCCTCTGAAGGAAGCATCCCGGCATTCGCTTGGAGTGATTTGGGGAAACCATGGAAGTCCAAAATCTGGATACCCGGACAGGTATTCGAACCAGCATCCTTCAATGCCAGGCCAGAACGTTAACCGCTCACTACCACACTCGGTGACATAAATAAAACTATCTATTAGTGACCTAGTACTACTTAAAAATAACCAGTGTATTTGTTTAATAATTAATATTTGGACCACTAACCAGTCATTATCGGAGCTCAGATTGTATTTAAGAAAGTTTAATGTTCAAAATAGCTTATGATTTCCTACTGTGCCACCAGGCATCATGGTGTGTTGATACAGACCTCAGTTTTTAAAAATGACGCTGCCGATCTCGGTAGTACACAGTCTTCACGTTGTGGTCACCTGTTCGAGTCTGATCTGAGGCAACAGTGGTTTTAATCAAGTGTTGTGTCTGCCCTGTCTTATCTTTGCCTTGAGATTAATACGTAGTTACACATCATTAACATAATGTTAATATAATATTATCAGTGTAATATAATGTTACTAACATATTTTTGAGACATACATTAAGAAACGTAAAGTTGTCTGAATGGCCACCAGGTAAAATAAAATTTTATTTTTCTTGTTTCTTTCCGTCTGTCGCTTAGCTTTAAAACAATGAGAACCATCCAAAATCTGTTTAGTAGATCTTGAGTGATCTCGGAACAATCAGACATTTATAGAAATTGATAAAAACTCCAGAAATAAATTTGTTCATTGTAAGACAGGAGGAGGATGAAGAGAGTCATGGGAGCATATACTGGTGATGAAGCGTGAAAAGATATTAGTGGAAGAATTAAGAGAGGTACCGTACATGGAAGGGAAAAGATGACTATGACCGCAACCTGGCGCCCGATTGCAGGCACAAGCGTACGGGAAGAATTTCTTTCGTTGGTAAGGGGTTCAGGGATTGAAATAAATTACCAAGAGAAATGGTGAATAATTTACAAAAAACATTTAGAGAATTTAAAATTGAAATTAGTACAGCGTAAAAATAAGTTGTGAAAGGAAAGGGACAAATAGGTGTGTAGAGAAATTGCTACCGGAACTAGCGCTCAATCGCAATTAAGTTAAATTAATTAATACCAATTATTATTTTGAAAAAATGTCTCCAATACATAAACACAGCTCTGTTACAGTCTTAGCATAGTATAGATTAGCTGCTCTTATTCGTCCTTGAAACACTAAACCAGTGGCATAGACAACATAGATGTAATATGTTTATAGTTCAGAAAAATTCTCGGTATCTGATTCCGCAAGCAATTTTTCTTTTCTGGTAATTGTTCATCAGATTTTGCTACTTTATCATATTTTAAGCATATAACTTTGTGGTGCACATCTAGAACCATTACATTCAACATCCCTTCCATCTGCTGAACAGGCCATCATTTTCTAACTTTTACATTTCGTTTTTAGACAGCATTTCATGCGTCGCTTCAAATGCTGAATTGATGCATGTAGGGAAGTTTCAAGGGTACAAAATGGTTTTTATGTTGGGTTAAATTTTGAATACTGATTTGGAGCCCACAGTCACTTTCTTAGAAACACAAATAAGTCCATTAAACAGAAACAAAGGTTCTTATGCCGCGGTCGCCAGGTTTAGGTAAATTTCGAGCTTTGGGTTCACTAAATAAAAAGAACAGTTCAACAGTTTATATGCAACTTCACACAAAGTGACTTTATTGTAGTAGTTAATATGCAGCTATCTCACCCAACGGAAATATACCACCACCAAATATGAGATTTTAGATAAGTAATCGAACTTCGCCGAAAATTACAAGTTCGTAGGATAAAGAGTTTCTACAACAAAATGATCTACCACATTGATTAAAGTTCCTCTCACCACATGTAGCCACTTTAAGAAAAATGTTCTCTTCCGAATCACAAATTCTATTCATCACACGCTTATATAAATCACTTTATTACTTTATCTGAGTCTGTAACAATTTCCAAACTGTTAGACCGAAATGTGCCTCCGCGCGAACAATCTCGTCCGGCGGTCAGAGACAGACTGACTTACTATTACTCAAAGATAATACATCGTTAACAAGCGTCGTCTGCTGCAGACACCTGGCGCAGACGCTTGTTATGTTACAATATCTTTCTGCTTGCTTTGTAAGTGAAAACCGTAATTCAACGGTGGTCTCATAAATGTCGATAATACAGAGCCGAAGTCATATAAAGAAGTTTTTTTGTAAACCAGCATGTTTTCGGACCTACGGACATACGAGTTAACTTTCTTATATTTTCATTTATTTCGACCATTCCTTCTCAAGATCCACCACAGCATTTGCTTGTCCACCAAAAGCGTGTACGAGACTGATTAAGACTATAAGAGACCTACTTTTAAAACTATATT
Organism: Vandiemenella viatica; assembly: GCA_031002005.1. Taxonomy (NCBI): domain Eukaryota; kingdom Metazoa; phylum Arthropoda; class Insecta; order Orthoptera; family Morabidae; genus Vandiemenella; species Vandiemenella viatica. Next base: position 128,660,398 of record CM061914.1, read on the forward strand.
CCTCAAATCTTCGTTTTAACTCTCTTCTTTCCACTACTTCTTTACTAACATACTCTGCCCAGGATATTTTATAAGTACTCCCTTCCGCATCGCTCAAACGATTTGAGGCTTTATTTTTCCTTAACGTAAGGTCGACGTCGAGGTCATTAGTGGCGGGATGGGACAGGAGACAATTAACTGGAAGGAATTCGGCCATTGCCTTTTGAAGGAGTGATTTGGGGAAATAATGGAAAACCCAAAGTCTCGATGCCCGGACAAGGATTCGAACCCGCGTCCTCTCGAATGTGAGGCCAGATGCTGGATACCAGCCCCAAATGTTATCGCTCATCCGCCTAACTAGCACTTACGCGTTTGTCCTTCTTCTTCACTACTTTTTTTCAACATTACGGGTTGGCGTGTTGAGATTTTGAGCTTTGATTTTAAGGTCACATGCTCTTGCTGATGCCAAGCATTTTCTACCTACTGCCAGACTGTACTACGTACTAATGGAGGAAGTGAAGTGTAACTAAATGTTCTGATCATGATAAGTGGATTTTGTTTTTGTGATGTATGTAGTTTATGAGGCGGAGATTGGGGAACGGCATTCGCCTTAAGGGCTGTGTAAATCCCCTGAAAAACCGCAGTCAAGATCTATACCACGCATTGAAGTGACGCCGGGCGGAGAGGAGTGGGGAGGCGTGGCCGCCATATTACCTATCCATACAGACACAGGGAATATGTACAAAACCTCAAGGGGACTCTAGGATAAACGTCATGCCGCAATCTGATGATGGATTATTATGTAACTCGATGATACAAATAAAAAATAAAGAATAAATTTTTTGATATCCTGCTTAGTTTTCGATATATTCTGTCTCAAATGTGAGATGTTTTTGACTGAAATTCAGAAGAAAAAATTGGTCATTGTCAAATTTGATGATGTATTCTTATTTAAAAAGACAAGACAAATAAAAAATAAAGAATAAAAATTTTCGATATCTTCCCTAGTTCTCGAGATATACTGTCTCAAAAGTGAGTTGAAATGCAGAAGAAAAATTTCAAAAAAAGTCAAATTTGATGTAACACGACGAAAAAAATTGAAAATAAAGACTAAATTTTCTCGATATCTTGCTTAATTTTAGGGATATACTGTCTCCAAATAGTAATTGTATGGATACGTAATATGGCTGCCGCTGCCACTGCGCATGCGCAGTATCAGCCAAGAGTTTAGAGGCGGCGTCACAGAATAAGCGGTATTTCTTCTCCATATATTTCTTTCCTCCATGGTCAGGACGGCCGGAACGCGGGGGTCCGGACCCGTTGTTCTACTGTTCGGCACCTCAGCGCACTATTCCACTCTGGCGGGTTCGTATTTACGTGTTTCCTTCCCTCTTTTTGGTAGAATGCAGTTCTCAGGAGCATAAACCATATACACCAAATGACGCTATTGCCAGATCAAACTCGAACAAGTGTTGCGCTGTGTTCAGTGCCAGCGGACCTCTACCGCAGCCGTTGCAGGCGGGCAAGGTACCGCAGTCTGGTGGCTGCGGTGCGGTCAGCGGCCGCGCGTACACGTCCGACTGCCGGTTTATTTACTCGGCAAGTGTCCAAGTCAAACTGCAACACGGCGGGTGGGGCTGGTTCTGTCATTGGACCAGGAATAGACTCGTCCGTCTGGACCGGCCGTGACTCAAGGCGGCCCCTACCGACAACACCACGTCACGGCACGTCCACGTCTCCATCCATCAAGTAGCGACGGGAGAAAGAAAAATAAAATGAGGCGCCTGCCACATCACCAGCTGTTTGTGACCTCATTTAGCATTTACAGTTCATTGAAACGTGTCAGAAATCGTACATCGCCGGCGTCGGTAGCGTAGGGGCTAGAATGTTAGCACCACGTGCCGAAGGTCGCCGGTTCGAGTCTGGCCGAGGGCATGAGTGTTTAGTGTATGTGTTGTCTGTATATCATGTCCATCGTGTTGTGTCTAGAGCCACTTCGAAAATAACACACTGTGAAGCTATGAAGAAGCTGAAGTACACAGGATGATTCGAAATACACTTGAATTGGCTGTATGGTCTCGAAGCCAAAACCCATAAAAAAAAATCGTACATCAAAGTACGGGAGGTTTCGAAAATGGTTTTATAACATTTAAATAACTTAAGAATTTATTAATATAGCTCACTGGATTGTTTAAACGCTCCATATCATCACCTCAACGTTTACCGGTGGATCTTAAAGATCATGGGGCACATACCTGTTCCAAGGAAAATTTAGCGTAGTCGAGGACCATTCAATTTCAATTTCAAAAATGGTTTAAAGTGTTATTTTGTGGCAAACCACCATATTTTCTTATTTCTTTTAATGGTTTCAACCATGAGGCGAATAAATATAAGGATGTGAATGGATTAATTATTATTATTATTATTATTTTGACCTTATCCTTCATTGATCAATAGAGAGGGGTAAAAACTTGGCAGAAGGAACTGTAAGGAAGTCGGCCACGGTCTTTTAAAAGAACCATCCCAGCATTTGCCTTGAGTGATTTAGAATACCTAAATCTGGATTGCCGGGTACTTTGGAGGGAGTTTGGCAAGAAGCAGACTTCCAGTGCGGATGTCATCAATGGAAGTCACATCTAATCTTAATGACGCACTGATGAAACACATTGGGAGTTTCTACGCAAAATGACTTTTTAACCTATTCCGTTAATAATTTTATTAAATTTTTATTTGATTTCAAAGATATTTAATCCTTTCTGAATTATTCCGTACTTCCTGGACAGTAGGAGACGCTACGTAGTGATAATGTTTCTCTCTGGTTGTTCCTCAGCAGAATATGGCAGGACATGTTTGAAATGCAAACATCCATCGGCACGGAAACTACTGGCCAGGGTGGAATTAACGAATTTTTTTAATATTATTAATAATAAATATAAGTGATATAATTCTATATCATTTTACACAGCTCAGAACTTAAATATGTTTTATAGTAACGTTGACAGCTGGTCCTTGAATTAATAAAATTTCATACACGAGAATTTCCTCAGTGACAGGGTGCCCGCCATAATTCCCAAAAAAAAGTATTAGACTAAGCATAAAAAACGTAAGAAAAAAGATACAACCTTAGACCAAAACCCGAAGGTATGTTGGATATTCCCAAAGGAGACATAGTAGACATTGTGTCAGAGGTAGTACGGCCAGTTCCTTTCCTCTGGGAGCTGGGAGCTGGGACCTACTGTTTAACGTGTAACCTGAACCACGAAACTTACTGGTGTAGCTCATATGACGAAACATAACTCTTAAAAATTCCTGGCTCCTACATGATTTAAACCTGTAACAGGAGGCTGAACTTATGCTACCAGACCACTCACAAAAATCATTTAAGTTGAATCAATATTCTTTCCTTCATTTTCAAAAGCCCACTATAATTCGTTTAAAATTGTGCATAATAAACGTCTATTGTGTCTGAAACTTTCTCCTTATTCATATAATCAGACTCAGAATGCCATTAGGAAACGTTTTCATGTGAGTCCATAAATTTTTTAGTGATATGGCGAGAAGGTTGTAGAAATGATGTAAAAGCACCAAAGCGTTTATGATGTTTTGGTGATACTCAGAATAAGATATATCAGCCGAAGTGGAAGGAAGTGGCAATGCACGACGATTCGCGTGACTTCTTCTACGTAAACTAATCAGTGTTGTTGAAGAAATACTTGTAACTATAATTCTTGCTGTTTCGCACAGAATCTATTTTCGGCATCTCGATGGAAATCCAAGGTACTTAACTCGAATATAGATGGCTGCCAGAATTTTTATAGCTACTGTCTCGGTCCACACCAAACATTTTCTAAGCCTCTTTCTGAAGTGCTGCTTCAGCGGTAAACTACTCTGCTAGATTTAGTGAGTTTAACACACTTGAATTGTATTTCTTTACTCACTTAATAAATCAGATTTCGTTCAGAAGAATCATCGCAAGCTTGATTTCTGGGCAATAAAAATGTTTAACGGAAGAAAACTGGAAATACGGCATAGCTAAATAAAGTACGCAACGATGTAATGGATGGAGATAATTGTTTCGTGTTGTAGGACCGCTATCTTCGTGTACCGACTTGCTGTTCTACCTCAACTACCGATGGCCGACTTGCAGGTACGTTTCCTAATCAGCCAACCGGTTACGGCACCTCAGATTTGTTCCTTAAGCGAATTCCTCCGCATAAGGAAAATCAGGTAACCACTAATGCGGCCCCTGCTTCGGGTCTCTCTGTAGGGACAAGCCAGCACGCTGTGCTGACATAATACGTGATTGATGTTATACGGACTTGAACGCTGTTCAGTATGCTTGCCATCCACAAGTGTGACTGTGCTCATTAAAACGCTTATACACTGGCTAGTGGAAGTACAACGGGCCCAGGTTCATATCCTGGATTTTTTTTTTTTTTTTTTTTTTGCTTTTGGCATTACACCTCGTCAAGGTCATTAAAGGCGGAAAAGGACAGGGGTCTAGGAACGGGGAGGAATTCGGCCATGGCTTTTTAAAGAAAGCATCCCGGAATTCGCTTGGAGTGATTTGGGGAAACCATGGAAAGCCCAAACCTGGATGGCTGGGCGGGTATTCGAACCCGAATCCTCCTGAATGCGAGGCCAGAGCGTTACCACTCACCCACCACACCATCCTAGTCTGGACGTAAGGCGGTGTAGTGACCCTTACTAAGGAGGGCCAGCCTGCTATTCTGTATTCTACCGAGGACAGTATACGCTGATTGTTTTATGCAGCGAAAATCGAGAGTTTTACTTAATATTTCCTTTGTTACTACACATTCCCACTTCGAAGAGTTTAGAAGATGTTTTTCCTACGGAAATGACCTCAGCTGAACACGTCGGCTCTCGTACAACGTTGCAGGCATATCTGAACCGTTATTACTATCCTAAATTCTGTTCGGAATCAATAATCGCTATTTGTTCAGGTTACCTAAAAGAATTAGGACACAGCAATAACTCAGATTTTTAAAAAACTAGAATAATCTAATACTACTTTCGCTAAGTATGAAAACCAAAAAATAGATTTGACTGCCTCAGTCATGATGTTAATATTGTTTTTTTTTTCTTGTAGAATTCTTTTGTTGCTGCTAAAGAAGAATTAAAGGAAATTGTTGTACAGCTTCAAGAAGACTATTGAAAAACTCTTCAGTCAGTTTGATGATTCAAAGCCCTGTCTCTGCACTACTGAAACATAGGTGGCAACTGTTACCATGACCAACAGCTTTGTGGGGTATATAACAGATGAATTTAACGGTACATCAGGTAGGAAGGAAAGGAATAACGTTGTCCAAGTACCATAATCCAGAAACGAGGACAACAACGCGAACGAAACGTATGATCAAAGTCAGAGAGCATAATGACAGTTAGCGGTGTTAAGTCGATAATTTTTACTACATTCTTCAGATCGAGGAAGATGTCTAGCTGTGCCCCTCAAACACTAAGGCAAAGAGTATACACGTACAACTTATTATGGAATTTACGCGGTGGATCATTCAGTTCCTGGTATCTCACTCCGCAGTGTTGAACTCAAGAAGAGCATCAAGATGATACTGGTAATTAGTAAAGCAACGGCCGTAATTATTTTCTAAAATACGATTCATTCATACTAATTTGAATTTCAAGACCTTTCTTTCGTTATTCATATTTGTTACACACTGATGTCCCCACCAGAATATAGAACGGCATTTGTGAGAACCGGACCATTTAACAGTCTGGCGGAATGTTTGGATTGTCGCTGACCCTAAGTGCAGGATCGTGTTATACTATCGATTGGCTATGCCAGGATGACTGACACGTGGGTTTTAAGGGGTTAACCTACGATGCCCTATGACTTGCGCCGACTTTCTTCATGTATCTTCTGCTCTTGAATAGTTCTTTCTTGAACATATCCTCAGCGGACAGCTATGAGTTACTTGAAATGAAACAATGTTTCTGGAAACCTCATTTAACTGCACTGAACCGTAAATCACCTACAGTCGATGTTGAACAAGATGGGAGGTATTCCGTAACTCATGATACTGATCCTAGGGACGAAACTTAGCCCTACAGTTCACAACTAACAGAGTATGGTAAGGTTGGTGTAGCGAATATCTATCTCCGAGGCCTAGATGTTAACTTATTGCTCGTCAGTGAAGAAGTGGACTCATCAATGTATTCTGTCTTGCTGGTAAAGTATTAGCTTGCGTGCTCAGCACTGCACGTGTAGCTTGCAACCTGAACTGTCGATCAGCAGAAAGTTGAACAACAAGACGTGCTTGTTCGACGTCTGGCTGCAGTGAAAATTTGAAAACTTAAATGATTTCGATTCTAAAATATTACAAAAAATGACGTCCCGTCACAGGGTTGTCATCTGTAGGCGAAATGTATAACTTGTCTTTTGTATAATAGTATTTTTGTTTTTATGAAATATGTAGGTTATGAGGCGGAGATTACGCATTCACTTGATGTTGGAGAAAAACCGCCTAAAATCGCAATCATTACGGCTGGCACGCCATGACCAAGGGTCGAACCTAATCCCCTTGTACCCACCAGATCCGGTGTCGTGGCACCTTAAAACGCGCAACCACATATGGTTAAACTATAATTCATAGATCTTTTTTAAAAATTAAACCTATTGGAAATCGTGCCATATTAAAACCAGAAGAGTATTCCCGTCAATTTTATGTTTTCAAATAACGTGGCTCGAAACTGAAGCAACTCTAAAGATTTATTGGAAGCTAAAGAATAGGACTGTAACATTCTGACACTAAACGGAACTCCAGAACTGCTCACTCAGCATCTTTTTCCGTTCCCGTGAGTCCTGCAGTCGTTGTGCATCCGGCATTCTGCTCCGCAGCGAATAACCCTCTTTCTCGAGGAAAGGTGATTCTGGGCCGTAAAATATGGTCATAGCGGGATAGGGACGGCTACAAAGCGACTCTCATGAATAACTCACACACCTGTCTCCAGCCGGCAGATATTCCGACTGAGAAAAGGAGGCGACGACTTCTGCACACGCCACTGTACGACTTTGTGAGTTTATTCCACGTGGAAGCTCACCTCCACGGGGAATGTGTTTCATGAACGATTGTTACAAAGACAATGAAACATATCGGTAATTTTATTTCTGTACAGGATGATTCTGTACCTCTTTTTCTTTCTGTCTTATAGCTTTTGCTTCGTCGATGTTCATGTAGTCAAAAGTGGGAGACAACTGAGTACAAGGAAAGGGAGTGAGTTCTGCCATGGACTTTAAAAGAAACATTCTAGCATCCCTTAAACAAAGGAAAGCATAAAAATGATGGCTGGATGAGGATATGAACTCGCGACCTCCCGAATGCTAGACCAAAGCTTTACGTTCGGAAGTTAATTTGTTCCGCTTTGAAACCGATGATCTCTGGTACGGTTCGGAATGTTTACAGTAAGTTCAGACGACATTTACCGCAAACAAACTTACTTTGAGCTCTAAAGTCTTGGAACAGCAGGATGCAATTGTACAAGTGGCCGACGCCTCTCGTGAAAACAGTACAAATACCCAGCTGGTTGTCAGCTGGACTCGTGAGGACCTGTGAAATGTTTACTGAGCAATGAGAGTAAATCTATCTGAAAGTTGTGGATCATTTTCCTTAACTTTTGATAATATTGATAAATAAATACTGCCAAAGCAATTGACTGTTCATCTATTGACTTTCCGAACGCGTTTATTTTCTTTTGCAGAAGCATCTTGAGCGGATTCTCATTTTACTTATGCTTCATTCTAAGCAGCAGTGATTTCTGCTTTCTTTTTGAATAACATTTACTTTTTCGTAATAAATATACTGTGCAGTGCAGTGCTGTGCTAGTTGGTAGTAAAATAACTAGCTGAAAAACGAGTTGCTACTCAAAATTGAAGCAGAAATCGCTGCTGCTTTAAATAAAGGAAATAGACGAAAAATGAGAACCCGCTGAAGATGCTTCTGCAAAAAAATTGAAACGCATTCGGAAAGTAAATAAATTACCCAACAGTCAGTCAATTGCTTTGGCAGTATTTATATATTAACAAAATTAACCGAGTTTAAATGACATAGTTGAAGCACGACGCAATGGCAAATTAGGATTCCAGGCTCCAAAGTGTCCAGGGTGTACCGAGAGTACCTGATTGAAAATATTGCTACACGGTATAGCGTAATGAACGGCCACCTCTGCTGAATGATAGAGACCTACCGATGTGTCAGTGCGGTACGTGCAGCAAAAATTGGCGTTGATTGAGCATGGCGGTGGGAAACTTGATTGTTTTTACTCACAACATAACATCGGCATCAGCGGCTAACACGAAGTAGCGATTACATTCATTGGAACCTGGTCGACTGGAAAGACGTGGCTCGGTCTGATGAACCAGGTTTACAGTTACTAAACATCGATGATCGCATTTTCTACTTTTTAATTTGTAACGCACTATATGGTCAGAATTAATGAAAGCTTTTAGCAACGGAGGACCAGAAAACATTTAATTTCAGGTTGGTTTTGTACCGGAGTTACGAAAGTGGGTAATCCCGCACATTTTTATTATAAATAATATCAAGGAAAAGGGTGTAGGAAGAGTTCAGCAGTAACGGCTGGGGGCATATGGGACTCCCAGGTAAAGGCGCCGGACTGCCGGGTATGTGACATACATGCAACATGTAACCATCCCACCCCGACTTATAGTACTTGCTAATTACAGTTATTTCTTTCAAAATTAATTGTAAAGTTTCTTTTTCTTGAAATAGTAATTCAGATAATAATAATGAAGCATTATTCTACATCTACATCTACATCTATACTCTGCAATTCAGGTGGCAGAGGGTGCTAGGCACCAATCCTACTTCAGTGCATTCCAATTTCGAACAGATCGAGGAAAGAAGGAATACATAAATGTATCAGTACGGCATCTTATTTCTCGAATCTTATCCCTCCTGTCATTGCGACATAAATAGGCTGGCGGAAGAAGTATTTCGTTGCACACGCAAATTAAAGATTTTTGCATATTCTCCAACAAATTCAAACGAAAACGACGTCGTCTGTCCGCCAAACAATCGCAGCTCAACCCACGTATCAGCTCTGTGACACTTACGTAAGGACTGTAACTAGCAGTCACCAACCGAGCGGCTCTCCTCTGTACTTTCTCTAACGTGTCAATCAATCCCTTGCGATACGGATCCAAAATTCCACAAAAGTATTCCAAATGCTGACGCACTGGTGTTTTGTACGCTATTTCCTTGCTATGAGCATTACAACTTCTCAAAATACGACCTATACAACGTAGTTTAGAATTAGCTTTTCCTACGACGGAAGTAATGTCCAAGTCCCATTTCATGTTGCTTTGTACTGTTACGCCTAGATACTTCAGGGAATCAACCGTGTCAACAACTGAATTGTTAACTTTGTATTCGTGAGCAAATGGGGTCTTTTCATTACTTATTTGCATTGCCTTGCACTTTTTGCAGTTAAGTGTAAGCTGCCATTTACGGCACCATTCCGAAATAACATCCAGATCGCGCTGAATTTCTAAGCAATCATCAGAGCACCTCACTTCTCTATAAATAAGTACATCATCAGCAAAAAATCGCATCGTCAAAAGCTTTCTGAAAATCCAAGAAAATAGCACCAGTTTGTGATCTTGCATCATTAACCTCCATTACTTCATGCGAAAATAGAGCCAGTTGCGTTTCACACGATCGGTTCTTCCGAAATCCGTGTTGATTTGCTGTAAGTAATTCATTTCCATCTAGAAACTTCATAACGGTAGAGCATATGACATGCTCCAGAATTCTGCTGCAAACAGATGTTAGAGATAATTCCTAGGATCTCTCCGATCTCCTCTTTTGAAAACGGGAGTCACCTGCGCTATTTTTCAGTCAGAAGGTGCTTTCCTTTAATCTAAAAATTTACGAAATATGTCTGACAGAAATGGTTCTATTTCTTTCGCGTATTCCGAAAATACTCTTACTGGTATACCATCAGGACCGGGCACCTTCCCCCACTTCAGGAGCTTTAATTGCTTTATGATACCTACAATGTCAATTTGAACTGGATCCATCTCAAATTCTACATGCCATGCAAAAGCCGAAATGTTTTCGTCAGTGAAAGAATTTTTAAATTCGGTGTTAAATACGGTAGCCTTGTCGCGGCTGTCATCAACTTCCCGACCGTCTTGTAGTAGAACTGACATATTGTTGTCACTACCACTAACTTTTTTACATACGACCAAAATTTCTTTGGGTTTTCGTTGAGAATCTTGGAAAGTGAGTTGCATCTTAAGTCATTAAAGGCATCGCGCATCGCATTCTTAACATGTCCTCTTGTCTCGGCTAACTTTTCTAAATCACTCCTATACATCGTCCTTCTTGAGCGTGCATGTATCTTCCTTTGTTTTTTAACTAACCTTTTAACTTCACGTGTATACCACGGGGGATCGTTCCCATCCCTGATTGACCTTTTGGGTATATATAAGTCCATACCTTCCCTGACTATATGCATGAATCGAAGCCATATCTCTTCAACTGAGCCTCTTGCTTTTATAAACGTAATGTAATTATCCATCAAAAACGTTCTTAAACTCTCCTTTGAGGCCTTTTCGAACCTGTAAACGACTCTCTCATTTTTCTTTTTGTTCGCGGCTATTAATTTTACTGTAGCAATTACAGCTTTATGATCACTTATTCCCATGGTGGTAGAAATGTCCGTGAACAATTCAGGCCTATTCGTAACGAGAATATCTAAAATGTTTTCCTTATCGTTGTGGCACCGCCTTGGTTCAGTGACTAACTGCTCATGATTTAGATCTGAGAAAAGTTCTGGAGTTAGAGGATCCATTATTTTCAATAGGCTTGCCAGGCAGCCTCCCGCACACCGTAGTACACTCGTATCCTAACTACATTTAGTGCAGTCCGCGCGAGGCCAGCGAACAGTATAGTCATGGCATAGGGATGTGGGGTGCCTAGGCACCAGCTCCTACAAGTATGATTGCAATGTATGATAGATTTTGGAAGATTTTATACATAAATCATAATAGTAGAACGAACTTTTTGAAGATTTTTTATTGTTTTTATCTGTGCTACAAATACGTAATAAATTGAATGGAGTACAATTCATATTGTTATTTATATAATAATAATACCTATAATTGAAGCATTTAAGAAAGAGAACAGTATCGCATAGGAAATTAAAATAAGTAATTAAAGTGAGTTTTCGTTGTTCAAAACAGTTAGAGGGCCAACTGAGACTAAGAATGTTGCATATTGGCTTACCACTGCCAGGATAGAAAAGATAGCAGTGATAGCTTACAGGTGCCGACAGCCGCGCCAGTGACAAACAACAAGCTGCTAACGGGACCGTTGAAGCTTAAATCGCTAGCTAGCTCTTGTAAATTTCCAGCTGAAGTGAACGGCCGCTGACATTTCACCACCCCAGGCCTTTCTGAAGGATGAAAGCCGCGGTAGTACGATCTCAACCGAAACTCAAAAAATCAATCTGGCCAATGGTTTAGCTTTTGAGGACGAGGAACCAACAGCAGAACCAATCGACGGCAGATAATTTTCCGCGAATAATTTCAGCCAATTTTCGTCTGCATGTTCGAAATACGTCATGGGAGAGTCGTGACTTACCATGAGCGACACAGAGAGGGACTTTTGGAACTCTGCAAGACACTTCTTCGCACCGGGTCACCGTTGAATGTGGATGGATACACCAGAACAGACCTTCAGCGATTGAGGTCACTTTGGAGTCGCTCGGTACGATACTTGGCAGTATGTGAGTTGGTTGAGAGTTACTTGGTGCTCTGCATCTTTTGCTTTCCCGTGGAGGGAAACACACTTGGTTTCTGCAGCAAAAGTGCTCAGGTCAATGGTTTGATTTTACTGTACAGCCGACGTACACTATAACACTTACGCATCCAAAAGAGCAGCCTACGCCATGATGGTAATTACTGAATCGACATAATAGTGTCGTAGTTATTGATATTTGCCCAATAACGGCCAATCAAAAGAGAATTTGAATGGTTAATGGTTCTCACCTCCGACAAAAGCTGAGATAGTGATTATTTAAAGCCGAGAGATAATTTTCAATTGTATCCCGCCAGGATAGAAAGACTTTGTGTTTCTATCTCCACATTTGGTGGGTTTGGCTCCCGGCAATTGTTATTCTAATGTGATTCATGTTAGCATTGTATTTGGTCATTAGAATAGCAAAATCATTACCGATTGGTTTCGAGGGAAATTTAAATAAAAACCAAATGTGATGCGTTTGTCATCCTTTATAAAATTTAATAATGTTGGAATTGTTTGCTAACATTTCTTAATCTAGTAGTGGTCCATTTCTGTTGTTTTTTTATTATTTTATAAGCTATTGTAAAACAAGGCATTGCTTGGTATTTGACTTGAGATTCTTTGTAATAATATTATAATTAAATATGCCTCAGTTTGTACGACTTCACGAGAACCAAATAAATAATCAACGTAGGGCTATCTATTAAATGATAAAAAGAAATACAAAGTTTTGACACCATTACCAGGACCCTATGCTACAGTTTAAAAGTTAATACGAATTTTCTTAGAGAACCTGTTTTCTTTTTTAAATTTACAAATTTAATTGGGGTGCTTGTTAGGTTACTTATAACTATTGGATATTTTGTTAACACACTACCCCGTCCTAAACGTTATAGAAAATAATCTTATCTGCGGATACCGACTGCTTTAAATCTTAATTACAAATATATTTATAAAATGACTTGTAAACTAATTTATTTATAAGTTTATTTAGGCCGGCAAGATTAGGGTCATCAAACCCTCTTTTACACGATACCAGTTGTTTATAATACATAATATACACCTAACATAACTTAACGGTAGGCAAAACTTTTTTGAGACTGTACTTAAATTAAGTTAATAACTAAAATACTGTGCCTAAGTAAGTAAAATGGAACAAAATAATACTGATGATGGATGAAGAAGCTTGTGGAAAGAAACACCAAAAAGTCTGTAAAGAATAATGGGAATCACATTTTCGTGGAATTCCTCGTTTCACATATTTGTTTGCTAGCATGGCTGAGACCACATACTATCATGCAACTTTATTTAGAAGGTCATAGTGTAACGAAATCGACGAATTAGTCTATATGTTTTGTATTGCGCTTATTTTTCTATTTGGTTTGGCACCTCATGTTTCTTGCTGGTGATGCCAACGTTTCAGTATCAACCTGCGGCCTTCGTCAGGAGTGCTTCAATTTAATGTATCTGCTTCAGTTTCCAGTACAATTGATGAAATGTTTTATTTTTCGGCGCTTAACGGTTCACCCACTGTAGCGGATACAGTAACTTAAAGTTGCCTGGAACGGAAGCGTTGGAATAACCAGCAAGAAACACGCAGCGCCAAATCCGAAAAGAGAAGTAAGTACAATTTTCGAAAATGACCCCTGCAAAAAAAAAAAAACAGAAATTTTATATCACTTGAATTGTTAAGAGCAAATTTGTAGTGGGTAACAGCATATTTAACAAAAGGCAGTAGCAAGGGGAAACTACAGTATAAGTACCCTTTACGCTGCTTATTGCTCACAAAATTTATACCAAACTTTAGAAAATTAATATTTTAAAAGTAGACGGAATAATAATTGAGAGATTATATGGTCCACATAGACGAACTCACCAAGGAAAAATATAACAAAAAATATATATTTATAAGACGAAAATAAACTGTCAACATTGTGTTTGGTTTTAAACATGATGAAAGATTTCGAACGTCCGTTTGCCTAAGCCGAGTGGAGAGTGAGTTATTGCCAGAATGTGGAGGCCGCGTTTGTAATTTCTCTTACGAGTCTAGAACTCCATGTTTGGAACCAGCGACCAGCCCTGCCATTCCAGCCATACATTATCCGTCTTTTATTTCAAGTTTTACGGCAGCTATTCGGCATGCACAAACGGCGCTATATCTTTATTGTTTCCTGTCGGCTGAATATCTTAAACAATGCTGGCGAGGAATTTGCTACAGCTACAACGCCGTACCATTTCTTACCGGCACAGGAATGCCATACCTTACCACAGTCCACCTGTCTTAAAAAGTTTAGAAACTATATGCACCACCCGCGGATCATCGTTTATCATGAATTTTTAGACGAGTAAAGTTTACCTGGGAGTACCAGGTACGATACACGAATTTTTATGGATTCCCAAAACCACATGAATGCCAGTATAGATTCATGACTGGATTTTTATCTCGATTCTTGCCCGTAATTCTCTGACCTGGACATCGGGGAGTCGTAAAGTCCTGATAAAATGGAACTAGTCTTGGGTCCAGAACCACAAACGCCACTCTCAACACCGGTTGAACTACATGGATATCACAAATAATTGAAGTGATTTCGCAAATTTACTGTAGCTACAGGAGAAGTTCAGGTTGCCCAGGACGGCGAATAGTGCCGGACATTTAGAGTTCTAACAAATCACCCACCCTGCGTAGGTAAAACTTTATTGTAAATATGCACCTCGAAGTGTAAAAACAAATGAAACTGAGCTGCGGATTGGGCGCCCAGTGAGTTCCTCACTAGTGTGTGTTTTGCTCCTGGCAGATTTTCGTCGCTCCTGTAAAAATTCGTTGGAGGTTATTGAATATGATGCGTCAAATAAACGCATAATAACGCAGGATTGAAAAATCCAAAAGGGCGAGATTTTAACATCTTCACCATATAAAAAATGTGGAGAGGACGGAAAAAAAAGTGAAGGCAATAATAAGAGCGAAGCGAAAAAATAAAAATGTAAAGGCGATATAAACACGTTGAATACAAAGAAAAGAATTCAAAGTCTTTCGAAGCAAATAAAGAAAAACATACTGAATGCATCGTACGAGGAGAAATTTTTTAAGAAGACTGGATTCAGAGCTATGAAGCAAATACAGGGCTCATGAAGATTGAGTTTATCCATTATCATTGTGATTTTCGTAAGGCCAAAAAGGATTAGGCCACCATTTAATTACTGTGTCCGTAGCTGCCTGACAACTTTTCTGTTGAAAAAAAAAATTAAGGCGAAAGTGTTTTCAATTTAATTCGTTGAAAACAAGGTTTGAGTATTAACTTCTAATTACCATTACTGCAAAAGTTCCCAGTTTATTTTTAAGATGAAAATAAATACAATAAACTTGTTTATTTAATTTATATTTGCAATTATTTTAAATGTCCAAGGCTACCCGAACTTGCCCTATGATTTGTCATATTGTATCTCAAATACTTTTATTGGTATGTTACAAGTGCCCCATATGTGTCCCCTTACCGATTCTGTGCATGTCAAGTCAAAATAAAGTTCCGGGGATACTCGGTGTAGCATGTCCCAATCAATTGGTTCAAAAGCGCTGTTGATGTCAGCTCGAAGTTCTGGTAGGTTTATTGGCAGAGAAGGCTTACACACCGGATCTTTCACATAACCCCACACACAAATCTGCGACCTGGCATCAACAGTGCTTTTGAACACATTGATAGGGATAAGCTGCACAAAGTGGGTCAAGAACTTGGTTATCGAACTGATATCTGCAGAATCAGTAAGGGACGCGTATAGAGCACTTATATAGCAAATAAAACTTTTTCAGTTTTTATGTATTATTGTACAGTTTGGTGACAATATGTCAAATGATACATCTACAGTATATTTGTCAAGCAGCTTCATTCGTTTATAAAAGCCTAGTATGGTCGTATGTATTGTCAATTTGTAACAAACTTGAACTTTCCTCCTTTTTAAGCTTTCCTGTACTTAATTAAATATCATGTACAAAGAGCGAGCAGTATTATTTGATGGTTTTTGGGAAAACTAATTCATATGAACCAAAGACACAGTTTATCTTGTAAAGAGATATTTAACCAGCATCCTTGCCATCTTTCATTACATTTACAGTAATTATTGATAGTTTGTTACATTTTAATACACATTAAAAGCTTTTAATTCATTCCTCTTAGTCTTATGGATTATTAAATTACTGTATCAAGCAATGTTAATAATATTGGGCGGCCTTATAATGTAAATTATCAATAGCAACATGCTTGAGGTAAATTTAGTCATTTTCAACTTTATAAAGTGTATTTGAAAAGCTGCAGAGTGGTTGGCTGGTCCTACCCATTGTTTCCAAAAGCCTCACTCCCAAATGATCTTTCGCTTATGTGGGTCAGACGGCATAGAATTTAACTTGTCACTAGACTCAAATCTCAAAATAGTTTGTAGGCTGTGTCTTGGATTACCTTTGGTTAAGAAATAAGCCTTCACGAAAATCTTAACTTAGTGAAGATGAGTATAGTTAACCTCCAACATCTCATTTATCAAGATCTTTACTTTTTGAAGTAGTTTAACATGTAGAATACTTTGGTGAAGTTTGAATCATGTTCCGATCAATTTATAAGCTGCGATCTTCAATCAATAATTCACAAACTACCGGCATTGTTAGTCTCTGATTCTTAAAAGAAATGGTCGTCAGAAGATTTTTATTTTTATTTTCATTTTCACTGTCTGGTAGAAGTTATGAACAAAATTTTCTCTACTATGCCATATTCTTGAAATGAAAATCAATGTACTGCTTCGGAAATGCCTGTTAACACCGACACAAACAGAAGGAAAATTTAAAAATTTAGGAATATTTAAGACATTTCTTCGATGAGATATTTTAAATTAGCGTTACGAGTGGAAAGTGTTTAAATGTTTCGAGGAGTTCTATCAGATAGCTTATTTGTTTGGATTTAAAAATGGTCTTGTTAAATAGTTTTCTAACGCCTTTTTTACAAGTCAGATATTGTTTCTAAGATTTCTGATGTTATCGTAGTACTTTGCCTGTTTATAAATTTCTACGAAGTATCATTAAACATAGCGAATTTTCTTCAAAGCGGAGTTCGTTTCTAGTCCCATCTTACTTTCTGTAGCAGATGATTTTAGACACGAACCCACACTGTGTTGCTGTGCGAGCCTGTTTATATACTACACTGGTGTCAGTGATAAATGCTAATGGATCTGGAAAAGACATCTGTTTGAGAATCCAATTTACAATAGGTTTATATTAGAAGTCATGAATGATCGTTATAAAAAATGGGAGTAATAATTCAGTTTTTTCTGATTACTAATAACGCTGCAGGGATATTATTTTTCCTATCAAACAGCAAATAGGGAACTTTTATCTATTACAACGTTTCCACGTAGTGCTCTGAGAATCTGCGATTTAAGTAGGAGTGGGTGGAAGGGGTGGAGGAGAGTGAAAAGCATTAGGGTTGCACATAGGGTGCGGACGAGCGAAGGTCTTCAAAGCTGTCTCTACTGCTATTAAAGATTCAATCCACTGCCTGCTCTGAACGAAGTCTCCTCTCCCATCATGCGTCTCTAAGAGGAATGCCTGTGAATATTTTACAACCACCATTTCCACCTCTCCCATATAAACATGTCTCGCCAATGCAGTATTTTCTCAGCTCTTTAAGAAGTAAAAGAAAAAATAAGAAAACAGTACCTTATACAAGTTATCAACACTTATTTCGGTTGAACATATTTTCACTTTCGGAAAAAAAATCAAAGATGTCACATTTTTTGATGCAAATATTATGTTAATCCTCTATTAAGGTTTTCAGTCAACGCTTATTGACAATGTTTTGTAGATTAATATTTATGACTGAAAGACATGAGGAATGGCCGTCGTCATGCGGGAAAGTTTGCGGTATCTGCGTTCTCTTCTATATAATATTCGTATAATGCTCACTAGAAATAACTAAATATGACTTCTTGAAGTCCATTAAGTGTCTAGCAATCCACGATCCGTTTCTATTATTCGGCGAAGAAAGTATGGCAAGTAGGAGCATGCAACCCTAGGTGTGGGGTTTTAAGTGCCACATACAGTCGAACATTTTTATACTGATCTATGTAACATTCCATTGTTTTTACTAAAACTGAAAAAGTGTCATTTATGGAATG
This sequence comes from Vandiemenella viatica, assembly GCA_031002005.1. NCBI lineage: Eukaryota > Metazoa > Arthropoda > Insecta > Orthoptera > Morabidae > Vandiemenella > Vandiemenella viatica. The sequence goes on from CM061914.1 coordinate 128,678,331, forward strand.
AGTATGGGCAAGACTGAAATAAGGAACCTCGACATTGATAAACGTAGCTAGTAAATGAACTGTCACAATTTCAGAACAAATCGCATAGAATCAGTTATTAACCGCGAGTTCGTACGCGTCGACTTGAAATTGCTTGAATTGGATACAGAAAGCTGTAAGATACGTAAGAGGTGCCCCAAAACGCACGGAGTCGGAATAATACGACAGCGAATCCACCATCATACCATTACACCACTGAGTTTGTCTCACGAATTTGTAACATGTTTGCAAATAGCAACAAACTAAACAGGTTGTGAGGGGGGGGGGGGGGTTAATTGTGGGAGACTAGTCACCACAGTTCCTCAGGCAGATTATTGTTTGTGATTTAAAATTGTTACACTTTCTTATATCAATATCGTCTTCAGCGTGACCATTAGATTCTTGTGTTCCACTAACTTTAGTTGCTTGTGCTCTGCAAGGACTGATTTGCGCCTGCTAGGCATATCAAAAGAGAAGACGAAATGTTTTGATGCCAATAACTTTTAGGTAAACACGTAATAATGGACTGGTGCAGAGCAAAAGTGACTGTACATGAAATTTACCATCAGATGATACACAAATTGACTGCGAGAGAAACAATGCCTGTGTAACAGATATAACATCTACCCGTGTGTTTTCAAAATTTCATTACAAAATATCTTATTTCTCACGGATAAGCGTATCCTTTGTCCTTACTGATTATACATAGTAGTTTATTGATGAATTTCATCAAGATTGGTTTAGCCGTTTACTCACGAAATCATAACAAACAGTTATTTTCGCATTTATAATATTAGTGTATACTCGTATAGTTTTGAATAGCTTCCGAGTCAGGAAGACATACTGATCTTTCTCTCTATAAACATTTTTTGGAAACAATATTTCCACGTCGCTCATATCTGACTATTTTAATTACCACTAACATCCTTATAATGTACCACTGCATCTCATTATTTCGAATTAATCATCACGTATCCACATAAGCCAGTGAGGAAAGCTACATCACATGACGTGTTGAGGAAAGCAACTTTGAATCACTGTCCTTTATGTCGCGAATCATATTCCCGGCATAGACTTTGGGCTGTTTAGAATAACATGACCTAGTACTAACTAACAATTACACTCAATTGTTCCTCTTCCCCTAAACCAGGAAGTGTTCTACAAAGCCAGTCATACCATACAAAGGCCATTCCGTAAATTCGTGACATTACCACGGAAACGAGATCGTAAAACATCGCTAAAACTGCATAAAGTACTTTGGTCCGTCGTAGAATACTGTCCAAAAGTAAGAAATCCTGAAACGAATAATTATTTTTTTAAAGCTTCTGAAAGTGGATGAAATGAACGTTTAACGTGAAGCGGAGATGAAGTTATTTGTTATTTTGATAAAAAAAAAAAAATCTGTGTAAGAAATAAGTCACCAAAGAACATTCATGGGTATATGGTGACAATACTATGGGGGTTGCCATTGTCTGCAACACACACAAAAACTGCCTTCTGAATTTAAATGGGGGAGCACCAACCCTAGACATGATTCTAGCGCATGTTGATTTATACAGAGAATCACTCAGAAAAAGCTGCACAGAAGTTGGACGCAAGAGAGTGCAGTTGAACAGTTCCAGAGTTTGAGGAGATATGAGACATTCCAAAAAAGAAGGCAGATTGATTTCCAGTGAGGATATTTAGGCAAGAGATCTCCACCTGTTTGATGTTTGTCAGCAGTTCAAACGGCAGAGAGGAGGTAGATGGCTGCGGATAATATAGCTCTCCTTGTAGCCATTTGTAGTATTTGTGGTTGTGGAAGGATCATGGCCATTCAGTTTTCCACACAATCAAAGTAACAATGAATGCAGTGGAAGCACATCAGTTCTCAGCCACCGAAGAAGGCCAATATTGTTACTTCAGCAAGAAAAGTGATGTTATATGTTTTTCAGAGTTTTTCACCCTATCTGCTTCCATTAAATTCTCACTGATTTATAAATCTTTGTACCTGTTACATTTCTTTTTTTTCTGGCTTTACGTTTCCTTGTTGTTGAGGTTATTAAAGGAAGGAAAGGACTGGAGTCAAGGAACGAGAAGGAAGGAATTCGGCGATAGCCTTTGAGAGGAACTATCCCGGCCTGCGCGTGGAGTGATTTGAGGAAACCATGGAAAACCCAAATCTGGATGGGGGGATGGGGATTCAAAGCTGTGTCCTCCCGAATGCGAGGCCAGAGCGTTAACCGCTCACCCTACACGATCGGTACATACATTTCAAGCAAGGTAATTTCATCATATGAGCTGTCACTTCGCATTTTAACACATTTGCGAACTTGTTTTATGTGAATGGCATGAAAACTTTAGAACGAGGTTGTAGGAAGTGTGTGGAGTTCAGAGCGTACATTGTTTAAAAACAGACTAGAGCTACTGTGCATAAATGTCAGTACCTTCTAAATCGATGCTGTGATGTTTCAAGTTAACGAAACTCACTGAAGAATACACGTCTCTAAAAACCATTGTAGCGTGTAGGTAAATAATGAAATACGAAGTAACTAAGATTTGTGTCCTGAGGGAAGCGACATTGATTCCTTTGTGGGGACTGCCTCTATGAGAAAGGACGCTCCCACGTCCAGCCAATCTGCCGGAGAGTGGAGAATATGGGCTGGGACCAAGTTGCGAGCCTCGGTACTAGGTCGAACGTGAATATTGCAGGCGTCCGCTGCCCCAGGAGGCACATCGATAGTGCCTCGCAGCAGCTGGCCCAGCCAGTAGGCCACTACACAAGTTCGTCAAACTAGTGCCGCCAACTTGGCAGGAGACATGATTATTACATCCCACCGAAGAAACTTGACTTGCTTGGTCTCAAGTAGTGCTTTTTCCAGGAGGGAGAGAATACTTTGACCGAGCGTGGTGGGTGAGCGGTAACGCTCTGACCTCGCATTCAGAAGGACGCAGGTTCGAATCCCCGTCTGACCATCCATCGTTTCCCCAAATCACTCGAGGTGAATGCCGGAATGGGTCCTTCAAAAGGCCACGGCCGAATTTTTTCGCGTTCCTTGTTTCAAGTCGTTTCCTGCCTCTAGTGACCTCGACATCGTCGAGACGTAAAGCCGTAAGTAAAATTATAATAATAAACAATAATAAAACAAAAAGCATATTATGACGACATATTGATCGAACATGGAGACAGAGAAAAATGTGTTGGATGTTTCCACAAATAGATCAAATTTATAACAACCCTCCAAGCGTGGTGGGTGAGCGGTTAGCGCTCTGGCCTCGCATTCGGGAGGACGCCGCTTCGAATCCCCGTCCGGGCATCCAGATTCGGGTTTTCCATGGTTTCCCCATATCACGCCAGGCGAATGCCGGGATTCTTCCTTCAAGAGGCCATAGCCGAATTCCTTCCCATTCCTTGTCCCCAGTCCCATCCCGTCACTAATGATCTCAAAGTTGACGAGCCGTAAAGCCACAACTAAATAGAAAAAACTATATACCAGATGATTACTAAAGAATATGCCATCTTTCAAAAGATATATATCCACAACGAAAACACTTAGAGCGTTAGTCAATAAAGCTTTGTCAACATTGAAGTATTGTATTGCGAATGCCCCATTGTTTTTTAAATTATTATTCTACAGAGATTGTAATTTTTTTTGTTGTTTTTGTTTTGTTTTTGTAATTATCTCGAATACTGTTCAGAAGCAGTAACAGGTTTATCACTATACGTTGGAGATTCGTACAGGCGATTTAAAGGTCCTTGTAAACAAATCATTGTGAGGCGCACGTTCTGAAATTTGATTTGCTTGGTGAGATATGCAACTAGGAGCATTACTTGAATGAAACATTGGCACGACGGTGGATTGGTCGAGGATCAGATGGCAATAAAATCTCTTTATCACTTCCTCCCCCGCCCCCCCTCCCCCAAGAAGGTTTTATCTCGTTCCCTTCTATTTTATTTCTATAGTGGTACATATAAGATGTAGAGTTTTTCCTCTACTGGTAGCTAACATTGAAAAACTGAAAACGAGAGTTACTGCAGCCATCCAAACCATAACAACGCACAAAGAGAACTGAAAATAGTGCGTGATTAATTTGAACACCCAGTAGATATCGTTCGGATTTCTTGTGGCTGTCATATGGAACATTACGATGTTATTATATGTACAACTTTATTATTTTTGAAGTGATTGGTCAACAAAGATTATAACAAATTTTGTTTTGCAAATATAGTATTTTCGTGTGTCATCACCCGATATTCTATTTGGAAACAATAACACATTCTTTATCATACATTGGAGATACTTTTTAAAAAAATATTAATTTAGACTATTAGGAGGTTTATGTATCTAATCAGAGCGTTCTGGTAGCTCAGTGGCCTGCCAGGGTCGCCGGTTCGAATCCGGCCGAGGGCATGGGTGTTGTGTCCGTCCTGTGTTGTCCGCACTGATAAAACGATAATATAGTACAGACAAATTCGAATAAACAAAGATAAACTTACAGATGGCTGAGATGGAAAAAAAGAAAGCCATCTTTAAAAAAAAAAAGTGGCTAAGGCGCTGGCTTTCAAAATGTTCGCTGCTCCTGCCCCGGGCACGAATCCCGGCAGGCGCAGGAATTTTGAGAGTTGTGTTTTATCATATGAGCTATGCCAGGACGCTCCGTGGTTCGGATTCCACGTTAAACTGTAGGTCCCAGAGGAAAGGAACAGGCCGTCCTACCTCTGACACAATGGCTTAGTATGCCTCCTTCGGGAGGATCCAACCAACCTTCGGGTTGTGGACTAAGTTAAGTATCTAATCAAAGCAAATTTTCTATTATTATTATTTTTATTTTGTTTATTGCCAGTTTGTGTGTCTGTTGTTTGTTCTTCCATCACATGAATACTACAGAAGTTGAATGAATGTTCACAGTTGGTGAGTAACTTAAAATTTTAGATATCAGGCATCGTCTCGAGTTGGTGAAGTAAGAAGTTAAAATCATTTTAGACTGTTAAACTTTTGAAATACTATCCACAATAATATAAAAACTACTCAAAGATTTTTCGTTTTCGTGGCTTGAAATCGTGCAGTGTGACTAAAATCAGAGGTATGTATCACCACGCTACCTCACCATGTGATAGAGCAGAAAATTAAAATGTGATAAAAGCTTCAACAAAGAAATTCATGTAATGTTACACTAACGTCGTCTATCAATTCTACCGGTAAGTGCCCGGTAAGACCTCTTACAGTGCTTAGTTTGCACCGCTTTGTCAGTAGATATGGACGACGTGAACTATTTCGCAGGAAAATTCTAGTAACAGGGTAATTAAATACATAAGACGCAACAGCTTCTATTGTCTCTTAAAGGAAATAAAAATGCTCTCTGTAAATGTCTTAGCCACTTGCAGATAGGTACCATCCGGTTGCACAATGCAACGAGTAGTAAATATCAAAGCTGCTCCCGGGTCATTCAGTGTGGAAAGACCACTGTTCTGTCGTCAGCAGTACTCACTCGCAAAGTTGCAGATGCGGCCGCCTGGTTGAACATCATTAAGTCTGCTTGCAGTGCTCGCCTCCTGGCTTCCGCTCGCCGCGCATCCGCCTCCATCGTAATTGCCAACATCAATAATTAACTGAGCTACTTGGCCCATTACCGACACTCAGAGCAGTCTAATGGCGCATAATACGGCGAAATGAGATTAGCCAATCACGCGCGTACTCAGCAATCCAAACGCGTTACATAGTTCTGAAGAAACTTGCACAATCTGAAGAGGGATCCACAAATGTGGGATAATATTGTGGCGGTGCAATCAAGTCCCGGAGTAAATGGTTGAGGGCACAGAAGACAGTAGGAAACTTAAATGAGAACTCCTTAGAATTGCGGAAGGTAACCGAACTATTACTGCAAAATAGATGAGCAGATCGTACAAAAAGATGGAAAAATGCTTGAAAGGCAATAACAAAGACCAAAACTTTCCTTTAAATATTCCATTGTATACACATAAGCATCTTTTTCAAAGTAAATTCAACAGCTGGTAGGTTTGACTCTTGTTTTGAAATCGATATCCTGATAAACGTGCTATTTGAACCATTTTACACGATTTTTCCCTTCATTCTCGTAGTTTCTTATGTGACTTTCTTTATTATTATAGTTTCACATCATCATCATCAACAGTTGCGGACCGAGCGTGGCGGTGTAACGGTTAGCGTTCTCGCCTCGCATTCGGGAGGACGGCGGTTCGAATACCCGTCCGGGCATCCAGATTTGGGTTTTCCATGGTTTCCCAAATCACTCCAGGTAAATGCCGGGATGCTTCCTTCAAAAGGCCATGGCCTAATTCCTTCCCATTCCTTGCCCCCCATCCTTTCCCGTCTCTAAAGATCTCGCTGTTGAGAGACGTAAAGCAGTTAATAATAATAATAATAAAAAAATAATTAAAAAAAAAAACAGTTTCGAGCTACTGGCTGGTCCTGCTTTGTAAACAAGTGTCTCCCATTTTCCTTTCTACTTCCCGCCACCTCTCCGTCACCACCTTGGTCCAGACTTCTCCTCTCTTACCTACACACTCCTCCACTTTTCCTAGATGGTTTTCCATTGAGCCGTTTTCAGTGTATTTTTATTTCGCGGAATTTACTTGGCATTCTTTGCTCTTCCATTCTGTTTACATACCAATGTCATCTTAGTCTGGTCTTCTCTATCATTTCCTGTAGGCATTCGTCTTTTACTGTGTGACTAATTTGTCCATTCCTTATCCAATCCATTTTCTTAGAATTTTCATATCGCTTGCTTGTATCCTGTTAATGTTCCTCTCCTTTACTGTCCAGCTGATTCAGCAGGGTATGTCAGGACAGGAACATAGTTCGCGCAATAGATCACTCACTTACTTACTTCTCTGCAGCACACCCCTGTTCCATTTCCGGCTTCTTAAATTTTTTAAAAATGCCTCTGCCTGCCTCCTTCTTTCACTGACCTCACCATCGTTTCTTCCGATTTCTTTCACAACAATACCCAGGGACTTGATACTGTTCACCTTCTTCACCTGTTCACCTGCCTTCACAATTCTTCTAGTTATCCTGTTCTTCTTTATGGTTGTTACTATGTACGAACTTTCCTTCACATTACCACATTCATATATAGTAATGTGTTAAAATGTTTCTCGAATTTTGTTTGAAAGTACTGAACGCATTTTGGATTCTAGGAGTCAACAATATTTTCACATCTACCGATCATCCTGTAAAACTTCCAAGTCAATTTAATGATATTAATTGTTTTCTATTTCTGCTAGTGTAAGCTCACATATTTCTGCTAGGATAAGCACACATATGGGCGAATGTGCCAGGATAATTGGAAAGCTCAAATATGGCTACCACTTCAGGATAAACTCAAATTTGGTGAACATGCCAAGAAAGCTAATATCTACCCGCTTCCTACCGACAGGGTAATAATTTTTAATTAACTGTACACAATTATACCTGTAAAGCAATTGCTTCTAAAAGCCATGTTGATTTGATTTTTTTTAATCGCTTTAAGACTCATCACCGTCCAGGTCATTAGAGGCGGGATAGGACTGGGGCAAGGAACGGAAAGGAATTCGGCCATTGACTTTTAAGGGGACCATCCCGGCATTGCATGGAGTGGTTTGGAGAAATCATCTAAAACCCAAATGTGGATAGTCGGACGGGGATTCGAACCCGCATCCTCCCGAATGCGGGCCAGAACATTACCGCTTACCCACCAAGCTCGTAAGTAGAATTGAAATATCACTTAAAATTTGCAAAAAAAAAAAAATAAACAAAAAATATTTTTGTCAATAATATATATATATATATATATATTAATGGCTTTCGACATCTGAGGTCATACAGCCAACTCGATAGTAGTTATGTCACTCAGTACTTTCAGTATCTCCAGTCCGAAATTTTTCCAGTTAATTAGACACACCACAGGATGGACATTACATTCACACACACAACACTTAAACACCCATGCCGCGGCCGGACTCGAACCGGCGACCTTCGGCACGCGGAGCTAGGGCTCTAGCCCCTACGCTACCGAGGCCGGCAATAATAATACTATTTCAACGGGGATCGAGTGCGTGATCTTCTGTGATGAGACAAAACGGCAAACCGAATGCGCTAAAAATAAACAAACAATTAAAAATAATAATTATGGGAGAAATATTGCATTCCAAGCAAGTACTAATGACTTGAGCAATCCATTCAATTTGGTAAAACTATCAAACCAAACTCTATCGAACCATACCTCGTATGTAGTAGTGTGTCTTCACCTGCGTTATATTTGTGGTGTTGGAGAGTGATCTTCCTGAAATAATAAAATCCGTTATATGACACGTACTTTGTCAGCCCATTACTTCCCTCCCCCTACCGTGGAACGTTTGAGGGTTCTGATAGTACAAAGAAGGTTCGTTTCACGGATGAATTCACTGTTTGATAGATGGCGTTTCGAGTATAAAATCAGTGTCATTAAATAACATATCGAATGCATGTAAGTGAGATGTAATAAAATATTGGTACCGACCGAAGGTTGCAGTATTCATACTCCGACCGACAAGTGAAAGGCTGTGCATTTCTATCTTCGCAGCCTTTGATAACGAGGACCAATTTGTTAACGCTGCCTTTGGGGGCGGTGCAGAGGAGCACAAATTTTTCGGTGCAGCCTCCGCTCTGAGAGCTCGTTAGAGCGATGCTGCTGGCTGGTTGGCCGGTGGTCTTTCACAGACAGAGCCTGCATTGGCTAATGAGATGTTGCTGCAGAGCTTTTCCCTCCGAATGCGGCACCCGCCGCAGTGTTCACATCAAACGCAGAGGCTCAGAAGGTTATCGACTTCCGTCAAAGGCAATCCTCGAAACGCGCCCTAGCCGGACAAACGGTGAAGGAGACCCGCAGACACTGAAGATCATCTTTCATAACTGTAAAAACTAACGGTCCCTTCATAGAGTGTTTGTGCAGGCGTTTTGACATTCAAAGCATCTGTCGTAGTGGTAACAACAGAAGTAATTCCGTAGAAGAGATCAGAGGAAGCAATATCCCAGCGTTTAATGCTTTATTCATGGAACAAGTATGTTCAGCAGATTATTATTATCATTATTATCTGCAACTGGATTCTGTCGGATTACGCAAAGCCTTGACGATTCAATTTTCTTAGTTTCCATACAGCTCTCACTTTATCTCCGTGGGTTCTCTTTCTTTCTTCAGTCCACTTCGTCCCCCGTCCCTTAGTGACTTCTCATTTGTTAATTTTTTGTTTGTGCGTGTCTTTCTCCATGATTTCGGACGTGTTTATGTAGGATTTATCTAGATCTTTTTTGATCTGCTGGTCCCAGGGCATAGTTTATAGCTGTCCTATGTACGTCATAATTTTGTGATTGCTAGGAGTCTGAATATATCATAAAATCTTATTCTTCTTTTCCTGATGTCTGCTGCGAGGTTTTACAATGTTTCTGTTGCTGTATCTGTCATTTTATTTTTTCCAGGACGAGAATCCTTCTTATAATTTTGCTTTCTGCTTACAGGATGTTTTCTTATGCTGTGTGTCAGGATACAAGGAGTATGTGTAGCGGAAAGGTCACGTGACAAAGTCGGCAGTCTTGAGTTGGACTCTGAAGTGAACGGGCGTCTTGCCGGGAGGCGGCGATTTCATAGTGTTCGGTCAACGAACGCTAGAATCTGCATTCGACGACCCTCATATCAACTAAAAAATGCTTTTATTCCCGTCAGTTACTAGTTCCACGATTCACAACATTGGCCTTCATAAATGAAGTGGCTATATTTCATACTATTTCGTCACGGTCGCAATGTAACGTAATTATCAAGTTATCATTTATACACGCAGTAGTTAATTATTACAAGTTCTACCCGGCCGCCACCAACGATGTGTTGAAATTGTTCTGAAAATATGGTTTCTAAATAATAAATCATAAGCATTTGCTTTATAAAAACACTTTTACTCGTCACCAGATGCTTTCAGTGACCACCTCTTAACAAAAAAAAAAAAAAAAAAAAAAAAAAAAAAAAAAAATTGACCGTGCACTTTAACCTTAACTTCTTATTTCTGAAGACGCAGATTCTTGCGTTCGTTGAGCTTCATATCAAAATACTTTTATTCCCGACAGTTACTAGTTCCACGATTCACAGCACTGTCCTTCACAAATGAAGTGGATATGTTTCATACTACAGGGCGTTCGCCGGGAAACGCTACCCTCCCAGTCTGTTGCCGTCGGCAACTTGCTGGGACAGTGGGCCAGCAACTCCCGCCACACGGCGCCGTGAATCACCGCACTGTTTAACACCTCCGCTGCCCCAACAGTGTTGTGAATAAACGTTTCTTTGCGGTTTGGCTGGTTTGGGGCTTCATACTCTTACTAATCTGTACCGTGTTTGAGTGTGAGTAAAATTATGGTACGTTACAGTTTGCAACAAAGAGTATTTCTCTACGATACATATGTGAAGAAGAAGTCGATTAAAAAGTGTCGCAGTAAATTTCGTCGCGAAAATCCTGGCGCTTTACTGCCAGCTAAATCAACAATTCTGCGTCTGGTTAAAAAAGTAAGAGAAACGGGTTCATTTTTTAACAAAAAGAGACTGTCAGTCAACCGTATTCTCACAGAGGAGAAAATTGACGATATCGCTTTTCGACTAGAACAGTCACCCAAAAAATCATTAAGTCAGTTAGGGCAGCAGGCAGGCGTATCCAAGACGTCAGCTTGGAAAGTAACAAAGCTAGTTCACTTAAAGCCGTACAAAACAATTGTGGTGCATAAAATTACAGAAATAGACCAGGGGCCTAGGATTAGATTTTGCAACTGGTACCTGCAGGGTGTCCACGATGGCACTGTTGATCCGCAACTGACGTCACATTTAAATGCTTAGCACATACAAGTTTATGAAGCGTAATTATTATGAAATAGTCCGCGGCCGACGGTCGAACAATGCCGGAAGCTGAGCGCTCGCTCGCCGGGAGCAGTTTCTTCCTTGTAGCGCTAACAGTGGGGAGCGTTTCCCGGCGAACGCCCTGTATTTCGTCGCCTACTTCACTGTTCTAACTACAGGTATGTTCCACACGCACTTCTAAAAGCATACTTTGCTTTCCTTCTGCGCCGAACACGATGCAAGCTCCGCCTCCCGTTCACCCTCGAGTCCACAGCTAGATCCTAGAAGCGCCGCCTCCCCACAAGAGTCCCGTTCACTTCCGAGTCCAACTCAAGACTGCCGACTTTGTCACTTGACCTTTCCGCCACAGATACTCCTTGTATCCTGACATGCTGCCGGTTTGATAACTGCGTTGTAATGTCTGACTTTTTTGTATATGGACAAACATTTTTTATTGTAGATGTTGTAGGTACTAGCGTAGGCTCTCCAAAGGTTTTGTATGTGGACTTTCTGTGCTATTTTCTCTCCTCTTATGGGTTCGAGGATTTCTCCCAAATACTTGAAGTACAAGACTCTCCCAGTTTGTCCATATTTTCTGATAAAATTTTGAGTATGGAGTGTTGAGCAGGGTAACTTGGTTGTTTTGAAAGATATTTGTAAGCCTATCTTTCAGTGCAATCTTTGAGATTTTCTAACGTTTCATTCGTGGACCTTTCAGGATCGGTGATGAAGATAGTAAACTTCTCCTGCATTTCTATCTTAGTTTAGATTTTACTTAATTGTGCAGTAGGTTCGTTTCGTTATGAACAACCAAAAATAAAAACCCGTGAACTGGTTGGAAAGATGTCTAGACAGTCTGTGTTACAATGTATGGTAAATAAGAGAGTAAATAAGTCAGTGATACATTTTTACCTTCCACAAGCATTGGTCTCTGTAGATAGTGAAAATCTTCTGGAAAAAAATAAATGTTGCTTTAATGAGAAATCAGAAAGGTGAGTTGCGAAACAAGAAGAAGATTTAGTTCACTAAGCCCTTAAATCTACGCCAGATTATTATTCAGTAATGGTGAACAGTTAAACATATTGTCCTTTAATTTTTGTTGTGTAGCCTACTTGGGAAGACATTTAAGATGGAGAAAATTAATTTGCTACAGAAAAAGCAGACTTCTCCGAAACATGAAACGTTTTAATATAAACTATTTAGCTAGAAATGAAAAACGTATTAATAACTGTATATTTTGAATGTAATGTTTCATGGGTTTTATACTTCGAATACCAGAACCAAGGAAAAAGTAACCTAAAACGATTTATATTTATGGGGCTTGAAATTTTTGCGGACTGGTAAATATTCATTTATTGCTTATGGCTTTAGCCATCGTCAACGTCAATGATATTAGAGGCGGGAAAGGCGCAAGGAACGGGAAAGAATTTGGCCGCAGCCTTCTGAACGATTAAAGGAATCATCCCGGCATCCGCCTGGACTTATTTCGGAAAACTATGGAAAAACAAAATCTGAATGGCAGGACGAGGATTCGAAGGCGCATCCTCTTGAAAGAAAGGCCAGAAGCGTTCCCGGTCACTCACTATGCTCGCTGACTTGTAATTAACGCGTTCTGTAAATAATTATTGATTGAAAATGTTTGTAGCGGAAATTTAATTAAAGAATAGATACCACCATAACGGTTGAAGGCCTGAGAGAGTATTGAGCTCCCAAATATAGGTAATCTCCCAAACAGAGCAGATTTTTTCGTTCCACATTCCTCGTTAATAAATTCGATAAACTTTACCAAGGAGACAACTACGATTTAAGCTAGAACGGTCTTTGTTACCTGATATCGTTTTTCGCACCAATTGTATAATTTCATGAATTCTCTAGAATTTCATCCAACAAACATAATGTAATTGGAAAATCGTTATGTGTCGTTAGCGTCTCGTGGCTTGTTTTGTGAATTCCCAGAACTGTATGTTTTGAATCGATTTCTCATCCATCTAAACAGCATCCAGTTTTCTCACTCACAATTAGCTACAGCTTTCGAAGTCTTAACGATAAGGCAGGCAAGACTTGCGACAATCCATTTAAAAGTCGATGGGCTTAATAATATTTGTCTAAACTCTCATAAAAGAGGTTAAAAATCTCAGCTTAATGATTGAAACAGATACTACTGCTGAGTATTGCTGAAGAGATAATCAACAGAGGCTGAGATCACACCTATGTTAATCGGAACAGATTAGAAAAGCGTCTATAGCATATCGATATAACCTTAATTAGATCCCCTGAAATAGTGGAGCAGACAAAATACAACGGGTACCATACTATACTACCATCAGACTGGACACAGAGACTGGCCCAGATGTAGTGAAATAGCTAACTAAAAGCCTAAAGTGCAAATAGCATGCGAATTGGGCCCATGAGTCAAAATACTAGTTGTATTGCGTGGTGGTAGGTTTGTTTATCTTGCTAGAAAGTTAAAAAAAATCATGGAAAACAGTTTTCAGGCAGACATCTTGTGGACTGGTGCGATTGTATAGTGGTTCGGGCTGTGTTTTTCGAGTGAAGAAAGGATTACTGTTAACCCTTTACATGTAATTAACAGTTTAAGATAACATACACTCTCCTTTGAAGCTTCAAGTCCAACAGTGACTTGATGTACCTAAAAAAGATGACATATTGAAACAACAGAGTCTTAGAGAGCGTATTAGCCAAAACTGTTTCAATCATAAAATTTGCGTATTTCTGCCTTCAGCAGTACGTTAACTCTTCTTAAATGTTGAACTACACGAATATTCATGAAGATACATCTACCTGGAGTCACGATTTCGCACCAACAAGCATCATGATTCCATGGACCACTGACTAGATTCATGCCACAATACTACAATCCACATTCACCTACTTGAAAGCAAAGGAATACTGAACGAATAGAGAAACTATCAGTGAAACTAAAGACCAAAATCCACCGCGGAGAACTGTCTAGGTGTCACGTCTTAAAAAAAGTGTGCAGCTTGAGCCACAACGGATATGGATAACACAATCAAATTGAAGAACAGTAGTACTATGAACAACTATCCAGAAAACATATTGCACCATGTCTGCACAGAATTTATTCGAATCACACTAACCCTAAACCAAAAGTGACAGTATCAGTGGACTGATGATAATTTACAACTCCAAAAGATCTTTGAGAAAATTCCACCCGTTTAAGCGTAACATGTAATCAGTTTCCCAGTTTGAACCCAAACGGTTGTGGATGTCCATCCGGAATCCAAAATGATACCACCAAATTCCATGGTGCTATTTGCGTCTATACGCATGATATATCTCAACAGATCTCCAGGAGAGTTCTCAGATTAACATTTACGTGAAATGAAGCGAATACTGGAGGAAATCTAAGAAGTCCAGTTCAGTTAAAGAAGTCCCCAGCGTGAAAGCACACGAGTTATCTCGACTTGGTGCTCGGGAGGACATGGGTTCAAATCTCCTTCTAGCCGACAAAATTTCGGTTTTACCTGGTTTCGCGATTTCATTCCTGCTGACTGCCGGGATGGATCTTTGGGAGATTATAGCCGAATTCACTGCCGTTCATTGCCTAATCCTTTCCCGCCTCTCATCACCTTGATGTCGACGAATCGTAAAGGCACAAAAAAAAAAGATTATTGATAGGAACTGAGATGTAACAATTCAAGATTGATATTTTCTACCACAAAGTACCTAGCAGATATGGACGACTGTCCATATGACATGTCTCAATAGCTTTCCATCCATCTACATGATAATTAATCACACTTCGAGCAGTTACCGATAAGGGTGATACCAGGTTCCCTATCCGGATGACTTCAAGGTGTCAGCGTCGATAGAAGAGGTAAATACCGTTGTGACCTTGGTATTGGTGTGGCAGATAACGCGCTCCGGGCTGCAGGGCGCCTAATGGCAAGCGTTGCCTCGAATTATTTAGGAGTCCCGACGCCTGATTTCCCCCGGGATGCAGCTCGACCACGACGCACGACCTACGCTAGTCGTCCCTCGCCCTACTCGCAGTCAATTTACTACACAGTAACTATAAATTGATACGGGTATTTTGGTTATTTAATGGTAATTTTCAATTTATGGCAGTATTTGCATATTTGTGCTTCTACTTAATAAAACGATAACATGTTTGATAAACAAAGAAAATAAGAAAATGATTAAATAAATTGCAGAAAAAGAATGATTCAGGAATCACGTTTTCACAAGGAAATACAAACATAATAATGAAAACTTAATTTGGAAAAGTTAAGTACAGTAAGTCGACAAATTTAAATATACGTATGAGTGAATGGATCCACCCAATGGTTTTTATAAGAAGCGAATAAAGGAAGAGCTAAAAACATGGACCTAGCATATAATCTAACACAAAACAGTTACAACAAGAAAAAGATCTCCTACAAAGCAAAAATTAAACATTATATAACACCTGTCAAGACAGAAACAATGTTCAGATCAGAATGCCTGGTACTGATTGAATAAGAAAATGGGGAGTGAGGAGTTAAAAATGAAAAATGAAGATGTATATTGGTATGCAGATTACACAATCCACAGGAGAAGGTTGAAATTTTTTGGATACCTTATGGGAATGAGTGAGAATAAGCAAGAATTTTCAATTACATAACTAAATTAAAGGTGATGGCAAAACGGGTTGAGGGGAAGACAAAAGATATGGCAAAAGTTGGAAACCATGATAGAGAACCAAATATTGTCTGAAACCAAAACTGATAAATTCAAGAGATTCCAGCGACAATGTACGAAGGTCAGCAAAGAAAATCACTGAAACAATTTTTTTTTTAAATGGTTAGAAAAGAAAAGGCGAATCAGTAAACCAGTTATTTCCCGTGGTCCAAATTATTCAAAAATCAAAATAAGAGAAATAAAAGGTAAATATGAAAAGGTAATAAATGAGATGACTTTGGTTTTGTTTTCGGATATATTCAAATGCAAAATGTAAGTAATAACAGATTGTAATCTTCTTCATCATACCTTATTAATTTATGCTCAATAAATAAATACTTCTTTGTTACTGTAGGACAACCATACATTCCTGTATATTGCATTTGTTGATGTAAACATTTACAAACCATCTGAAGATGAGCAGGTATAGCTCGAAACCGGTAATGGTTTAATAAACAACAACATCGTATTGTGACTGGTTGCTGTTTTTTTACAACCCATATTTGACATCACAGTCGCGGAAGTTCCACGAATCCATCATGGATAAAATATTATTGGTAATAAATCGCCTAATCAAACAGTGAGGAATGAAACAAAGGAGTCTATTATGTACCTCATTATCACACAATGCGAACATAAACAACTATAGCTGTTTTTGTGGATAAAAATTCAATATTTTGAAGTGTTAATTTCTAGAGCTTCATATCGTCAAATGCACTTTGCTCCAAGCATGGGTACATACAGCCTTTATCGAGCCCATAAATGATGATACAAAGCATGTTAAGAATTCTGAATTTTGTGTCAGTGTCCTAACATGGGGAATGGCTGAAGAGTAGACAGGTAAGAAAATTAGGATGGTATAAGTGGTTACTCTACGATCCTCGTAAACGCAAAAAGTACTAAAACCAGACATCAAGTCGATTTTACAAGAATAGAACGAGAAGAAGAAAAAATCCCGTCTTGGCGTCTAGATCAGCAGGGCCGAGAAAGGATAGAGGCAAGCAACGAGAAAATATTCGGCAAAGACCTTTTAAAGTAATCATTCTAGCATTCTCCCGGAGTGATTTCGGGAAATGAAAATCAGGATGACAGGACCGGGGATCAAACCCACGTCATCCCGAATGTCAGGAACGAACGTTGTCCGCTCAACCATCAGACTAGGTTATATGTTTGATATATCAAGCGAATATAGATGTTGATGCAATAGCAAACATGAAGCAATTACCTCTAAAAGTGGTAAAGGAATAAAAAGAAACACAGGTCTAGTAATTTTGCAGTTATGTGAAAATAGAATCGAAAGGAAACTTGTTGTTACGGTTATGTCGTCATCACATCGTTCATTTACCATTGAAAATATCAAACAAAACTACTCACAAGAAGAATACGGCACACCTTGTTAAGTAACAGCACTACTTTTAGCACATAAATATTATTTGCGGGAATCACAAGCATGTTACAGTAGCGAACAACATTTCTCAGCAAGTTTTGTAACGTTTCACTAGCCGTATAGTAAGTATACAGGTACAGTGACCAGATTACTGCTGAAGAGATCATACATCACGCTTTAAATTAATAAATCTACATCTATACTCTGCAAATCACAAATACTGTGGGTGGCAGAGGGTGCTAAGCACCAATCCTAATTCTGCGCATTCCAATCCCGAACAGATCGAGGAAAGAAGGAATACATACATGAATCAGTACGGCATCTTATTTCTTTAATCTTATCCCTCCTGTCATTGCGACCTAAATAGGTTGGCGGAAGAAGTATTTCGTTGCACTCGTAACTTAAAGATTTTCGCATATTCTCCAGCAAATTCAAACGAAAATGACGTCGCCTGTCCGCCAAACAATCCCAGCCCAACCCAGCTCTGTGACACGTAAGGACTGTAACCAGCAGTCACGAATCGAGCGGCTCTCCTCTGTACTTTCTCTAATGTGTCAATAAATCCCTTGCGATACGGATCCCAAATTCCACAACAGTATTCCAAATGCGGACGCACTATTGTTTTGTATGCTATTTCCTTTGTATGAGCATTACAACTTCTCAAAATACGTCCTATGAATCGTAGTTTGGAATTAGCTTTGCCTACAACGGAAGTTATGTGCAAGTCCCATTCCATGTTGCTTTGTACTGTTACGCCTAGATACTTCAGGGAATCCACAGTGTCAACAACTGAATTGTTAACTTTGTACTCCTGAGCAAGCGGGGTCTTTTTATTACTTATGTGCATTGCCTTGCACTTTTTACAGTTAAGTGTAAGCTGCCATTCACGGCACCATTCCGAAATAACATCCAGATTGCGCTGAATTTCTAAGCAATCGTCGGAGCACCTCACTTCCCTATAAATAAGTGCATCTTCAGCAAAAAATCGCATCCTGTAATTAACGTTGTCACCGAGATCGTTTATAAAAATTAAGAAAAGAAGTGGTCCTATTACACTTCCTTGAGGAACGCCGGAAGTAACATCTAGTTTAGAAGAGGCTTCCCCGTCTACAACGACATACTGTGACCGACCAGTTAGAAAATCGCGTATCCATTCGCAAATCTGATCAGATATACCGTACGCTCGGATCTTCGCTAAGAGTCGGTTGTATGGTACAGAGTCAAAAGCTTTCTGAAAATCGAAGAAAATAGCATCAACTTGTGATCCTGCATCAATAACTTTCATTACATCATGCGAAAATAGAGCCAGTTGCGTTTCACATGATCGGTTCTTCCGAAATCCGTGTTGGTATGCTGTAAGTTGCTCGTTTTCATCTAGAAACTTCATAACGTTTGAGCATATGACCAATTGCGTAATTTTAAATCGTTATCGTGCCCAACAACACTGTAGGTGTTTAAATAATATTATCACTAATACAGCGTCTTCTGCTTATATGGGTAACAATGAGACATTTTCATTAGCAGACAACATGCATAATACTGAAACTCTACTACACCCTGTTCACCCTGAACTGGCATCTCACGGTCATGTTCCACTTCTCGTCTCACAGCCCCTCCCGTCTCTTCCTGTCTGCAGGTAGGGAAGTGGTAAATTTCCCCTTCGCATCCAGGGGTAAGGACAGCGGAGTGAAAACAGAGCCGACTGACCTTGAGGCGCCTCTGTTAACTGAACGGGCTATAGTATCCAGTAGCTTCAGTTGTTGGAACAATATTGAATGACTTCTTTTATTGTCACAGCGCAATGTGAGTTCCTTCGCAACCATATCGCTTTGCAGTAGTTGCCATTCTGTTTTGTGACTCGGCCGAAACAATAATCGAGTTCAGTTTGTCGACGCAACTTTATTTAAATCGTAGTTTGCTAGTCCCTGCACTCCTCGAACTTTCAATCATCTGACTTTAGCAGTGTGTACTCATTTACTAGGTGGTCAGACGCATAATTAAGCTTCGTTAAGTAATTTTTGTGTCATTATTTATGGAATCCAAACCAAATGCTTGAAGCAATCAGCTAATCAATAAGGCATCACATTATCATTGTAATTTCTCAACATTGAATTTATATTTCCATGGTTTATAGAAAGCTCACCAAGCAAATTTCGGAAAGATTATTCCGAAAGGCCATGGCAATATTCCTTCCTGTTCCTTATCCGTAATCGTCACCCATCTCTAATGATCTCGACGTCGACGAGGCGTAAAGCCTGAAGCAAGGAAAGCAACAAAAAATTAATAAAAACAATTAGGTCGAAAGAAAAAGTTGTTTATAGTGCCTGAAACATCTCTGTAACTAACGAATCGGTTGCAGGGGTCATTAATTAAAAGTAATGTTTCTGGTAGTATAAATTTATTACGTTTAAGGTTTCCCTCTACATTTTTACTTGAACCATACTTGTCATACAGAATCGTGAATCACCCGTCATTTTTTTTTTAATCTGCTTAACGTCTCTTAACAGCGAGGTGTTTAGAGACCGGAAATGATGGGGGGGCAAGGAAAGGGAAGGAATTCGACCATGGCCTTTTGAAGGAAGCATCCCTGCATTTGCCTGGAGTGATTTGGGAAAACATGGAAAACCCAAATCAGGATGGCCGGACGGGGATTCGAACCGCCGTCCTCCCGAATGCGAGGCCAGAACGCTAACCGTTACACCACCACGCTAGGTGATGACTATATACAAGAAATGCTATTGTTAAATTAGGCATATGACCTCAGATTCTGTTACTGATTATTTTACAATATGCGATGATTAATTTACGAATACTAATGTTTGTAATTTTGAACCTTGTATTATTTAGCTCTTCAGCGAGCTGTTACTTAAAATGTTCCATTATCTTTTCAAGTGCCTTGTGCTTATTTTATGTTTGTTTTCAATAGGCGCTTCATCGAACTGTTAAAATCGGAGTAACGGATGATCTCGCTTGTGTCTGTCTACAAATTTAACCGTGATTAAATCTCATCCTAGTTACATTATCGAAGCATTCGATTTTTTAAGACCACCACAATTTGATACATTTTGCTAGACGAATTTTGCACAGCGCACGTTCTCTTCAAATACTTGTACCAATAATAATCCTTGACGGGTGTTACCGAACGTGGTGGTGTAACGGCTAGCGTTCTGGCCTAGCATTCGGGAGGACGGCGGTTCGAATCCCCGTCCGGGCATCCAGATTTGGGTTTTAAATAGTTTCCCAAATGCCGGGATGCTTCCTTCAAAAAGCCATGGCCGAATTCTTTCCCATTCCTTGCCCCCCATCCTTTCCCGTCTCTAAAGACCTCGCTGTTAGAGAGACGTTAAACAGATTAAAAAAAAAAAAATGACGGGTGATTCACGATTCTGTATGACAAGTATGGTTCAAGTAAAAATGTAGAGGGAAACCTTAAACGTAATAAATTTATACTACCAGAAACATTACTTTTAATTAATGACCCCTGCAACCGATTCGTTAGTTCCAGAGATGTTTCAGGCACTATAAACAACTTTTTCTTTCTACCTAATTGTTTTTATTAATTTTTTGTTGCTTTCCTTGCTTCAAGCTTTACGCCTCGTCGACGTCGAGATCATTAGAGATGGGTGACGATTACGGATAAGGAACAGGAAGGAATATTGTCATGGCCTTTCGGAACAATCTTCCCGAAATTTGCTTGGTGAGCTTTCGATAAACCATGGAAAATTGGAATTTCCATGTCGGAGTGGGATTTGAACCCACGTACCCCCAAATGAGAGTTCCCAGCGTTACCATTCACTCACCAATATCGCTAGTGTACGAGTGGTATTGGCTGAGGCATCTGCAAGCACTTATAGTGAAACTGGTGGGAATTGAGTTACGCACTTCGGTTCACTACTTGCGTACGTGGTCCACACATAGGTAAATACGCTGAACAACCCAGGAATTTCTTTACAGTACTCATTTGATGAGGAGACGCACTCCGTTGACTCATATCTTTCCAGAGCCACTCGGGACTTGACTGGCAGGGTTGGAGAGGTGTTGATGGTTGATGCGTAACCTCCAGAGTGTATAACAGAACACACGGGTTAAATCACAAACTTCCCTCGTAGTACGGGGAAGAGAGGGCATACGATACCACTGGTGATGAATCGTCCGTCAAATGATGATATTAATCTTGGTGGGTTCCTACAATGTCTATTGGAAGAGTAGAAGGTGACACCGGATTTCACTCTCTCCATTCTTTAATCTCCAGACACACATTGTACGTAACATCGTCACCAGAGTCATCAATACGTACACACTTAGTTTTCAACTCACTAATAGCGTGGTCTGGTCGCTCAATGGTTAAGGCAGTCCAACTAAAGAGCTACCAAACCCCGGGAATCGGCCAGGCGATGGAGAAATCCTGTTGGCCCGATTGGCGTTTGCGTGTGAAGGGACGACTGGAAATGTGAGTGGAGGAGGGAAGAAGGGACCTACCAAGTGAATTAAGGCAGCTGTCAGTACTCCATCAGTGTGGTGAAACCTGCATCAGTTATAATAGCCATGCAACAGCGCGGGATCGAAGCGCGAATTCATGTTCGTTGTAGACTTTAATTGTCTCTGAGCTAGCCGAGATGGACAGTATTACTGTGTATGAACCATATGTCTTGCAAACGTTATCTCATGCCAGTAATTCGTTTGTATGTTTCATATTTTTTATTCTGTTTTGGTGCTTGACTATGTGACGACTGTATTGTAATGCTTAATTAGAACTGATCGTATGCTTTTTATTTATTGTTTTTAGCAGTGATTATATACACATATTTAAGTCCTGTTTAAATTGTTGATGAATGTTAATTAACTGTCTACCGTACTATGTGTAAAGCATGTAAATTTATCTCATCCCCCATAATCATATTCAAAAATTAATATCCAATAATTGGCATGTTTAATACTAAATTCGATCTAATAACCTTCAAACAAGGAAGTACTACACGCTGTAAGAACTCTATGAAGAATAAAATGACTCATTTTAAGAGGCTGCCATATTGCTGAAGACCCAGTGAAGTAGTAAAGGCGTTTTATTAATTTATTATTATTATTATTATTTTAATCCTTAGGTGTAAAACATATTGGATGTTGTCCCTACCTATGACAATTCCAACAATATTATAGGAGCCAGCGAAAAGGAATAAGGAGCTCTATCTCCACCAACCCCTCACATCCATCCAGGACCTGCTAATGCTTAACGGATGATAATTTACCTTTTTTTTTTCTCATTTGAAAGAAGGCGAAGTAACGTTGGGAGTAGGTCCTCGCGTTCAACTTAGCCATAATTTCTCGTCTTAGTCGTGTAACGCATCACTACACACAGCTATTGAATATTGGTAATTTTAATATATCAGAGTGTATATTTTAATACTAATTTTATAATTCTAAAGTATAAATGTTTAATGTTAAGAACATGAAAGATAAGGTGTGAGAATAGACAGACATGTTGGTTGGTTGGCGGGATAGGGCGCTCTCAAACAGTGGGCACCTAGGCGTCTGTGATGTCAGCCAACAATCGAAAACAAAAATTAGGTCAGGCAGCAGGTAGATTTAAAGTCTATCGCTGAACTCTCTACAGAAACTCGCACAAAACACAGATATTGTTGGTGAACCTCCCAAGTTAAAATGTTAGCATTGATAAGAGGAGAGCCACCTAAAACTTAAGCGGCCCT
>CM061914.1:128701989-129160123 GCA_031002005.1 Vandiemenella viatica
GTGACCTTGATGTGGTCTTCTCACAGGTACATGACCTTTCTCATCAGTTCTACTGTCCTCTTGAAATTCACTTCAGAACTTATCGAGTTTGCTAGCCGCAAGTCAGTAAGTTGTGAATAATCGAATACAACACTAGTAAATTTTTCCATGCAAATATTTTTACAGAAATGCACTTTCTGGGTAGCGTGTACAGTTATACACTAAGTTGTGGTACGCTTAAAATCTAATATTAATCTACAATTCAGTTGCCTGTGTAGTATAAAAAGAAACCTGTCAATCATTGCATTTATTACTACAGATTCAGTTATATAATACAATCATGGACTGATAACAGCTGTCAAAAAGTAATTAATTGATACTGCGTACTTCTTCGGGAGGATATTGGAAGAAAACGGCATTATAAACATCCTAAATACTTGATGCAGCCACATTTCTATGTGATCAAAAGTTACAAGTGAGATTATTTTTTGATAGTTTTGGGAAATTTAAAGTGAGATGGCGTCACCCAGGTAAAGAAGACGTTCTGCACATCAGGGGACTTATGAGTCACCGTAGGTGAGGAACCTTATGCGACAATCGAACAACCTTCCCCAAATTCTGCCTCGACCAGATTTACGTGCCGGAAAGTAGAAAATGACACTTTGAAAAAGTCCCCATTGACGTGCAAATCACGCTGATAAATTTAACAAAGTTGCTTACAATGGGGAGTCTTCAGACATTACAAAACGAGATGTGCCATATTTGTCCTTAAAAGCAAGAGAGATTTGTCACAATGGCAAAACGACGTTAAATTAGGTGGAATAACGTGAGGCAAGAATGCAATTATTGTTAATTGAACATATCATTGGTTTGTAGAAGGTAGACAAAGTTATCATTACGTGACGATCGGAACACTGCAGCTGTGTACAAGTACCTTTAACTGCTGCACTCAATAAATTAATACAAGAAATAAAATAATAATAAATATCTTCAGTCCAGACAACGTTCTTAACAAGGATTAAACGGGTTGTGTATATCGAATGTATACTCGATGTTCTCTCTCTCAAAATAGAAAAAAAAATACCAGTAGTAGTAGGGAATATCAATAAAGTCACCCATTCCTACATGGCTCAGTATTTACTGTTTGAAGATTTCTATTAATAGTTTGTACCGCTGCAGGAGGATAAAACTTGTTGAGTTGAGACTGGACATACAATCAAGTGTTACACTATACTCGATGGATTTACGCAGTAAGAAGGTAAATGTGAATGAAATGGTTGGGAGTCACTGTCATGGAGGTTAGTTTGTCAGGCATTCCACCCTCATTGAGAGTTAGTCAATTCAAGAATCCTGCTTTTTAATTTCGTTTTTTCTGATATGAGACGCGAGTACATCTATTTTAGATGGCATTGTTCACATTTCTGTGCAGTCTTACCAAATAATATAAGTTATATTTTGATAGAGTATCTCAGACAATCAGTCAGTGTGATTTGTGGTAGATCTCATTCTCATTATGACGAATGCTTATCTTTACTCCTTTCCACAGTGTTTTTCAAATTTTTAAGTTGATGCAACCTTTTTTTGCATTCCAAATTAACTAACAAAACTACTGATTTCATATTTCATGCAGGTGTTTCAATATATTTATTCTGTTAACATATATATAGCAACCGTGACAGGAAGGGAAGCAGTAATTTTGAATAACGGATGAATTATACTGTACGAGACAAGATAACTGATTGAGAGTGAACAACGGACTATTAATATAAAAGCGTTTCTAAACTAATGATTCAGGTTTTTACTATAGTATTAATGGTACGGTAAAAAAATCATAAATCACGCGTACTAAAAGACCAATTTGATGCTTTATCTACGTTCCTGAATCCTAATATCATTATCTACATACAAGAAGAAAAAGAACGAGTGGATTAAAGCATTTAAGAACTCAAATACTATTGACACTAAACGGAACACAGATGGGACAGGGATCGTTACAAATTAAAAACATCGAGTCTTTTGTAACCTCATTAAATGTTTAAGAACTTGCTGTTTTTATTAAGTGGCTTCTGAACGTAGAGAATACGGGGATTCGGGTAAAAATATTTATCCCAAAAATTCCATTAAAAATACAAAGGGGAAAAATGAGCACGTCTTTGAATGTGTTGGACTAATTTCTCGAAATTTGTGTGTTACCATGGAAATTTTATGTTGTGTTTAGAGAAAAAATTTCATCAAAGTGGTACGCGAAACCTATTATGTATGACGTACTTCGATGAGGCGGAAACAATTTTCAAACAGAGCGTGCAGTGACCATCCCGTGATAGAGCGAGAGAGAGATTAAACAATTGTCATAACAATCTTTTAATTTCGATAGCAATGCGGGTGATTACGTGTCCACCTCCCTAACTCAAATTGTTGTGGCACCATGATAATATCTGGCACTTGTCTCTGGATTAGCTAGTTCGAGCCCCGTAGGTGGAAAAATGATAAGAGAACGGGGTGGGAAAGATGGTGGCGTACAATCGCCAGTTTGCGTACCGAAACGCCTACACTTAAATCACATACCTCACTACAGTGCATGTAAAACGAGGGCATACGACACTGCTCAAGATAATTACGTCTGTTGGATGTGGCTGCGTGAAGAACAAACGCCAGCACCGGGTTTTGTACTTTCGGTTCTTTCATCATAACACACACAATCAAAACACCACAGGCAACAACTAATATCACACGGAGAACAGCACTCAGAAATTACAATTACCGCTTCACAAATTACACATAAAAAAAAAAAACTGGAATCTACCTGTACCGAGGGCGGTGGGTGAGCGGTTAACGTTTTGGCCTCGCATTCTGGAGGACGGCGCGCCGGCGGTTCGAATCCCCGTCCGGGTATCCAGATTGGGGTTTTGGATGGTTTCTCAAAATCACTCCAGGCGAATGGCGTGATGCTTGCTTTAAAAAGACTATGGCAGAATTCCTTCCCGTTGCTTGTCCCGAGTCCCATCCCGCCTCTAATGACCTCGACGTCGACGAGGCGTAAAGCCATAAGTAAAAAAATATATCTACCTGAAGATCACAGATAACGAATTTCGCTGAGATGGTCATGACACCTCGCATAGTAAGGGTAGCCGTTTCGAGTTCGACGCGAGGCATATGTGACTTTTAGAGTTATGCTCCTCTTGTGTTTTATCACAATTGTGACTCAAAATTACATAAGAGAATCCTGATGCAATTCATAGCTCAATATAAATTACAGCTGATTAATTGGTCGCGGAGACAGAGGACTTTATTTTTAAAATAAAAAAGTTTGACCGATAACACGATAGTTTCCCGATCCCACCAGCGATATACTGTTACAAATACTGTATGGAAAACAACAATTTATGTTATAACTAAAATTTAACTGCATTTTCACCTATTCTTGTCTAGGTGTTTGAGAAGAAATTCTTTCATCAACACAGACGGACAAATGTTAACGTAAGAAATTGACGGACCATATTGTAAGTCAAATACGAAACTTTCAAACAGTGGGAACTCTATCGAAATGCCACAAACTAAGAATAATATTCTCAAGATGAAATGAGCAAGGAAATACGCAAATTATAACTGTAAATTCTTTATCCTTACATTTCATAATTTTGTGAAGGCGTGTTCACAATTTTCTGCTGTTAAAGGAAAATCATTTTTCTAAAGTCAGACTGTTTTCTTAATGCCGAAAACAACTCACAGCTGAAAAAAAATAATGCTTTATGTAGCTACAGGTAAACTGTCATTAATAAACTAACATTAATGTTCAAAAGTAGCTGATCAGATTTTAAGTCAATTACTTAACTTTCTAGGCATATTGGAGGTTTTTATCTTTGATAGTGAGAACAACCTCTGGCCCGAATTATATTAAGAATCTTTGGCGCATATATGTTCAGGTTATGAACAAATTATCATTTCTTTCTCCGTCCCCAATCACTTAGAGACGTAAGATATATCGTAAATTTTAAGCTACAGTCTATCTTAAAATTGCTGTTAGGCCATTAGCATACAAACTGTGAAAATCTCAATCCAAATCGATTCCATAGTTTTTGATTGATGTTGATTCAAAAAAAAATCATACAGATAAAGTCAGTTTACATATTTATTACGTCGAGAATACGGAACTAAACATATGGTACACACAACAATCATGTTTCAAAAGGTATTTATCTTACTGCTCAAAGAACAGTAAGACTTTACGAACCGAGCGTGGTGGTGTAACGGATATCGTTCTGGCCTCGCATTCGGGAGGACTGCGGTTCGAATCCCCGTCCGGGCATCCAGATTTGGGTTTTCCATGGTTTCCCAAATCACTCCAGGCAAAAGCCGGGATGCTTCCTTAAAAAGGCCATGGCCGAATTCCTTCCCAATCCTTGCCCCCATCCTTTCCCGTCTCTAAAGACCTCGCTGTTGAGAGACGTAAAGCATTTAAAATAATAATAATAATAAAAGAAGGCTTCACGATAGTTTATGCCGCATGAAGCGTAGGAACTGATTCTTAAAAAACAGTCAATATATCGCAGAAACGACTACATGAAGAGTCGCCTCATCAAGAACATCAGGACTTTATTTATACGAACGCAATTGTCCTTATAACGTTAATCAATGTTTCGTACCTCCAAACATTTTCATCTGTGATATACTCATACCTATAAGTTAAGCAATGTTCGAGATCCTCGATAAATCATTGAGCCATGCCGGAAATGTGTGGACTAAACTGTGACTACACAACACATATCGTAATCATTTTTTTTTATCTGCTTAATGTCTCTCTAACAGCGAGGTCTTTTAGAGACGGGAAAGGATGGGGGGCAAGGAATGGGGGCAAGGATGGGGGCAAGGAATGGGAAGGAATTCGGGCATGGCCTTTTGAAGGAAGTATCCCGGCATTTGCCTGGAGTGATTCGGGAAACCATGGAAAACCCAAATCTGGATGCCCGGACGGGGATTCGAACCGCCGTCCTCCCGAATGCGAGGCCAGAACGCTAGCCGTTACACCACCACGCTCGGTGTCATCATTATTATCATCGTTCTGGCCTAAGGCAGGTTTTCTACATGGCTGATCTCCATGCTGTCCTGTCTTTTGCCCTACTCTTCAAATCCATGTACTTGTTGTTTTCTTGATATTGTCTGTGATCTTGAACCTTCTTATTCCTCTCACTCTCCTCCCTCAAACCAGTCCTACCAAAGCGCCTTTTAACAATCAGTTCTCATCAAGTGTCCCGTCCAGTTCTTGTTTCATTCTTTTATGATTTGGAGTAGTTTCCTCCTTTCACTAACCATTTCCAGCATTTCAACATTACCAACTTTTTACATCCAGCTTATCGTCTTCATTCTCCTATACATCCATATCTCAAATTATTCTATCCGTTTTTCATCTTCTCACCTCCAGCTTATCCATCCATTTTTTCTCTCTCATTCTCCTCCACATCCATATCTCAAAATCTTATATCCTTTTTTTGTCTTCTCACCTCAATGTCCACATCTATGCCCAACAAAGAGGCACATTCTTTATAAAAAAATTTGCCAAGCCTTTTCATCAGTACTTTATCTACGTTCCCAGAAGGAAGTAGAACATCAACTGGAGGAGACAATAACTATTACATTGCGATACTCAAAAATATCTGGGAGTAAAGCTTGATCGCTCTCTTACATTCAAAGCTCATTGTGAGGATCTGAAACTCAAAGTATCCGCCTGGAACAACATCATCAGAAAACTTACAAGTACCTCCTTCGCACATCTGCCATTCAGTTTCTCTGCAGCAGAATACTCAGCACCCGTTTGGCAAAACTCTGCACATGCTAGGCAGGTTAATATAGCACTGAATGATACTGGTCGCATTGTAACAGGTTGCCTCAAACCAACTCCTGTCAGCAAAATATACCAAATCATGGGTATAGCACCACCTGACATTCGAAGGAAAAGAACTGCAGAGATGGAGAAGAGGAAACAGGAAACAGACCCCAGATACCTTTGTTTGGACACGAACCTCAACCCACAAGGCTAAAGTCAAAAAAGAGCTTCATACAGTCAACTACAGCCATAACATCTTTACCTAGAGCACGCCGTGTAGAACTATGGCGAAATTCGCTGCCTGAAGGGCACTGGAGTAATATCAAAGAGGCACCGGCCGGGTGGAGTAGTCAGCCATATGCCATACGGAAGGCATTAAATACATTAAGAACTGAAGTGTCCCGATGCAGATATAATATCAAAAAAAGGGGTTACACTACTGAAAACGAACTATGTGAATGTGGTGAGCTGCAGGACCCACAACATCTCCTGAAACCTGCACTATCGACGACCTATATAGGGCAAATGAGAAGGCCATCAGGATTGCGGAATTCTGGTCACATTCAATTTAATTGTGTTCTATAGTCCATAAGCTTGATAATAATTAATAATTTTATAGTTTGTTTCACCTTGTAATGTTATGTCCTGGGCACGAGAAATAAATAAACAAATCGCTTCTTCGTATTACATGCTTCCTTCACTACCAACAATACCTTTAAAAAGTCGCAACACATAAGTACGTGATAAGTGCGGGCAAGTCAGTACGTGACTGTTATTGTGCCGGAAACAGTCCTTGTGGGCAGAGGTCTTTGGTGCAGTGGTTCTACCTGCGTGTTGTGTGCATTTGTCAGTCAGTATTCTAATCGTATGGAAGCAGGACGGCACAGAGAACATATTTGGACGACATTACGCGTGGTCGGATCATCGGCAGTTTAGAAGCCAGTCACAGTCTCGAAGTGTGGGCCACAGCGTCATTTCACGGCTGCGGAGAAGATTCCAGGAGGGAGGAAGCATTCAAAGGCAGTATTAGGAAACGCCCACTACGTGCTACAACCCAGCGTCAAGATCGCTATGTTGCCTTATATGACAGAATACGTCTAAAAAGCTCAGCGCCTGCTCTGGCTAGTGCTCTCATACAACCTCTGTGTGATACATCTCCCGTCAAACAGTGTATCGTCGGCTTAAGGTCCGCGCTCACTACGGCGGGCCGCATCGCGTCGCGTCGCATCGCAGAAATGCGTCTGCAATCGCTTACATTGATTCTAATGGGGTAACGCACACCAGAGGCGGGTCGAGTCGGGGCGGGGCGGGCCGCGTCGCGTCGCGCTGCCGGATCGCTTGGCCAGGCGTATTTTTCCGCCT
This sequence comes from Vandiemenella viatica, assembly GCA_031002005.1. Classification (NCBI taxonomy): domain Eukaryota; kingdom Metazoa; phylum Arthropoda; class Insecta; order Orthoptera; family Morabidae; genus Vandiemenella; species Vandiemenella viatica. The sequence goes on from CM061914.1 coordinate 128,709,152, forward strand.
GTGCGCCTCGATGCGCTCAGTCGCGACCAGGTTTTGCGATAGGAGCTCCAACAGCAGTGATTGACTTTTGTAACTTGTGTGTTCCTATTTCTGTGAATTAACTACATTACTTCAACAAAATTAGCTGCAAATTTGCACGCAGGATGGTGGATGATTTCTGAAAAAAATATAAGTAATTACAATCTGAAAATTTAATTACTTTATGAAATTTAATAAAGATTAAAAATTATATATTTCTAGCTCATGTTCACTTGTTCTTTGCTTGTATGTTTTAACTTAAACTATTCAAACGTAATGGATAAAGAGCACTGCATCTCATTAGTAATGACATTCAAAGAGTTTTATGATTTACAAGACGCAAAATATAATACCAAAAAAAAAAAAAAAAAAAAAAAAAAAAAAAAAAAAAAAATTGGGAGGAAATAGGAAACTAGTTAAAACAACCAGGTTTAATGTAATGTTTCGTATTTTTGTTTATTTTACGTGTGTATTATAATGTTCTATCACTTTCTTCGAATGCCGCTTCTAAAGCTTCGTGTTACCAACTAACCTAATTGTTTAAAAAATATTTTGTGAAATTATTCCAAATCTTAATTGATTTCTGATGTAACCTAGAAACTTGTGTAAGTCAAGTATTGAAATTTCTATGTTGTCATTTTCGTTCTTACCTTCTGCAACCCAATTCAAATATCGTTAATCAAAAGGTTATGAATGCAGCACGTGGCTAGTATTACTTTATTTATCTTATTAGGTAACACCGACATTCTTCTTTCACAGATTTGAAACCTTCTACTTATAACACCAAAGCAAGTTATCGATCACCCTCCATAGTTTATTGAGCCTGTAATTGAAAGTTCGTTTCTCTTCATTTCATTTTATCTGATATTCTGAAATAGGCCTCATCTCGAAAGGGGAAAAGCTTCATTTACTACTATTACATACTGCATTTTATCTCACTGGTCAACGTGAAAATTCAGTTTTCCTGCAGCCATTGCCTCACCTAAATTGTCGTGGCTAAAGATTTCGCCGTCTTAATTTTTTTTCCCAATCCTCCGGCTACCAAAATACAACTGCAACTGCAAGAGCTATTAAAACCATGAAAAACATTCATTTTTCTGCATTAAAAATAAAGAGAACCGCAATTCTGTAGAACTGTTGTAACATGTTTGCCACCGAATGTGCCTAAGAAATGCGGAAAATTCCTTTTTAAATTAAATCCATTGCCTTTTCTGCTTAATTTCTTCAATGAATATATAAAAATAAGAGCCCTTTGTCTGATGTGTCCATTTGCTGTGCAGAAGCGGCTGAATAATCGTCGAGAACCGAAGGCGGTGACAAAAGAAATGCGACTCGCTGCGTCCAGATGTGCGTTGCAGCATTTTCGCTCAATGCGATGCGATGAGGCCCGCCCTAGTGAGCGCGTCACCTTTAGAGAGATTGCTCTGTATGCTCGGCGACCCACTGAGTACAAAGGAACCGCGTGCCTTATAGACTGTGGTGTTTTGCTTGCAGTGACTGGACTCGGGAATAGTGGGGGTAGTGTACCGTTCACGGATGAGTCGCCGTTTAGCCTGGAGAGTGATTCTCACCGTCTGTTTTTCTAACACGCCCCGGACACATTACAACTCTGCCAATATTTGCGGTTAGGAACTTATATAACGGTCCAAATGTTATTGTCTGTGGCGGAACATTGTTAGGAGCTCGTACCTCACTGCACGTGTTTCCTAGAGGTACCATAACGGCTGTTGTTTGTAGAACTGACATCATGCAGCAGTATGTGAAGCTTTTTCGTGAGTCTTATAGACCTGCGTTCCACCTGATGAATGGATAATGCCCTCCCACAATAGGGCTTGCTGGTGGATGACTACCTGTAACATGGGGATATTACACATCCACAGTGGCCAACTCTATCCCCGGACTTAGATCAGATTTAACATGCATTGGACGTTTCAGACCAAGGATTGGAGCCCTAACACCACTACCACGGACCACTGTTGACTTTTAACGGGCAGTTGCTTAGCAATTGGATGCAATACCGCAACTCATGCTGGATAACCTGATCCACAGTATGTGGGGCCGGTAGATAGATAGATAGATATGTTCACTTTGATCCCATGTGAGAATAATCTCGGGGATGTGGAACAGTACATACACTTATTAGTAATGTCAATATTACTATATAATTGATAATATTATTATATATTGACAACAAGTTAGCCATTAGTATAACCAATATCTCCTGTAATCTACAAATACAATCCCGAGTTAATTAATACTTATTATGTGGAACAGTGTATACACTTGTTACCAGCATCTAATAACCAGTTATTTTCTTACCAACCAGTTACCATGATAAGTTTCACTGTAATTTGCGACTACATATTATATCATGTTAGTTGCTATTTATGTGGAACAGTACACACACCTATTAACAATATCAATTATATTACCAACAACTCATACGCAGTCAATTACTTAAAAACCTGTTAGTATCATAATTTTCACAGCAGTTTTTGAGTGCATCCTATCCCATGTTAATTACTATATATGAGTGAAATTTTTTAAACAGTATAATTAGTTCATTTGGTCAAAAATTTCAACAAAAAGAAAAACCATATATCATTTTAGTAATTGTGGATAATTTTGTCACCTTCCCCTTCCATACACCATATATACTATATATCAGTCATTCTTAGTTACCAAATTCCAAGAAGAAAATTCTTTCACAGAGTAAAATGGGTTTCTGAAGCAGAAACTCTTTCAGTTTGGACTTAAAGTAGTTGGGTTTTTGTAGATAACATTTAATTTCTGTTGGTAAGACATTGAATATGGAAGCTCCAGTAAATGTTAACCCTTTCTGTACAATTGACAGTGATTGTAATCCTTTGTGAATATTATATTTATTCCTAGTATTATGGCTGTGTATGTCAGCAGTTAAGATTGTAGTGTTCAGGATTTTCCACTACAAATGATAGTACGGAGGCAATTGTCAGTACACCCAGGGTTTTTAAATAGATTTCTGCATGACGTCTGTGGGCTTGCTCCACAAATAGTTCTTATAGCACGTTTTTGCAATTTAAATACCCTCTGTGCTTGTGACGAGTTTCCCCAGAATGAGATCGCATAAGTGAGCAGGGAATGAAAATATGCAAAATATACTAAATTTCTGGTTTCTATATTAGCTAGGTAAACATCCTGTACTGCCATGCGACGTCATCACACCCCGTATTGACGTTCTATATGCCACCGGTGGAGGGCCATCTCACATTGTCACGCCACCAAAAGCACATGTTTGATTTTGATGGATACCTTTTATCAGTAGCAATGTGTCACAAGTCAAATCGTAGCCAAGGTCCTTTATAGTGAACACAATTTCAACGCGCCGTTGGTTTTTCCGTGGATCTTGACGATCCTTTAACTTACGAACATGAGTGTATGGCAGCAGGTGTAGGGAACACGGAATCAACAGATGCTTTTTAATGAGTCAAAAAGTTGGTTACACCGAATAAGGCAGGAAGGAGGACATTGCGTTTTTGCAGTTACAGACGTGTACGTTTGCTGACCTTGTAAACACCCAATACTGTGTGTCGTTTCGTCAGAAAATTTTGTTTGCGAAAAGATCTATAAGCAAAAATCTTTCATACTATGTAACCTGAGAAATAGCAATGTTTAAATTTTGTTGTAACTACCTAAGTTGACCTGTTTACATTCCGTGAAATTTAATGTTGTATTGACGGCTCGTTGAATCCAAGTATCATATTTTTGCTCCCCTCACAGCTGAGCGGATTAAACAACCTCGCTCGTCAGACATCACTAATTAGTCAGCATCTCTGTGTTTCCTGGCTCTGAATAACAAGTCCCCCCCCCCCCTCCTTTCCCCTTTCCGACTGAGTCAACTGACGCAACAACAAGCTAATAAAGGGATAATAGCATAACTAGCTAATAAAGGGATAATGGCATAACTAGCTAATTAAACGGGAACGGGCATTGTCAAAATGGAAACAAATAGCTACTAAAGTCTGAGAGGTTTTTTTTTAATTTGTGTGGTATCATGTCAGCCACCGCCCCAGTTCTCCCAATTACATCAGTGCATTACGTTTTTTCAACCTCTGAAAAGTAAGGAATAATTTTTCGTTCATGCTACGTTGCCATTTTGACGTACGCTGCCAAAACCTGGTCAAAGAAGAAACGGGGTAAGATCCAAGCCAGTGAAATGAAATTTCAAAAAAGAAAAAAAATAGTCGTTATAAGAATAGGCACGTAAAGGAATAGAAACATTATGGACACATTCAAAGAAGAACCGATGGAGAGATTGTTCGAGCAGAGATTACCGAGGAGAAAACAAGAATGAATATACAAAGTAAACGGCCCAGAAAGAGCAAGGATAGATGGCTGAGGTAATAGAGGAACTGAATAGAGGAGAGGACTACACCTAGTTGGCAATGAAGTGGTAATTAAAAGAGAGAAAAGATGGAGAGAATTATAGGCCTTGCTGATAATTGGAAACAGATTTTTTTATTTTTTTATGTAATTTTTTTTTGTTTCTGGCTTTACGCCTCGTCGATGTCATTAGTGCCGGGAAAGGAAAGGTTAGGGATGGAATTCGAACATGGCCTTTTGATGGAAGCATCCCGGCATTAGCCTGTAATGATTTTGTGAATCCATGCCCGGACGGGGATTCGAACACTCGTCCTTCCGAATACGAGGCGAGAACGTTATCCGCTCAGCCAACACGCTCGAACCTGATTATGACGATGGTTAAGTTTCTTTATAGCAGTGTCTAGATTTGAAGAGGCGTGGCCCTAGAGGTTCCACTTACAACAATTCGTTGATTTTAGTTGGTTGATTCTCTGCATTTATGGTTTGCTGGAAATTGGCAATACACATTTCCCTTGCTTACAGTAACTCATCATTAATGTTACTGTAAGTTAAAAGGAAATAAAAACCGAATTCCTTACAAATATATAAAACCTCTTTGTCTGGACTTGTTACTTCTTATGCTACCTCTTATCATTATTGCTGAAATGTATCAAGTACTGGCAAGTGTATCTACACTATTAGCTGAAGAATCAGCACTCAAGCGTAACGTATTAACGAACAACTATGTTGGTCATTTTAATTCTAACCAATCGCTGTAAACTTCTTTGATATAGTTGAATCTGTATATTCTTCACCATTTAACGCACATTCATTTACAATGAAACAACTGTTCGCACTACGAATTTTCTAGGTATTCTACCTGTTTTATTTTTTATGGCTTTATGGCCTCGTCTAAATCGAAGACATTTAATTCTAGAACTAACTGGGAGAAGGAATGGGAAGAAATTCAGCAATGGCTTATAACTCGGCTAGTCACACGAGAGCATTATTTGCATTCCGGCATTGTCGTGAACTGATTTAGGGAAACCATTGGAACCCAGATCTGGATTGTCGATCAAGGATTCGAACCGAAGTCCTCCCTATTGCGAGGCCAGTACTCTACCTGCTATTCAAATTCATTTTTGCGTTACTGTTCTTGTTAAAATCACATTAATTAATTATCAAGGTGATATTCTCAACAACTCTCCTTTTTAGAGTTCCGTATCTTCTGAATGAAAACGTCGCTCCTTATGGATTTCTTTGATTCGTCTGTATGTCTGACACATCTCATAACTTCTGCACCGTTTAACTAAGAAATTTTCAATAGACACCTCTTTCGCTATCACTAATCTCAGCACTATTATAGCATACAACTTGGAAAAATCATTGGAGGGTTTAGTGGGGCTTGAAGAAACTTTTTTAGATAATCTTCGTAGTAATCCAATGAAAGCTGGCAACTAACTGACGCTAAAAATGTGTGTATTTTTTTTAATTCCACGATCTGTAAACGTTTTTGGTGAAACGCCATAAGAAATACCATTTTCTATTTTTTCGAAGTTACCAATCCGAAAGTTCTTTCAAAATTTAAGATTATGTTTGCCTGCTTCGGTTTGCAGGATAGTGAACATTCTAAAGCTTATGGGTTTCACGAAATAACTAAATAAATAATTTTAACAAATTTAATGGTTCAGCAGCGAATTTTCTCGAAAATACAACGTACGCATCAGTCGATAACGATTTTCATGAATTTTGTATTAAATATATGTTGAGACAATACAGTTTTATAAAGTTTTCATATTTTTTTCTATGGTCTATAAATTTAGCTTTTGTTTTTTGTGTGATTTATAACATATGAAGGACAATATTGTAAAACGAGTATAAACTTTTTAAAAAAATCACTAGTAAAAAAAAAATTTCACACTAAACAATATTTAATGAATACAATTCAAAACAAAATACCTTCACGCAAGGCTCATAGCTAGAGAGTAACTCGACCTTGATTGCTTTTTTTTTCAGAAAAAAATTTCAAAGTTAATTTTTTGGTAACAGTAAAGTTACCATGAAGCAGGGTACCAGGAAGACTGGACGATACTCACAAATATGGTACAGTATTAAGTTAGACTGTTACAAGATTCAGTAGAGAAATACATTTTGTACATATCTATTTCAACGCTGTTTCAGGCACGGGTACTTAAGTCTCCTCATCGCTTTGTCCTTCGTAAATTCTTTAATCATTAATCAACACCATCCGGTACTAGGTAGTACACTTGTCAGGTTACGTCATCCATAAACAGACTAATGTCAAAGTTACCACCAAAACTGTGTGACTTTCATCATAAAAATTAGAAACCACATAGTGATGAATTTCCTGACGTAAAAGGCCATTATTCCCAAAGACAATTATTAAACCTCTCAAATGAATCTTTCATTCGGTTTTCTACAGCGAAAAACTGTGCTGTTACTCTTGGGCAGAGAAATCATCGGAGATAAGCCACATTCGTCGACTAGTGGAAGTGTTGTCAGTAGACAACGTCCGTCTAGTCGAATTTTGACCGGACAACTGATGCAGAAACACAGATGTCTGTTACTTTTTTCCGTTGTCGTTTTGTGTGCGTGTGTGTGTGTTTTTCCGTGATTAGTACGCCTTAATGTTCGTTCCCACGGCGCGTGCTAGGAAAGACGCGCCTTTCATCTTCTACCGCCTGGCGGTGGGTCGAGGTGCGCCGGCCCTGTTAACATATGCGGCGGAGATGACAGGCGTTCGCTAGCACGCGCCGTTAGAACGAGGCTTTAGATGTACTCTTTAGGTGTTGCGTATGAGGAAGTAAGAGAGGGCGAAACCGGTACCGCAACTCAATGCCAAGAATTGTGAAAGAAAATTCCAAGAACTGCAAGTCTTAATATTCCCAACTTAGAGACGAATCGCGATCAACTGTAGTAGATCATTATTGCACGCACATTGCACGAAGGTCTGTGACTTAATACCAAAGCAGTTTAATATAGGCTCACGTACACAATTAACAATTGAGTAGTACCTTATCGCTTAATCTTTTGTCTAAGAAATGGAGTATAATTATTTTTTCCGCAACTAGCATCCCGACCAGCAATCGCCGATTTAAACCTGGAATAGAGTTACTTCCTACTAACTGATCTAAGGCTAAATGGGAGCGGAGAAGTAGGTGGTACAATAGTACTGACCGGGTTGCACGAGCCGCACGTCTAGGATCTTGTCGACCTGGCTGTTGTAGGCGGTGATGTGGAAGACGCACTCGGGGTTGTCTGCGATGCAGGTGATGTTGACGGGCACCAGGTCTTCGCTGACCTGCTGCCATTTGACGGTGCCCGCTCCGCTGGCACTCACGTGGAAAACCTCCGCCCACAACCTGCCACAAACAACACAACACGACGCTAACACTGGCACCAGTACTCAGATCTATTACGTTAACAAACAAGTAAAGTTATGGCGGGTATAAAAAGTATTCGTTTAAACAATAATGGAACGGGAAAAAAAACTATCAAGTAATTTTTATGTAGAAACACTAGAAAAAGTAAACCAGTTACCTTCAAAAGTGGAGGACTTTTTAAGATAAGAAAAAAGTAAAACAACAAAAAAGCAACAAAAAATAAACACTTTGGAAAGACTCTCAATCCTCTGAGGAGAAGAATGAATCACTTGGGTAGGTCGACGGATACACCCTCGTAAACACCGCTAAGTGAATTAAATGGATATATTAAGAAGTTTTACATTCATTACCTTCTCTTTAAATGCAAAAGGTTGTGTAAAAGGGTCTACTGGAGATCGCGATTCCACTACGGTGACAATCGCTAATAACGTCATAATAGTGCTTTAGTCAACCGCAAGGCGTATTATTTTCAAGCAGTAATTCTATTGTAATACAGCCTAGAGCAGGGGTCCCCAAAGTGGTCGATACCAACTCCTTGGGGTCGATAAGAGATCTCCCGGGGTCGATGAATACAGGGGGGTCGAAAGGGGGTCAATTAATACTAAAGAGGATCAATTAAACTCTACAGAAAAAAATAGGAATTTTCTAGTAAAAATCAGGTCAATACATAAAAGTAAAGCTCATCCTCTCAATTCCCGTCTGTTTGCGAAGTCATGTAAAGTAAATGATGAAGCTTTCAACCAATTACTTTTGCTCACTGAGGTAAGGTGGTTGTCAAGAGGTGATAGTTGCAGTATTGAGAGATGAAGAGTTCCTTAGGAAGGTGGATCCATCGCTACGTGACAAGTTAACACAGTGCAATAACCATCTGATCTTTCTGGCAGGTCTTTATTCGAAATTTATTCCATCTATCCATAGTTTTGTTCCTATTATTTGAGATTATAATTATAGTGGAAAGTATCTAGTTTTTCTGTTAATGTTATTGGGTGGATTTTATAAATTCTTTGGTTGAGTTGTTATGCAGTCCTCCTTATTGCTTAGCATCAGAAATGCCAAAAATGATTTAATGTTTTTATTAAATACTTGTGGGAGTCGATAAGAAGGCAAATATCCTGTCAAGGGGTCGATGGGGTAAAAAGCTTGGGGACCCCCGGCCTAGACCATTATTTTCAAGCAGAAACTAGGTTATAATACAACCTGGACCAGCATGAAACCGTTAAATGTGCCTTAGAGAGTATTTCTAGCACTGTCTTGCGTTTGACTACCGCAGTATTATGAGGCCAATTCCTTGCGGAATCGCGATCTCCAACCCGTTGTTAAGGTTCTTTGGTGGTTTATTTACTGCATTTATTAATTAATAAAGTCCACCAAAAACACAATGTATGTTGATGCTCGTTTATTTTCAATCAAAACAAGTCTGCGACATTCACAAGCATAGTTGTTACAATCCAAAGATGCAATACTGACTTACTAACTGAAGACTTGAAAACGGAATGAAAACTTACATGAATGTCTCTGTAACACTGAATTAATACTCTGTCCAGGCGATCTGTTTATATAGAGTCTATCGAATTTACGAGAATTCTTCAAAGGCATCCGCCCGATATTTCTCGATCATAAACAATCACTCAAACAATCGAACATATTAAAAACAATCGGAATTGATACAAAATTAATTAATAACATTACAAAGTGATCAGAAATGGTAATTATAGATACTTAAATACAAAATTATTTACAGAAATCCTTTCAAATGGTGGAAAATTGTCCTGTAGACATCGTAACTTACATTAATATATGGAATTACAAACTTTTAATAAATTCTCTTGCACCATCCGGTTCTTAAACATATTAAATGGTCTTTAAATAATTTTCTTACCTAAAACAAAGTCTATATACACTTATTTACAAGAAATTACAAAATAAACATACCAAATCACTTTCAAGCAAACTTTAGCTCATTACAAATATTTCACACAGTACAATACTATTCAAAATTCAGGTATTAGGGCTGTTACACCGTGCAACATAAAGAAATGTTTGATTTGTTGTGATTGAGTGAAGTTGTTAATTCATACAATAATGGAACAGGAAACAAAATGGGTCAGGCAATATTTATATTGAAATTCTATAAAAAGTAAACTCGTTACCTTCCAAACTGGAATGTGGGAAGGCTTACAATATAAAAACAACAAAAAAGAAAGCAACAAAAAATAAACACTTTTGAAAGACTCTCAATCCTCTGAGGAGAAGAATGAATCACTTAGCTAAGTCGACGGCTTCACCTATGTAAACACCGCTAAGTTAATTAAGTGTATATATTAAGCAGTTTTCCGCTCATTACCAGGTCTACAAATACCTAAGATTGTGTAAAATAAAGAAAATGTTTAATTTATTGTGATTAAGTGAAGTTGTTACGTTGATGTGTCATATTTTGTTTTCCATATTGTGTGAGACTGTTCTGTATGAGAGTGAAAAACTTAATAAGTGTTATAAACTGATTGAGATGCCTAGTACTTTAAAAAAACATTGTGCCAGCTACCGTATTTAAATTTGTTCGTGGTGATTTGAAAATGTTTGCTTTGTCCAATGCAATGTTAGCAGCTTGTGAATTTTCTGTAATTTAATTTAAGATTATTTTCATTTGTTACTAATTAGTATTATGCAAGTGTTAATTCTTTCTGATGGTCTCGGAATGTTTGACACTCTGGAAGCGGGCTGGTGTGTATTTGTTAACGTCTAGAACAGTGGTTCCAACGGGGACGGCAGCGGCCTTCGCTTGCTTGAAGAGAACATAGGGGATGATTCTTGCCTAACTTTAAGGCAAATTTATAGTGCGCTGAGGACCAACCCCGCCCCCCCGCTGTCCAGTATTATATCCGTCTTTAAGTGCTGCATCTAAGAATTTTTTAATTGAATTCCTATGATAAAAAGAGTTTAGAGTTCAGCAGTTTATTTTTACATATACGACGTATATGATATTGTAAACTTCACCTGAGAGGGTCACAATTTTACTTTTATTTTTTTCAAGAAGGGGGCGGTGAGTAATTTTATTTCCGAAAAGAGGATGGCAGGCCGAAAAGGTTGGGAACCTATATTCTACGTTGTCTATACAATGTTTCTCTGACAGAATTCGGAAAGAGGCTAGAAATACTGTTTAAAAAAAACTTCGCAATTTTTGTCATCTAACATACATATATAATCTTCAGAAAGAGTTTGATGTTAATTTGAATGTGTTACTGCAATAAAAGTGAAATTAAATGTGTCTTTTGCCTTCTCATTTAAAGTTACCCTTCATTACAGTTAGTGAAAAAGTCAAACACTCTAATTGGTAGTAATATCCACTTGGCGGCCGATCCAAACAGCCTTTTGAAGTGTATGAAACTTAAATGCAATAATATTCCGAGAGACATTGTACGGCTCTCAATGGGGACGCTGTTGGACACTGAAAAATAAAATGTAGTATCGTCGGAAAAAGCTTGTGTCCCCCCCCCCCCCCAGTGATAAGTGATAGGATCATTTTCCCTGTATTTTTTAAAATATAATATTTTTTAAAAATAAATCCACTCTTTTTAGGCAGTTTGTAAAATGTGTATATTAGTCACGGGCACATAACCATCAAACGACCACTCTCTAAACATTCAATAAGGTCTTAGATCTTTTCACAGACTTTTTATGTTTAAGACCCCTCTGAATTTATGTCGAAATGGTAACCTCAGTCCTCATTTTATTAGGGATAACGAAGATAAACGACTTCTTTGACCAACGCAAACGATCATTCTTCTACATATTTAGAATACCATCAATTGACGAGTCAAAATTTTATAGGATGATATAATTTTTTTCTGATCTTTAACACTGTACAATTTAATTCGTTAAAGCTGATTCACCTCAAGAAAGATAGTTCAGACAGTATCTGCGAATCGTGTAAGATTGTTTGTGCTAATGTACTTTGTTAAATCTCTTTTTTACCTTTTTGATAAGTTGATTGTGAGAACCAATTCGACTTTCGCCTGGTGCTAAAGGTTCTATTGTAATTTTTTCCTCCCATCGCTGCATGAAATCTGCAATAGTGTCATCAATTCAGTTAGTCAATATTTCTGAATGTTCCAAATCTTTAGAAAATTTGTCTCCTTATTTATCCGCACTTGTGTGAATAAATTCTCTGCCCTCAATCTTCTAACATAACCACAGAAATTTCTCGTGACTTCATTCAGTAGTCCCCCACCAGCTACAACATTTAAGATGGCAGAAATATGTTATGAAACCCTACACCTAAAATTTATAAAAATAACAGTTTTCACCGTTGCGCGAGTGTGTGTATCTAGTAAGTAGATAAATGATAATGTTGTTTCTAACTTAATAAAGCTTTATGTTCTCATAATCTTCTTTGCATAGTATGTGATACTTCTGAAAGAGTCAGGTAATTTAAACCTACTAATATGAGCAGTAAATTTCGTAAAAACCAATAGAAAACATGTGTCCTTAGCTTTATTGTTTTTATTGTCAAAAAAGTAACGTTACTCAGCATGTTTTCAATGAAATTTCGTATTTATCATCTTATTCTATACCTTTCCGCGTATTTTTGGTTTTTTCATGCATGTTCAAGGCATTAGTATCCAATTTACACCGGAATTTTCTAGTGTGGTTATAATTCGCGTCCATCTTTTTTTACAGTTACAGTTAATTCTCTTTGTTGCTCACAACGTCGCTCGTAGTTGTGATAGTATTTGTCGTAATTGTACGAAAGAAATCTCTTGGCTTTAATATGTCGTTTAATTGAAGATATTCTTCAATACACTTCCATAACCATTTTTCAAAATCCTCGTGAAATTATTTGCGCCACGCATTCGCTTTTACGTCTTCTTCCATTTTCTTAAATTTATAAAAAACCGTGGTATGAGTTTCATGACACCACACTAAACCAGGCGAAAAGAATGGGTCAACTCATCAACATCTGGAAGTGACTTAAAAAAGATTCACGTGGGACATGTAAAGTATAAGAACCATGTTTCTATAAACAAAAGTCTAAATAAATAGATTTTCTAAACGATGACAAGAAATGTCTGATTTGGATGTCTCTGAATAGGGTTAGAGGTGTGAAGACCCTGTCACGGTCGCCATGTAAGATTGTTGGTGGTTTAATTAATACGATAATTAAGTAGTCCACGATACGTTTCAATTTACAGTTGTTTATTTTCTTAAACACGTCATCAACGATACTGTTTACATGAATATATTCAATCCAGAGATTGTATGCAACACGTCTTCAACAGATAATACACTTCTTGTGCGTCGTAAAATTTAGTCGGTGAAAACTATGCCGAAAAACTGTTTCTCTGTCTTGGATGATCGCTTTACATAAACTCCACTGAAATTTCTAGAACACTTCAAAAGCTTCCGCCAGATATTTCTCGAACATTGACAATAATTAAACAATTGAAACATATTAAAAACAATCAGAATTACTATATGATCATTTACAATCGATACAAGATGGTCAGAAATGGAAATTAATGTTACTTAAACACAAAATTATTCACAGAAATCATTTTAAACTGTAGCAAATTGTCCTTTACACATCGTAACTTGCATTAATACTTGGTATTACGAACATTTAAGCAATTCGCTTGCACAATTCTGTTTTTAAACATATTAAATGATCTCTAAATAATTTCTTTTCATAAAACAAAGTCTATATACATTGATTTATAGGAAATTGCAAAACAAACCTACCAGATCATATTCAACCAAACTCTAGCTTACTATAAGTGCTTCATAAAATACAATTCCATTTAATTTTAGGTTTGAGGGCAGTTACTACGGTGAGGTCGGTAATAACAAGTGTGACTTGGAGAAAATCAGACTGTTCAATACATGCTCCGGCGTCGATTATGTCTAGCCACCTGCACGGAAGATAACATGTATGAGGCGTTGGGAAATGCAGTGGAAGTGTCGAGTATAATGTGATGTCGTGGTACCTGAGCAGGTGTCCGTCGCGGCGCCTCGACGCCTGCCAGGGCGAGTCCTCGTACCGGTACGCCTTGCGGATGAGCGGCGCGCACGAGCAGCTCAGCTTGTTACCCATGGCTGCGTCGGCCGTCTGCGGCTGTCACCACGGCTGCATCACCTGCAACGAGTGCTGACGTCACACCTCACATCCAATCTTATATTTATATATATATATAAGTAGACGTGTGTTTTCCTATATTTCCCTTTTCAGTCACCACTAACTAGCACAGATTATTGGTTTTGTGTGTGGAAATAGCATGGAGTTTCCTGTCGTGCACAACGTTGGCCGAATGCCGATAGCTGTTGGGATGTGGGAGATATGATGGTTAAAGGTGGTCGATGCAGGGCATTTTCGTATTTCGACCAAAAACATGTGTCTCCGTATATGTCACGCATAGAAACATTGGTGTTTGTGTGTGGTAGTGGTATCGTGTATCTACCATGTACTATGGTAAATAGATGTCGGTAGCTATGGGGGTGTGGGAGATATGGTGGTTGAAACTGGTTGACCTGCGGCAGTTTCATATTTCTACCAAAAACGTATGTGTCATAGTGTATCACTTTTCAGCCAAAACTATCTAGCGCAGATCACTGGTATTTGTGTGTGGTTACCTGTCGATCACAACGTTGACCGAATTTCGGTAACTGTGGTAGTGTGGGAGAAATGGTGGTTGAAAGTGGCCGATCAAGGATATTTTCGTATTTGGACCAAAGACATGTGTGTCCGTATATTTTACTTTGCTGCCTGAACTACATAGCGCAGATGACTGGCATTTGTATGTGGTAATAGCATCTAGTCTCCCATCGTGCACTATGGTGGTTAGATGTCGGTATCTGTCAATCCAAATTCTTTACAAATACGAACGGAGTCGTGGGCACCAGCTAGTCTACAATAAAACACGATAAGTCACAATCCAACCACTGATTGGCTTCTTACGTATCATTCAGTGTATGATTGAACTACGTAATAACAATACACTGTTCACTTCTAATTTTATAAATTTACTAGCATTTCCCGGCAGCTTCGTTCACGTGGACTTTAAATTTTTCTTATTCTGATTGCACGCCCGATTTCGGGCGTAAGCGACTCCCATGCAGGGTGCAGCGTGATGTACCCTTCCATTGGACGCCTCTTAGGAACACGAACTGGTGTAGTTTCGCTGTTGCCTTCCCGAGTGTTTGTGCGTATGTGTTATTGTAAGTGTGGATTTCTGTGTGATGACTGTGTGCGTTTAGTGTAGAGTTTTTTTGTGTTATACGAAATGAGAGATGAAGAATGGAGAGCATCAAATCCGGTGCCGGCCCTTTCAGTCCTACTCTTCCAAAAGAAGCTAGTGACCGCCAGACTTAACGTTCCCATCCACCGGACGAATCAGCATCACCAGCTCCCTATGTCCTCAGTCTGCGGAGAGATTTGGGATTTAACTCAGGACTTTGGCGATTATGTAACTGTGCACCACCACCTCTCTCATCCTGTCATCCAAATTTCAATACTAAAATTTATTCCATCATCAGCATTCGAACTAGCCAACTCCATGTCTGCATTGGAAACCACTACCGTGCCATAGCTCCAGAGCCGATGGGGCCGTCTAACCTTAATGCAAATGTAAGGAGAGAGAAAAATAAATTTAAAAATTTGTGAATTAGTGTCCGCGTAAAAAAGTATGAATTTAGTTTTTAATATCCTAAATTTCTTTCACGACCGGCATTTTACAAAATAACTAAAGTTACTAATACTACAAAATCTAAAGGGTGGATTATTTATCTCTGATGTAGTGTGGCCTTTGGTGCCTATCTGCTAAGTTTCTGACATATTATCATTTATTGTATCGTCAACTCTGCACTTAGAGGCATAGGGCACACAACACTTTTCAAATTAGATCCACAACTTTTAAATTGTAACAACCCAACCCAAATCTGCTAGGTAGTTTTTGCGATATGTGTGGATAAATATATACACTGAAACAGCGACTTACAGGTTTTGTATAGGCAGTGAAGTGATGTAGCTACAAAGCAGTCCTGAATTGTATCTGAAACTTCGTGGTAAATAATTATTCTTTCTGAAATTCAACGATCCTTTCTGAAATACTGTAACTAGGCAAACAACACGTTTTCGTTGTGCGGTTGTTCAAGATGTAACATACCATTGTGCACGAATTTATTTTTAAATTGATTATAGAATAAATATGCATTAAAAATAAAAATAATTGGGCAGGAGTATATTGGTAAACTTGGCAGTAAGGGTTTTTGGTAAACACGTATATTCTGCCACCGCGGGCTTTTGAAACGTCTCTCCATGCTCCTTGACGTCATTAGTTTCCAGTGTAATGGTAAAACGAGACTAAATTAAATTATATTGTTAGTTTTCTTCTGTTTCCAAGACCTTCCTGAAGCAATATCAATGTGGGAGCCAGAAATACCTTCCTGGTTTATTCTTCCGAAAAACAACATTTATAACATTCTTTCAATGTTGTCTCAGGCAATTATGACGGCAGTAGCTTGGTTAATTAATTGTTAACAAATAATGCCAATGCAACATTTTTTATTTGTTTAATGTCGTGTGCATTTCACCTCTCATCCATGCTCTTTGATGACGAATCTGTACTGAATATTACGCTTAGCGTTTTTTTCATTTTTAAATCGTGTTTCTGTAATACTGAAATTATAAAATTTGCTGGTTGTTTACTGCTTGCATTCCTGTAATTAAGATTCGCAGCTACACTTCTCCGCCTTTTCTACAAATCATCTTTCAGCTAGAACTACCTGTCTTAATACTGCCAGATAGGCATAATCAGCGCGCATTTTCGCAGCCTATTATGTGCTGTCGCCATCTTGATTGTTGCTGTCATGGCTCGTATTGACAGCGTAAGTGTTGTAAGTGTGCGGAAAAGTAATGTTTTCAATAATCTGTTTTCAATTTATGTGTGGTGTTTGAGTGTGTGGGTATAGTAGACTTTTGTCATTTCCTGTCTGTCGGTTTATTGCGTGTTTATTAGCTTCAATAGTGATTGCTTTATTGGGTTGATATGCTCGTTAAGTCACTGCTTACCACTTGTTACTACTGTAGAGTAAGGGTGTTGTGTCTGTACTTGTTGGTTTTGAGGAAATATATACATAGAACAGACAGTAAGACAGTTTCAAGCAAGATATAAAGAACACACGAGAGCACAAACCCAGTCCACAATTTCCGACCATCTCGGAGAAAATGGTCATTCATCAGAGACGAAAATATAGAAACGCAAGTCCTCACAATCAACAATTACTGATAGAATACTCTCAAAGGAAAACTACTACATTACTAAGAATTTCGTGTTCCTGTTATTGAATGGAGCTTACTGTGTATTGAAACCTGGAGTTTAAATCATGTTCTGAAGTAACCTTCATGATAGCGTCAACCAACAATGTGACTGATTGGTTCATTCTGCTTCATTTCCTCCCACCGCAAACTTCAATCAGCGGTTATAGGTAAGTGCGCAAAGCGTGATCTAGCACAGATCTCGGTTGGTATATTACAAAACAACACTTTAGTCTCATTTTATATAGCGACATGTTATGTCATAATCTGGTTTATTATGTTGCAGTACTAATCTGATTTTTTTTATACAACTGTTATTCTGCGAGTGGTTGGAAGGTAAACTATTCGCAAGAATTATATTTTCTAGTAAATATTAAATTAAAACTCATGTTAGATTCTATATGTTTTGTATTCATAGAGAGAATAGAACCGTTATGAACTGAGATTAATAGTTGCTCGATAGTCTCGAAATTTCGTGAGAGTGACCCATAATCTTTTTGATGTATGATCTGCTTTTAAGGTATAATTGTTTGTATAAGTCGATATTTTATTCTAACAGCAGAGAAAAACATACTAATTATGATTAAATTATAGAACAGATTTAATGTTAATAAATGCGTATTGTAAAACGTGAGTTAAACTTAATCTACAATTTCTTTGTTTTAACGAATTTATCTTTTGAAACGAGCAGCATTTAAACTAAAGAAATAGGCATTGCTTTTCATATAAATAAACGGCATAACAATAAAAACGCAAACACTCATATAGAAGACCTTCAATGGTGTAATACAAGCAGTAAATGTTGAAAAAATAATCAGATGACTAAATCTTTCATTAAAAATGTTACACAATATTTTTATACATAATATTACGTTCATTACTCCTGATCAGATGCAGACATGTGTTACAAAACAAATTATCTCTTTTAGTGTTAATGAGAACACCAGGGTGTCTAGTATAAATCAAGACCTGCGCATTTGGTAGGTTTCCGATCCTCATTTACTATATAAATGTTTAACCAAGTTCCCCCTTACGTTTTTCGATTCCACATTCGCTGACTTGCAACGCTGCGGTGGAGAAGCTAAGGACTACGGACGTGGAGGGGCCATTAGCCAGCCGTTCGTTCGCCCGCACGCTAACAGATGGCTCTGCCCACTTCCTCCTCCTGAGAACACGCCCACTCTATTTCACCCGCTTGATTTAAGTGCACTTCGAACAATTGCAAAGTACACACCCTGCGGCTTTCCTCTAGGAGTAGTAGACGATATAAGAGGTAACCTGCACTTTTATCACTACTGTGAAGGAAGTTAAGTGGGAACGTGCATCTTACCACTCTCATCAAGAAACTCACGTTTACAAGGAAATGCATTGCATCCAGGGTTGCGAATACAAGCTTGAAAATTCAATGAGTTACTGTCGATTTAATTGTAACCATCGAAAAAAGAAATGAATGATCGCTTATGCTGAGAGTAATTATTAAGGATTAAAAAACAAAAATAGGCTTCCCATTGGAATTAGTGATCCAGGATGAATCTCACGGGTTACAGTTTTTTTTCACGATTTTCCAGACTCCAGAGATATACAGTAATATTTATGTAAACAATGGTATCGAGTCTTTTTCTCCGGTTTGTATTCACCAATACCTGCACTTCGATATACAAACACGTCACCATAGTTAAGCAATAAAATTAAAAAGCATACCTGCAGATTTAAGCACACTAAAATGCCACTAATTGCAATTTGAAAATAGCTAAAAACAAAACCGGCATGATTAACTTCTGTTAGTTTTCGATGTATTCTGCTTTCAACAAACTGATAATCCCGTATGCTAAATTTGCGAATTAAACATTTGTATCATTCTGCAATTGTCCAGTCAACAAACAGGAAAATAATTACTGGTATTTACGTATATTTTAAAAAAAAACAATAATTTTAATTATGAATGGCAATTGACTTGTTCGTATTTGAGACAACCGTTTGTGATCGTTCGTTTACTTAAGAATAGTTATTTAGAGTAACTTTTAACTTAAAAGTAGTTTTCATTTCCATATTCATAAATCAAGCACACATTATCTTTCAACCAATTGTTTGTAATTGTTCTAATATTAATAAAATTGTAATATTAATGTGAACTTTCTTCTCGAGACGTCGCTAACTTATCTCTCATACTTAACAGAGTGACAACAGAAAATGAATCTTTGTTTTACGGTCAGAAAATAAGCATCCAGATTGTCTAGCGAGAAAAACAATTACTTCAGTTCATCTATCCGTATTATACGTAAAATTACAATAGACAATGCACAAGAACTCCTCACTGGTATCATAGCAAAGCTCCGTTGTTGTTTTTCGCAAATCCTATTACTGATCAAAATAGTCTTTTCAAACAGTATACTGCTTAAAAGTACAGGTCTCCTAATATGGGTAAAACAACTAAACTCTTATCTGAAAAGATAGATGCTACTCATCGTTATTTACTTTTTTTATAAAATATCTGATTTTTCAGTAGGTTATTTTACATTGTTTTGCTACCATTATCTCTTTCCGTATTCAAAAGTTTAGATAAAGGCTCTTCTAATTTTCTCAAACGTAACTTACAGATTATACACCAACTGCGATCGAGAGGTAAAAAAAATTATATCATGCGGCAACAAACAAACCGATGTGCTTACTCTCACGTTTAAAAATTTTGGTTGCGTCGGTGTGTCGCGCTAACTCTCTCTGGCAATCCCTACTTGTGACCTCTTTCATACAGGCAACCCAAATTTGTTAAGTTATTTACATGTCTCTCTTTGAAATGAATTATAATTTATTTTAATTTTTTTAAAATTTTAATTAGAAATACTTGCGACCATATTTTGACAGGCAGCCCGGTAGAACCGTATTATATGCTATTAATAATTATCCATAAAAATTGCATTTCAATTAAAAAAGAAATGGACGTATAAATCATGAGGCCGGATCTAAGACTATACCGTATCCTTTCTTTTGATATTAGAACGGCCTCACCTATATCATACTTATTTAATCGCTGATAGTCCAATACAATATTGTGCACCTTCTTATTATTTTCGTCTGTGGGTTCACACTTTGGTTGTCCTTCAATAGACAAAATCATACGCAATATTCTGGGGTAATTTAACTCCTAAAAACATAGTATTCGGAGCCCAAAAGCGTGAAATGAGAATTGTGTGTGGGGTTAGCAGTAAACTTCATGCAGTTCAAGAAGTTAGAAGTATTGAACTGGTTGCCGAATATGTAAATATACACATTAATGTCATATGTAGTTATCAATTATATTATTTTTTAAACAAATAGTAAAATACACAACTATTGCACTAGAAGTAACAATGATCTTCACAGAGATTACAACTCGTTGTCATTTATTTTATCGTCTGTTCAAGCTCCAAACATATCTTTAGTGTCTAGCAGGGGATAAGATTAAATTCATAAAAATGTTCATAGAATTTTCAATTCAAAATTTCTTCCTCTACATCGAAGTATTTATTTATAAGGTATCTCCAAAATAATTGTCAGCAGTTTTTGTAAATGTAGTCGATATAATTGAAGTACATATCAGTCTGTGACAGTGCATTTTGTGATGCAGAAATCTATTTTGTTATGTAATTGTTTACTTTAACTTGATAACTATACGCATCCCACAGAGCCAGCCTATTATATTGGGATCTATGGAAAGTGAGTGTATTGTGTTGTGTATTAGCTTCAAAAGATGTACAACCAAGTTTAAATTCAGGCTCCATTTTCTTCGCTGTTTAAAATTAAGAATCAGGCCAGTTATAAGCCCATAGGAACACTGGATGAATTGTTTTGGCCATAAGCTGTCAAATACGAATAATTTTATGATGGCACATTATTCCATTTTGTTCATTTTGTGAGTTACAATACCTCACTAATCGAAAAATTTATTACTATAAACATATTTTGTTAATGAAAAATTATGATTATATAGAATAACTTTGATATTAAAGTTTTCAAAGCCATAGAGCGTCAAGTCAGAGGGAAGAAAGATCTCTGGTTACCAGTTTGGTTGTTAAAGAAAAGATGGCTTGAGAGGCAGAAATATGAAGACGTTCTTAATCCTGGCGGGATGTAAGCAAAGTCGTAATTTGATATTTGAAAAAATAAGCCCAAGGGCAGAGAAGGATAATAGAGGGAATGAATTACAAACATTGTATTTAAATAGAATAATGTGCATTAAAAGGATACCAAAAGTTAAGTAAATGATAATTGTTATTGTGAAAGTTTAACAAAACATTCGAGTTTGTATTTAAAAAGTAATTTCACTTCATTAAAAAGATAATTTATTTTCAGCTGTTGTAATAAACCCAGTAATGAATGTAGAGGATAAATAAAAGTCGTATACCACTGATCCCATGTTGGAAATTGGAGAATAAACATAATTTTATAAAATTTAATCATAAGGATGAAAGTCACAATCATGGATAAATATATACTGGTAAGAATAGATGATTAATCAATTACTATTTCAAGGAGAGACTTTAAAAAGCCGCATAGAGAAAACAGCTGCACAGATTATTCTAAAATCTGAGTTTAGTTCTAGCGAGAACTCTACCAAATAAACACACATATATATGGAAAATATACCTCTTTGGCAGGTGGAGAACTTTACTCTTTACACTCGTTTGCAGTGATAAAGATGCAGTTATTAGTAGCCAGACAAAGTGAATGTCTCCTATTATAAAGAACAGCGGAAAAGGAAAACTAGAACAAATAATAATAAAATATACGTTATCAAAGTTAATAAAAATATCTTGCTTGGTCCCCAAGGAAGAATCTTTAACATGAATCATGAAACTGTAAGGGAATCAGTACAAATGCCTATTTTCTTCTTTGTGAAATCTTTTAATGAAGCAATTTCGTCCAGAAGTGAAAGGAATTATTTTGATCAGTATAATTGATTTCTATGAAACACATCGAAAAATTCGATATGCTCAAAACCATTTGCCTACAGACTTTCATTTCAAGAAATTCTTCTTAACTTTAAAAATACTATATAAAATTTGGTGGCTGTGTATACGTTATAAATCAACAGAATTTAAAGGTCCATGACAGTATATGAAGAGATATTATGTTTTTCTGCTTATGCTGCGTTTTGAACCTCCACAATCTCGTTACTTCCTCGAAGATTCATATAATAGCTTAACTTGTACACAGAATATTATAAATTTAGGTACCATATTTGAACTGCATAATACGAGAGAAGAACCTACAAACCCAACTATTTAAAAACCATGAATATTTCAACGACCAGATAAAATTCTGACATTTTCAGGATGATGATAGATCAGCATTTTCCCTATAATAGTCTCTTTATTTCAAGTTAGCATCAAAGAGAGCGGCGTTTCGTTTAAGGATTAAGCTAATGACAGTTTTCCGAGGGCCTTAGTGTTAGGAAACATGTCAAGGGACCGCGGAATGTGGTATGGTTCGTAAGAGAGTGAAGAAGTAAACAGTGAAAGGTGTCAGGTATTTTATTTTAGCATGTATGTTGGTGGTATAATGTAGAATCCAGCCTACAATAACATTACTTTCATTTCGCTACTAAATACGAAAAGTGGTCAATATATACTTTTAATACTTATAGTTCACGTCCAGTTTCAAAACTGTGTTTCCATAGAGATTCAGAACGCGATTATAGATTTATTATATATAATAATGGCACAGTAAAATATATCCCAGTGGTTAATAAGAAACACATAGTTACAAAATTAGGTCCACGGTAGCTAGT
Source organism: Vandiemenella viatica (assembly GCA_031002005.1). Lineage (NCBI taxonomy): Eukaryota > Metazoa > Arthropoda > Insecta > Orthoptera > Morabidae > Vandiemenella > Vandiemenella viatica. Next base: position 128,731,989 of record CM061914.1, read on the forward strand.
GGTTAGCAGTATTTTTTTTGACAATTTGCTGGGCCTCCGGTTGAAAAAGATAGAAAAACGCATGTTAAAATTATCATATGCCTTACAAGTTCAAACAAAAGCTGTGAACATCGCCGGTAACCGAACCCGCGTTCCTTCTGTCTCGGGCAGCGACGTGCGAGCTCTGGCGGGCGAGCCGGGAAGCCACGGCCTCTCACTTGTTTGCCGGACCTTTCACGGTGATTACGGAGGTAACTGCCCAATTTCCTACGTCGGAATCAGGAAGCGGCCGGGGGAGAGCCAAATTAAATTGTTACCCTTAAACAGTAATTAAAATCCCAACCGAAATAAATGGAGTGTGCTGATTGAAATCCCCTCTCCACGCACATTGGCGAGGGAGAAAAGACTTCGCTGGAAAGACCACGAAATTAGAGTTTCTCCCAGGGTCACAATGATAAATTTTTTCAGAGATGAAAGTTCATAAATTTTCATTTTATGTGAAATATTTTATATTATCTTCTTTGAGGCATCTCAAGAGAAAGGAATTGTTCGTAATTAGTAAGGCATTATCTCAGATCGTAAAGCGTTTATAGACTTATGTCACAAGATGTTCCAAATTTTAAGGAATTCAGATCTAAAATATTGAGACAGAAAAAGAATTTGTATTCTGTATAAGATTTAAGATGACATATAATAATATTTCTGTGAAGGTTGTGGAGTATCACTTTTATTTCCTGCAACTCTTATTTAATATGGCCCGTCAAACATTCTGAGTTAAAACCAAACATAACAAACGATAACCGGGTCGTTCCAGTTTAAAACAATCCGTTATCTTTCAAAACTTCATCCATTTCACATTCAATAAATCTTCTCTCGTTTTTCCAATACAGAACATTTACTACACACTTGGCATAAAAACTTTTACAAACTTAAAATATTTTATCAAACGATTTTCAAGTTGACATTCTTCTATATCAACCATTACACAATCTCTTAGATACAGTTAGCAGCATAACTATTTTGTCTTACAGGTCCGCCAACTTAACCATCCAATGCTCTTATACTGAAACCGTTCCACCATGTTATTTTAGTATTATTTACACAACTGAATTCATGATTCAGTATCTGTATAGTTGTTATATTTTAAGGTCATTAGAATACAAGACTCGGAATTCTACGATATCCGGGAGCCCCAATTTGATAATGTATTTCTATGTAACTCGACTAGGGAAATCTGAAGTGAAGAATAAACATTTTAGATATCTCTCTTAGTTCTCAAGATACATTAGCTCCAAATTGAGGTGGTTTGGTTGAAATGCTGATGGAGCAGGAGACAAAAGAATTACGCCCTGGACATACACAATAGATGTTTTTTTTTCTTCTTAGTGATTGTGATTGGGTAGAAGTGAGACCTGCAACAGAAGGAGGACGTCGCTAGAGGCAGAAGGAACTATGCCTATAGCTAATTTTTGACAGCGGATATCTCGAGAAATAAGCAAGATATCAAAACATTTTACTTTTCACTTTCGATTTATTACAGAGCTGCCCAAGACTCAACTGGTAGTTCACCGGGTTTTGTTTTCCTAGCAGTTTGCTGCCAGTTTTCTACGTATTAATATTATGTATGTGATGTCATTAAAATTTTATCACTACAATCTAAGTCGTGTTTTAACCATGAAAGCGTAATTGAAAGTTGCTCTCAAACAGCAAATAATTTCCGTTGACTTTACTGACTTGCCAAAAATATTTTCCGATAAACACTTGGCATAAATTCTGTACGGTTACTCAAGCGTTTTAGATTTCCAAATTGAATCGCAGTTGTAGGTAGGATTAATTAATACATTGCTCAAAAGCAACTTGATAGAGTTAGGGCCACTGGATGTTCCGCACAGAATTCGCAACAAGCCACTACTTTAAGAAACAGAGACTAGCAAGGTAAGGAATTTTAACTTCTATCTGGTTCATTAAAGAATAAGGAGTGATGTATTAGTGGTGTGTGTTGTTTTTTAATGAATTTCCCTTACAATTTATCATACCATATTCACTCTTATCCGTTCTGAGAGCAATATGAGGCTACAAATACACAATTTGCTCTCATTTTCGATACGAAATAAATATTTTGATATACTTAGCAGTGCAATATAACGTTTTTCAACAATTAATTCATAATAATACAACAAGGTGTCAGCCGCGAATATGTATGCGTGGACTATTTTATTCCCAAGAGTTGTATATAGACGGTAGCCGTCTGTCTGTCACTGCTCAGTTAGTTGTCAAAATTTCCGGAAAAATATGTTATTTATACCGAAAACGAATCCTATGGATCCTATGGATCGGTTTAGCTATTTAGTCGTAAAAACATAACAAACATTCAGAGTTAATTTTGTATTCATAATACAGGGTGATTATAATTAAAGTTTAAGTTTCAAAACGCTCTAAAAAAAACGAACCACTGATTAGAATGACGTCAAAATTGAACGGTGTATTATTGAAAAAGGGAAAGAACATGAACGGTGATTCTGCACCAGTAGCTCTGCAGAAGTTCAGGACCCTCAGGGGTATTAAAAAAGGCGCTGGACCGATGACTGTCATGGGTCTGGTGAAAATGATGAAAAAATTCGAAAATTCAGGTTCGTTTGATGTGCAGTCTGGTAGAGGAAGGAAAAAAATGTGACTCCGCGGTAGTTGAAGAAGTGGCCACAGCAGTTCAGGAGGCGTCGAGCGGTGGTGTGCAACCATGCAGTGCACGGAGAATTGCCCGAACATTGGACAGGCCTGTGAGCACGGTGCATAACATTCTACCAAACATCCTGCAATGCTATCCGTACAAAATTTGCCATGTGCAGGAGTTGTTTCCTTCTGACCTGCCAGCAAGAGAGGGTTTTGCTTTGGAATTTCTTGCTCGCATGGAAGTGGACAATGATTAGCCGTGGAAAATTCTGTGGACAGACGAAGCCCATTTCCATCTGACGGGATATGTTTTACGATTTGTCATTTGTAGACGAAATTCTGATGCTTACAGCGCCATCTGTGTCTAAAATTTGGAACTTTTTTTTGTTCATGTTCTTTCCCCCTTCTTCAATAATACGCCGTTCAACTTTGACGTCATTCTAATCAGTGGTTCGTTTTTTAGAGCATTTTGAAACTTTAATTATAATCGCCCTATATTAATGTATATTTGCTATATTTTGTGAATATTGTGAATTTTATTTACATTAGATCACAGTTAACTAGTAATTTATGAACAGCTTTAAAGAATCAAACAATTTATTTGTGAATAAATAGTTCAACTTCAGCTTTCCTTCCTCGAAGTTGCAGATAAAAATTCTTTTTCACATTGAGATGTACTATGGCGGTGGCACTGTCCTTTCCACTGAGTAGCTGACTGACAGGCCGCCGCGTGTTCTGGCTCAGGGATTGTGCGCCGAGGTATGCGGCTCTCCGGCCGCGAGGATTCCAATCTCGGCGGGGAGCCTAGGCCTGCGCAAACAGGGGCAATCCCGCTCTGATGAGGCGCCGCGCGGCTGCTGCCTTCATCTCGCAGGTGCTGAACAGGTAGTCTGAAAACTTCTCGGCCTCGGACGTAGAAGACGACGCAGACTATAATGTGCTTTAACCAGCGTCCTCAACACAAGGACGAATAAAAGGTCAAAAATAATTCTACGGACAATCAACAAATAGGAGCGTAAGTTTTTACCTACCCTACCAGACGTTACGGCACTTATAGCTGGTCTCTTAAGACCTACACTTACAAGACTCTCAAAAAACGGTCATAAACTTAATCCTTAAATGTACGTCGCTCTCTTCGATAAAATAAATTAGTGTGTTCATAATTATATTATGACAGGGTTTTACCGGCTGCGCAATCCCCTCCTTCGTAGCCACCTAGTCTTACCCGGTAATCCTACGGGGCAATAGGGACCTACAGTTTAAACTGCAATCTGAACCACACAAGCTTTCTGGCAAGCTGTGACAGAGGTGAAGATCATGTTAATGGCCTATGGAAATCATCGTCGAAACAGGGATTCGAACCGGGTACTTTTCGATCTCCAGTCAGATGCCTTGACCACTGAGTCCCCAGGACCCTCGCTCTCTGCTGTATACTTATCTTATTGTAGTAACAATGCAGTCATGTTCTCGTGTCCTCACAATACCCGATTTTTCTCTGGTTTCATAGTTTTTTCAATTGTTTATAGGATATGGGTTATATTCTATTGTAGCCTTTTACAGGAATAGTACTGGATCAATTTTATACGAGCAATTTTTTAATAATTTATATTTTGTTATGATATCTTAAATTAAATTAGAAATAATTTTTTTATATTCTGGCCGTGGAATATCTGTCCCGTATTTATTTGAGAAGTACTGGCTTAAACCATTTTAACAAAATCCAAAAAATATGTAACAATTCTAGTAACATCTTTCCAATAGTTATTATAGCCAGATTTTCGTGAAGTTTCAAAGTCTTCCGATAACACCGAATCTACCATTGGGAGCCGAAAACTTTCAAACAATTTACGTTTGAGAAGATCGTATCTGCCGAACTACCAGAACTACCTTCCTATTTCTTCCACATATCATTATATCTGCAGAGCAATAGCGCCATATTGATAACTCCAACTAAAACATTCGGATGACTAAAAGCGACATACTTCCCACCGCATTACATCTGTAATCTGAAACAGTTAACAGTATTTCAGGAATGATGTCTGGTTTTTTTTTTATTGTTTTTTTTAGGGATTTCTGTGTGTGTGTTTGATTTTCCATTATTGAGAAGGAAATTTAATGTTGGCAGCCAGCCAGCATAAGGTTATTAATATCATCAGGGTGTGCGTTAATGTTTGTAAGATGAAACACTTTATTTCTTGCATCATTCCCCTAATTAATTAACCGAGCCTGGTGAGTGAGCGGTAACGCCTCTGTCTTCGCATTTTGAAGGACGTGGCTTCAAATCTCCGTCTGGCCATCCAGATTTCTGTTTTCAATGGTTTCCAGAAATCACTCCACACTAATGCCTGGATGGTTCCTTCAAAAACCTCACCAGAATTCCTTCCCTTTGTTGCTACCAGTCCCTTTCCGACTATAATGACCTCGACGTTGACGAGGTGCAAGGACATAAAGAAAAATAAATGCCTTAAGTATCGCACTCGGCCTGGAAATCATCATTTTGATCTATTATCATAACGTGTAGTAATGTTATATTTCAAATGCTAAGCGATCACTGACCTAACAATTGATCTACATCTACATTTATTCTCTGCAAATCACAAACATTGTGGGTGGCAGAGGGTACTAAGCACCAATCCTAAACCCGCCCATTCCAATCTCGAATAGTGCGAGGAAAGAAGGAATATTTAAAAGCATCAGTGCGGCATCTTATTTCTCTAATCTTATCGCTCCGGTCATTGCGACCTAAATAGGTTGGCGGAAGAAGTATTTCATTGCACTCGAAATTCAAATTTTTTCGCATTTTCTCCAATAAATTCGAACGCAAGCTACGTCGTCTGTCTTCCAAACCATCCCAGCCCAATCTATGTATCAATTCTGTGATGCTTTCATAAGGGCTGTAACAACAAGTCACGAATCGAGCGGCTCTCCTCTGCACCCTCTCCACTGAGTCAATCAGAACGTTGTGATACGGATCCCAAACTACACAATAGTAATCCAGATTCAACATATATATACTCAGCCCGACCCGATACGGCGATTCTCTGTACGTGGTGCCATCACTCCAGCCCCCGAGCTGCAGTAGCTGGCAAGGTTGTTTGATTCCTACCGTAAGAAGTATTGTAGACCTGTACAGGGAGGTATGCTGGACTGTTATTTTACTTCAGCGAGTCTAGATTTAGTTGTTGTATGTAAATGTCTATGTTTAGTGTTGTTAATCGCATTATTTTTTGTTGTTTGTATGAAAAACAACCTTCCTGTTTGGCTGTGTGCCTTAAAGCGTCAGCACAACAGATCGGTGAGGTACAACGTCCTGGACCCCGGATACAGGTCGTCCTGTGTTCTGCAATCACCCAGTGAATGCTGGGACGGTTCCCCATCTCCGCCTCACAAAATACACGTTCCACAAACAAAAATACAGTTATCTCACACAGAACATAATTACATGTTTCGCAGGCTTTCCTCCTCCCATTAGAATGGGTTCCTTCTGGCATGCGGGAGAGTTAGCTATCCCAGACGTACTGATTAAGCTTTACAGTTCAGGTCTCATCGGTTACTGACTGAAAATGGCTAGTAAAAGATTGAAAATGAAGAAGAAAGAGGGTAATACAGGACAGGGCCTACAAGTTTACGTCCACATCGAAAGGATGAATCAGCATCAAAAATGTAGTGTACCCTTTTTCCCTACGCACTACGTTTAAGTACAGGACCTTGATAGACATTCTGGTTTTGAGGAAGTAAGGACCATGATATCTCCAACACGCCCGCCGATGTCTGGGCTGTTGAAAATACCTCCCGACACCACGGCTTGAACCAGTTACTCCCCAGTCGAGCGCCGGTCACTGCATAGTGTCTTAGTGATCTCAGCTAGAGAACAGATACTGTTGCGTCATAGCAGCTAATAATAACTTTTCTATAACACCATAACCATCAAAAACTTTTACCAACAAGTTTCCACGTGTTCATAAATCTGCGCTAACACGACTATTTGTGTTAAGGTCGCATTTCCGCAATCCAGGAAGGCATCTCCACGATCTGTTCTTAATTAGAAGCCGGATTGGTTTCTTCCTGATTACGTCGATTACTGCATAAAGTTATTCATATAAATAATACAAATACGTAAACAAGACATTTTTGAAGGTTGGAACTTAATGATCCACATGATAGGAAGATTACATTTGCATATGACGACTGAATAATTATCTACAATCTCTTCAAAAGCCAGCTGGAAACAGCTAATCGAAACGCTGTCATATAGAATCACGACTGGAGATAAGATAAAGTTTCCATCTCAAATTTCATTATAGTCTCCATAGCGACAACAGATGAAAAAGAAGTTGAAGAATACAACGGAGTGGAACGGCAAGGAAGAATAAGAACATATTTTCCTCCCCGTAAATAACACAGCGGTCATACCAGGTAACTACACATCCAAGCAAATACGTGACAAGTCTCCTTTCTCACCACTGCTAGGGGTCGGTTGAGTTTAACGATTTTTATTCATCATCGGTATGATCAATCTTGGAGCTTTCGTTTTACGGCCGCATGTCCTTGCTGACGCCAAGCATTTCATATCTCCTACCAGTTTGTGTTTCGTACCAATGGTCGAAGTGACTTTTTGCCATCTGTTTGCGAAATATGTAACTATGTTCTGTGTAACCGTGTTTGTAATGTGTGTAGCTATGAGGCGGAGACTGTCCCGGTTTTTGCCTTGACGACCCACTTGGACCTCCTTTAAGCGCACTGACGGATCAAATGCGAGGTAACTAATTAAATATAAAAATGTCGCTTTTATTGGAAGAAACAGGTAAAGAAATTACGAGTTAAAAACTGTACATGGAAAGATACAATATGTGTAATATTTATGTTGAAATTGGGAAGGATAAACGAATACTACTAGATTCCTGGACTACAATCGTAGTAATGGAACATCAATGCCTTCCGTGAAAAAAGAGAAGCGATTATCCAGCCATCTTTTTACAAGAATGTTTAATTTAATTACAAAGACGTTAAAGGGACAGATGTCATATTACCAATGGTGTGGAATCACCTTGCCGTCCAAACATTGTGCAAAACCTCAGCAATAAACTGCTCCGACAGGATATTTTTTTAAATAATATATCACCATGTTTAAAAGACAATGAAATTCCATGAATAGCCACAAAGCTAACTTCCGCTCGTTCTGATCAAGAGTACTATAGTGCTGTGTGGGATTCGCATCTCCTAGGATAAACAAAAAATATATATGAAGCTCAAGAGAGAAACTTCGTGTTTTGTGAGCGCTTGCCCTCGAATCCTCTAAATGTTTTCGGGACATCATGAGAGGATCGATAGAATCCTGGAAGCGAGGTACGATTTACCTGTTCCATAAAGATTCGCAAAGCAGGAACAAGAAAATAGCAGCAGCGAAGTTCAACCACAGCATTGCTATAATACGTATGTAGGCACCGGTAGGATTTTGTCTGTCAGTTTCAATTATGTGGGTGCAAAAGAAATTGTTTAACTAAACGTAGAATGAAACAAGAAACGATTTTATCTAACAAACAAGTGTTGTTCAAGTGGATGTACCACAGACAAAATGCCTCAGAAGATAATTTAACTACATAGTCACTACGATTTGCAGCAAGAAGTATAAAACTGTTGGAAAATAAATTACTGAAAACTGTTATGGTATCCGACCGCCATCATTCGCAAGAGGCCTTTGCTCTCCCAAATAATCCGCGACAGCCAACTGAGTGCTGGGCTGATTTACTTCAGGATCATACCGTACTTCAACTGAGAGAATTCGTCGACTCCAAGAATAACTTGAATAATCCCATGAAGAGCGCTCGCCTTCTGAACAGTGGAAAGTTTCACACGTGCATCTAAGTTAGCAGGTTTTTTTTCTATCTTGAAAAAAACTAGTCATAACCTAACGTTAAGCTTAACTTATTGGGGTTTCTTAGGTGCTTCATTGATTACGAACGGCAAGTCTCAATATTTTCGTTTTAAGGAAAAATAAGCTGTGTCGGTACTGTGCTAATTTATATTGATGCTGTTAAACAGCAGTTCAATTTACAATAATGATTAGTAAGCCACGAGAGACACTTTTATTTCATGGTCCATAGTTTGCAATGCGAATTAAGTTCAGGTGGAATCTTTGACGGGTCGACAAAGGGTTTACTGCTGTCCAGATGTAGGTGTAAAGTACTGCAGCAGTAGATTCATATAAAGTAAAGAGTTTTCCTTATGAAACAATTTTATTCTGTGAAAGAATTCTCTTCTTAGAATATGGTGACTGAATAGGACTGATAAAGTAATACGCTAAGTGCTTTGCTGTTAATGGGAGAGGTACAAAAGTACTTCGCTACCACTGATGTGATGTTTGAGCGTTGTTTCGAAAACTGTTTAGAAACTTACCAGTTAACAAGAGTCAGGAAAATGTATTCAAATATAGTATCTTACATGGCATATTCCGTGTCTATAATTAATAGTGTGTGTGTTTGGAAGTTAAAGTAACTAACTACAAACTGGTAATTTTATTTATATGTAAGGATAGGCCCTACTTTTCTCACTTGAGAGCTAAGCGAGCTTGTCTTATCTTATCATTGTCTCTTAACCTGTAATGCGCCAAAATGGTACTGGTGGTCCGTAAGCGGAATATTATGATCTTAGATACTGTATCCTCACCTTATAGGCTATAAGAGAGTTAAACTGTAATTTCCTAAAAGCCACGAATATTTCAATGACCAGGGAAAAATATGGCATTTCCAGGATGAGGATAGAACAGCATTGTTCCTACAATAGTCCATTTGTATCTCTTGCAGTTGGCATAAAAAGAGTGCTGTTCGTCTGAGGATTAAATGACCGTTTTCTGAGAGTCTCGTGGTACATGGTAGTGATGCTAACGTAAGGAGTGGTGAATAAAACAAAAACAAAAATTGTAAGGTCTAGTGTTTTTTTTATTTTGTACATTTCGATTGTATAGTATTTAGGCTATCGTAACATTATTATTCGTTTTTTTACTAAATATTAAGATTATGATCAATATGTAGTTAACTTTTAATATTTCACTTCCAGTTTGATTCCGTAGGAATTCAAAACATGTTTATAGACATATTATGTTGTAATGGTACAATTAGAAAGGTCCCAGATGTTAATATTGTACACTTAAGTAAAAAATTAGTCCCATGTAAGTTTGTGGTCTGCAGCATTAATTTTGTCAATTTACTGGTCCTCTGGCTGAAAAAGGTTGAGGAACCCTGATAAATATTATTTTTAAAAAGATGTTTTTTGTGACCAGCCACTTTTCTTCCTTTATACTTTAATTGATAAATGATGTATTAAGATTAATTTCACTGCTTTCGTAACCCAATTTTATAAGAAATTAATTTTCTAAATTCAACGCGAAATAGCAAAATTACGGATATTCAAGGTCAAGGGAATGTGATAGTTCAGAGTCCAGCTGCTAGGCTTCGCTAGAGTTGATAAGGATTGATCGCATTACCGCAAGGTGGCAGCACCGCAGAATGGAGCTTTTCGGATATTTTTGTTTCTCCTAGGGAAACATTTCGGAATTTCTAATTCTTTCGAAAGAAGTTGCAAGGATTTGCGACGTACCTGTTTCAGTAGAAAACGACCAATTTCTGCAACTGAGCCTGTTCTTCTTTCATCGTACTAGAACGCACCATCTTCGCTATTCATCATATATCATTCGCGAAATTTTCGCCCGTGTCGGCAAGTTTAATAAAAAGCCATGTTATAAGCAAGTGCAGTACCTACCATGAGTGTTATGAGGCGCGAGCAAACGACAAGAACAGAGAGCAACACTTTGCGTGACACTGTCGTGAGGTCGGTATGTGTTGAGGCTGGATGGTCCGTGACCCAGATGCCCCACGCCTGTCTGCCCACGAGCGAGCTCTCCGACACCTGGCGGCCCATATAAGACGGCACACAGGAGTATCGTCACTGTGGCGTCTTACCACACACTGGGGGCGTTCTCACTGACTAATCAGCTACATTACAAGAGCATCAGTTACAACGTTAAAACAAGATGCTGCTGCCTAGTCGCTGAATAGTAAATCCCGTCACACACTCATTAATCAGGATCAGCGTGAATTATTCAGAATACTGCGGACAATTCAGATCTTACACGTTACCTTCCGAAAGCAACAATAATAGTGCCAAATCTATCTTCTTTTACATTCTACCCTGTGGCAGTGTTAGATCGTGAAATACATGACATCACTATTTATAGAAATTAATGTTAAAACCGTATTTGTTAATGTGTTAAATATTTGTTGATTGATTGTAATAGTTACGTTTAAAGTGGCAAAGAGCATGAAGGCAAGGGAGAAGAAAAATCTTTGGTTTACTGTTTTTTTAGATAGTTGGAGAAACAAAATAAAGACGTTCGAATGTTGGAAGAAGGACTGAAAATTGATTGTAATTAGTAAATGAAAGTACAAGGCGGAAAAAATGAAGAAGAGGATTGTAATAATCATTTATTCGTTTTAACGAAGATATATGTGCTGAAATCTAAGAATAGAAAAGTAGTTGTATAACAGCTGTCGAATTGTAAAGCTAGAATAAGTCGTTTATAGAAGTACTGCGATTTATTGAGGAAACAGAGAAGTCTGGAGTATATGATTGTTTCACTGATGGTAAACTAAAATATTAAGAATACTGTTTTCAAGAAATTTACAGCGTTGGTGGAAAACTTAGAATTGGACGTAACCGAACAATATAGGTAACTGATGTGTACCTACCGGAGAAATCCGATACAGAAAAAATAAAAATAAATACAACTTTTTTATAGTAACTAAACAATAAGGGCATAGGCCACAATATCATAGTGATACGTTCACAAAATATATTGATGATTATGCTGTTGTTTATAGCAGTGGCTGATCCAGGGGTGGAGAGGGGGGGGGGGCAGGGGGCTCAAGCCCCTCCCCCCAAACGTAGTTAGGTGCACACCCGACATCGTAATTTTTGATCTTTTAAGGGCGGCATGACTATAAAGCCTACACTTACCCGACTCAAGTCCCCCCCCCCAAAAAAAAACGAAATCTGCTGAAGTCCCCCTCCCCAAAACGAAATTCGCTCAAGTCCTCCCAAAACCAATATCCTGGATCCGCTACTGGTCTATAGCGTAATAAGAACCTTTCCTGATAATTTAATGCAGATATAATTAAGAACAAAATGTTATTTCAACATCCCAGATGCATTATAATATAAATTTCGTTTGGTTACAAAGATCTAGTAACAGACGTTCTTAAGCGGTTTGCATTGCGCCTCTATCGTAGCCGCCTAACCTAACCCGGTAATTCCATCAGGGAAAGGGATCTACAGCTTAACATGGAGAACCATTGAGCGTGTTAGCGGCTTCACAGTAACAAAGCAAAGATTTGTGAGAGATGACGGTCAGTTTTAAGCCCAGTGAAAATTCCACCCTCAACTGGTATTCGCAACGGTGACCTACCTTACCATATCCGAGACACTCAGTTTTACCGCTCTACTATATTCATAATCAGAAGCATAACATTCATGTACCTCCATAATTAAAGTAATATAATGGCATATGGAAATTTTATATCGGTATTTCATTGTATCAAGAAGATACAGACCACAGTTGTTAGCTTTCTGTACGAATGATATAATTTTTTCACATTATTTTTACACAGAAATTCCATATAGGGTACTACAAAAAACATTAAAAGTAAATATCAGACCGCAGGCTAAGCGTGTGTGGGACACTGCAGGCTGTTACCTTATTGGATAATCCAGAGCTAAGTGTGATCGGTATTGATCTGGCAGTAATAACAATAATAATAATGCTTATGGCATTATCGCCCAGAAGACTCCGAAAGCATATTCGGACGCCAAGCGATAGTTTTCGCACACGCACCTCTGGGAGAGCTTCCTTAACCTAACCGTAACGGGTAAATGGGAGCTACAATTTTTTGTAACCATTGCCAGAGAAGAAGGTCAGTTTTAAGGCCCGTAAAAATTCCAGCAGAGACCGGAATTGGAACTGGAAACCTTCCGATATTCGCGCAGGTGCTTTAACCAACTGAGCCTCCAGAGCGCTTGATGATCTGACCCAAAAGTTATCAATCTAATGCAAGTTTCAAACAGACAACATTCAACTTTATTTTGGCACTGTTAGTCGTTCCTCGAGTTTTCTTCTTACAAGCGATGCGGCCACAGATACGCACACGCCCACCAGTATACCATTACCCTGAACGGCGTAAGTACAACGTCTGTAGTTTCAAGTCTCTGGGATGTCATAATTATGGTTTTTATGGAATTTCGATCATTCGCACATGCAAATGCTAGGACGATCCCCAATCTGCACCTCATGAATTATTAATTTCACAAAATAATCATTCAGAACAAGGGTTCACACCATTGAAAAAAAGATGTTGACGCCTCAACACCTCCATTAGAATAATGGTTGGCGGAAGACGCAAGCCATTAGCCTCGTGTTGAATCTGTTCACGAAAATGACTATAATAAGTATTAACCAACTGATTTATTTAGCGCCTTGAAATATCGATACTAAAAATAGCGCTTTCGTTGTAAGACTCCTAAAACGTATACTGCGAGTGAGTGGAAAAAATTTCTGTCTAATAGGATGACGAACATTTTGGAATAAAATGTTATACGAATTTCTTGACAACACAGGATTCTCTGAAGCTATTAACACTATTTTAACTTTTATAGCTGATAGAAATGTGGAACTAACGGAAACTATAAGTGAAGTGAAGAGAATTTAAAGCTAAATAAACACGTAACGTAGATGCCGATACTGGAAGGGATTCGCTTCCGTTGTTTGGATGTGTTCTTACGCGTTCGACAGATGTTTGTCGAACGATAAACAAGGATCTTAATGACGCCCATCACCCAAGAGTTTTCACGTGGCGCGCCTACGTCTTAGCAGCGTGCGCTTTGAAGAACAGGTTAAAGAAACGAATCTCTCAGACACATGTCCTGGAATAGGGAAATCAGAAAGAAGATCTAGGTTTTAAAAATATGTTTAGTTATTGAACATTGATTATAACATTAAGACTCAAGGTCGACATTGACACTGATTTCACATAACTTCACAATATATCTTCACAATATATTTCTCATCTCCAGGTGTAAATGAGGAATTCTCTGATATGAAACTATTTGATATTCATTACTTTATACAATAATCTTTCCATAAACAAACTGTAAATTAATTCTTCAATATTTCAATCAAACCAACTGGAGCCATCAACAATTATTAATCATTATTGTAATTATTGTCTTCAACATCAAGTCTACTTCAATATGTTTTCTAAACCTGCTAACGTAGTTGAAAACACATACACCTTACGTGTAATGGAAAATGAAACACAGTTGTTATAAAATTCACGAACTAAATGAGGCAACGAAAAAGAAACAAAGATAACAATATCTAACTTTAAACACAAATCGTGAGTTTGTGTGCTATCTTAAAAGAAAATGCTGTTTCTTTCTTCTTCTTCTTTTTTTATTAAAAAATCCTCTTAATTTGTCAGAAAGCTAATACCGAAATGAAGTAATTATTTATTGATAATTAGTGTAAGCCCGTGACTGTTTTTTGCTTATCGTCACGGGTGTAGAATAGTTTTATGATGAAAGATTACGGCATGCTAATCTGATCTGGCCAAATATAAGCTTGACCTGTGTCTCACCCTTAGGATGAATAAAATCTCTTGAGCTTGAAGAACTCAGAAGCATTTATAGAGGTAGGTATTAAACACGGCTATCGTATAACTGTTTCAAAGGTCGTACACTCGAACTTGCTTAAATACGATCTTGACTTGTATTTGATCCTTAAAGTTCACTCTGCAATTTTAAATCATGTTTGCTTCGAGAGCATCACGTTGTTTATTATTGAGACTGGGCAAACACTCATAATGTAAACACTGGCCATAGTATCTGTGGCAGCCAGAGAACTTAATACACATTCCATATTATGAAACAGTTGAGCAACTCCGCAGAAATGAGTTGCCAGAATAGTCGATTCGGAGACACATTTGGTCTGATGTTCACTTAAAATAACCTACGAGTAATAACTCACATACAGCGAACATGAATAAAGACCAATAACGAAAGTGGTCAGTAAAATGCCTAAAAAAAAAAAAAAAAAAAAAAAAACAAAAAAAAAAAAAAAAAAAAAAAACGCTAATGCATAAATTTTGGTCAAGCAACAACATTAGTGAAAGGTGTAATTAAACTGAAATTTATCCAAAGCCGAAATGACAATTGGCATTCGTGGTTACAGCAGAGACTATGAGTAATTTAATTTTTTTAAAGAAAGTTATTTCAGTTGCTTTAATTAGTAACATGTTACTGAAAAGCATATTCAGCCGCAAAATGTACTAAAAAAGTTTTAACTATGAAACGCTATAAAAAGCCAACTTAATGAATGTATTATGCCAATTAATTTGGTAACAGTTGCTTAGTTATTAAATTGTAGACATAACCACGAATTCCTTCTAATGGTATCTCTGGTCGCTGTTTTGTGAGCGAAGGCTGACACGTGACACCGTTCTCCAGCCAATAGCTATCGAGGTGAGTGGGTGACCTTACGAAATTATATCATAGATTAATGGAGATAATACCTGCCAGTATGGCTCAATGCGCTGGGGCGCCGGAAACTCAATCGGACAGATACAATGCAGACGGACGGGAACCCAAGTCTCCCTCCTTCCCCCTCCCCCCCTCCCCGTCCTGACAGCGGGGTTTAGGCGGTTTCATCAAGACTAATGTCGGGACGCTCTTCAATCTCCGCCTCATAAAATACACATTTTACGAACAAAAAATACGCTTGTCACATACATAAGGTAGTTAAACGTTTCACATTAGTACTTAGTACGACCTGACAGTATGCTTGCTTTTAGTAAGGGCGTGTGGCCGTAGAATCAGTGCTCCAAATTGGACTTTGCTAACGAGGAGTAAAATTCATTAAAAGCAGCCAACTCCAGAATATTAGGCACAGGTGGTGGAGAAGATGAATTAATGGAGATAATGATATGGCGTTAATTTCCGCACAAACCTACTTTAGCATTACGAGAAACTTTCACTTTAAATTCTTTCATTGTTAGAATTAATCTGTTCTACACCTCTCTGTCCCTGTAAACGTTACCTACAAATGAAAACGTTTTAACTCCGTTGCGCCACAGATCATGGGCTAATATGATGTCAAGATCATTTCCTAACTTCCAAATTTTACTCATAACTTTTCTCTCTATACTGGCCTCATTGCCAAAACATTTTTTAAACATTCTAAGCACTCTCTTCATGCTCCTCCTATCTAGTAATGTCACCTAAACTAGGTCCTACTTCTTGACAGTTAGTGTCCGCATTTTACAGTAATTTTGACCAAAAAAATCAAGCTTCCACCTTTGTACTCGCTACAACTATTGTATTTTACACCCAAACGTGGATCTCATGGTGTTTAATAACACTCAGTGAAGACTCTAAGCAAGATATTGTTCCCCAATTACATGGCACTTTCTGCTACAGCCTCTTGCCACCCTCTATAACGTAATTTAGTACTGTGAAACCTGCTCTCGCCACCTCCTTAATTTGTCCTGCCCAATTGCGTTACTTGACCGTTCTGCATTGAGGCTAATTTTCCATCCACCCTGAAAATTTTGTTCATAAAGAAAGATTTGAGTGAGGCTAAGCCATTAAGGAATTTTGGTAATTATTAGAAACGTAAAACATTTATAAATCAGTATATGGCATCCACGTTAACAGGTGGTAGTGCGTTGGCCTAGGGTTACTAGGATCCCCCTTTCGAGCCCAGCCAAAGGCATAGGAGCTTTTAATTGAGTGTTGTGTGTTCGACTTTTATGTCTCTTTTGGTTATACGCTGTTGATGCGAACATATTCCAAATACACTATTAACAGAGCACCCAGATAAATGGTCAATGCTTCTGAAATTATATGGTAAGGAGAAAAAAAAATCGCGAACAGCTCTTAACACAATTCCTGTAATGAAGTTACAATGGTCTTATGATATCCGGAGAAAAGAAAAGAAAATAATCTTAAGGGTGGCAAAGTAAAGGCCCATTTGACGACATCATCTAATTCGTACTGGGTTTCTGGAAAAAGATGAAAGCCTGAATGGTAAATAGGGGAATAACTCTACCAAATGGAGTTTATGCCCCTGAATCGGACTCATACCAATGAGAAACTTGTCACTGGTAGTACTGTACCGATGAAACAGTTAGTCTACTCGCAGTTGGTTCAGGAGGTTAAAGTACTACGTCCGCTCCATGTTCATCCTTTCTGAGGAAATCTTTAAGTTGTACAATCTCCCAACCCCAGAAACACCGAGCATGGTGGATGAGCAGTAAAGCTCTGGCATCGCTTTCGGAAGAACGTAGCTTCGAGCCCCGTCCGGCCAAGCAGATTTAGGATTTCCAGGGTTTTAGAAATCACTCCATGCGAACAACGGGATGGTTATTTCAAAATGGGCATGGCCGAATTCCTTCCCGTTCCTTCCTCAGTTCTTTCCCACCTCTAATGACCTCGACGTCGACGAAGTGTAAAGCCATAATGGAAAAAATAAAAATTCCCAAGAAATAGAAATCATAACTTACCCTGAGGAAGAGATAGTCTTAGCTTTGTCTGGTAGCAGTGGACATGATTGGTACCTTTATTCTGAGATAAAGATTTTTGTGCAGGACTCATCCTCCGCCGCAAATCGTTTAAAAAAATCTATTTGATTTTCTGTAAAAAATTTCGGTACGCAACTCGGGGAAACCAATATCATTTCGCAAACATTCTTTCATGCGATCTAGTACTGTTCATGGAATGCCTGATATCTTCTGCAGAACTTTCATCACTCCGTCTGTCACAACCACGTTTTGCTGAGTTATTCTCCCCATTTCATTTATTGTTGGTTCTCCCTGCTTTAGATTCTGATGGTCAGTTTTCTACTGTGCTTAAAGCAGGAGCTCTCTGCCCTCATGTTACCACCATATCCTCGTAAATGTCCTTTTATGACGTCTCTTCTCAAATATTTAACCGCAAAACCAATTTCTTTCATGTCCATTTCAAATTAAATGTACAAACCTCATTAGATTTGAGAACCTGTAACAAAATAAAGAGCAGCTCTACGATTTTGTAATTTTCTACAGTAGAAAACAAACGACCGAAGGATTTTCACAAAGTTTTACGATTTCATTTTCCTGGTCAGGCTTATTACTTACGGGAGATCCATCATACTATATCAGCATTGAAGTTTAGAAGTTTGTTCCCCAAGTGCTAAATATGAAAATATCGGCACCGGGACTACTTGTGTGAGCAGGGCTGGTGCTGGACTGGAGCTGAGGTAATTGAGTGAGGCTGGCCATATCAATTGGAGAAGTCCAATAAACGGCCACGACGCTGAGTGCCAATTACGGACAATTAGCTGGCAGCCTGTAATCCCGAGGACAGGCGGGTGACCAGCCCGACACACTTCACAAAGTTCCACGGGGAGGCTCTTCGCTGGTTTCAGAATATATCTGGGATTTTCATTGTGTCCCCTCGAAACTTAGTGCTGTATTCAGTTCCATTTGCAATAAAAGCTTCCTCTTTTTGAAGTCGAGAACGACGAACTAAAGTTGCATCGAGAGGGTCCATAATTCGCAGGCGGAATCCAACTCCAGCATTTCCTCTTTTCACTGAATAGCAGTAACGGTTCTAACAATCTTATTGTTAGCTTCAGTTATGTCGCATTCACAAGAGATAAATTAACTGGAAAGTTATTCGTTGCTTAGGATACTATTTGATGAAAACAATCCAATTTAATGAAATGCGTTACACCTGAAGATTAGACGTGAACTCGATAATACGGCAATGCGTGGCGAGTCTGATGGTGCCCAAGGTGTACGTTATATTGGCTGCCACAACTGCGTTACGCGGATAACCAGGAAATTTCAAATAAAAAAACCTCATCTGAAAATTTCAAGAAAATAACTACATTTGATTTAATTTTCATTTATATTTTCAAAAGAAAATGTAACTACGCTGCGAACCTAAAGTTGAGGAAGAAATTATACAAAAATACGAAGGACACATACAAAAAATTGCAATTCGAGGCAAAAATTAATAAATTTCCAGTGCGAAGTTACTTTAAGTTTACATGTTGCTTGTTTTTTTATGGCTTTATGACTCGTCGGGGAAGGAGTGGGGTAAGAAAAGCGAAGGAATTCGGCCATGGTCTTTTGAAGGGGGCATTCGTTGGAAGTGGTTTGGGGAAATCATGGAAAACTCAAATCTGACGGGGATTGGAACCCGCGTCTTCCCGAATGCGAGACCAGAGCGTTTCTTGTCACTCACCTGTCGCTTATTATTTGTTTACGACGACTAGATGCAGGAGTTCATGTAAGTAGAAGAGCATGCGATGTTAAAACTGTATTATCTACAACAATTACTAGCAGCAGGTCACAACATAGCCCAAGAGTTTTTTTGACAGATTATAAGCATCTGTGAAGTTATTCGTTATTGTTTGGGATACTAAGAGAAAAGGAGAAAGAGAAAAAAAAAAAAAAACAGAATAGTTACTTCAGAGGGTCATGGTCGAATTTCTTAGTATTCATTACGCCCCTCCTCTCCTGTACTAATGATCTCGACATCGATGATCCGTAAAACTTGAAACAAAAAAACAAAAAAATACAGGGAACGCTAAGGAAAATTTGTTTACCATGACGTGGGCCCACACTGTATAGTTACGACCAATAGCAAGCTAATTACATTATCGAACTCGGACACTGGCGGTTTTAATTCTGTGCGTGGTCCGTATTAATGGTGTATAAACAAATATTCCTCTACCTGGGCGAGAAATTTCATAGAAATCTTCACCTGTAAAACGCCCAATTTTAACTTCCTTAAAATGAACACGAAAATAGGGACTACCGAGCTGGCTTCGTATTGCAGGGGTAGCCGGTTCGAGTCTGGCCTAGGGCATGGGGGGGTTTAATTGCGTTATGAT
This sequence comes from Vandiemenella viatica, assembly GCA_031002005.1. NCBI lineage: Eukaryota > Metazoa > Arthropoda > Insecta > Orthoptera > Morabidae > Vandiemenella > Vandiemenella viatica. The sequence goes on from CM061914.1 coordinate 128,751,622, forward strand.
CGTCCTCTGTTATCCTGTCACTTCGCAAAAGGCCATACCAAAAAAAAAAAAAAAAAAAAAAAAAAAAAAAAAAAAAAAAAAAAAAAAAAAAAACGGGAAATAACAAAATGGCAACAACGTTAGGCAGCTAGAGTGATATATATGTATATATTTGCAAATGGACACTATTGGACCAAGTTTCTCATCGCGGCTTCTAATAATAAGAATTTGCTCAATGTTTACACCGGATAGTTAAATTTACGGATTATCAATTCCTGAAACAATGGGGGCAGGTTAACTGTTTCCATCCACTTCAGAAACGTGTAACCTTGATTGTTCTACACCGAGCGTGGTGGCTGAGTGCTTGACGCTCTGGCCTCGCATTCGTGAGGACGCAGGTTCGAATCTCCGTCCAGGCATACAGATTTGGGTTTTCCATGGTTTCCCCAAATCTCTTCAGGCAAATGCTGGGATGCTTCCATGAAAAGGCCATGGTCGAATTCCATTTCGTTCCTTGTCCCCAATCCCATCCCACCTTAAATTACCTCGACGTCGACGAGGCGTAAACCGAGAGTGGTGGTGTAACGGTTAGCGTTCTGGCCGCGCATTCGTTAGGACGGTGACTCGAATCCCCGTCCGGGCATCCAGATTTGGGTTTTTCCATGGTTTCCCCAAATCACTCCAGGTGAATGCCGGGATGCTTCCTTCAAAAGGCCATGGCCGAATTCCTTACCCCCCATCCTTTCCCGTCTCTAAAGACCTCGCTGTTGAGAGACTTTAAGCAGTTAAAAAAAAACCGAGGCGTAAAAAAAAAATTAATGATTTTTCTGTATGATAAGTGCATTTTTTGTTTGAAAAATACGTAATTTATGAAGCGGAGATGGGAACCTTCTCAATAGTCACCTAGGTGACTGCGAAAAACCGCCTAAACCTCATTTTTTACACCTCGACAACATCGAGGTCATTATAGGTGGGAAAGGACTGGGACAAGGGACGGACAGGAATTCGACTATGGCCTTTGGAGAACCCATCACGGCATTCACCTGGAGTGATTTGGGGAAACCATGTAAATCCCAAATCTGGATCGCTGGACGGGGATTCGAACCCGCGTCCTCCTGAAAGCGAGGTCAGAATGTTACAGCCCACGCACTACGCTCGGTCAGGAAGGTCGGTACTCGGCGTCAGGGTCTCGAACCTGGTCCCAGTGTACCTCCCTGATTTATATATATATATATATATGTATAATAATTATTATTTTTCTGCTATAATGCCTTCAAGTGAAGAACACTTAGTGGCCCCTTTGAGCAGCTAGATGATGCGTCAAAATGTAAATTGAAAATAAATAAAATACGTTGCTGACTGTATACTTAAATTTCCGCAAACAAATCTAGGTGCCTCCCTTTGTAAACATCGCTCCATCTCCCCCGACTCCAGATTTTTATATTCAAAATGCGATTCCCCTAGTGTTCACAACCAAGTGCCTAACCAAACTTTTGCATCGCAGTTCTTTGATTTTCATTGAACAACCCCTCATCACCCTCTTCCGAAGATATGCAATACAAGCCTCAGGATGCACTCAAATGAGTCTACTGAACTTGCCACATCCGAGAGAAACGCATCGGGCTTCGAACGACGTCTTTGAGGAAGACGTGCGGCGTGCGAGCGGTCGATTGCAAGCGATGTCCCGCTCGCTATTCTCGGCGATCTAAGCCGCCCAGATAGGGTCTGCAGGGGCCAACGAACCTGGGCGGATGTTTCGAGGAGCGTCCTGTTATTTCACCGATCCGCTGAAGAGGCACCAGACCACGTGTCCCATGTCGCTGACAGAATACAAGGCGGTAACAACTCTCGCACTAGATACGAAACGCCAAGTCTTGATAGTCAGCTTACAAGTTTCATCTGCGTTTACGTTACTTACTTGTACTGTATTCTTACCAGGATTAGTTTTCCTCCTTGATCTTCTACATACTTCTTCCATTGATAAGTAAAATAGTAAAAACTAAGAAATAAAATTTTTGTGTCGCACCTATTCTCTCAAGTGTACAAAATTAAGATAAATAGATGTCACCTCCGTATGGCAACTGTTTCTGGACTTATTTTCTTGGGTAATTTCTCAATGACTTATCAAGTACGATTAGTCTTATTTTATGTGCAAACCACTATTATTGGTGGACGTTACCTGTACAGTGCTAAGTGAGAGAAGTGGTGTCAGCCAGTTTAGATCTACTGTTCCAAAGGAACCCTTCTGGATTGTTGGCTTTATCTACTTAGCGGCGCCGGTTTGAGTCCGGCCTTGGACATATATGGTTTTACCTAAATGTTGCGTCGTCCTGTGTTATTCCAATTGTGTGGATCAAGAATACCATTGAGAAGTAAAAAATGCTGACAAAATAGTAAACTGTGGCTAGTAATATGACCGAAGAGGCCTAACAGCAAAATGAAAAAATCAAGAAAGTGCGAATTTAGTCTCCATATTCTGTAACTATGGCGTGTCAGACAGGGGTCGCTAGTCGCTAGCCACAAAAATCAGTGACTGACATCGTTTCAAATTGAGTAGTGGACTCCGCACTACGGCTCAACAATGCACTGCCACTTTGCTGCACGTGCTTACTAATGTTACTGTACAGTTATAATCAAATTTCTTTTTCTTATGCTCAACTGAGGAGCGCGAATGAACTTATTTAGAAGATGTGTGTGTGTGTGTTTTTTTTTCCGACATCTCTTCACCCTCTCGCTGAGCATTTTCCTACGTTCTTCCGTCCAAGTGCTCCTTCCTCTAATATACCGTTTGTTGGAAAAATGGTGGTTAGTGACCATGCTACTAAATCAGCACTGTCCTGGGTATGTTATCATCTGCGTTTCCGATTTCCTGGGGATCCATTTCGATTTCAATTAGCTAAATGTTTTTTTTTTCATTTTCATTGAAATGGTCAGGTTGACAATCCTTTTGGTTAGCCTGTCGATATTCTTTCTGATAATCAAATTTATTACAGGTACCTTTAGAATCCAATGTTCTTTAAATTCAAGGAATTTGAAATAATACTATGTTAATACACGGCAATGTAACCTCAAAATATACACCTTTGCTTATTTTGTTCACAGTTTGCAAAGTATACCGCGTTACCCGTGAGAAAATTTCACGAATGATATACAGTGAATAGCGAGGTTGGTGGTTTGTAATAGGATGAAAGAAGAACCGACTCATTTGTAGCGATTCTTTATTTATCAACTGGAAGAGGCACGTAGGAAAAAACTTACAACGTCTTACGAAATAATTACGAATAATGAAATGTTTTCCGAACAGAAAGAAAAACATACGAAAAGTTCCTTATTTTAGGAAAATCTGAAAGTTTATCAATCACTCCGAGATATGCGGTGCTACTATCTAGCGGCAATGCGATCACTCCTTATCGACGCCAGCGAAGCCTGGTCGCTTGACTTGGACCGATAGCAAATCCGTGACTTTTATTGGCCATAATTTTGCTATTTACGGGTAGAATTTCGAAAAATTCCTTTCTTAATTAATGTCACCAAAATTTTACCAAAGTTGAGAACTTAATCCTCAAAATAATACCTCGATTTAAGTGAAAAAAACTGAAAACATATAATTATTAGCCTTCTCTTAACTATAAATATCGACACCCCAGACGCTGAGGGTGAAAATTTATTTGTATTTTGGCTTCCTTAATTTCTATATACTCCACCTAAAACATACACTCCTGGAAACTGAAATAAGAACACCGTGAATTCATTGCCCCAGGAATGGGAAACTTTATATGCACATTCCTGGAGTCAGATACAACACATGATCACACAGACAGAACCATAGGCACATAGACACAGGCAACAGAGCATGCACAATGTCGGCACTAGTACCGTGTATATCCTCCTTTCGCAGCAATGCAGGCTGCAATTCTCCCATGGAGACGATCGTAGAGGTGCTGGATGTAGTCCTGTGGAACGACATGCCAAGCCATTTCCACCTGGCGCCTCAGCTGGACCAGCGTTCGTGCTGGACGTGCAGACCGCGTGAGACGACGTTTCATCCAGTCCCAAACATGCTCAATGGGGGACAGATCCGGAGATCTCGCTGGCCAGGGTAGTTGACTTACACCTTCTAGAGCACGTTGGGTGGCACGGGATACATGTGGACGTGCATTGTCCTGTTGGAACAGCATGTTCCCTTGCCGGTCTAGGAATGGTAGAACGATGGGTTCGATGACGGTTTGAATGTACCGTGCACTGTTCAGTGCCCCTCGACGATCACCAGAGGTGTACGGCCAGTGTAGGAGATCGCTCCCCACACCATGATGCCGGGTGTTGGCCCTGTGTGCCTCGGTCGTATGCAGTCCTGATTGTGGCGCTCACCTGCACGACGCCAAACACGCATACGACCATCATTGGCACCAAGGCAGAAGCGACTCTCATCACTGAAGACGACACGTCTCCATTCGTCCCTCCATACACGCCTGTCGCGACACCACTGGAGGCGGGCTGCACGATGTTGGGGCGTGAGCGGAAAACGACCTAACGGTGCGCGGGACCGTAGCCCAGCTTCATGGAGACGGTTGCGAATGGTCCTCTCTGATATCCCAGGAGCAAAAGTGTCCCTAATTTGCCGGGAAGTGGCGGTGCGGTCTCCTACGGCACTGCGTAGGATGCGACGGTCTTGGCGTGCGTCCGTGCGTCGCTGCTGTCCGGACCCAGATCGACGGGCACGTGCACCTTCCGCCGACCACTGGCGACAACATCGATGTACTGTGGAGACCTCGCGCCCCACATGTTGAGCAATTCGGCGGTACGTCCACCCTGCCTCCCGCATTCCCACTATACGCCCTCGCTCAAAGTCCGTCAAGTGCACATACAGTTCACGTACACGCTGTCGCGGCATGCTACCAGTGTTAAAGACTGAGATGGAGCTCCGTATGCTACGGCAAACTGGCTGACACTGACTGCGGCGGTACCCAACCGCTGCGCAGCTAGCGCCCTTCGACGGCCAACACTGCTGTTCCTGGTGTGTCCGCTGTGCCGTGCGTTTGATCATTGCTGGTACAGCCCTCTCTTAGTGTCCGGAGCAAGTATGGTGGGTCTTACACATCGGCGTCAATGTGTTCTTATTTCAATTTCCAGGAGTGTAGTTTTATAAAATTCTAAATACGAAATACATAACATGCCTCCAACTTATTCCGTTTTAGTATTAGAGGCTTGTGACTGACGGCAGTACCGGATTAGCCACGTAGCAGGAATTAGCAAATGCTACGGACCTCGCGCCTTCTGGGGGGCCTCGCGCTCCTAGGAGCCCCCGCGCTTAGGAGTCTCTGGACAGGCGACTTTTTTTTAAAAAAATCTTCCCACGGACGGGGAAAACGAAGGGCCCCTTCTTCACATTTGCCACGGGCCCCGCGCTGTCTTAATCTGGCCCTGACTGACGGACAGATAGCGTCATTCTTGTAGGCACCCTATTGTTATTCTATATTTAGCGTGTTACACTTAATACTCTGATATTATCATCCCATCACGAAATGTACAGTGCAGGTACTTTCTTCTCTCGGTCCTTAACGTGCAATATTGATAACAACATATGTTACTAAGATTCATGAGAAAATTACTTTATATCAGACATAAGTTTCTTCCTTACGTTCGATATTCTTCCTCTTCAAGCTTTGGAAGTATAATGCTAACATTTTTTTAAAAGTATTGACAATTCTATTCATGCACGAAGCTACACTATAGCAAAATAATACAATGATTACAGAATACAACATGCTGCTAAATGTGTACACCATTAGTTCAATAATCATAAATCATCGAAAATAAGAAAAAATCTAAGCATTCTTATGTATTTTGTGTACATTCGAGGTTGTTGCACATTGTACTGGACACTGTAAGAAAATTTGATGGCGTCATGCTTGTTCCCCATTTAGAACAGTGCAGGTCTGGGCGGTATCGCAATGGCTGCGACCTCCAACACTCCCAGACAATGGGTTTGCCATACGAGGAACCGAACCACAACCTACTGCTTGGCTTAGCTCACATAACATCACATCCGGATGTAGAAAAAAATTCTAGGACATTACTAAGAACCATACAGTATAAAGTCGTGATTGAAGAAAACAGAAGTTGGTATCAAACTACCTGTTGTTAATCTCTTAGTAAAAAGTAGATTTGAGAAATCTGTATATGAGATTGGAATAGCTAAGGAATATTTTTACCAGACAACTGAAAGAAAGGAGACTAAGGGAAAGAGATTGTGTGTTTAGAGGGGAAGCAAAAGAACCTGAGTTGGAAAATGGACAGAAACTGAAGAGCTGCGGCAACAGGAAGAAATAGCGATTTTCTTTTTTTTTTCCTGTACGTCTGGAACACAGGAATGTGATATTATAGGACCGACCTTGGTTGGTGGGCGATTATCGCTAGGATTTGGTATTTGCGGGGACGTGGGTTCACTCCCAATTCGGCCATCCAGATTTAGATTCTTCTTGAGATCGCGATATCACTACAACAACTTTCCTTGAGGTAATGATGTCATAACACTGCTTTGTTCGATCACTAGACGTATTATTTTCGAGCAACAACTAGGTTGGAGTACAGCATGGACCAGTTTTTCATCGCTAAAACTACTTTCCGAAATAGTTCCAGTGAAGTATGATACTTCCGAAAGTAGTTGTAGCGATGCTGTGTTGGTCCAATGTGCATTATTTACAACCTACTTACTTCTTGAAAATAACATGTCCAACGATTACCGCAGTATTCTAATGTCATTAGTTATTCTAGTAGTACCGCGAGCTCCAGTAATCACCGATTTTTCATAGTTTTCAGAAAATCACAAGGTCCTTGTCTCCAATCTTCTCTAGTTGATTTGACGAGTCGTTAAACGCTGAAAAAAATAAAAAAAAACGAGAAAGGAAGTACTTTTAAAACATTTATGTGGATTACGAAGAAATCTTGAAGCTTGGTTTTTATCTTACTGAAAGTGTTCTGAATACAAATTTTGTGTAATATTTCTGTATGGCATTACTGTTTGCAGATTCGAAACGTATCTGACATACGGTTATAGTTTGAACTTAGTCTGAAGAAATTTGTAGTTTAGTTTAATTAATACTAGCATAATTGAAATAATCATCAGAAATACAATAGGTGATAAGAGATATTTTGAAAACAAAAATTTATGAAGAACTGTTCCTGAGAAATAATTTTCCAGATTATTACAGTTGTCTCCTGTAAAGATAAATATGTTTACAGATGTCACAAGAAACTTATATTTGTTTCCGGAGAATGGTACGTAATTTGTTTATGATTCCGTATCCTTAATTTTTGGTTATAGCTGTTAGCAGTAAGTTTTATTTTTGATTCAATGTATTCAAATTTCCCCGCCCCCCCTAAATAAAATGGCAAGCCAACGCTCCTAGACATTGGCAACGGATTGTACGTGAATATGTCCTATATCCCGTCTCCTATTCTTTATGATGTCTGATGTAACCTGTTCTTTAATATTTATCCTGTCCCCACGCATATATTTCGCCAATGTATCTTTGGATTTGGCACAAATTACTCTATGCAGCAAAGTTACTCTCAACGATTGTGACTTGTATTGGTTGGTCTTATGATCTGAAATTCTGAAATTGTAAGAGATTTTTTCCATTAATGTACACAAAGTAACAAGTAAGTAAGTGACATAATTTCCTGTGTTCTAACGAACCGATGACGCAGTTAAAGTTGACGCGTATTCATTCTCTATTGATCGGGGGCCTGCAGTTAAACGCTGAATCAGAATTTCAAAGCGTCTTTGAGTAACTCATATGAGCAAATAATTACAATTCCTGATCGTACAATGATTCGAACCGAGGACTCTGAATTTTGAAAGCGGGTGCCACAACCACTGAGCTGTCACATCACACTGTAGAAAGTATTGTCAAATGTTGATTGTTCCATCTTCCTTCAAAACTAATGAAAATGAACTATGTATTGGCATTTGTTTGGTGCATATGGGATAGCAGATTCTTTTACTGTGCTGATGGAAAGTCTTTTTTTATGGCTTAACACCTCGTCGATGTCATTAGAGGCAGAAAAGGAATGGCGGCAAGGAACGGGGAGGGATTCGGCTATGGCTTTAGCCATTATCCTGCAGTGATTTGGGGAAACCATGGTAAACCCGAATCTGGATGGCTGAACGGGGATTCGAACCGGTGGCCTGCCGAATACAAAGCCAGAGTATTACCGCTCACCCTCGACGCTCGGTGATAGAATTTAAACTGGACTTGCACGTAAAGATGTAAGTAGATGGTAATCTAAGACAACTAAATCAATTTACAAATAATATACGTCTTAAAATAAGACGAAAAGCGTTTGCCAAGAAAAGCATTTGTTTAGCTGCAATACGGAAGGCCAATTTTTTTTTTTTTTTAAAAAAAAAAACCTTCTCCAGATCCTAGTTCATTAGACTTGGACTTCCAGGTATGTAATTTGTTTGTGATTCCATATACTTAAACTCTGAGTTATCGCTTTTAGTAGCTGAACAATAAGCTCTCTTACTAGTCTTTCCGAAAAGTTCTTGACGTCAGCCATAACCGGAAAGGACAAATAATGACAAATAAATTTCCAAAATGTCTTGAAAAAGTGTAGACAGTGATGGCCATCAAATTCCACATTTCGTAATTTGCCGCTAGCACTGCCGTTTACAACAGGGGACTGACTTGAACATTACGGTCGGTTTTGATGGCAAGACTACTTGTTAATCCCATAGACGTATTTGTGACCGTAAAAGTTAAAATTTGTAGAATACCTTCCTTCCATTTTTTTAAAAAAATCCAGATTTCACCATATTCACTAGGAAGTTAAAGCTACCAAGAATCAAATTGTACACGGAGGGAAGAGACATCGAATAGCAAAAAAATTAAGTACCTTGGGCTGCGATTACACAAACAGCTGACGTGGAGGTCCCACATAGTTGCAACAAAGAAAAAAGCGAAAGCAAAACTTACCAACCTCTACCCAATCCTAAGAGGTGACGGTATAAGAACAGAAACCAAACTAATCATCTATCGTGCGATTGTCCAAACGACATTCCTATTCGGCTCAGAATTATGGAGCATGGCTGCCGACTGCCACATCAAAAAGCTGCAGGCACTGGAGAACAGAGCCCTCCGTGCTATTGTTGGTGCACCTCGATATCTACCAAATTGGAGAATCCGACAGGACTTCCACTTTGCCCCTCTAACAGAAACTATCAAACTAGCTTCGGATAAATTCTACTTCCGTTGCGAAAACTCACCATACCACGAAATTGCAGCAATAGGAAACGACCAAATAGAAGACCTACCCCCAAAACATCCCAAACAGACAATAAACAGACAATTTCCCTTTTGTCCCCCTGCCCTCCCCACCTCCAATAACTGTAAATAGGCCCCCCTCATCATGTAAATAGGACCCTAGCAAGCAAACATCGTAACTGTCAAACCTCCATTAGTCATAAGTAGAAATAGGTGTAGGAATAGGATTTACTAACGTTAGGCACTATCTAGGACCCTATAAAAAAAAAAAAAAAGTCCAATAGATTTAAGTAGGTATTAGTCTTCAAATTATCAACAAGCAAACTACCGAAACCAGGCTTTCAAGTACTTAGTTCATGACAAAAACATCTAGGCTCGTATCAAAATATAGATTTAGACATTAGCAACAGGATCCCTGGCGCTAAGGATGACATGCAGCCTATGTCTGCGACATATCATGCTCTGGCTCTGGTTGGGGAAGTTCCTAGGAGCGCCCTTGTACACACGTCTCTGGCAGTGCTGCCCACCTGTTCCCGCAGCCCACCCACGCAGCAGGTAGTGTGACTAAGGTAGCTGAGAGGACGCTGGACCGCAGCCAGGACGACTGTGCGGTCCGCCTGCTCTGATAATCACTTTGCCCGAGTCACTCGCTACGAGCGGGACTGGTTCTTTTATCACGCGACGGGTACAAAAAGTATTATTTCAGCGCCTCCTTAATTTTGAGTCTGCAACATCTAACGAACCATTATTCCCGCTAACCTTGATGATATCACTCTCCGAAAATTAAGAAAAGTAGAAATAAAAGACTAATTGCTGACATCTGAATAACTGAAATGTCTCAAGAATAATAAAACGCCCATACCATCGCATCTACCTTCCGATCTTCTGAAAGGCAAACACATCAGATACGTTCCGGGTGAGATATCTGCTGAAACCCTTGTAACATGATTGGTGACCGAGTGTGGTGGGTGAGCGGTTAACGCTCTGGCCTCGCATTCGGGAGGACGGCGGTTTGAATCCCCGTCCGGGCATCCAGATTTGGTTTTTCAAAGGTTTTTCCAGGTGAATACCGGGATGCTTCCTTCAAAGGGTCATGGCCGAATTCCGTCCCATCCCGCCTCTAATGACCTCGACGTCGACGTCGACGAGACATTATGAGGAGATACATGAAACAGAATTGAAAAAAAATTAGAAAAAACCTACTGAAATGTGTCTAAACATTTAAATAAGAGGACAAGAATAACAAAATGGAAGCAACGGGAGACAAATTAGAAACAAGCTTAGCCAGGTAAAACTTGCATTTAATTAAAAGGAAGACCTCCTAACCAGAAATAATATGAGTTGGAATATAATAAAAATATTGCAGAATACATTTTTTTCGATTTATGTTCTGTATGGATGTGAAACATGAACTATAAACACTGAAAGGTGAGGAATACTAATTTCGTCTGAAAAAAATCAGCTGTTATGAGATAAGTGGATAAACAAATAAAAAGTATTTTAGAGATTAGGGAAAGTAACGCACGGTGTTGTTACACAAATGAATGCGATACATGTACAGTTCTATTGCATTCGCACTGGTAGTTACTTTCATTACCAGGCGCCTTTTGGTATATAAAGTTCATATAAATACCTGTTTGATATATTCCACAGCTTACATGAAAATACAGTACAACACTAAACTGTAATTTAACGTTTAATTATAGTTTTGGTTGAAATTAAAACTGATCACTTAACACGCAATTTTAGACATGTGTATTCGAGTTACTGCATAAATCATAACCTGCTCCGTTGGCTCAGGTCGCTGAAGTATCACGATACTGTCAGCGCCTGACAAGTACCAAAGAGCTGAATTAAATAAAAAGTCTTTAAGCAGTGCGTATTCTGTGAGAGGATACGACACTGTTGATAGTGACACGTCCACCGCATGGGGAAGTTAAACTTGTGGGTGTCTTTCGGAAGAATAGGCCTGAATGGGTCGGCACAGAGGTTCCCCAACTACCTTGAGTCATATCTCATAAACAACACAAACTATGCACTGTTCACACAATCCATCGAGTCATTCACTATACGATAAAACTTAGAAAACTTTCAAACTTAGAAAACTTTCAAACTGGGAAAAGCAACGAGAAACTTCCCTCCTCCTCCCCAGTTTGATAGTAACTATCTACGGTCGGATATGGGGCACACTTAAACTTCTGACCTAAACTAGTCGTGCATGTATTTGTCATATGAGCCACCGCACCACTCAAGACCTTGAAGTGCAAGACCTTGAATTTGTGATGGTCAGGTGATGACAGCGAAAACACCAAACGCGAAAGTGTGAAAGTTGGTTTCGCGTACGAGTGTTGACTCTGGAAGACGAGTTAAACAACAGGAGCGGTGGCCAAGTCTCTGCCAAAACAGAGAAGGGAGATGACAGATATGGGTCTTTCCTAACTCGGTCACGCTTTCCGCGAATGCTATCAACATGACAAGGAAGGTTTCCTCGAATACAGAATACAGGTGAACCATTAAATGAGTAAATACGCTTTGGAAACTTTTATGTATATACGACTTTTGGTCTCTGCGACCTTTCAGCCACGGTGAAAAAGTAGAGGGATCACAGTTTTTTAATAATTTTTTAAAATATTCTTCTTTGCTGTCAGCTTTGCAAATAGAGCACAATTTATGAAATCTTGCTATACTTGTATCTTTGATATTTTCAAATCCGTAAATTACACAAATAAATTTTTAAAGCGTGCAAAATTACGTCAACAGGTCTTAAGTGCCCAGTACATTTCAAGTATTTGGCTAAATGCTCATTTGCGTTTTCCGAGTTCCTTAAAACATGAATATAATGGATGGCAACGACAGAAAAATGTATTAGAATTTCATAGGCTTGATAGAGAATGTATGACACAATTAGTGTTAGATGCTAGTATTAACGAAAGACATGAGAAACCGATGAAAATGACACAGGTAAATTGAAACATATCTTTCATAATAGTATTATTTGTTGTGTTATTCATTAAATATAAATGCATTATAGTTTTCAGAAGAAGAAGAGTATTCGAGCACTGATGAAGACTTTGCTGATAATAATGATGATTATAATGAAACAATCAATACTGATGAAGAACATATATATAATTGGTTCACCAAAATGAATTTTATTAAGTAATTTTATTTTTGTTTTAATTCATTTTTCTGTCCTTTATAAAGTACACAGAGGATACATAAAAAATATTTTATTTGTAGAAATATTTCAGATATCAACATTTTTCGTTTAATGTCGCATATATCAAAATTCTAAAAAAATAACTACCAATGAGAATATTTTAACTGCTCCAAAATCTTTTTAAACAACTGCATGCTTGCTCTGAGTCACGTGGTCTGGCGAGAGCCAATCGCACCGCAACACGTTTCAAATCAGCTGGCCGCCGATATACAATTCACTCATGCTATCGTATAACATTTCCGATCGCCTGGCAGGTATAAAGTCCCACCCAAATCGCCTGTCTTTCCAGAATCGTTTATTTCTAGGTGTAAATATTGTGTGTAAATCTCAGCATGCCTAAAATAAAATTTTCGAAATTTTAGAACTACCATTTTGAAACGGCTTGACGAAATTTTAAGCCCGACTAAATAATCTGGATATTTTTCATTTTAATATATACCAAATTTGTAGGTATTACAATTTCAAAATGTCTCAAGAACATTATTTTGTAATTAAAAATTTGCAAAGCTAAAAATTCAAAGGTTGAATAGGACCCACTACCCTTCAGTGAGGTCTTCGATTTTAAATTAAAAAATTACAAAGAAAGTGTTATACAAATTTTCACGGTGCCTCAAATACCTACACTAAATTTTTAACAGCTCTGGGACTGTTACCGCTTACCCTGCGCGCTTGGTATCTGTATGTATTTAGCGTTGTTTACCTTGGAAATAACCGTGAATTTGTTGGAATTTCACAATACAGATAACTCGTAAGATATTAATGCTGTGGTATTTGCCTTAAATGTCAGCATTACGTTTTAACGTTGCTAGATATGTTACTACGTGTGTGCAGAGATGATTAATAACATGAACAGATCAATCCTAACTATTAGGAATTTGCTTGGTACATTGAACTATTTACTATGCTCACTTTCGTGAGGTGCGTTGTAACTTCTATTTGCAATTTAAATTGTGGATGGACAAAAGTAGTTTACTTAATAATAGCTTACTACAAATCACTATTAAATTTGAGCCCATCTTTTTCAAGAACCAGATGACAGTAATAATAACTACTTCTATGAACCAAACTATATTGAAACGTAATATACAGTTATAACTTAAGTGATAGAACAATGAACGTCAGATTTCATTCTCCCTGAAAATTGTTCTTTATCTCCGTTCTAACACATCTTAAGAGTTAAGAAAGAAGAAGTAGAGGATGATGCTGACGATACATAATAACTGAAACTGTACAGTTGATCGGGTACCGCTTTCTAAAGATTCCATGTCCAGTTTTGTTTTGAATTCTTTATATTTTATGACATAAGTTTCAGCAGGTTCCGCCGTCTCTAACGAAATTTCCTCGCTCAGATTCCTACGAATGAAAACTTTCTCACCACATTATCCATAAAATGAAGTGGTTCTTTCAATTTTTACTTTCGTTTTTTTACTCCTAACTCATGTCTGTTCCGTTAACTCAATTTTTTTAGCCCCACAATCGTGTCCACCAGCTGACATGGGACAAGGTAGCTTGAATTCTGAGGGATGTAGAAATATGTATCATTCGGATTTGGCCGGCGGGATAGAGGAAATGGTGATGCACGATTCCTAAACTTCGCAGTGAGTAAGAAATGGTGGTAGTACTAATGGTGATTCTTATTTTAGATCTGAACGATAAAGTCCGAGGACTTAGTGATCATTTTCGGAATAATTGGCCTGAATGGGTCGGCACCGTTCTTCAATCTCTCTTCTTTCATCTGTCATCAACAATACTTTAAACACACAAAATCATCAAACATTCAAAAACACTTTCAAAAACTTTCACACTCGGGAAAACAATACCATACTAGTTACATCTCTCCTAGACGAAACAAAATTGGGATATGAAATCCTCCGCAGACACCGCCTACACCTGAATACCGGGTACGACAAAAACTTTGACGGTAGAGGAGTGGAGTGGTGTAATTCTGCAATGGCATATTAAGAGCCATCCCTGTATTCACAGAATTTTGGGAAACCATGTAAAACCGAAATCCAGATGGCTGGACGAGAATTTTAACCTGCGTCCTTCCAATTCAAAAGAAACATAACGAGCCAACCCCAGCCGAATCTTTGTATCAATTCCGTGACGGGTTAGTATGGGCTCTGACAAGCAGTCTCGAAACGAACGGCTCTTCTCTCAAGGAAATAAGGTGCGGCACAGATGCTTATGTTACCCGCGACTTCATACGCATGGACTTGAAATGTTATTGCTAGAATTGGATAAAGAAAAATGTAAGTTACGTAAAGGGTGTTACAAACAGCACGGAGTCGGAATAATATGACCAGGAAGCACTGAGGGCACCTTGTCATTCTATTTAGTCTAGTCTTTTTTCTCCTTCACGAGCATAAGATTCTTGGTTTCTAATCATTTTAGCTGATCGTGCTCTGTTAGAGCTACTCCGTAGGTTTGATTCATGACTGCTAATCGCATGTAAACAGAGGACAACGTATACTGATGCCAAAAACTTTTAGACAAACACAGAATAATTGTCTGGTTAGACGCAAATCAACGTCCAAACCATACGTTTTTATTATTATTATTATTTAATAGAGATTCATAATGCCGCGGGCAAGCACAGGGACAGGGTGCTATTGGCATCAAGTGCCTCTCCACCCAAAGGAAGTGGATAGGGTACTGGAACGGGAAGGAGTTCGGCCATGGCCAATTAGAGGAACTATCCCGGCATTCACCTGGAGTGATTTCGGGAAACCATGGGAGACCGAAATCAGGATGGTTGTATGATCAATCTTCGCCCATACCAAACAAAAAAGGCCGAATCACTAGACGTGATTGTCCTGACCGGTTTGCGACGTACTTGTCGCAGGATTTTAATCTCCCGAAGAAGTACCACCCGCTCCTAAAAATGCAGGTATTACTTTATCCGGTTCCGGTTCGGAAGTGACACCTTGGGGGAAGGTGTCACTGATGATATACAATAAATTGTGTGTGTGTTTGTGTACATGTAATTAATCAGTAGATCATACACAAAATGACTGGGAGAGAAACAAAGAGTGAGCTACCGATATAACATTACAGAGATTTACACACGCTACCCGCCTTTCTGTCACAGTTATGTTATATTTCGAAATTTAGTATCAAAATACGTTATTTATCTCGAAAATAGGGTCCTATGTCCTTGCTAATGATCCATAGTATTCCCTTATCAAATTTAATCAAGATCAGTTTATCAATTCAGTCGTAGAAACGTAACAAATAGACAGAGTTACTTTCGCTTTTATAATATTAGTGTAGTCTTAGCTCTTGCCGTTAGCCATTTGAATGCAAAGAGGGGAGATTAATTTTGGTGCAAAGCACCCTCTGCTAACGACATTTTTGTGAATGTTAACTAGGTTTCCAATGAGTTTTGTGGTTTAGCAGTGTTTGGGATTGGCGTAGTGGTTGGGTGTAGTAGTGTGGCTCGCTACTGCGGCAGCCGGCAAGTGGGTCAGAGCGAGCTCCGCTGGTCCAGGGCCGTGCGCGCGCACCGCAGCCTCCCTCCACGAGCAGATCAATACGGCTCTGCGCCGGGAGAGACGGCACAGCATCGATCTCCACAGACACTGCAGCTGGGACCCACGCCCCAAGCTGGTCACTGGCCCCTGCGAAGCGCCGCTTTAAGCCAAGCCACGCCACACTGCCCAGACCTCGAGTCTTCCATAGTGCAATCGATTATGACTGTGGAGAGCCATAAGGCATAGTGGTCAACCATCTCTCAGTTATGAATAGTTTATTTCGTATGGCACAAGGATACTAAGATAGGAATTATATTAAACTAGCTGATACCCGCGACTTCGTACGCGTGGATTAAGAATTTCTCTGCCAGAATTGAACATAGAACGTTGTTGGTAACAAAGGATTGGTCCCAAACAACACCGAGTAGAGATAATATGACAGGAAAGCTATCACTATATCATTCTATCGTCAAACCTGTCTCTTGAAAAGGATCAGTTTCCAACATACGTATTTCTGTTATCATTCGATAAGCTCTCTATATTTCGTGACTACAGCTGTTAATCATACCGGAAAAAAATGTCCTAGGCCTTTTCTACAGATTTTCTTGCCAAATTCCATCAATATCGGTATAGCCATTTAGTCGTCAAAACGTAACAATAAAGACAGAGACTGACTTCCGCATTTATAGTATTATTACTGCAGATCATACACACACACACACACTGACTGCGAATCACCCCTGAGGGTCATTATAACGTAAAACTGTGTACACCTACAGCATTGCAAGACTACCTACGATTTGCCTCGCATTGAACCCCTAAATTTGTGATATCTACAGTTTAACATTAAATCCAAATAACCGACGGTCCAAGCGTGACTCTTACGATCAAAAACAATTTTTAGAAATCTTAGCCTCCACGGAGATTTGAACCAGAGAGAACGATCCAACCAGCAGTAAGCAAGCGTTTTAGCCACTGAGCTACCAGATCGCTATATGAAAATGCGGTACAGAGACTTACACATCCTACGCGTCTGTTTATCGTCGTCAGTCATTTTTCGAAATTATAAGACAACATGTATTATTTAGACAGAAATTTTTTCATCCAAATGTAGACAGTATTTTTCTCCTTGTTTCAAAGGATAAGTGTGCAAACTTTCATCGAAATCGGATGAGAACTGTGGATTTGTATGAAGAACAAATAAACCAACAAACAAACATACATACATACATTCATCTCTATATGTATAGATTAGCCTCAAAGGCCGTCAAAAATGACGGATTGAACGAAATGTTCTTGCAAGTCATACAATTTATAGTACCTGGTCTAGATTGCATTTCAAATCAACCTCTAGATCCGCTAACATTGCCGCTAGATAATCAAAGCATCAATTACACGCGCGTCAATGCATTAACTGTATCGCATGTCAGTGACGTCATGCATCGCGATACAAACTTGACCCAAAATCCTTCAGAGTTCTTACATCTTTCTTTTTCGTGATTCAGAATCACGTTGCAACGTTTGAACGGCTGGCATAATTACATGTGGCTGAAATATGGCGTCAGTTACAGCAAGGGACATTGAAAATAATCTTAACAACTTACGATATGCCACATAATGTTAGCTTTAATCGTGATATGGGCCGCATTGATTCAAACAAAATAATTTGGCACTCATGAAAATAAATTATTTAATCAAAAAACTAATTACTTATACCCACCGCAGTAATGTCAAATATCAGTTGTCATTCTGACCCAGCCAAACTTTCAATCTAATCAAAACATCAGCTAATGTCGTTATCCTATACTTAAAACACTTATCTTTCGTATCTATATGATAAGAATTGATCAAAATAATCTACATTGAACGGATATAAATAAATAAATAGCTACTAATAGTATTAATACGTTAATATAAACGCAGTACATACTTTTCTTTCGCTGTTCTAGCAACTAATTTCTTCACAGATACTTAACTAAATAGAACTGTTATTAAATAAGCCTCTACTACCTGTATGCATTAATATCTTTGGTCGTTGTTAATCCAGCAGCCAAGGCTCTGGCTCCGAGTCGTTACAGCATGACAGTCACAGTGACCAAGATTAGTGTTTTATTATTATAGATATATTACAATAGATGGAATCAGACAGATTTTTCCACAGATTTATATCTAGAGATTTCAGCCCTTCAGTTGCCTCTTGAAGCTGCTGGATCGTTCCACTGAATCTCCTAATAGAGCATTCCGTGCTGACGTGATCGATAATTTGCTGATGGTTCCCACAGTGATTCTCTGCTATTCGGCACTTGTGTATTCACTAGTTGCATCTAATGTGGCCTAGGTATGTTGAATCTAGGAGGCTGTAGCGTCTTGGATTAGGACTAGTCTGGATTTGTTCCACTCAGCGCGCCATGCTTCGTTTATGTTGATTTTGGACCAGCATCTCACCAAACTTCCATGTCTAATACGTTTTTAGTTTGACGCATGGAGACCTGATGTACTGAATATTTTGGGTTTCTTAAATATTTTTGCCTTTCCTGTTCGCAGTTCTGAATAGTTCGAATGTTAGATAACCAATCGATAACTCACTCTATCGCATCCTCAAAATATTCCACTACTTCTGAGGAAAATAATATCTCTACTGTGAGACCTTCTCTGTACCTTCTAACAGAAATTCTTCAGAGTCAGAAGATCGAACCCTGAGGGTCTAATAGTGGTTAAGTTCATATTTCAGTCAGATCAGGTCACATGACCTTTACCTTTACCCTAAAAACCTATGTTTGTTATTTTTAGACTCTGTACAAAATATTTTGGAAATAATTCTAATTGGTCCAAAAATGATCAAACTCAAGTCTTTATGTTCATTGGCTAGGTAACAGCTTAGAACAAACTAAGAGAGGATATTTTTTTATGTTTTGTTTTGTTTTCCGTTCACTTTGTTGCCCCAGAACTAAATTCCAACTGACGTCTCCTACATTACTTGTCTCGCAGTTTCGTACAGCCATAGTTTTAGAATTACCATTTTAGGAAGCATTAGTGAAGAAGAATACTGTCTTCAAGCCGCCGACGCTTCCTAAACTTTCCATTCTGAAAGACGCAAATTCGAGTTCACCCTCGAGCATAGTTTTAGTCTTTTTTCCTGTAATGAATACTAAAACGCTCATGTTAGTAATTAGAATCATTGGAAGATCAAAGACGATTTGACGACGTGTACAAAGAGACCTAGTACGGTTGGAAAATACAAACAAAAGAAAATTGGTACTAGAGATTGTTTCAAAAAAGAAATGAGAGTGTTTAGTGCTTTGGCACTTGAATAATACACTGAAATAATATCCGGTACAGGTAATTCCCCGATGATTTCACGAACTCTCCACGGACTTAATACTTTGTTTTAAATCCAGTATTATTCATCAGTCAATTGTAGTCTCATCCGAAGAATACGATCGTGGTTTTTTACTAATTACTCAGAGTGACAAGTTTTAGCATTGGAGTAAGAAGAAATATTAAGAATCTTCTTTTTGTACGTGTGTGATATCTAGAATAGGTAAAGATGAAAATTATCTACTACACGACTGACCCGCTTTCACCTCATTTCCGATTATTGGACAGCATTTTCACTAGATCTATACTACTTATTCTGAGGAGAATCTTACGCGATTTGTTCAGAAAGGAATTCATTAACGACAATGTCTTATTCTATATAGCAGTCTCCGTAGCGACTGACAATATTTTCTAGATTTATTCCTGTTATAAGTTACAATGTCATCTGTAAACAAGTTGAATTATCAATGCAATCCAACAAGGGTATCGCTAATTAGAATACGAATTAACAGCAATCAGTTTATTTTGATTGAGATAATTTTTTCCTTCTGATTTTAGAGCTAGTCATCTTTAATGAGAGCCGTAATAGTATGGGTGATGGGGACGATAGGAAACAATAAGAAATTCTGCATTTCTTTTTGGAGGAGTAATCCCACCATTTTCTGGAATAATTTCGGAAAACTTTGGAGAACCAAAATCTGGATGTCGGGAAAGATATTTGAAACCGCGCTCTCCCTGATGTGAGTTATCCAAGGTGTGCACTTCACACACAACCGTCAAAGTATTAGGACAAATTGAAAGTGTTAAATTCTTTACACATTACTGTTAAAGATCTTGACAGATGGATGGTAACGTTCAGTGACATTCGGGAGGACATGGCTTCGATCCTCGGCACTCCTATCCAAATTTCAGTTTTCGTGTGTTCTCGACGTCACTCCTGGAAAATTCCAGGGTGATTATGTAGATCAAGGCCTATTTTCCCTCTTTTCCGTGGCACAACCTTCTCCAGATTATAATTTTCTTGTCGTCGACGATCCGAAAACCCCAATAAAAAATAAAAACTCCGTACTAACTTCATCAAGTCGAAGGTGTCAAAGTTACTCTGGCAATCACAGACATTATTTTAGTATGTTTCTTACTAAACTTTTGATTACTATTAAGTTTGGTGAAGAAATGTTTTGTTTTTGCTTAACTTCATATCCTTCATATTCGTTAAATGAGACAAAGAAACTCGTTTATATTAGTAAAACATAAGTAAATAATTATATTGAAAAATTGCTGTGATATAAACATCACAACTAGTTTTGTTTTGCTATCGATTGACGTATTCCAAAATTATGAATAAACTAACCTGCCTGACAACTGTTGTCATAGTGAAATAATTGCAACATTCTTCAAGCTTGCCAAGTATCATTTTTGTCTGAGGCAATTACAATTTTAATCTTAAGGTAGACCAATTTAAGTGACCAGCACCTCGATCTGAATCTCTCTCTTTCCGAATGACCGATGTGTCATTTCATTCGATATGTTTGTTTAGAGATCGCCCGCAAATAACCCTCAGATTTGCTTATCGATCCTTTTGTTTCCGACCTGAATTCCGAAGAGTTTTGTTTCCAGAGGAGTTGTGTTTTGAGTAGTAGCTACGGGATCCAGTTTGTATACGGTGAGTATCGTCACTTTAGTTCACATCGTTCAATATTGTGACTTCTACCATGTTCACTACAATGTATGATGATATTTTAAAATTCCTTGGCAAAGAACGCCCAAACGTTAATCGTACAGGAAAGTTTAAATATGAGCCACCGTTGACTTTAGTTTTTTAATATCCTCGACAATGCTCTTCTCCTATGCACTGTTTTACGCAACAAATTTAAGGCAGTACCTTCCCTTACAACAGCGTTTTTTAGAACTTGCTGATCAATAAATTATGTCCGGGCAATTTTTCGAAGGAGACATAAATTACAAGTATCGGGGCAGCACACTTTGCAGGGACAGTACAAAATAGTTATACGTAAACAACTGTATTTATTATACAGGTAAATGAAGAGTCGTACCATCAAACTGATGGAACAGGTGTACAAGAAACTTGTTCAGACATTCAGCTGGGGTGATTATTGTAGTACCCAACATTATCGGTATCAAATTCAGCAGTTGGAGGAGATGCAAAGGAGGCCAGCTACATTTGCATTATAAAATTACCGTTGAACACACTCAGCAATTACTATTACTATTACTCCGCGATTCACTAAAAGTGTTTGGCGGAGGGTGCATTGCACCTATCAGGAAAGGTAATGGCTTGGAAGGGATATACGGGATATGGCAGGTGGCGCCGATGGGCTTTTGTGAGGAACCATCCCAGAATTCGCCTGGAGCGATCTAGGGAAACCATGATCCGTTAAGGGGTTGGATATGAGGTCATTGGAAGACAAAAGGTGGGTAGAGATAGTAGAATGCATCCGTTACCAAAGGGGGCTGCAGAAATATTAGAGTAAGAATCAGGAGCAATATGTAGAAGTTAAGATATTATGATGACCATATACGAGGATTAAAAATAAAATTCTGACAAAGCTTAAGAAAGTTTGCATCAGAGCAATGTGTTACTGTAACAATATGTGTGGTGTACAAATTCCGCAACTATCAACGTATTTTATTAATTTATGTTAATGGTTTTAAGCTACACCGATGTTGAGATCATTACAGGTGGGAATGGGCTGGAGCAAGGAATGAGAAGAAATTTTATCATGGCCTTTCGAAGCACATAATCTCCCATTGGCCTGTAAAATTTCGAGAACCATGGAAACACCGAAATCTGGATGACCGATTGCGGATTTGAACTCATGTCCTCCCGAATTGCAGCCTTGAACGTTACCACTCACTCGCCGGGCTCGGTGTATTTTATTAATAAGCAAACAGCGCTTTCGATTTGACCGAATGAACTGACACCAATTGCGGTATCGCTTTACATAAATGTGAAATTCAGAGTGAATATTCAAAATGCGAGAATAGATAAATCAATAAACAGTATAATTTTAAATCTTCAATTTAAACAGCATTAGTAACGTTGTTATGCTGAAAACGTAACTGCAAACTGATAAACCTATTCAGTGATAAAGAGAGAATGAAACATTATACAAGTTTTTGTTTCCGTTAGATTAGTTACTATTAATCAAGAAGCAATCAATTGATTCCATTTGGAAGTTTATCATCTTATATAGCACCTTTGCACAAATAGTTCGATACATTTGCCAGCTACCTGTGAAGGAGAAATTAAAACATTAAGAACAAGCGAAATTAGGCCAATGCTTGATACTTTCGAAATAATGATAATTCCGTATGGCCGTAATGACCTGGTGACAGGGTTTCTATTGGCTACGCAATCGACTCCTGTCGTAGCCACTTTAACTTAACCTGGTAATCCTACCGGGTACAGGGGACCTGCAGTTTAACATGGAATTCGAACCACGGAAGCGTTATGGCGTATTTCACACTACATAGTCGACTACGCTGTGCCAGAGGTGTAGGTCGGGTTAAGGGCATATGAAAATCCCCACCGCAACAGGATTCGAACCGGAGACCTTCCGATCTCCAGTCTAATAACCACTGATCAATCAGATCGAAAATTCATAACTATGAATCCTTCCTCAATATATGTACGAGATTGTACATAGTTTCTGACATTCACAATATGCGCGCTGTTTCACTGCATTATGTGTTGCAGAAAGGACTGCATTTCTACTTCTAGATCCATACTTGGTAATTCATAAATTTTGTGGGTGTCAGAGAGTGTTTCTCACCAGAACTATTCTTTACTCTGCGCATTTCAATTCCGAATGACATGAGGGAAGAAAGAGTAGTGTAAACATCAACGTGACATTTTATTTCTGTAATCTTGAGGAGCGTCCATAAACTACGAGTCTCGATCCTTGTTGGGGGGAGGGGTGGTAGAGAGAGTTTGGTATGAAGCTACACTGGGCTTCGTGGGGGGGGGGGGGGGAGTTGTTCGAACCAAGCCACGTAGCTTTCGGACTTTAGGAATACTACAAAGAAATAAAATTGAAGCATTTGAAATGTGGTGCTACAGAGGAATGCTGAAAACTAAGTGGACAGAAAAAGTACGAATTGAACGAGTTTTGGAATTGATCTCTGAGGAAAGAAGTTTGCGGAAGAAGGTTACAGAAAGAAGCGACAGGCTGCTGCGTCATATTTTGAGACATGCTGGATTGGTTAATTTGTTAGTGAAGGGAACAGTCGAAGGTAAGAACCGTAGAGGAAGACAGAGATTAGAATATAGAAGCAGATAATTGAGGACGTGAATTGTAGAGGTTCCAGTCCAAAGACTGATGACAGCAAAAAAAAAAAAAAAAAATATATCAGAGTTAAAATAAGGTTCAGAACACAAACAACCTGTGGATATTTATTTCTGTCAATTAATTATCGCCATATGCCATATTGTATATAGCAACAGCGCTGCACGTGCACATTACTTGAAGTCGTAACGCTGGGTTACGCGCTGCTGGAGCATTTGAACTAACCGACATGCGATGACGTATTATGATTCGAAAAACATTATACATGCCGAACCTACAATCAAATTCGTTTACAGGCATCACCCTGGTTTTTCTAAGACAGTGAAATTTCGTATTATTTTGATGATTCGATATAAAGCTGTTTTGATTAGGATCGACATGTGTGACCACCCGCTCGTTGATAAAATAATTCTAATTTTGTTCTGTCATGTGTAATTCAGTGCAACTTTAATTACAGCATTCTCTGAAGTTTTATTTGAAGTGTAAATTTTTATGTGGAGTGGCGCTGTATAATAAACTTTACGAGGCTTACCGAAAATGTTTTTCCAACGAGTTTTCACTATGTAAAGAGTTATATAAATCTTTACGCTGTTCAAAGAATCATTCCGTGGTAATGTAGAAAGAAAGGTGACCAAACTGCACCAAAAGAAAATAAAAAAGACAGCTCGTCTTAGAGTTTTTATACGGCAGGTATAGTTTGATCAATTTTATCAATTTATGAACAATTATGAATGAGATAAGGAGAAAGGGATCCCCGACCGTACTTTACAAAGAGGTTTGTCCCAGTAATTTGTCATTTGCAGCAGCGGCTGTATTTATAATAATAGAGAAGTAAATAATACACATTTCAGTTCATTAGATACGCAATAATTTTAACGATAATCTTTCAAAACAAAACAGTAGTCTCCTGGAATTAATAAGGTAAAAAGCTTCGTGCCTCACGGGTGTGGGAGGAGGGGTGGAGGGTGTATCGAGGCAAAAGCCTCGTCAAGTTACGTGGGGAGGAGAGGGGGTCCAAGGAAGACCAAAATGATACCACGTAGTTTATGAACGCTCCCTTATCTCTCCTATCATTACTAACTAAATAGGATGGCGGTCGAAGTATAAATCGCTCTCGTAAACAAAAGAAGTTGTTCGCAAATTCTTCAACAAATCCAAACTAAACCTACGTCGTTTGCCAGGTAATCCCAGCCAAATCTATGTATCAATTCAGTGACGCTACCGTGAGGAGTGTGGTAGGGACGAATCTAGCGGCTCTTCTCTATACTTTCTCTATCGTGTAAATCAGTCCCTTGCGATACCTTATTATAACGCATGCGAACTTAATTATTATCAAACTCATTTTATTTTATTTAAACTGTAATAAGGTTCAAGAGGTCCAGCCAGTATAGCTGCGGGCGTTGAAGCGCCACCACTCTGTATAGGGCAAACACAACGGCCCAGGTTCAAATCCGGGGCAGCGAGGTAATAATCAGTCATTGAAGCAAAAGACGTGATTGGTGCTTCACATCCTTAAAACTAGATGACATTTCCCTAACCCTAAGGAGGCTCCATCATTCATTATTGAATTGACTGGGAGGTAAAAAAGTTTCAATAAGAGATATGATGTGAACAGTACCTTCCAGTTCTATAAGGCATACCCTCCTCTTTTGCCAGAGTTTCTAAGATATCTTAAAGATTTCTTGATTGATTGGCTGGCTCGAGCCTCGCTGATAGAAGGAATTTTCAACGTTCGGGTCTTCGCCAGAAGCGTAAAGAGAAGTGGCGGTGTGCGATTCCTAATTACCAGATGTATAACAAAACTGTGAGTTAAATCACAAGCCACAGTGCTAGCGGATTGAAGGTATACGGCGATGATAGTCCATCGCATTGACATGATAATAAACTTGGAGGCCCCTTGACGGCTTTTGGATGCTTGAATTGAACCAAGCGAGGTGGGTGAGTGGCTTCTCATTCCGGAGGTCGCGGGCTCGAATTCCCGCTCAACCATCCATATTTCGGTTTTCCATCTTTTCTGGAATTCACTCCAGGCGAATGTCATGATGGTTCTTTCAAAAGGCCATGGCTGAATTAACTTAAGTGAGGCATAGTATTCATTAACTCTACGAGTTTTTAAAGATTTTTGTTATAGATCTCGCGGTTATTCTCTGAGACTCCAGTATTAGCTTCTCTGGTTGGTCGGCTAATTGCTAATTCAAAGATCAGATGCAGTTCAGTGAAGTTTTTAAACAAGTTTACATCGATATCCGTCGTTCCAAATAACTAAATTATTTATTCAAAGAGAAGAGAGAATATTTCATGGCTGAATCAGTTTATTTGTGGGCCAGATTACTGATAAAATGGTCACATTGCTTCAACATTAAGACAGTTCGGATTAACATCACTAGAAAAATTCTAGGAATTTTAGAAATATTAGAAGGAGTTTTTATATATAACAGGGAACAACTGTTTAGATTTCAGAGTTGGAGAACCAGTATTATATTTTTATATATACCTAGTGAAACCAGCAAGGTGGGATCTTCTGCGATATTGTAATGATAGGTTTGGTGTGTTTGTTCATAAAGGATCGTGTTGTACTAATCCTCTCTAGTGGATTAAATAAGCAAATACAATTTACAAAAATCATGTTTGTTGATATTACTTTACGACAAAACTGTCATATGCGCGTGAAAGTGACAACGGGCGGGACAGGTAAGGTCCCGACCAACTGCTCGGATGATGTGACGATTATATGCTCAATTTACAAGGCTTAATATAAGAGCAGGGTCTCCCAGCTCGTTAGCATTACAACAGAATATCCTTTCCTAAACCCACCTTACGAGAATTTACAAACTGTATTCCACTGCATTGAATTGTTTGGAATGATAAAAAGTAATGTAGACAAACACAAGATAGAAAACTGGAATTTGTTTGCCTAATAGCCTTGTGCCACACGTAATAGTTACGCATAGTAGGAAAGATTGAGCGATACTGAATAGCGAATAAGAAATGAGGAACATGTATGTATGTTTTTTTGGTCCCACAAGGACCAATTTTTTTAGGTTTTTTTTTTAAATTTAAATATGGACTTCGGTCTTTGCGGCCATTTAGCCAGCTCCAGTTTGTTTTTGTACCAACTGCTGTAGCAGGCTTTAATTATGATATTGTGGACACTACAGTGATGACAGCACAAGACGAACTCAACACTCAATTAAAACCAACCACCCCGAGCCGGACTCGAACCGGTGCCCCTTGCAATGCGAAGCCAGTGCGCTAGCCCCTATACTGCCAGGGCCGGTTAGGACCAAGTTAAGCCGTTGATTAGGTTTGAATTTGTTGAGTATGTGTACACATCAGTGTTACAACTAGTGTTGTTAGCTCTAGGAAGCTTTCTGGCGTACTTCACATTACTCAGTAAGGTGTGCCAGAGGTGAAGGTCGGGTTAAGTGCTTATAAAAATCTCCTCTGAGACAGGGATTCAAACCGGGGACTTTCGATCTCCATTCAGATACATTAATCGCTGAGCCAGCAGGCCGCTCTTAATTAGGAACATATTACTAATAATTGTTGTCAAACATTTGTTATGTTTTCAGCCAATTACCAATCGAGAACAACTCCAGGACGAGACGACAGGTGGTAATAGAGGACGTCAGCGGCTGCGATACAAGAAACGGAAGATACATGTAATTATATTCCGGCGGCCATTCTAGTTGAGCTTACTTTTGGAAGCGAGACGCTTCACCTTCACTGAGGTAGCTGGTCCAGTTGAGCTGACCTCCATTACCAGTCGAGCAACTTATCACCCGACTGCCTTACCGAACGGGCTTGTAGTTCGGCACTTAAGAATGAGTTGTTTCTGACATGTTGGCACCTCTAATAGCGTGTCTGACAGTCGTAGCACCTGGTATGAGTAGTGCATTATTACGCCGTTATATACATCAACTCGTGATGGTCCAACGAGAAGCATGTTTCAGTCAAGATTGACTGCAATCTGTCCACGCAACACAACGAACATTGTAATATCATCATCCTAATAATGTATCTGCCGTGACCGAAGGAAACGGAACGTGGTGATGAAAACCACACGGGAATATATTTTATGTTCTATCATAGTTAGTGAGTTAAAGTCATTCATTTTTATGCAAAAAGATCTACTGGGTATTGTTGAATAATTAAAATCATATCGTGTGTGTGTTTTTCTTTATTTCATGTTTATATCATTTCTGTGTTATTAGCTTATCAATTAAGCAATCAATAAATTTATCGGAATATTAAATTCTGGGTTAATAAAACTCTAATAATCTCTTAACTTCATTTGGTCTCTAATTAGTAAAAAGTAACGTCATCCCTCATATCCACTGTATTTATTAAATCCATTGATTTAGGTAAAACGGATTATTTTAATAGGAAGTATTTACCATTGCGCCCACTTTATTTTAGTAACTTGCTTAAAGAAGTCAAGCGGTAAAATTGTTAATAACAGATTCACAAGGAATAATTAATACTGTTTCAGAAATGAACAAGAGATACTCAACACTGTTAAATGTAAATGATAAAAATTATTGTTCTAGAAAAATTGATTTATTTAAAATATACCAAGAATCTTTGCAGATCCATTTATTTGAGTTTCAGGAATTTTTATAACCTGAACCGAGGCAGTGAGAACAGTCTCCGGAGGACGGCGGTTCGAATCCCCGTCCGAGCATCCAGATTTGGGTTTTCCATGGTTTCCCAAATCAGTCCAGGCAAATGCCGGGATGCTTCCTTCAAAAGTCCATGGCAGAATTCCTTCCCATTCTGTATCCCCCATCCGTTCCCGTCTCTAAAGACCTCGCTGTTAGAGAGACGCTAAGCAGATAAAAAATAAATAAAAAAAAACATCCTACGAGATAACAATATCTGTCACCTACGAAATGAACGAGTTTTGGAAATGATGGGTGAGAAAAGAAGTTTGTGGAAGAAGCTTACAGGCTGGTAGGCCATATTTCGAGACATGCTGGATTGGTTAATTTGTTAGTGGAGGAAACAGCTGAAGATAAGAACTGTAGAGGAATACAGAGATCAGAATATATGAAGCAGATAATTGAGGACTTGGGTTGTGAAGGGTATGTAGAGACGAAGAGGTTAGCACAAGATAGGAAGGGATGGAGGATTGCATCAAACCAGTCAAAAGATTGATGGCAGCAAAAAAAGAGATGTGATGGTTGTCTCCGGATGCGATTTGGTTTGGCATTAATCATGGCTCTGTGTCTTGACTTTACAATGTATTCAGTCATAATGCTTGGTTGTATTTTCCTGTTTGATCTGATTCACACCGGTGTATCCTTACACTGTCAGACTTTCTCTCAGGCTGCACAGTAATCTCATTAAACTGTCTTGGGCCAAAGAGGCTGGATTTGATACACAGACTGGTGTGTTGTTGAGTGGTGGCCATTGTTCCATTCAGTAAGTTTTGTGTTTCCAGTTGTGGCGGCCACTATTTCGGGACATGTGCGTCTCACCGCAGCGGCCACATATTTTGACAGGCCCTCGTTGTGTTTACACCGCTGGCGTAGTAAATACCGAACAGGGCGCGGAGAGTTTTATTTTATACGCGCGTAAAAACGCGAGCGCGCGTTGCCTGCTAATGCAACCACAAATACACAAAGGAAGCACTTCCAGACAAACAAATACGGCGCGGAAGATGGTGGCGCGCTCTGGTGACGGCCTTTGTGAAATACGAGCCGTAAAGAACTCGGTTCCCGTACCCGCCATGTAGAGTTGCCTTCACGCTTCAGCTTCAACAGGGGCACCACCGTAGGAGGAAACATTCTGCATTGCTTCGCTGCGTTTAAAGGTAGCGGCTGTGGAAGTGACACAGCGCTTAGGTATTTTCCACATCTTGATGTCGGCAAAATTGTATCTGCGATCTCACAGTTACGAATGATAGAAGACAAGTCGCTCACTGCCTACCTCGAGGAACATGGATGGTACTTCAAACGAGTTCTAGGAACCATTAAATGGCAACATGTGGGTTTCCAAGCCATTTACTTGTTTTGTTTTACCCACCTGTCATACCTTTATAAATTCTCAACTATTAAAGTTAGAAATTCCTAACTGCTACTTTAGTTCCTTCTAACTGTAACAAGAATTGTAATGTAAATTCCTGAAAAGTAATAGGGCTTTTGAAATTAATTATAGGGGTGTAGCGGAGTGCAGAAGGGAAAGATATGTTTTGATTAACTTCATAGATATCGAATAATAGTTGCTAACCCACATACTCACAAAATATTAGTTAGTTTTTTATTATTATTTCACGATTTGCACGAGTCCCCCCATCCCAGTGCGACTCTTTGCACTAAGGCGATACACACTGAATCAGTTTTCCACAATTAGCAAGGTGAATGTCCGGACGGTACCCAACCTATGCTTCATAAACTACACATTACACAAACAAGCAATACACTTGGTACACACGGAACATAGTTACATGTTTCGCAGACAGATGGCAACAAGTCCGCCAAATCCCAAACACTTCGCATCCTGAAAAAGCCGCTCCTGCAATAGCGGGATAACAACAAGTAAGAACAAGATTTACACGAGTTTTTCACGAGAGGCCATGAAAATCTAAGACTCCACATTCATTTCCAAAGGTACTGATTCGAAAATTCATTCAAAGTTTTCAGTTATCCGTAGTTTTCAACAGATAATAGTTAAACTGTAGTGATTTTTCTGAAGTTCTTCTTTTTTGCAAAATAGGTAAATCACATATATTATTCGATACAGAAATTATTGAATAAGTTATCAAATATCTCATTAACAAATTTTCAAACAAAGTTTTAATTTTTTTCAAAGACCCAGAGCACTTTTTTTTAACTGATTTGTGTCAGTTTTATTTACATATGCCATTTGAAGGACAATTTCGTAAAGTGTATAATGGATTCAATTTAATGATTTCTTGTCAATTTTTTTTTTAAAGAAGGTATTACAAATTGATTCTTTTAGTCAATACATAACTCGCACTTGGCCAATTATTTATTATTTTTGTTTCTTTGGTTTTTAATATTCTCTTTGCTTCTTGGCGTTTCGTTTATTTTCTTCAAGCGTCGTAACAAGTAGAGAAGATACTTGTGTTTTAGATAAAGAAACTGTCGGGTTTTTTAAGGGAATATCTACTGCTGAAGATTTTCACAAAAACAATGCCTGAAGTGTTCGGGAAATCATGGAGAACCGAAACCAGGATGGCTGGACGGGGTTTTGAGAATGTGTCCTCCTGAAAGCCATTCTCCTTGAGAACATCATTTTCACAAATGGAGAAACAGTGAGGAAATTTTCTCCTTGTTGAAGAAGTACGAAAGACAAAAGTCATGTGAGAACCACAGAACATTTAATGAAACCCCAAAATTCAGATATTAGAAAAATAAAGTCCCAATGATATGCATATAATGGAAGATTTGCTATGAATTACGGCAAATATAGTGCATTATCTACTATACAGCAAAATTTCAAGACATTGACGCTACTAAACAAAACGAGAAAAAAACAGCAAAAAAAGAAGAAATATGTAATCCTCCTTACGTTCATACATAAAGACAAAAATATTTACAATGCAATTTCCATCACAGAATATTCAAAGTCACATCGCTTCGAATTTGTGTTTTTCTTCTCTTCGATAGTCATAGTAATCTTATTTCGTTCTTAACTCATTCTAAACTCAACTTTTCTCATAGCAGGAGCTATACAAGAATCTAATTGAAACTAGTTTATGCAAATCAAACACAGAATGACTTCAGAGGTAATTTAAAGCTACTCTTCCAGAATTCGAATACAAAAAGCAGTTACTCCGAGTCAGTGTTTCCGAAAGATAACAGCATCGCGCTTTACAATCAACAGCACATGAAAACAAATATTCCCTGATCTATTGCCCTTCGGGTAATGTTATGAAACATTGTAATATTCTGGAACAAGTAGTTTAAGCGCTCATTTTAAAAATGAATTCGGATGGTTGCTTAGTTTGGTCGCTTCATTTAAGAAAAATATATATTGGGACAACACAAAAATTATGGCTTCGTGGTAAGAAAAGTCCGGAATGTAATATGAAGCCTACGATCGTAGATATTTTATTTTTCCTTTGTGATGTCAGAGAATCTAATGAATCGCTTGGACCATAATGGCACAGAAACGCATACCGCCAAGAATTTCACCGTACAGTGCTAATTTGAATGTAGAGTTGAACACCAGTACGAGAGAACCAGAAGAGATAATATCTGGAGAGCTTTTGTCTACCTGGCACTCCATAGTCACGCAACACGCAAGCATCTCGACAGAGTAGTGCACAAATATAAAGCTGTACTGCCTAGGGCCTGGAACATATTTGAATTCTCTGTTATTTTTAAAGGGGAATTACTGCAGCAATGATTTTTAGAGCTGATTTCCAGTACCTGACAAGTTTTACTCAATTCATTTAATTCTTCTGGATACGTAACTGCAAATAAACAGAGCAATAATTTTTAAACACTAACGAAAATTCACGTTTTAGTAATAACTGAACCTATTTTTACTATTTCCAACATCGCGTTTGCCCAACTGAGATGATTATTTGTCAGAAGAGAAACTAATCAATAGATTTTTGTTCCTTTTATTAATCCTGGATTCGGTTACCTCTTACTAATTTTGTTACTACTTCCTTATTAATTATTTGTTATTTTTTCACTCTTCGTCACCTGTAACCTGGCCAGAATCACTGCTCTTTACGAGTAGGCGCTAGTTGAAACGCTTCTAATGCCATATACAACTTGAAATAATGACAAGTTATCAAGCAAACGCCGCCTTCATCACAAGAAAGATAACTCTCGTCTGAGTCCGGGTCTCGAGTCCTTAAAAGTTCTCCAATACGTTGCGATCTTGGCCTTCGCAGTTTGTCGATAATACCCACGAGCCAGCTGACTCCCCGACTAGTTGTGTCCGGATATTCTCCGTTTCACGAAAGTCGACTGGGAGATCGTCGTCGGCGTGTACCTGTTCTACGCACTCACCTTCAACCACAACAATATCGTCGTCCCAATGGAAAGACATGCGTTTTCCCTCTGTTTACGACCATCCTTCACTCAGTCCAGCGATACCGACGTAAAGAACCACTGAAGCTCTTGGCCAGAAAACAATCAGTTACTGTTCAGTTACTTTTCTGGTACCCCGAATTCGAATTCAGCCTTAAATTTGTTCAGTCATTATTATTTTTTTCCATTTTGAATTGCAATTGATAAATATAAAGATTCACTCAATTAAAAACTTGATTAAATCAATGAATGTTCACATTATTAAATCTTTTAATATTAATGAGAACATCACCTTTGTTTCCAAAGATAATTACAGGAAATAATAATTAATTGAAAATTGTATTTCCATCTAGTAGAAACTGGTTGTCTGCTGTTTAGTCTCCTGCGGAAACTGAATAATGCTATTAAGTGCAATGTCAGGTCCAAAGTATATCCAAGCCAGATCTCCAGCAAAAGCTACAAAGGATATGTCTTCGGTCATACGAGGAAGTCTCGGCCACCACCAAGGAAGAAATAATATCCAGCCCCCAGTCGACAGCTTCTCATCACCGAAAAAGTGGATCCTACATGAATGTACAATTTTGTCGTTTGTCACTTTGTGTTGTCTCGGCAAACTTACATTCTGAGTTTGTAAAATAACTTATTTTACAATATATTTTTGAAATATAAGTTCTGATGACGAGATCTCAGTTCACAATCACCACTTATTTTTTTTATGCTTTGACCATGTTTGAAAGCTATCGGAACTTCATAAAACAAAGTAAATTATTCAGGGATAAGTTTTTGAGTCGGTCGCCTGGTTTGGTGGGGGAGGGAATGATTTATCAAAGTTACTTACTGCACAATACACACTTCAAGTATATAGACACAAGAACACTTTTTATTGCACAGCTATAAGTTGTTACATTCCGACCACCGAATCATATTTATTATTTTCTTGTACTGAATAGTATACAAGGATCACCCTGAATAATAATTGCCGAAGATTGGCAAGTTCTTAGCGAGTGAGAACTTTCTTTCAATCAACACAAATGAAACAACCAGATATTTCTTTTTCTACATTAGTGAACGACCTACGTAACTAACAATGTTTTTAAGAGTATATAAAGTTCATTAGTCACTTAACCGACGCGGTAGACTTTCTCAACAAGCGGTGACACTTTTCTGTTAGGCACAATCTTTCTTCCCGCGCACTCATTTACTGTAACAGTTCGTGCGCCATAACACATACGACTGTCTTTAAATGTACACGAATGTCACTGGGGACTTTACCGACGCGGTAGCTCTTCAAAAGGTTTTTATCAACAAGCGGACACTTTTCAGATCGGTACGATCATTTCTTCCCGCACACACTTTTGCTGTAACAACTCGCGCGCTATAACACATACACTCTGCTACTGATACTACTACTAGATCGTTGAAGTCGATAATCGACCTTACACTCGCTACTCGATCTTTGCATCAAAATTGATAGGTGCGTTAACTATCGTAATGTGACAAGTTACGCTTCGGAAAAGTTGCCCTCTATGAACAATATTGTTTTTGATAGTTTTCTTAGCCCATAGCTTGTATTTTTTATTAAATAATATTATTATCTCATTTCACAGTCAGTCTTCTGATCGTTTGTGTTGCAATCTGTGAGTTTTCTCTGTTTTTGTATATGTTAGCTCCAAAATCCTTTTCCTTAGCGGCACCTACACAGTAATTGTCTAAGTACTATACGTACCATATACGTCAAGGACGTCATACCGCGAAGACAACAAAGTATTGTCAACACTAAATAAAAATATTTCCTAACGCTTGAGGAGTGGTAATTAAAAGAAACAGAGATCCTACTGGATCACGCTCTTAAGTGCTGTACGTTTACAGAAGCGAGAATCAGATACTTCGTCGCCCGAACTGCTGTCAAAACTGGAAGTTCAATAGTTCACTAGTATAATGCACACACTTCAGTATCACTGCCGCCATTAGACTAGGATAGCAAATGAAAACTTACGACCGAGCGTGGTGGGTGAGTGGTTAACGCTCTGACGTTACATTCGGGAGGACGGTGGTTCGATTCCCTGTCCGGGCATCCATATTTGGGTTTTCCATGGTTTCCCCAGATCGCTGCAAGTGAACGCCAGGATACTTCCTTCAAAAGGCCATGGCCGAATTCCTTCCCATTCCTTCTCCCCAGTCCCATCCCGCATCTAATAACCTTAGCCGTCAACGAGGCTTAAAGCAATAAGTAAAAAAATAAAAAAATAAAACTTAGGTGAGTGGTTAACGCTCTGGCCTCACATTCGGGAAGACGGCGGTTCGAATCCCTGCCCGGGCATTCAGATTTGGGTTTTCCATGCTTTCCTCAAATCACTCGAGGTGAACGCCGGGATGCTTCCTTCAAAAGGCCGTGGCCGAATTCCTTCCCGTTCCTTGTCCCCAGTCACATCCCGCCTTAAATAACATCTACGTCGACGAGGCGTAAAGCCATAAGTAAAAAAGAAAAGAAAACTCACGTCTCCCGGTTCACTTAGTGCAGACATTAAAACTGTCGCAACAAGTTGCCCCTCCTCTTCCTGCCACCGCCAGCTGCGGCGTCTCCATTGTGCAGCCGTGTAATCACGCCGCCGTATTTGCGTAAGCGACCCTGTTTCAAGCAATCAAGCATCAATTTTCCCGAGCACAAAGAATGGAGGCGGCCTTGTACGGCAAGCGGCAGGCGCCGTCCCTTTTCGGGCTGTCTTATTGTCTCCCGAAGACTGGTAATAAATCCCGAGCAACGCAGGCCAGGTGGCTGGGTCCTCTCCCAGCACACCCTGCAGCTCAGCTCCGACTTCATACAACGGTAACATCTAACTGTAAACGAAATGTAATTTCGGTGTAGCATTCCGGAGAACACTGCGTTCACGAAGGCAGGTAAGGTAAAAGGTAAAGCCGTATTCTCGTAGGATTAGCGGTGGTAGAGTTCCACATTCCTTTTTCCTGACCGTAGGCACTAGAGCGGACGTGCCGTGGTCAGCGACACCGTCCGGTCCTTTTTCTTTAACTTCCCGCGGAGTTTCCTTCAGGGTACTCTTTTGATGGCAGGCTGAGTGAGGCTGGGGGACCGTTTCGGACGTTCAGCTTCGAGGAAAAATCCTCGTCTTCGTCGGGGATGGAACCAAAGTCAGGTACATGAAGAACCGTTAAAATTTAGAAGTACAATATTTGGGTGGATCATTTCTTTTTATAAAAATACCTGTCCCAAGCATTCTAAGAAATGTGGATTCGTTGTAATCGCCATGTCATAAGAAGAATTTTTTTTTACATTATGGAACAAAATTGAATACTCCGCAGGAGAAGACAATTATAAACACTGAAAGATCAGAGATGTCTCTGGTAATCGAAGATAAAAATTTAAAAATAAACTGACGTCGCGGGAATTAATTACGTAAGGTGTTGTTTTCTTAAATTTTGACCACACTCCCCCTCGATAATATTTAGTGAGACCTGGTGGGACACTCACCCCTACCCCCTCTCACCCCCTCCCTTAACGTGAGACTGATCTCGTAATTTCGAAGACTGGTCTTTGAAGGGCTACAGTCTGAAATAAAATGTTGAGATTTTTATTGACCAGCCCCCTCTTCCCATTAAATGGGATTTGGTGAGATTTTCCCCGACCCCCACTCCCTCACGTCCACTCACGTAATTAATGGACGCTTTCTGAGATCAACTTAAACGCTATCGGTAAATTTGGGAGATAATCGATTTCGATGGTCTCGTTTACCATGCCGATGTTTGCTTACCAAGTATTATTAGTTAGTGACACAGGATTTGTTCCTCTCTCAAAGAATTTTAATGCAGAGGATAAACTAAGTGAAATAGTTGATCATCCACGAAAACTCAAATCTGGATGGCCGTACCGGTTATGTAACAGTCCCAAATGCATGACCTGAGAGTTGCCTTTCATCTATCACAAGCGGTAAATACTCCTAGTAATGCGTTATTATTTTTCAGAGTTGTTCTATTATTTTCTGCTTATAACCCTGAATAAGATGAACACTGACTCCAAAAACTTTAATGTAATGCAGGGCTTCGTACTGCGTAGCTGTTCCAAACATTGGAAGGCAGATCGTATTTTAAAATAATTTTAAAACCACCGTGATTACTAAAATTTTTGTGCCACAATCACACATGATTTTGACTAACCATCCCTGAATGTTCCTTTAATGGTCTCCTAGAGTTTGTTATTAGTGCTTTCTTTCAGCTCTGTTCTAACTCGAAGCTACTCTCAGGAGATACGAGCAAACAAACCATTTGAAACAAGCAAGGCAATTGGCAACGTTTTACGGTACCATAACTTACCTTCTATCTTCGGATATTTACATTACGTTACTGTCAATTCCCAAGCAACTACTGGGTAAATACTCTATCTACATCAGCGTTTCGTTCAGCAATGATCAAATAAATTTACGCTGTTAGGCTAGTTGCTATAGCTGACATTTATTTATCTTACCGCACTAGCAATGTTACTAGTATATCTTTCCTATGATACTGAGCACAATGTGGTTTGAATGAAGGATAGATGAACAGATTGAAATATGACTAACACTTTTTAGATTGTTTGCTGATGATGCGGTTATTTATAGGGAAGTAAGGAATTTGGTCGTTTGCTTAGAAATTCAGCGTGATCTGGATATTATTTTGGCATGGTGCGCTGAGTGGCAACTTACGCTAAATTGTAAAACGTGCAAGACAATGAGTATAACTAACAAAAAGAATCCAATTGTTCAGAAATACGAGTTAAACAATTCAGTTATTGATATGGTTGATTCTATGAAATATTTGGGAATAACAGTACAAAGGAACGTGAAATTGGACTTACACATTAATTCGTTAGTAGGTATAGCTAATTCTAGGCTGCGATTCTTAGGTCGAATCTTGAAAAATTGTAATGGTCAAACAAAGGAGATAGCGTACAAATCTCTTGTTCGTTCACATTTGGACTATTTTGTGCCATTTGGGATCCGTTTCGTAAGAGGTTGATCGGAAGTATAGAGAAAGTACAGAGAAGAGCCGCTCGATTCGTGACCGCTTGCTACAGTCCTTATGAAAGCGTCACAGAACTGATTAGTAGACTAGGCTGGGAGTCTCTGGTAGATAGACGACGCACGTTCCGTTTAAACTTATTGGTAAACATGCGTACTCCCACTTTCGCTCACGAGTGTAGTGAAATACTTCGTCCACCAACCTATTTGAGCCGGAATGACAGGATAGATAAGATTAGAGAAATAAGGTTCCGCAATCATTCTTATATGACTGCTCAACAAAGAGATCAGCTTTAGTGCTGAGCACCCTCTGCCAGCCACAGTTTTGTGAATTGCAGAGTATATATGTAGATGTAGACACTATTTGAAAAGTTAGATTAAAAAGTTTAAACTAACAAACTTTACTTCTGGTTGCGGTCTTATAAAAGAGGCCACAACTTGCTAAAGTAATTCAGATTATGTGACGTATTTTATGTCGCTGCCTCGTAACAACTGCAACTGCATGTTGTTTTGAACAGCTGGCTTCCTGACTGAAATATACCCCAACCTTGTTGAACGGCCACAGTAAGTTACGATCATAACATGCGTTCTCGCCTCGCATTCGGGAGGACGGCGGTTCAAATCCCCGTCCGGGCATCCAGATTTGGGTTTTCCATGGTTTCCCCAAATCACTCCAGGCAAATGCCGGGATGCTTCCTTCAAAAGGCCATGGCCGAATTCCTTCCCATTCATTGCCCCCATCCTTGCCCCCCATACTTTCCCGT
Organism: Vandiemenella viatica; assembly: GCA_031002005.1. Lineage (NCBI taxonomy): Eukaryota > Metazoa > Arthropoda > Insecta > Orthoptera > Morabidae > Vandiemenella > Vandiemenella viatica. The sequence continues at coordinate 128,789,975 of CM061914.1, forward strand.
CTGTAAAGACCTCGATGTTAAAAAGAGACGTAAAGCAGTGACAAAAAAAAAAAACGATCATAATATAATTTTAATGTAAGTTATCTAAGGTTGCGCAACTGCCACAAAACTCACTGTACTCAAGCAATCGAATGACTAATCCGTAATTTCCAGTTAGCATAAAAAAATCCTTCAACCAGCGAAAATCATATTCTTACAATCAATGATAACTATACCCTCTTCAGTCCGGAGGTATCATATATGATTCCCCCAGGTATTATTATTTTTTTTTTCTGGGGAGTGTCCGCGGCTGAACTTTTTCTGTCCTACGACACACATCGTGCTTCTCACAGCTAATTTGTTTGATCTTCTGCTGAGCGTCACAAGTTGGCAGCACTAATTGGTAACTTGGGATTCTGCAGCTGTACAGCATGTCTCGTCGAAATAAAGGTAAGTCATATTTTTTTTTCATTTACAAGTGTTTTCACTGCTTTAATAACTTATTAAATTTGTACAGACATTTCTCAGTTAAAATGAAACTATAAATTAATGTTATATCGAGTTTAAACCATCTATAAGAAATTAATTATTGTTTCAAAAAAAAATTCATGGTCATTCATTGTTAACTAGCGTTAACTCAAAGTAAATAACACAATAGTAGTTCCCTTGCACTTTTATTATGAGCTCAGGACTGAAGAGGGTATGGTGGATGATTGCTGTTTTGAAATGAATTCGCGGAGAGTTGTTGGTGCAGTAAGATGTTGCGGGATGATTAAGAGGGAGTATCCATCCGGGAGAGAGGCGAGACGCTACGGCGAGGCGTCGCAGGGTGGACAATCTGGCGGAACAAAAGTCCCATTGTGGTGGTGCGCGGGGCGGTCGATGAGTCGCCGTGACCTAAAGCCCCGCCCAGACCCGCCGAGCCGCCAACTACACCCGCTCAAAATATCGCTACACTCCACGAACCTCATACACACCCACTACATTCGTTGAGACGATTAATCCATACTTCATTTCGTGTCACTTAAATTTTTAACAAGTAGTATTCAGATTAAACCAATATATATATATGTGATGTACATGTACAAACTTGAGCTAAGTGCGACAGGCTCAATCATTGCTCTAGAAATCATTAGTCTCGAAGTTATAAGCTTTTATTTATGTAGCTTGTGGCTATACGCCTCGTCGACGTCGAGGTCATTAGAGGCAGGAAAGCATGGAGGCAAAGAATCTGGAAGGAATTAGGTCATGGCCTTTTAAACGAAGCATCCAGGCATTCTTCTGGAGCGATTTGGAGAAACATTGGAAAACACAAATCTGCATGCCCGGACGGGGATACGAACACGTGTCCTCTCGAATGTGAGGCCAGCACGTTAACCGCTGACCCACCACGCTCCGGTAGTTAACTTCTACTGCAACCGATGATAAAATGTTTATGCACCAAACCTGAGCTTCTAGAGAACAGAGAGGTGAAAATCCAACCACAAGGGATGTCTGCATTCAAAGTTCCTTAACTGTTAGTAAATAATGCTAATATAACAATTTTTTATTTGTTTTTGCCGTACACGTTTCATCTCTCATCGAAGCATCATCAGTGATGAATTATTTAAGGTTTCCAGCCGCACGTTTCTGCTTTATCAGCAAAGCGTGTTCCGGTTAGAACCATCTGTCGAAATAGAGGGCTAGTCAAAATAATTGCAGTGATTTCAGAAAATAACTACAGATTTATTATTTGATATATACTTACAAGGTTAAACAGATATATAAACAAACTGTGAAAGTTTTTTTGATTGTCTACAGATGGTCAATATGTGCACCTTTAGTGACTCTGCACACATTAAGTCTATAAACGAGTTCTTCCCATACCCGATGCAGCATGTCTCTGTCAATGAGGACAAATGCATTGTTGATGCGAACCCGCAGGTCTGGCAGATCAACTGGTACTGGTGGCACGAACACTGCGTCTTTTACGAAACCCCAAAGACCAGACCTGCGGGTTTGCATCACCAATGTATTTTCTCTCATTGACAGAGACATGCTGCATCGGGTATGGGAAGAACTCGATTATAGATTTGATGTGTGCAGAGTCACTAAAGGTGCACACATTGAGCATCTGTAGACACTCAAAAAAGCTTTCACAGATTGTTTATATATCTGTGTAATCTTGTAAGTATATGTCAAATAATAAATCTGTAGTAATTTTCTGAAATTACTGCAATCATTTTGATGAGCCCTGTATTAAAGGTCCATTCTAGCATACGTCTTTCTTATCAGGGCACGCGCAGATCCTACCTTTAATCACTGCCAAATAACTGGCGATATTACTTTGAAATTCTGCATTCACTAATGTTATTGAACGATACAAATGTTTAATTTGGAAGAATCGGCTGCCGATTTTGAAACCATGTTGGTAAAACAGATTTTTAAGATTCACAAAAAATTTTGGCACAGGTTTGGGAAGCTCTGAAAAAAGGCATGGGATGCTACTTTTGGTATTACGCAGATAATACTCGTTCGTAGTGAACAGCTGTCACGAAAAATCCTATAAAATCTTTTGGATGAGAACTACTGGGTCACAACATAGAACTGGTAACTGAGACCTTGCATTTCTTTCTACAACATCGCAAGACACTCGATGGTTAAATGAAGTTATCAAATAGCTCACAGCTGATTTTTGACACCATGATGTGGTGCCTCAACAATATCGGATATTCATTTAAAAAATAATACGAGATAAAATTTGATAAAAACATAAACTAATGTCATTTAGTACCCGCCAGTGTCGCTAGTGTGCTGAGACGCCAAACGATGGATGGAGCAGGCACAACGGGGCCGGGCACGAGTCCATGACACCGCGTACCGGCCGTTCCGACTGCGGTTGTCCGCAGCCAACAAGGCGAATACCAAGAGGATTTCCAATCTCCGCGTCGTAAACTACACATTTCACAAACACAATATACACTTTGTAACAGCCCTCAAACCTAAAATTGAATGGAATTGTATTTTATGAATCATTTGTAATAAGTTAGAGTTTGGTTGAATATGATCTGGTAGGTTTGTTTTGCAGTTTCCTATAAATCAATGTATATAGACTTTGTTTTATGAAAATAAATTATTTAAAGGCCATTTAATATGTTTAAGAACAGAAATGTGCAAGAGAAATGCTTAAATGTTTGTAATTCCAAGTATTAATGCAAGTTACGATGTCTAAAGGACAATTTGCTACAGTTTAAAATGATTTCTGTGAATAATTTTGTGTTTAAGTATCTTTAATTTCCATTTCTGACCATTTTGTAATGATGATAAATGATTATGTATTAATTCTGATTGTTTTTAATATGTTTCAATTGTTTAAGTATTGTTAATGTTCGAGAATTATCTGGCGGAAGCTTTTGAAGTGTTCTAGAAATTTCGGTGGAGTTTATATAAAGCGATCATCCAAGTCAGTTCAGTTAGTTTTTCGGCAAAGTTTTTCACCAACTCAGTTTGCGACGGCTGGGAACTGTATTGTCTGTGGAAGAAGTGTTGTACGCAACCTCTGGATTGTATCTATGAATGTAAACAGTATCGTTGACGTCGTGTTTTCTTGGTGAATATAAAACAATTGTTAAACTGAACTTTATGGTGGGCTGATTATTTATCTTATCAATTAAACCACCAACAATCTTATAACTTGTTACACACAGAACATGGTTATACGTTTCAGTGGCAGGGGGCAACTCCTACAACACCATTTATGTACTAGGAGTATCGGTACCCTTCAGAGATGTTTATATTCCGATGTTTTTCAGAATGAAATTTATTGGTTTAAACGTACAGTTTTTAAGTTATCAAACTGCGAATTCAAGCTTTCATGTTTTATATATGCAGCGTTACTACAAAACAATCATTCACATTCAAAACCCAATTTATTCAAAGGTATTATACCTACAAATATGATTGATATACGAAAATTACAACAAAATATCCAAGTTTGTGTACCAGGTGGCGTGGCAGCACTAGTTCAGTATCCGTAACGAGTTCAGTTCAGTCTCTCCTGAAATGAAGGCAAAGCGAGAAAAGAGTTTCTATCATAGCAGTGCAATGTTCTTTCAGAAGGCAGTACGGACAGGAACCGCCTTGTAAACAAAGCATTTTGCACTAGTATTGCCAATTCATGGACAATGGTTTTCAATGTAAATGTAAAAGCACCGGTCAACCACAAGTGTCAGACGAAACAGTGGAGAGAGTGGGGGAAAGATACGTGCGTTCTCCAAACAAATCAACGAACAGAGTAAGCCGCGATCTTGGTATACCGCAACAAACTGTTTGGAAGACTTTGCGAAGACGGTTACAATTCAAACAGTACCGTGTGCAGCTGTTGCAACACGTAACGCCGGAAGATAATGTTCGTCGATTTGACTTTTGCATCAGAATGCTGGAAGCATTAGAGGAAGACGCTTTCATCGACAGGTTGATATTCAGCGATGAAGCGATATTCCATTTAACCAGAAAAGTGAATTGTCACAATGTGCGAATCTGGGGTACTGAAAATCCACGAGTACGTGTGACAACTGAAAGAGATTCACCAAAGGTGAATGTTTTTTTATGGAATTTCAAAAACAAAGTTGTATGGACCGATTTTCTTCATTGATACTACTGTAAATGGTTCCGTTTACCAACAAATGTTATAATTATGTCCAGTTTTGGATTTTCCATGGTTTCCCAAAATCACTCGAGGCGAATGCCGGGATGCTTCCTTCGAAAATGCCATGGCCGAATTCCTTCCCGTTCCTTGTCCCCAATCCCACCCCGCCTCTAATGACCTTAGCCGTCGACGAGGCGTAAAGCCGTAAAAAAAAAGATACAATTATGGTTGTTTCCGCAACTAGCCGAAGATTCCACGGATTTTGTCTACCAACAAGACGGGGCACTCCCTCATTGGAACCTCGATGTTCGTGCTTACCTGAACCATGAACTCCCGCATCGCTGGACTGGCCGTGTTGGTGATGATGACCCCGCTTTCTTACCCTGCTCTCCCAGGTCGCCGGATTTAACGCCGTGTGACTTCTTCCTTTGGGGACACATTAAGGACATTGTTTACGTACCCCCACTACCAGAAATGATAGAAGAACTGAAGAAACGGATCAGTGATGCATTGATGAACACTGACGCGATCACGCTACACAATGTGTGGAATAAATAGAACTACCGCCTGGACGTATATCCTGTAACCAAGGGGGCACACACAGATTATTTGTAGAATGAGCATAAAACTTGGATATTTTGTGGTTATATAAATCATATTTGTAAGTATAATACTTTGGAATAAATCGGCTTTGGAAAGTGAATGATTCTTTTGTAGTAACCCTGTATGGTATGTGGTGACATTGTGTGTTTTAGGGATCTAATTTTTGATGTAGATAACTGTTCAAGGTTTCTCCCATTCGACGCATTAATCAAAGTCATTAGAGTAACTCATTACGAACAGTAGTTTGCTGGATTGTTAGGTAGCGAGATATGAGTGAATAGAGGCGGATGTCTTCAGCTGCGAGTCTGGTAATGAGTTTATCGTCTCTCGTACTACCTCTGTATATCTGTGAGTGTGTGTATGAATGACGACTGCCTGGCGTACGCTCGCTCCAAATTCTCCTCCAAGGTGTGTTTATTAACGCACACAAACCACCAGTCACCAGTTTCTGTAATTATAAACACGAAATATCTATTCACTCTGACAAATTACAGGGAGGAAAAATTGTATGAGGTACAAATACAGCGCAAGAGCCACCAGTATTTTCTTTTTACTAAATAAAAGTAATCAATCTCAGGGGAACAGATTACAGGTTCTTCCATTTACTAATGAACGTAAGAATTACTCTCCCTTTACAATATATGTGTCACATGTATTTTCAGCTTCATTCATTTCATCAATCGGACAAGTCTTTGAAATTAATTAGAAGGTACCCAAGTGATTTCCACCCCACTCTATGCACAAGTTTTACTCCGGTGTTGTATATTGGCCAAGTTCAGGTAGGTTTCATGCACAGCTTTGCGCTGTATCTAACAAAACGATATTATGGCGGGACATACCGCGCGATAAATAGTGGGGGCAACAAGGGAAAGACAGACAGACAGATGGCACAAAAAAGTGCTGTTGAGCACTTAATCAGAAATATATTCAAAAATTTCGTCGTAGGTTTGTAAGTCCTGATGGTTTAGTGGTTAAGGCGTCAAACTGGACACCTAAAGGTTCCCGATTCGAATCCCTGTCTCAGCGGGGATAAAATTCTAATATTTACTAGCATCAACAAAAAACTGGCACACAAAAAAGTGTTGCTGATGTTTAATGTTGCAGGAGTAAAATGGAAGAATTAAAGTGGAAGAGAAATGATTCGTTGCTTGTCTCCACACCTATCAGTGAAGAATGAGCTGAAAATTTCACCCCCGTAGATCGACCCTCAAACTGGCCATAACTAGTTTTATCGTCGGAGCCACATAAGAAAATTTGCAAAGTTGGTTCCGAGTATATGAGGCGAGTTTTGCGACTTGCTTATTCAGCCGGTACTAAAGCGGCTGTGCTGAATCGGCTGGAATGAGATAGCCTCCAAGACGGACGGCTATGGGAAGGTCTTCATGCTGTGCATAAAACTGATAGCAGCATTTAAAATACAACACCCTTCTAAAAAAAGCTATCCTATTACTAATATAACACACATAAAAGTGGCCTTCCCATTCCATAACGTGTGCACAACACGCTAGTTTTGTCATGTACTTTGTACTGCTGTAGGGAGGTAGAATAGTCCGAGATTTGAACCTCGGGCTGGCACGCCGATCATTCTCGTTACAGATTTCAGGTGGTTTTCTTTAAAAATCTAGACTAATGTGGTACGGTCGCCTGTTTCCTCCTTCCAAACTACAGAAAAACAACAACACAAAAATGGGACGGATGTAGTTCTACTCCACGCAGTATATTTTTCGGTGAAAATGTCTATGATGAAACCATAAAAGATATTTAATACTGATATGTGGTTTGACTACCACTTCCTTTAGTACAATTGTTAAACTCACCAGTACAATGCTTACACACGTTTCAACGGTAGATGCAAAATTACAATTCTGTCACATATAGTGTGGGTCTGTGACAGCCGAAGTAATATGTATGCACCTCACACTGTATCGAATTCTATAGTCTTAGGGAAGTCCAATGGATATTAGTGTTTCCGTGAGTTATGGCGCCACGAATTGACACTGGCATCATACCGAAATGCGTGAACATGAAGTCATCTAGTATTGCCTTCTCGCTGCCTAGCCAATCTACTGTATTCTTGTCGACTCTCGTGGCATATTTGTTTGGAGTCCTCCGTCATGCCACGCTTTCTTAGTAAGTACACTCAGTATATCGAGACGACACGGCTAAGCACATCGTACACCAGCTGTTTTGAATCATACTCCACCTTCACATTGTCACTGTCTCATAGTCTAACACCTTTCTAGTGACGCCTCTGCACGACCCGCAGATGACTATGTAGTCGTCGACTCCTGTAGGCCCTTCTCACACGACGCTACTCAATGGAAACGAAACTGAACACAGACTGAAATTGCTAACTAGTTACTGACCAATGTTCGCACACGGTGCTACTCAAATCTCTGGAATTTCAGTCACTCGTGAGATTTCTTCTAATTCAGATGAGGATGTTATATTATTCAAAGAAGGAATAGGAGATTTTTAAAAAAAAATATTTTATAAACAAAAGCTTTTGCTCGGAAAGCTGTGAGTGATGAAAATGCCAACGATTTCCCGTTCAACTATAGAATGTACATTTGTCATGATGGAAAAATTTTAAGTGTTTTACAGTCACATACGATGTAATGACTAACAAAAAATGATTAATATACTAAAATCAGCTTGCACAATTGTCAGGAGTGGGAAAGGAGTCCTGTACAGTCCGATTAAATTTGGAAATAATGCAACTTACACACTACACAAAATTCCGCTGTCACAACTTAAAATTAGTTTTCGTTCATCGGCATATTACACCAAAAATTATTTAGCCCATTACTTTATTACTCCACAAAGGGCACTTCCGTGGCAATAGAGTTATATTATGTAATTTAATTTAAGAAAAATAAATCTGCAGTGTTTAAATAAAATATTATTCATTACTCATTATTAAAAACATGTTTACATAGCTGATAAATTAGCTTTCTGTCTGATAACACTCCATGTTTTTTCTGTGTCAACTTTCCGTGAATATTCACTCAACTTGTAGTTGCATAAACACGGATGTTTCTCGATTTCAGCAACAAGGTTTAAATTTATTATCTGATCCGCCATTTTTATTGAGAAACTAGTTGAAAACTAGCAGCGCGGCAACTGGCATGCTGCGTCGCTTCGAACTAATCGCGGACGCGTTGCGGACTGGTTTCCAACCGATCGCCCCGTGTGAGAGCCTCCATACAAATACTAGTGCTGTGACTGGAAAGAAACTGACTTGTGATCCTAGTTCGTGACTGGTTTCTTTTCAGTAGCGCCGTGTGAGAAGGGCCGTACGCCGCAGCTCACTGGTCTTACACCGTTTACGCATTAAATTTGCGACGCTGTCGAAATTCTCACATTCACTAAGCACTGGACTTTTTGAGCTTGTTGATTTTCCGTTGATGAGTGATTTTCTGTGAAAAGCGTTTTCTATATTTTCAAGTCATATAAGACTAAACTGTGAAATTTTTTGAGATCTGCAACATAATACAACCTACCGTGGTTGATGAGAGGTAACACCCTGGCCACACATTCGGGAGGATGCGGATTTGAATCCCCACCAGGTTATCCAGATTTGGATTTTGCAAGATTCCCTCCAATCACTCTAGGCGAAAGCAGAGATGATCCCTTTAAAAGGTCAAGGCCGAAATCCTTCCTGTCCCTTATCCCCATTCGTTTCTCGCTTCTAATGATCTGAACGTTAACAAGGCTATAGTAAAAAAAAGCAACTTAATACAAGTTTTTACATTTATTCTGGCTAGTAACTTTACTTCTTCACTTTAGGTATTAGTAGGGCTCTGTAAAGTCTTTAAAATAACATTAGAATCAACATATTAGTTCGATAACGCGTTGAACTAAACCAATCTAAATTTTTGCACCAATTAAATTTAGATTATCAGGCGGATGCGCTTACCCGTGCACGATGATGTCATGAACAAATCATATCTTGTGGAACGAACACGTACAAACATGACCTATGTGCGACTGGCTCAACCATTGCTCTAGAATTATTAGTTTCCAAGCTTTTATTTATTTATTTTGCTAATGGCTGTACGCCTCGTCGATGTCGAGGTCATTAGAGGCGGGAAAGTATTCGGGCGATAAACGGGAAGGAATTCGACCATGGCCTTTTAAACGAAGCATCCCTGCAGTCGCCTGAAGTAAGTTTGGTAAACTATGGAAAAGGCTCTGGATGCCCGGATGGGGATTCGAACCGCGACTTCCCACATGCGAGGCCAGAAATTATAAGCGTTTGAAATCTGACGGTATTTGGACACACAAGAAAGTTCAATCAGCTACTAATGTGGCGAATGAATGAACGTTTTCATCTCAAAAATATGTTTTTCATAGAGAGCACATAGCACATGGTTCACAGACGGTTGTATTTAAGTTTCCCTTTACCGGAGACAGCCTCTCACTTCAATTCAGCTGGTTGGTAGAGTTGTCGCACGTATATAGAAAAAGTTGACCAGCGGGAAAACGATTACAAGAATTTTTAATGCTATGCGGCTAGTCGTCGTTGAGGACATCAGAATCGGAAGACGTTTAAGGGCATGGATTAGTCAATAATTTGGCCATCGCCTTCCGAATGAACCATTCAAGCATTAATCTGGAGTAATTTCGGGTAACCATGCAATATTTAAGTAGAAATGGTAAAAGCGAGATTCGAACTCCTGCTTTTCCCAATACCAGGCCTCAGTACAAACCGCTCACCCATCATGCTCGGTGTTAAGAAGAAGATTTCTATTCAACAGACAGAACTGGCACCGAACAGTGTTGACGACGGAATTGGAGCGACACGATAATGGAAACGGGTGATTATTGGAATTTAATCTCCATTCTGTCGCGGAAACCCTAACATTCTCATTGTGGTTTTTAGAATAATGTCCATAATCATTTCTATGAATGGTCCCGTTAAAATACCCGAATCGTCAACAGAAAAATTACGAGTATGGCACCACCTACGTGACAATACGAGGGTTAAACTCTTGGTCCGTAGTTGGCAAGATAGGAGGAAATAGGATAGTTAGTATCAGTACTTGTCATGAATTACAAGGGATATGAAGCAAAGGGCTCACAACGATATGAACCCGTACGTCTCACTGTTCGCGGATGATCAGGGTTAACCAACTTGCATCGGTGAAGTTATACTTCCGAAATGTATTCCACTTTTCCAGCAGTGCTATGTTTACTTTTAACGGAAAAGAAACCATTTCATCATGAAAATTCAGAACCATTCGGAACCATTGCGTAGGGGCGAAGAATTGTTCAAAAGAGCAGAAGCACTATAAATCCACGCCTTTAACAACAACAAAGTGCTCCAAAAAAAATTTTCTTTGGTGCCTGGATTAATTTAACAATTTTTTAGGAAAACTTGGCTGATAAATTCGAAACTAAATCGTTTTTTTTTTTTTTTTTTTTTTTTTTTTTTTTTTTTTTTTTTTTTTTTTTTTCGTATCCTCATCTCCACTTGACGACATTACATTGTAATACATATTTCGAACAGTGAACATGGGTTCATATTAGTTTGTTTTTGGGGATTTAAAGAAATATGCTTCTTCAAAACATTAATTTTAATGATATGAAAGGCAAAGAATATTAATTGATGAACTTTACGTGACCCATAAACAAAACACAAAAATATACTGAAAACTGAAAATGCAAAGATTTCGACTTAAAATTAAAGGAATAAATGAACACTTCTTTGAGCGCCATAAATGTTGAGCATTATGCTTATCTTAATATAAACACCAGCAATAATTTGCCATCGTCATAGTATCCCTTGCTACCGGTTTTCCATCTCCTTGACGTCCTGATTGAATCGTTTACCTTGTTCGTTGCTGACATCTCGGCGATTTTCAGGAAAGCGATCAAGAAGACTACAAAGAAAATGCATTTTGATACTCATATTCACACCAATGTCACGAAAAGTTGAAACCATGATACTAAAAAGGCCTTTTTAGTTTTCACTTTTGGGTTTCGTGGGGAAATTTTGCTCTACTTCTACAAAGGCTCGCCAAACTCAAGCATCATTCTCTTACATCGTTTTCGCGAAATATGTGTCCTTCATGAGATTGCGGATCATTCGTACATCAAAAATCCGTGCTTTAAAATTTTTCAAATGCCTTTTCTGGAACACACTGCAGTTGTATTTGAATAACTCTACATATTTGTCCGAGGCTTTGGCACATTTTTTCATCAATCCGAGTTTGATGTGCAAAGGTGAAATGATGATTCTTTTTTCGCTCAACTTAAGGTTCTTCTAATACAGTGGCAACTCTTCAAGGAGCCATATCTCTTCGAAGGGACACACTTTCTTAACATAGTGATTGCACGGTCTCTACTATCCCACATTCAAAAGAAGTATTGGTATTTGGTATAAACCGATTGCTGTCTTAAGAGAAAAATCACAAATTGCAATGTTGCATGTCACTCCAGGCGAACGGCGGGATGCTTCCTTAAAAATGCTATGGCCGAATTCCTTCCCGTTCCTTGCCCCCAGTTTCTTTCACGCCTCTAATTATCTGGACGTCTAAGGGGTCTAAAGCCAAAAGTAAAAAAAGAAGAAGTTAACCTTACGCACCGACGGTAAAAGTAAATACGTGTGGCATTACTGGCCGGAGATTCCGACGGGGTCTTCGACAGCCTAGGGATAGTGCATAAACTACGTGGCTCGGTCTAGGGGAGGAGAAGGGGGGTTGGCTGGAAAGCTACGCTGGGTTACGTGGGGGGAGGGGGAGAGAGTTCCGAGCCAGGCCACATAGCTTTTCTTTCATATTATTTGTCACAGTTAAAATGAGGTACAGAACACACAGAAGTATGTAAATACTTATTTAATTATCCCCGTATGTAATTTACGATAGTCTGACAAGAGAAAAAAATGTCTTTCTGGAATCAATATGGAAAAAAGCTACGTGTTTCACGGGGAGGGGGGTAGAGACAAAAGCCACTTCGGGCTACGTGGGAGGGAGGGGAGGTTCACAGGAGGCCAAAACGGAGCTACCTGGTGTATGGACGCTCCCCTAGTGACAATTTCAATTTGTCGTGCAACACGCCTCTAACGTGTCACACCTAACCTAACCAGTTTAAGGAGACCTCCAGTTGTACATGGAATCCGAATCATGGAATGGTCTACGTATTTCACATGAACAAATCAAAGCTGTGTCGGAGGCGAAGGTTAATTCAAGTGTTGGTAAAAGTTCGGAGACCTTGTGATCGCCAGTTGAGGTACCAGACCGCTTTCAGCCGCAGATAATCAATGTGTTATGAGTAGGGTTCGGGTCTTTAAGACAACTCATATTTTTTTCCTGCCTTCTTTTTTAGCTGAAATGCTCAATTAAACACCGATTCAACGTATCTGGATGTATTTAAACATATTTTATATATCATATAAATGCATACTCAGACCAGTTTTCTAGTTTTGGTCATATTTCGATAATATTTATGGTCATATGGTCATATTTTGAGAAAAAATCTGGTAGTAGCGGTAATTCACAAGATATGGATGAGAAGAAATTAAGATAATTATTCGCAGAACTGTACTTCTGCTATACAGGTGGCAGGGAAAAACAAAAGTAATTTTCACTATGAAATACATTATTGTCTCTCTCTAAACGTAATATTCCGCCCGGCTTCAGAAGTATGCCTCTGTCGATCCTCGTCGGTCAATATATCAGTGAAATATCCTCATTCATCTTTAAATCTTCAGTGTATCAGTGAGTAGATCTACCGCCATGCCGAAAATAAAATTTTCTCAAAGCGCGAAGTTACGTGATGAAATTTAGAGAGGAGAGTTTTAGTACAGATGAAAGAGTTCTGTTCTGTAAATGATCTGAAATTAAAGTGACTTCAACAAAACGATTTAAAATTTAATTTCTCAATGATGCAGCGAGTGCACGGAAGCAAAGTATGCTGTCTACATGAAAGCGACATTACTAGATAAAATAAATGATGTATAATTGAGCATGTTTTGATATATAGTAAATTTAAATGTTTGGTCATATTTTGTCATTTTTAGGTCATATTTACCCATTTTTAATGTCATATTTGCCTGCATATTTCTCTAATTTTTTGGTCATTAAGCTCCGAACCCTGGTTATGAGAGACTACTCTGGGATCTCCGTTTTTTATACATACAAAGAGGAAAACCTGATTGTAGCTAATAGCTAAATTATTCTATTATTACTAAGCTATGGTAGGGTGAAAATGAAGTGATTGTTATACTACACCTTACCACATATATTCACAAACGATTGATACACAATAGGTTAGGATACGTTGTTAGGATATGTTGTTCGTTTGAATACAATGTATAATAAGTAACAAAAAATTAACAACTGATCTATAACAATAATGTAAATAATGATCTTCTTACAGCGGACAAAGCGGACAAAACTTTAGGTAATTCCCCACAATTTTTATCAATAACCGTTAGTGAAGAACACAAAACAAAATAACTTCATAAGAAATACAATACGCACAGTTGTCATATTTAACGCAAATTGCTTATTATTACAGCATAGTTATATATATATATATATATAAAAAAGAAATAGTGGAGTACGCAAAGCATTCGAAATCATATAGCAAGCAATCACTATTCTCGACATTAAAATGTCGAGAGTAAATACTAACATTGGTGTGACACAGATTCGCCAGACTCGATGAGAAAGTAATTTAAAGACATTCATATAAACATACAATTATTTAAACGTATTCAGGAGACATAAAATTGAGTAAAGGTTAGAAGTAGGAAACAAGGATATCCGAAGATTTCATTACTTCTTTTTTTTCTATAATATTATTAACTGAAACAAAAAGATTTTTTTTTTCTCTTTAGAAATACTGAAATGATTCTTACACATCTGTGTGATTTTTCATATCTTTCATGCACCCGTCGCGTGTCTTGTTATAACTAAGTATCTTTGTATTATCTCAGTGGCAGAATACAAGGTCGATTTTTTTTAAGTTTCTGGTTTGTAGATGGAGCTTAGATGTAGAACAGTTACGCCAGCCTGTGAAGCGTTCCACCGCGAGGGTGCGTCGACACACGTTACACTATCGATTTTAAATCGAACTTCACAATACACTACCTGCGCCATGTCGTTGCTAGGCAACCAGATGCCGCCGGTGATCTTTAGAACCACTTTATCACACCAAAGAAACAGGCTCTGTAGCGATCTCTCCAATACAATGGCGGAAAAAATCTAGATTAGATTAGGGGGATCGTATCACAAACTATAACATTTCAGTTTGCTTGTTACAGACTTTAAATAAAACACAAAGTACGCTATGCATAAATACCGCCTTCAAATTTACAGTAAGTTCATTTCCGGATTAACGGCATTCCTTATTTTGCGATTTTCGGCATGAGATATCTATATGAGTTTATATCCGATTATCAGTATACGAGAAAACTTGTCCAATGACCTTTTGATTTACATGAAATTTTATATTCCACTGCCTGTCTCAGTGTGATCACTACCGGATTTAATTGTAACTGGCATTTCAATTCCCGAACTTTTTATTTACATGTTCATCTGTAAATTAGTCAAAAATTTTGAAATGTAGAAATAGTGGAACTCTCTTTTCTGGTGTAGTGATATGAGTGGCGATCAAATATAAACGAGACTTTTGAAACAGGCACAGGTGACTTAAATTCTCTTTAATGTACTCGTAAAAACAGTGTGTGGTTGGTATGACTGCGCTGGCATGCAAAATGAAATGCGCTTATTTGTACATTCACTTATTTGAGTATACTGGAAGTTCACATGTCCATTGCATAATACATAATTATTCAGTTCCTAGCACAAGAAGCTTATAAACCAACAGAAACTTGGCGTAGTGTAACAGCCCTCAAACCTAAAATTAAATGGAATTTTATTTTATGAATCATTTGAACTAAGCTAGAGTTTGGTTGAATATGATCTGGTAGGTTTGTTTTGCAATTTACTGTAAATCAACGTATATAGACTTTGTTTTATGAAAAGAAATTATTTAAAAGCCATTTAATATGTTTAAGAACAGAATTGTGCAAGAAACTTGCTTGAATGTTGGTAATTCCAAGTATTAATGCAAGTTACGATGTCTAAAGGACAATTTACTACAGTTTAAAATGATTTTGCGTTTAAGTAGCTTTAATTTCCATTTCTGAACATTTTGTAATGATGGCAAATGATTATGTATTAATTCTGATTGTTTTTTAATATGTTTCAATTGTTTAAGTATTGTTAATGTTCGAGAAATATCTGTCGGAATCTTTTGAAGTGTTCTAGAAATTTCGGTTCAGTTTATATAAAGCGATCATCCAAGATAAAGAAACAGTTAGTTTAAAGTTTTCACCGACTCAATTTTACGACGGCCAAGTACTTTATTGTCTGTGGAAGTAGTGTTGTATACAATCTCTGGACTGTATGTATCCATGAAAACAGTATCGATGACGTCGTGGTTTATGAAAATAAACGCAAGTTTAAACTGAACTGTATCGTGGACTGATTACTTATCATATTAATTAAACCACCAACAATCTTATAGCAAGTTGCTTGAAAAATACATTAATGATAAACTGAAGTATAAAAGTAGGATAATTTCTTCTGGAAGGGTAAAAAGTAAAGGGAACTTACAGTTTTACACTTAATATGAACCAGGAAGGGTCCTAGTGTACTTCACACGATCAGAGCCAAACAGTTAAACACCGTCTTTTAACTATTGTTTTATTAATTTTTCCAGGTACTTTGAAATGGGGCATCGTCTGTGAGAATATTGAGGTAGTTATCACGAGCCGGTCCTGGAAAAGCTCTTTTTGCACTTCTCTGGATTTGTATTCAGTTTTAAAATTAAGCATTTTCACTGTAGCCTATATGTACATTTCACTTTCTATATTTGCTGTTTTTCTTGCTGAACATACACTTGTTATAATTGCACCCAACTGGTTTTAGTGTTTACTGCAATATTTTTAATACAAATCGCACTACGATACCGAACAAAGTATGGTTATAGACGTTTTTAGCTGTGAATGGGTAGTTGGCTTCAGAGGTAAAATGAGCAAGGCCATTATTCGAAGAAGAATAGAAAATAACATTTATCACATAGCTAACTCTTACTTTTGTTTTGAAAAGGTTGTCTAACTATCTAATTTTTTTTTCTCTTTGTTTCTATTGTAAGCTTTACGCCTCGTAGACGTTATTAAATGTTGGAAGGAACTATGGGATAGCAGAGGGAAGGAATATGATGTTAGATCAGTTAATATTTGGTGGAGACGCTCTTAAACGTGCCAGTTTGCTTGCCAAGACCGTTAAAGGCTTTGAACTCAATGAACCGAAAATGTACACGCTGCCTTTGTTCGTAGAAATGCGTTACATTTTGATGATATATCTTGCACCAGTGAAGGCGGTTATGATGCATCAATTCTAGCTAGCAGTCGCTTCGTGAATGCTTGTATACAAAACATAGTCAGACAGTACCGCACTGTTCGCTTACGTCAGATTATTAGAACACCAATTTTTATTGTGTACAGAAGGCGGCTGCCCTACTAGAAGTTTAGCAAAGACCCCTTCAGTCAAACGGTTTTCTCGCAGCTAGTCCCCCTCCATCTTCACCAAAGCACGCCCTCTCAGCAACATTCGATGACTCGAGAAACAAAAGGCACGGAATTTTAGGTAATGCGACATTTTTAGTGTCGTTCATTGGCTCGAATAGAGATATCATCCATTATCAAGCAATCTTTATAGGATGGAGCTGCATATCATCTTCGGGAAAAGTCGTCATATCTCGTGACTCTTCGGCGTTCCCCGGTTGTGAAACCTTTCCAGCCGTTCAGAGTCGATGTTCCTACAGGCGGCCACACACGCTACGGTACACCGGACAGGTTTACCTATGCAGGTAGATCGGAGCACCGACGGAGCCCAGTGTATACAGTATAACCATGGAATTGTTTTAATAGCTTTGAAATGCAAACAGCAAAGAAAAAACGTGAAAATTGAATTAAAACGTAGTTGTCAAATAGAAAACAATACTCATATTAATTTGTTGAACGAATTAAGTATAGAAATTAAATGTTACCATAATTACTTGCGTATGGATCAATAGGTTTATCTAAAATTGCTTTCAATGGTTATTCCATTAATTCCTAAAAACTATAGAGAAGTGCTGTTTCTTCAAACGAAAGACTTGAAGCAAGGTTTCTTGCATCTAGGAGATCGCAAGAGTGCCTTAAGTTTTCTACAGTAATATCGCCTCAAGCTAATATCTTGTAAAGTGCATCTGCCAGCGCTCCAGACTTCAATCATGTTTCATTTTATTATCTCTTTACGGACGTTACTTCTTAGGTTATTTTTTTTTTAATCACTGTTTGCTTATGAGCGTCAGATTCACACTCTTGTAGTTTTTGCATCAATATCGGTTAGGTGGATTCTTTCTTGAGGCGAACACGGCGTTTGTTGCTCTTAACACACCACGGAGAAGGTTCTGATTTATAAATTTCTATAAATTTATCAAGCTTACGATTTCATATAGTAATGTTTGTACAAAGAAGAAAAACTGTTACGACACTGCACACAACGCGGTCTCTCTTCCACAAAGCTATAAATGAGACTGAAACCTGTACAGGTCTACCGCAATACCCCCACACACGCTTCGGTCTGTAGTCTGGCGCAGGTAGAAAAAGAATTATTTATCATTCTTCTCCGGTTACCTGTGCAGGTCGGCATACCTGTGCACTGTGCAGGTTTGTGGCACACACGATCCGGTCTACCTGTACAGGTCTACCTGCACAGGTAAACCACTCCGGTGTACAGTACCGTGTGTGGCCGCCTTAAGACGTGGCTGGCGTTTGTTTACCTGTAGAGCTAACAACTCTTTACTAATACTCCTCCGGGGAATACACGGTCTCTGAGACCAGCGGAG
Organism: Vandiemenella viatica; assembly: GCA_031002005.1. NCBI lineage: Eukaryota > Metazoa > Arthropoda > Insecta > Orthoptera > Morabidae > Vandiemenella > Vandiemenella viatica. The sequence continues at coordinate 128,808,093 of CM061914.1, forward strand.
CCCTCGCCCTTTGTTATTCGGGATAGGCCCGCCTCGTGTGCACGTAGGCAGGTATAGGACACTCAATCACACTCACTCACCTAACAAGCTGTTCTCTTAGATATTACACACGCGAATAATTAGTACAAATTCGTAATCGCCAGTATTTTAGCTCATTAACATTGTATAGGTAACCACTTTCGAGCATCCTACTACAATTTTCGTGGCTAAACACAAAAATACCCTATTAAAAAATTAGGAATATCCAAGTAATTTCTGTTGTAACACAGTAAATGTTATTCGGAGTTTTACGGTTTCATACGTGGCGTGACTTATGGCTCCTAATGTCCGGGAAAGTCATAGAATTCAGGTGGCATCGATCGTTCTATCGTGGGGCCAGACAGGCACTGGAACACGCGAACCGTGAGAGAAATCGAATGTGAGACGCAAGTGGATATAAAAAAGTGAGGTAACTCTGGAAGGCAGCGGTAATATTTCTGTACGCAACATATTACATACAATCCACATAGTAAAATATCTTAAATGTACCACCTTATCGCAGGTTAGCTCCAAAATTTACTTTAGTATCAATACTATACGCGTTGAGAACATGAGCCAGTTCATTCCCGCAATATGCAGGGAAACGTAGCTTACATACGACAAGTTGTGCTGATAGTTAACATGCGCGGTGTTAGTAGCAACACAGTTTCACCTCAAGAGACCAGTTACGTAAGTTATTCCAAAACCCAGTGTCATGTACGAGTTGATAGGGATCATTTCCAAGACTACTTAGAATCTTGGACAGGGTGACCGCGCCCATTCTTGTAGAGCGGTCACTGCGTACTTCGCATCTTCATCATCTTATTTGGGTGCTGGACCCCTATCCGGGTGTAGGCGATTACCGTGGGAGGTACTCACCCCGCCATGAAAACGTCCCGGGGAATGATGAGATTTGGTGGTTTCCTGATGCCTTTACTAGTGTGATACTTTTGGTGAATGTTGTTGTACGTGTGTATTACTACGATGATGTGTGTTCTCTATAGTGTCGTTTGTGTTCTGGATGAGAGATGAAACCCGGTTCCGGTGTATTCAGGCCTATTCTTCCGAAAGAGACCCAGGGGCCGCCAAGCTAAACATCCCCATTCGTAGGAGGAATCGGCGTCAATTCTGTGGTTTGTTTCCCTTTACACACGCTACAGATAGGTCTGGTGCACAACATGGTGATTAAGAACTGTACACCACCACCTGTCTTGTCCTGCTGGCAAAGTCCCGCTGATGAAAATTTCCTTCATCACAAGAACTCGAACCAGCTATGTCCGTGCCAGTGCTGGACACCATCACGGTGCCGCACGTCTAGCTGGAAGAGGAAGTAATTCGACCATGACCTATTAAAGAAACCATCCTAATATTCGGAATAATGGACAAAAAGAGAATAATTTGGAACTGTAAAATTTGAAAGCAACGGCATTCTTCCGCTTCTTCTTCTTATTATTATTATTTATGATTATTAGAACAAATCTTCATCTAACTGCGGAGAAATAAATGCATATAGACTGATTCAAGTGCTCCAATGTGGGCGTGAATATGTATTATTATTATTATTTTCTGTCATCAGTCTTTCGACTGATTTGATGCAATCCTCCATCCCTACCTATCTAGCGTCAACCTCTTCATCTCATCATACCCCTTACAAGCCACGTCCTCAATTATCAGCTTCATATATTCTAATCTCTGTATTTCTCTACAATTCCTACCTTCGACTGTTCCCTCCACTAACAAGGTAACTAATCCTTCAGGTCTCAAAATATGACCTACCACGCTATCTCTTCTTTCTGTAAGACTCTTCCACAAACTGCTTTCCTCACCCACCATTTCCAAAAACTCGTTCGTTTCGTTCTTTATCTGCCCACTTAATTTTCACCATCCTTCTATAGCACCACATTTCAAATGCTTTAATTTTCCTTTTTTCTGCTTTTTCTATAGTCCATGGTTCGTTATCATAAAGAGCTACGCTCCACTCATAGAGATTTAAAACGTTCTTTCAAAGTCCTACATCAATATTTGAAACTAAAAGATTTCTCTTTCTAATGAAAAATCTTTTTGACATCATTCCTGCTTCAGCCATCAGTTGTAATTTTACTTCTCAAGTAGCAGAATTTGCTTCCTTCTAATATCGCATCCGATCCTATTATTTTGTTTAATTATTGGCATCATTTCTGCTACATTTCATCACTTTCGTCTTGCTTTAGTTTATATTTAGTCTGAAATCTACCTTTTGTTAATGATATTCAGTAGCTTCTGAAAATCTTCAGCCTATTCTGCTAACAAGATAATCGTAGCATATTGATTTTTTCACCTTAAACACTTATGCAGCATTCAATTTTTTTCACTTTCTTTATTGCTTCCTCCACATAAAAGTAGAATATTAATGGGTATGGACTATAACCTTGGCTTACACACGTTTTAACTCATGATTATCTTCTTTTATTACAGCCACTTGATTCTTACGTACATTATATTCTTCTACTTGTATCTCTATATTCTAGACAAGACTTCTTTAAAATTTTGAACACCTTGTGCCAACTAACATTATCAAAAGCTTTTCTAAATCAATAAACGCCATAAAAGTTTCTTTGTTTTTGTTGTTACACCTTTCAAGTATCTTAAAGCCAGAATCGCGGTATTTCCTAAACATTATTTAAAAAAAAAAAGTCATCGCTCTGGTCTACGCAGAGATAGAGCTTCCACCTTTTGCTCTATTACGTAAGATCAGTACGCCAAGATACGAACAGTAACAAAATGTAACCAGACCAGGACCCATGGAATCAGACCGAGAGCATAATACGAAGACGGGACCTTTCAATGCTCTGTCAGACTTTACTATTGAGGTATCAGTCCCACCCTTGCACAGTAGATGTAGATGGTCACTTGTAGGATACAGCTTAGTAGGGGGCCAACTGCCGAGCGTCGAACATAGATATGTTTGTAATGAATTCAGAAATTATTTTTTAGACAATTTTATACATAAACAAATTTCTTGCCACAGATGAAGGCAGGATGGCAGGACGGACACAAAACCCGAGAACGCTTTATAACATTTTGGTAAAAAAATCTTATTCGTAAGAGGCGAGACACATGACAAAGGGAAAGATGTGTACACACCCAGACCTATCACATTCATTTTTCTTTTGTGACTAAGGTTTTTGCTGAACTATTGTAAAGTGTCTTTGTGAGGCCCTCCTGCCTTCATCTGTGGTAAGTGACGGGTTACTTTCCCTATCCTTGTTTGTGCTTATTGTCTAACAGCAGTTTCATTGGCAAGTATTATATATATATAAAATGCTTTATTCCCTTAGCTCTGTGAGCAATTTTATATTTCTCTTCTTTTAATTTATTAAGTTGTTTCATACTAAATTCCATAATCCTACTGGTCATCCCACCTTTCTTTTTTTAAAGAATCAATTTGTTTCGTAATTCTGTCATTATCGATTCTTTCTACGTGGTCTTTCCATTGTATTCTGCCAGATTTTATCAATTATGGATTAAATTTTACGGTCTTATCTGTTTCATAGATTCTGTTATTGGTAGTAAGGTGCATCCTCAAACGTTTCCTAGAAACTTCATTTCACCTGCTTGTAATCTCGATTTACCTCATTGAGATGAAATTTAATTTCAACAGCCGCACAATACTACACGTATTGCCACTGTATTATAGAAATATTGCTACGTATTTTTATTGGTTTTATTCCTTAGTGTTTGATGTATGGTGCAACTAATATGCAGAAATCTGCGCAGTATGTTGCGTAAGTCGTAACCTTTCTCATAACTTAGGTAGCAGTCCAGACGGTTGATTGCCAATGCTTATCTTTGTTGTAGTTAAGCTACCGTACCTGTTTTCCTTTGAATGCCGTAGCTTTTGTCTGACTCCTATTTTTAGGTTTTTCTTGTTGTCGTTTCTGCACGACTATTGATATTGTAAGTACGAGACACAAGTATCGAGCATGGTGAGTGAGCGGTAATGCCTGGCATTCGGTAGGACGCGGGTTCGAATCCCCTTCCACCTATCTAGATTTCGGTCAGGCAAAAGTATTTTCCCTCCAATGCAGTGTTTACCACAGTGATTGTGTTACCCAACTGCTGGTATCAAACGAATTCCCTTTTGCTGAGCGCTGTCGGTACGATCCATTATGAAGTCCTGCGGGCCCAACGTGTGTGCACTCACGTCTCCCCTCTCCATCTCGAGCCGCTAGCAAGTCCTTGAGACACCCTTTTTCGCATACAGTTCGCAGCAATAACTGGGTTCGGGCGCTTCTTTGGGGTAGGCTGAAACCGCAAACTGCAAGGCTCCTCCGGGAATATTACACGGCTGGAGTCGTTGCCAGACAGCAACGATTGAGCTTACAAGGTAACGACTTACACCCATCCTCGATTTAAAATTATACTGGTGTAAGCCAGTGACAATGTTTTCGAAATGGTCACGCGTCTAGAACAGTTACCTTTTTTTTAGGATCAACCATTATGACAGGTTAGTCTGGCTAAAATACGACGTTGACATGTGTTTGACCCCAAGGGTTCCCTGAGAAAAATTTGAATAAAATCTCTTGATTTTGAAAGGACTTGGAAATAATAATAGAAGCATTAAATACAGCAGAGACGATTTCGTTAAATACCTAAACATTTCAGAGTAAATAACGTAATGTCCCATCAACTCTGAACACGTAGTCAACATTAAAAACCAAGGAAAATGATATTAAAAAATCACCCACGTTTTTACTTTTAATAACCCTAACATCAAGTCTGATGTAACTCATATCTGATATCCGATGTAAATACGTACACGCCTAATGATTGGCGAACAAAAATGACAAAGACGGGCAGGATTTCATTGAGTCGTGAAGTACAATTTTATTCTACGTTTTTTCAGCTGTAAACTTTTACTATGTCCATTTCAAAGAATGAGATGTTACGAAAAGCCAATTTAATAAATGTATTATCGCAATTTATTTCATCACAGTTTCATAGCTATTAAGTTGTGTACATAACCTGGAATTTCTAGTGACATCTCTGTTAATTTGCTAGTGAAGGCCGGCACATGACGTCACAGTTCTCCCGCCAATACCTACCAAGATGAATGAGCAAGGTTACTGAGTTATAGAATAGAAAATGTGCTTGATTTATCAGTTGGTTTTTGGTGAAGTAGATCACCTGCAAGCAGCAAATATTACGGTTGCGGCTCCGGTTGGAGGGTAAATAGGAGTCGAGGAGAGAAATATTACTTCACGTCGAGTCAAGGCAACGCTATTGAATAGTGACAGGATTTAGAAATCAAGTAGTATCATGAATGAAAAGATCAGTGGTTCATATCACGATTGTCTAACATAATTATATCACGAAGGATGTGAGTTGTTATTCGATAGGTGAATGTGAATACTGTAAAGTAACAAAATATACGAGTGAAGGAAAGAGTAAATTAGTGTATCATTAATTTAAGTCATTTTATAATGAAATCCGATTTCTAATTCTTTTCACGTTTGGTTCTGTAGTATTTCAATTGCAGAAAATCAGGAGCTGTGAACAGAAAAGATTATCTTCGGAGTAAGTAAAACACAGAGAAATCAATGAGGATATTTAAAACCGGAGTCTTTGAAGTCAGACAAGTGTCTAACTGTCACGAATCACTGAAGTCTGGTGAAAGATGGACTGACATTCGAGAGGACGTGGTTTCAAATCCCGATTCGGACACCCGGATTTCGGTTTACCATTGTATCTCCAAATCACTACATGTGAATTTCGAGACTATTTCTTCTAAAGTCCACAGCCGAACTCCGTCTCGTTCTTTAACCCCCATCCTCTACCATTTCTAATGACCTTAATGTTGACGGGGTGTGAGGCCGAAGAAAAAATACATGTTTCATGGTCATTGAATTTTAAAGTTAGGATGGAAAGTGATATACAACAAGTAATTTACATGCTGTTATTTTTTAACACGAGCTTCATTTTCACTTCACTGGCACCATTTTACCTGCATCTCATCTGTAAAATGAGGTGCTAGCGATTTCTGAATTCTACATCAGTTCAGCCACCATTGAAAGCTTCACGCTTTCTACAAATGGTTATGTCTAACAACTTTACCTCCTAAAAGTATCTGCTAGTAAATTTCTGATGGTTTTATCCTGAAGCTATCTGTATTGTTATTTGTAAATCAACTATTACTGTCCACTGGGTGATAAACGGTTAAAATTTTAAGCTACACATTCAGTAAAACCATTTTATTGCTGCTTGTCCATCAGGAAATAAAATGTCGCTTTAAATTTCAGTTTCATGCCATTGAGCATTAACTGGTATCAAATACTGGAGAAAACATAATTTACACTCATCTGCTAGGATACAAGTTTAGTAAGTTTGGGTCAGTATGAGTTTTGGTATTGAATTGTCACATTTGTAGCGAGCTATGATTCAAAAGTATAAAAGGAAAATTGCCCGGGGTTTTTAATTTATGTGCGAAGAGTAAAATATGAGAGTGCTGAACAATTTTGATGCAAATTACGTTCAATTATCTCATTTGAATAGCTTTCCTACTGAGATTCAAAAGAGTTCTTATATTGGAAACTTGAAGATCCAATGGCGTTTGAGTAATTAAAACTTTAAGAAATTATTGTATTCGCTAACTAATGAAGAGAGAGTAAAAAACGAGAGGGTTTTGCTACTTAGTTGGGTGGACAATTAAAGTTGGAGAGTGTTCTATTCTACCTAGACTGGGCGGTTGGTTGGAAACTACCAGATATAGTGATGATGAAATACAGAAAGTCAGTTTCACATTCCGTTGGTTACCGAAGGCAACATAGATATTTTTATGCTGCAGCACTGTCCACCACTTTGAAACCCGAGGACGCCAGTGAAGGTCAAGCACTCGGGTGGCGACCCTTCCTGATGACTCACCGTGGGTGTCCCATTGTGCCGAGAGCAATCAGAGCTCTGTTGGCAATTAGCACTGTGCGTACGCCCCTCGTTAGAAGTCGAGCCCGCCGTGCCCTACCCTGCCAGCTCCCCACCGCTGCACAGATCAATACCGACTCTTCAGCGCTCGCTGCCGTGCCAACGGGTACACACAGCAGCACAAGAAGCGGATACGCAGCCCCTGACGGTTATGCAATGACGACACATGGGTACACCCAGCAGCACAAGAAGCGGATACGCTGCAGCCCCTGATGGTTATGCAATGACTACTAAAGGGGATACCCAGCAGCACAAGAAGTGGATACACAGCCTCTGATGATTATACAATGACGACACACGGGTACACACAGCAACAGATGAAGTAAATACGCAGCCTCTGATAGCTATGTAATGACGACAAACACAAGTGCACTAAGACGTAGTACTATATTAACACATTAATTCTTTAGTAGGTAGAGCTAATTCTAGGCTGCGAGTCATAGGTCGAATCTTGAAAAATTGTAACGAACAAACAAAGGAGAAAGCGTACAACTCTCTTGTGCGTCCACATTTGGACTATTGTTGTGCCATTTGGGATCCGTTTCGTAAGGGGTTGGTCGTAAGTATAGAGAAAGTACAGAGAAGAGCCGCTCGATTTGTGACCGCTTGCTACAGTCCTTATGAAAGCGTCACAGAACTGATTAGTAGATTAGGCTGGCAGTCTCTGGTAGATAGACGACACACGTTTCGTTTAAACTTATTGGTAAACATGTGTACTACCACTTTCACTTATGAATGTAGTGAAATACTTCATCCATCAACCTATTTGAGCCGGAATAACAGGAGAGATAATATTAGAGAAATAAGGTGCCGCACTGATTTTTATATAAATTCTTTTTTCCCTCGTACCATTAAGGAATGTGAAGCACAACAAAGAGATTAGCTTTGGTGCTGAGCACCCTCTGCCACCCACAATTTTGTGAATTGCAGAGTATATATGTAGATGTAGGTGTAGATTTAGATTGACGAAAACCCAAAATAGTTATGTTTCATTCCACATCTCTGGAATACTGTTCATGGTTCAGTTCCGTATTTCCTTTTTTTCCCAAGGAAAATGTGTGGTCAGTACCACGCACCTTTCACTTTACATCACCATCCCAAGAAAATCTCCAGTGTGAACGCATTTTACAGTAATTTGAGTAGACATGTGGATAATTGCGGAGATTCAAGTCCTGTCATCATTACGATATGAGTTTGAAACAGTTACGCTATGGTTGCGTCCTCTGCAAGAACCCAGCGATGAGGGAAAGGAACCAGAATACTTCCTATAATCCTTAGGACGTATCCAAACCTAAGTTTTATTGCTCTGCCTACTGCGTGAGCTAAAACTAATAGCACTTGCATTCTTTTTTTTTAAACTGCTTAACGTCTCTTAAGAGCGAGGTCTTTAGAGACGGGAAAGGATGGGGGGCAAGGAATGGGAAGGAATTCGGCCATGGCCTTTTGAAGGAAGCTTCCCGGCATTTGCCTGGAGTGATTTGGTAAACAATGGAAAACCCAAATTTGGGTGCCCGGACGGTGATTCGAACCTCTTGCATTCAATATTATTTCAGGTTCGCAAACATGGACGATCGACGGCGAAAGAATCACAACTTTACATGAGAGCAGTATTTTTTTTTTGTGTCTGACATGCTGTACAGCTTCAGTGAGTAGGTTAGGTTACATCAAAAGCCACTCTGCCACATCTGCACCAGCTTCTCTCACTGTACACAGAAACGTCTCGCCCCTCCCACAGCTGTACAAACTCTGTCTTTTGCTGCGTGACAGCCAGCCTCATCTCCCCACAAATCACCATTCCGAGAACTCTCTTGAGACATTCAGGTATTCAAGGAATTTGACACTCGTTCACTGCATCGGTCCTGCAGACTGGCCGAGGCTGGTAGCTTACAAGTTCTACTGATTAAGGTTGCTGAGCGCCATTTTTTGGTAGTATACAGTATAGCTGGATTGTTGTAATTTACTAACACATCACGGAAATGGACGAAGACTGATGACTGAGTGTTTTAACTGGCTTGTTAAGCTCTTCATGTGCGTTGTAATGGTGCCTTCCCATGATCCGTGGTTTTGTAGGCCATGCAGCCGTATTTTACGGATCAGTACGCGTGACAGGTTAGCCATCGCCACCTCACAGCCACCTCCCCACCACGTTGATTAGTGTCGTTTCAGTTACCCGGGCGTTTGATGTTTACCGAATGGCCGCCAGTAGAGGAGGCTCCTTTCCACGGTCCGCTGTTGATTCCTGAATACTAGGGTGTATATTTAATATTAATTTGATAATTTTGTCCAAAACCCAACCTTAGGGGGGTATAACCGCCCTTGGAAGCATGAGACCTAAAAAAAATCTCAAAAAGTTGCGAGGTCGATTAGTAGGGGGGGGGGGGGGTTCCTACGTCAAAATCTTACTTCGTTTTAGAGGGGGGGATTCCTACCAGATCTCACGAAGTCTCAACAGAGAAAAAAAGGGCGTCCGGAAATCAGGAAAAACACCTCACGTTATTAATAGACGCACCCTTAGTTATGAACCTCTTTACCCTTCTGGCTCAAAAAATCTGTTCTCGTTCCATGACCCAAAGAATAAAGAACAATTAAACAACTTTTTAATAGTCGTCTGAAAATAACGGAAAAATTACGTGAGGTGTTTTTCCGGATTTCTGGAACCCCCCCTCCCCCCTGGTGAGATTTCGTGAGATCTGGCCGGATCCCCCCCCCCCTCTGGTCACACCCTAACTTTTTTGACGAAATACCCGCCTAAAATCGACTTTGCCACAAATTGTAGACTTTCTTTTTTTGCTCTACTGTTCACAAATTTTTCGCAAAATCTCACGTGAGATTTCTGTAGTCCCCCCCCCCCCTCCCGCTTGGTGAGATCTTGTGAGATATCACCAGAACCCCCCCCCCCTATTTCACCTCACGTAATTTATGGATGCCCCCTTATTGAAATACCACAGCCGTACTGTTATTCGGTGCAGCATATACCGTAGGCGTAGCTGTATGTAAATTTCTTTACAAAATATGCTGAATTAAACTTGGTAATTTTCTTTCGAAGAGGACGAACTAAATCCTATCACCAGTACTCATGCAAGTAAAGAATAATGTGGAATTTAGTTTTCCTTAATCACATACTTGAGGATTTGGTCGTCAGTTGTTTGTCAGGAGGCAGATGATTAACTTAATCAACTAAGCAACCTTATAGTAGTACTATAAATGAAAAAATTGCAGAAAACTTATCTTCGAATTAGCATTAGTGCTCTAAGAATGCTATTACTGTTACTGTACTTGAGTTATTTTACAATATGTCAAAAAAATTTATACTCCTTTTTAGAATTAATACAATACAACGTATATCATTTCTGAAATGAAACTATACCGGAATTTAAGAACTTTAAAAAATTTCTACAAGAAAAATGAACTATCCACTTAGGAATTCAGAAGAGACACCATCGCAGTAATAAGGAGACAATTTCATAGGCAGACAACTGTTGAAAATATTTTCATCCCAAAAACCAGAAATTAAACGTAAATGTCTATATCTTTAGATGGGGTCTTTTCAGATATTAGTGGATAAGGTGTAATTGCTATTCTCCACTGCAATAGGGTCATTCTGCTTCCAGATAATTTATATAACGTTACAGTCAAGTTGTTCTGTTGGAATGGCAGTAAGCGAGATTTTCTCTCGGGAAATTTAGAATTGGTGTTTCAACTCCGCGGCACAGTGAGAAGTAAGTGGGGGCCGTGTCAGGAGAGGAGAAAGTCAGGTTAATACATTTCTTTCTTTGCCAGAAACTTGAAAATAAGGTTCATTCGGTCACTATGAGGGTGCTACGAGTTCATAACAGGCCCCCTAGCATCATTCGTATCTACCAGCGACTGATGAACATACTTGCGAACATTTGCTCTCACATTAGTTAGAGCAGATTTGTTACTCAGTTGTTACTATTGCTAGGGGAATACAGGTAGTTAGGGAGAGCGGATCGTAAAAGGGTCGGGGCTGGAGGGGGGCAATAAGGAAAGGGGGCTTTTTTTTTTTTTTACGGTTTATATTCCCATTCGGGCATCCAGATTTGGGTTTTCCATGGTTTCCCCAAATCACTCAAGGCGAATACCGGGATGCTGCCTTTAAAAAAGAACATAGCTGAGCTCCTTCCCATTCCTTGCCTCCCATCCTTTCCCGCCTCTAACGACCACAACGTCGACGAGCCGTTAAGCCATAAGCAAAAATAAATAAATAAATAAATAAAATGACATACCTATTACATAATTATATCAAAAGCGAAAGTATACTGGCAAAATTTCCATTAAAAAATCAGGTACTTTGAAACAATTTTAAGAAATAATATGATACACTCATTCGATTGGAAGTAAATCCATCAGGTCAAGCTAATTGGAGCCTTAGTAATCCAGCCCCGTAGCGTTCTGTTGGTTCGATAACTTTCACTACCACGTGTGGTATACTACCTTGACTGAAATGTTCTCGGTCTCAGACACAGAAAGCACCGCTTACGAGAAAAAGTTAAATACAAAATTTCATTTATTGACCATCACTGTCTGCAGGCAAGTATAAGTTCCTCGAGACCTTTGATAAATTGATTTGAGACTGCGGCTTGCAGTAATTGGAATTCACAACCACAGTTGAGACCAAAAATTTTCGAACAGGGTCACATTTTGTGTCGTGAGAGTAGCGTTTGTCTTTCAAGTTCGGAGGAGAACTCGGAAAGACCATTGTTGGAATGTACAATACGTTACGAATAAATCAAGAATTTGACCATTCACAAGGTCATAATTAAAAATAAATTTTACAACACCCGAAAGTTAGTTGAACAGTAATCATTATTATTCTCGAGTGACAGACATCAACACAAAGCTAAAATTGTACAAGTTAACCACTTTAAATTCGTATCCAACGGTACTTACAGTTTGACGTGGAATCCGAACCACGGAAACGTTCTGACGAACTTCACACTACACAAAAAGCTGTGCCAGAGGTGAAGATCAAGTTAAGGGCCTTTGAAAATCCCCAAAGAGGACAGGAATTCGAACCGGGGATCTTTCGATCTACAGTCAGGCACCTTAACTACCGAGCAACCAGAGAGCTTTGATGATTTAATAAATACGTACGACTGCTGATAACGATCATAAACAAAATGTACGAAATATAATGTGATAAATGAGTGTGATATTAGAATACGGACGTCTACAATTCAGCAGGGCCTTCTTTGCGGCAAGTGTCATAGCATTTTGTCGGAAGAACGAAAGATTAGCGGAAATAAACGAAGGTCGCAGACAGCTGTTGAGAAAAGAGAGAAAGCAACGTTGCATTTAAGGAATTTACAGCAGCAGCTTAGAGATGACCAATTCTTTCTGAACTAGTCACTAGTGATAAAAGTTAGATTTTTGGCTATGATATTGAAAGTCAGCTGGAATTGTCTTAGCGAAACAGCCCATATTCACACCTACCAAAGAAAGGAGGAAGGGACGTCATTGGGATGGTACCCTCATATATTTATAATCGTCCTGGCCTGCGACGTAAGGAATGCTGGGAACACCTGTGTGGGGACAGGTGTGGTCGTTCGGGAGTCAGTAGAGAAGAAGGAGGGGGGGGGGGCGTATTTGGACAGAGGTATTCAGCGGGGAGGGTCCTGGGGTGTAAAAGGCAGAAGGTAGTTGCTGTGAGGGATAAGATGTAATGTATTCTGGTATGGACGACACGTAATATTATTTGTGTTAATCAGAAATAAAGAAAGTCAACAGACATTACACTGTGGTTATTTCACTGTCATTCATGGATGAAATTGTAACTGAACAATGTTGAATTCAAGAACTAGCTGACACTGCAGAGCTGCAGAAGGAGATTTCATGTCCTGAGGGCTATAGCAAGGAATATGGTACGTTGTTATTCATCAGTGTGTCCTTGTAGAGGATTCTATCATAGCGTAAACGTTACATACTGGAGAATACTCATAAAGAGACTTTTGTTTTGGTTATTAACGGATCTTCGACGTCGAAGACGATTTAGTGCGAAAAATCCTAAAGAAGTCAGCGATTGCTTTGAAATTTCGATAAATAAGTTAAGGAAAATTGAATTGGGGATAGTCACGCCGGGGATCGAAACGCTAGTTCCAAACAAGGCTAGACCGTGCAAAGCCTTGCTCGTGTAGCTGTTTTTAACGCATAACAAATAGGTTTGTTCATGAGACTTCGTCCTGTTTCCCAAATAAAAATTAAGTTAAAAGGGTGATGATTTTAGGCAACTGAAGATAATGAAGCTGAATTTGGCGGTATTAATCACGCTCACAATTATGGTATTCCAGCAATCGTACCACAGGTTGTAGAAGCGCTGAAATTGATGTTTGGGTGTGAAGGGAACTGCTTCAAACGTGACAGAAGCTATTTCTAGATTGCAATTCGTAGGTTGTATTTAAAAGACATGTAACTCTGACAGCGTGTAAAACTCTCGTGAGTCCAGATTTGGATTACTGTTGTAGATTTTGAAATCCGTATCACTTTTTTTTATTGCTTTACGCCTCGTCGTCGGCTATGGTCATTATAGGCGCGATGGGACTGGTGACAAGGAACGGGAAGTAATTCAGTCATGGCCCTTTTGAAGGAAGCATCCCGGCATTCGCCTGCAGTGATTTCGGGGAACCATGGAAAACCCAATCTGGATGCCCGAACGGGGATTTGAACCCACATCCTCCCGAATGTGAGGCCAGAACGTTAACCGTTCACCCACCACGCTAGGTCCCGTATTACAAGACATTGATTGGAAATATAGGGAAAGTACAGAAAAGAGCAGCTCTATTTATGGCTTCCTGGAACAGTCCTTACGAAGGCGTCACTAAATTGGTACATATATTGTGCTGGAATTGTCTGGCAGACAGTCGAGGTCGTTTGAAATTACTGACGAATATGTGAATATCCTCTTATATTACGAGTATAATGTAATACATTGTCCACCAACCTATTTAGGTAGCAATGACAGGAAATATAAGTTTAAAGAAATAAGATGCCGTATTGATGCATATATGTTTTCTTCCTTCCCTTGCGCTATTAGGAATTGGAATTCACAGAGTTAGTTTTTGCGCAAAGCCACCCACAATATTTGTGAATTGCAGAGTATGGATGTAGATGTAGAAGTGAGTAAGATGCATTTATGACGTAAATTTCTATCTACTTGAATTCTTGGGTACTATCTAGCAAATTATTAAAAGTTTTTATCTGTTCGTTAACACCTTGAAGACGATAGTACCGTTTTTTTTGTTTTTTTTTGCTGTCGTCAGTTTAGACTGGTTTGATGCAATCCTCCATCCCTTTATCCTGTGCTAACCTCTTCATTTCTACATACCCTTACAACCCACGTCCTCAATTATCTGCTTCATATATTCTAATCTCTGTCTACCTCTACAGTTCTTACCTTCAACTGTTCCCTCCACTAACAAATTAACCAATCCAGCATGTCTCAAAATATGACCTACCAGCCTGTCTCTTCTTCCTGTAAGCTTCTTCCATAAACTTCTTTTCTCACCCATCATTTCCAAAACTCGTTCATTTCTTACTTTGTCTGTCCACCTAATTTTCAGCATTCTTCTGTAGCACCACATTTCAAATGCTTCAAGTTTCTTTCTTTCCGGTATTCCTAAAGTCCATGTTTCGCTACCGTAAAGTGCTGTGCTCCACACATAGAGTTTTAAGAAGTTCTTTCTAATTCCTAGATCAATATTTGAAACTAAAAGGTTTCTCTTTTTCATGAAGGCTCTTTTTGCTAGTGCTATTCTGCTTTTAACATCATTCCTGCTTCGGCCATCGGTTGTAATTTTGCTTCCCAAGTAACAGAACTCACTCACTTCTCCTATTGCATCAGATCCTATTTTTATATTTAATCTGCTAGTATTGGTATCATTTCTGCTACATTTCATCACTTTTGTTTTACTTTGATTTATATTCAGTCCAAAATCTTCCTTCAGTATTTTGTTCATGCCATTCAATAACTTCTCAATATCCTCAGCCCTCTCTGCTAATAAGACAATGTCGTCAGCAAATCGTAGCATACTGATTTTTTCTCCCTGAAAACTTATGCCACATGGAAATTTTTCTTTGACTTTCTTCATTGCTTCTTCTACATACAAGTTGAATATTAACGGGGATAGACTACAACCTTGTCTCACACCCTTTTTAACTGATGCATGTCTCTCGTGATTCTCTACTTTTATTACAGCCACTTGATTCTTATATAGTTTATAGAGTATTCTTCTATCTCGATACTTTAGACCTGACTTCTTTAAAATTTTGAACATCTTGTCCCACCTAACATTATCAAAAGCTTTTTCTAAATCAACAAATGCCATAAAAGTATCTTTGTTTTTCTTGATCCGCCCTTCAAGTATTAATCTTAAAGACAGAATTGCTTCCCTTGTACCGCGATTTTTCCTAAACCCAAACTGATCTTCACCTACTATCTCTTCTACTACCCTTTCCATCCTTCTGTATATTATTCTGGTCAGTAATTTTGAAGCATGTGATGTTAGACTAATGGTGCGATAATTCTCACATTTGTCGGCTTGTGCTTTCTTTGGAAGTGTGAAGATGATATTTTTATTAAAATCAGTTGGAATTTCTCCTGTTTCATAACTTTTTGATATCAGCTTGAATAATCTTTCGATTCCTTCCTCTCCTAGAGATTTAAGAAGTTCTGCAGGGATCTCATCAATTCCAACTGCCTTATTTGCTTTCAAGTCATTCAGAGCTTTATTAAATTCTGTCCTCAAAACAGGATCTCCTAAGTCATCAATGTCGACATCGCCTTCCTTTTCCAATACACTATTGTTCAAGTCGTCCCCATCATACAGTTTCTCAATGTATTCCTTCCATCGGTTAGCTCTATCTTCTGAGCTTAAAAGAGGTTTCCCATCGGCATTTAATGTTCATACCTCTTTTCTTCATTTCTCCAAAATTCTGTTTGATCTTTCTATATGCAACATCTACTTTTCCTACGACCATTTCCTTTTCTACTTCTTCACACTTTTCTTGTAGCCATTTTTCTTTTGCTATTGCATTTCCTATTTATTTGATTTCTAAATTGCCTGTACTGCTCTCTTCCTGCTTCATCCTGAGCATGTTTGTAAAACACCGTAATATAACCACATAAACTTCGATTACTGTTACAAGTCTGATGAGGCTAAGGTTTCGAATATCGGTGAAACAGTACTTTCTAATCCAAATATGTAGTTACACCGCACCTTAGCTGAGATTCTTAGAATTTAATGTCACCGTTTTTCAATCTACATCTACATATATACTCTGCAATTCACAAAATTGTGGGTGCAGAGGGTGCTCAGCACCAAAGCTAATCTCTTTGCTGTGCATTCCAATCCCTAATGGTACGAGGGAAAAAAGAATTCATATAATAATCAGTCCAGCACCTTATTTCTCTAATTTTATCTTTCCTGTCCTTCCGACTCAAATAGGTTGGTGGAAGAAGTATTTCACTACACTCAAAAGTGAAAGTGGGAGTACGCATGTTTACCAATAAGTTTAAACGAAACGTGTGTCGTATATCTACCAGAGACTCCCAACCTAGTCTACTAATCAGTTCTGTGACGCTTTTCATAAGGACTGTAGCAAGCGGTCACGAATCGAGCGGCTCTTCTCTGTACTTTCTCTATACTTTCGATCAACCCCTTACGAAACGGATCCCAAATGGCACAACAATAGTCCAAATGTGGACGCACAAGAGATTTGTACGCTATCTCCTTTGTTTGTTCATTACAATTTTTACAAGATTCGACCTATGACTCGCAGCCTAGAATTTGCTCTACCTACTAACGAATTAATGTGTATGTCCCATTTCATATTCCTTTGTACTGTTACTCACAAATATTTCATAGAATCGACCATATCAATAATTGTATTGCTTAACTCGTATTTCTGAACAATTGGATTCTTTTTGTTAGTTATGCTCATTGTCTTGCACTTTTTACAATTTAGAGTAAGTTGCCACTCAGCGGACCAAGCCAAAATAACATCCAGATCGCGCTGAATTTCTAAGCAATCGGCCAAATTTCTACTTCCCTATAAATAACCGCATCATCAGCAACAATCAATACGTATGACATCACTGTTAATTAAAGAGATATTCTAGAAAGTTGCAATATTAGGTGAAAATGAATATTTCTTGGTGGGAGGGTAAAAATGCTGCAGAAAAGAAAGTACATTTCCAGAGAACAGATGTATTTTTTTTGGTCTTTATTCTTTTCAACTAAGGCGGTGTCCCGGGGCTCATTGCGAGTTCTGTAAAATGAAAACGAGGTAGTCGCTCGGGGCTCGCAGGCGGCGGCGCGCGGACTGCATTTAACAAGCACGTGTCCTCGCCCAGAGCCTGCGCAACTTGTAAAAGCGGAGTAATCACCAGAGAGCATTCTTCAAAATGTGCCCAGCCAGAGTGCAAAGATTCACATCACTCGCCGTAGGTTACGAAATAATTGTGAACGTCTAATACGATAGCAAGTTCCCTGCTCTAACTAGCAGTTTTACTAAACCCTAACACAGATGTGCGAAAGCCACATCATTTTCAGTGCTCTGCATTCAAAAATAAAAAAATAAAAATCTTTCTAATCTCTTCATGCTGCCCATCCATACGTATGTCATAGTCTCGTCATTCTACCGAATTATAATGAAGTTTCGCAGCATACGTAGACTAAAGACTATAAACCGGATTCGTACAAATAGCAAAACATAAAAACATAGGGTACCTTCCTCACCAAAAAATACAGAGACAAAAAAAATTTCTCACCAATTTCACCGAGAATGCTATCTTTTTTTTTATCTGCTTTACGTCTCTCAACAGCGAGGTCTTTAGAGACGGGAAAGGATGGGGGGCAAGGACGGGGGCAAGGATGGGGCAAGGATGGGAGCAAGGAATGGGAAGGAATTTGACCATGGTCTTTTGAAGGAAGCATCCCGGCATTTGCCTGAGTGATTTGGGAAACCATGGAAAACCCAAATCTCAATGCCCGGACGGGGATTCGAACCGCCGTCCTCCCGAATGCGAGGCGAGAACAGAATGCTATCGTTGGATAGATATTCAAATGTACTACCATTGATTTCATCACAGCGGTATGGTGGCACAGTGTATAAGGCGTCAGAGTTGAGATCGAAAGGTCCCAGTTCGAATCCCTGTCTCGGTGGGGATTTTGAAATGTCATTAACCCGACCTTCACCTCTAATACAGCTTGCTGTATATTGTGAATTACTCCAGAACATTTCCATACTTCGGGTTCTACGTTCCAACTGTATGTCTCCATTACCCGGTAGAATTACCGGGTTCGGTTTTGGCAGCCACGATAGAGGCGCATGCGCGGCAAATCGAAACACTGTCAAACAGGCTGCAGAAATACTCTTCAGGGTCTCAATGACAAATGCATTAATATTTATAACAATTAATGGTTTTTTAATGTAACTTTCAGGGGTGTTCAGCCAGATGGCGTCATAAAACAAAAACGTTTCAACGGCTGGCTCTGCTGTCTTCATCAGGTGCGGAAAGCTTCAGGTGTAGTAAGCTTGAAGTCACTGCTGTCCGGCTGAATACCCTTGAAGCTTACATTGAATCAGTACTCGGGGCAAGTCTCCATTCACACAATGTATTTTTAGATTTTCTTTTCTTTAAATGTATATTTGGCAAAATTTGAACCCAAGTCTTTAAAAATATTTCCCTTCCCTCATATTTCCAAACACAAGGCTTAGAAATCTTAGTAAAAATCAAAATAATGGTACTTACGGCTTTTCAACGAAATTTGATTAGAATAATATACCATGACAAGATGTTTCGATTATTCGGTTGTAAACAAACAGTGGCGTAATCAAGTCAACTGTGCTTCGTTTGAAAGAATTACAGAGGAAACTTTTGTCTACCGACAGAAAAACAGATCTTCCCACAAATAGTCAGAAAAGTAGAGTACGTACCACTAAAAAAATCACGGTTTTTTCCTGCACCCCATCAAGTGTTGTGGTAAAATAACAAGTATTGAAAAATTCATTCCATGCTCTTTTGTGTCATTTTTGTTCAATTGTTTATTTCAGGAGATAAAAACATCGAACATCACCAATAGTTAATGTTCCTATCTAATTTTTCAACCATATGCAGTTTTTTAGGTTTTACGATTCGTCGATGTTGAGATCATTAGAGCTGGGACCTCTCCCGGAGGTGAAGAAACATAAAGATTCTGTCCTTATAAAGGAACCATTTCGGGAATCTCCTGGAGTGATTTCTGGAATCATGATCAGGCTGGGGTTTGAACCCGCGTCCTCCAGAATATCACGGCCAAGCGTTACTGCACACCAATGCGCGTTAAAAACCCAAGATTATAACACTTAGTAAGGTCGTCGAAAAAAAATATATTTTTTGACTTAGATGCGTGGTCAAGCTATTCCCTAGATTTTTCATTATTCTGTCACCAACAAACTCAGATTTGTGACCCATTAAATAAACCTTGCATTCAAACAACATGCTTTATTTACATAAATTAGTGACCTGGTAGCTTCTTAATATGTCCACATGTAACATTCAGCGTCCATCGTTCGAATTCCGGCCCGTTCAGAATTGTTTATGAGAACTGACATCCTCTTCTAGGCTCAGCTATAGACAGCCTATTAACTAAAACCCGATCGGCAATAAATTTTTTCTACCCTTTATTTCTATAAAAATGCTCAAAATATAATTTAAAAAAAAAAAAAAAATTAGTCCCATATTCGCTTTTGAGTCAATGAAAGAGATGGCATACGGAATGAATGCAGTCAGTCAGATTACTAAACGAGACCGAGGGAACTTTATTATGTATTCTTTACTTGCATCTTTGTCACGCTCCTTATTAATAATAATAATAAAAATAATAGTAATGCGTATAGCATTATTGACCGAGGCGAACGACGAAGGGACAGGCCGCCGATTGACAGTCTTTCGATTTACTGCTCATACGTGTCTGTCGTGGCTGCCTAACGTACAGTGTAACATGTATCACGAACCACGGAAGAGTTCTGGCGTACTTCACATTACACAGAGCAGAAGATCGGGTTAACGGCCTTTGAATATCCACACTGAGACAGGGAATCGAACCGATGATCTTTCAGCCTCCAGTCAGAGGCCTTAAAACCAAGGAGCTACCAGACCACAAGCAATGCTCGGTCACTTACGTTCAGTGAATCCATGGCTAACCTGTCCTGTTTAAAAGTGTGGTACGAGATACTTGCAGATAAGAAGCGACAGATGGGGTTAGAGCAGTGGCAACGGTCGATAAAACGCAGTTGAATGACTTCTCAGCGTTTTCCCTAGCGGTAAAATCTCCCGCAACCGAGACGACTAACTTTGGCCCCTGCCCTGTAAATCAGAGACAGCAAGTGGCTTCACTGACCCGTTTCAACCTCTGCCCACATGTGCCTCGTCCTGACACCAACGCATCGTCTGAGCCAACAAGAAGTCGGCACCTGGCAACCACACGACCAGTCTGATAATGATTCCTACTGCTCGCGACTATCAACGGTGTGGTTTCCATAATCGATATATATTATAAAATAAGTTTACAATGTGCGTGCGCTTAAAACTCAAAACCAGTCCCGGTACGATCAACGTAGTTATGGTGTGGTAGCCCTCTATCCCTGTTTTACCCGAAGGGCGTGATTTTGAAGACAGAAGGGCTGGAAGTTTCGGGCAGCGATAATACGAAACAGTCGAAGAGCGCGAGGCACGTTTACGTTGCTAACGAACGAAACCAAAAGAACAGCGAAAAAACGAAACAGTCGAAGAGCGCGAGGCACGTTTATGTTCTCAGCGAACGTGAATGAGCACCGTGAGAAGCAGAGTACCGTAAGAACAACGAATGAACGAGTTAAATAATACAATCTTATAATAGAAGACTGCGAACGGCAAGCCGGCCATGAAAATATCACCCTACGAGAAGCGCGGACGAGGACAAGTAAACAGTACAACCTGACAAATGAAGTATTCCACTATGACTCGACAAAACAATGTAACAAAAACAACCACGTCGTAATCGTAATAATTGATAACATCTACCAATTTTGCAACGCGAAAAAATTCAGTGGAGAAACACCAGGATTCTGTTGCATGAATGGAAAAATTCGGTTACCACGACTGGAAGCACCTCCACAGGAATTTCTACATTACATGAACGGGGAAACTTGAGAATCGAAACACATAGAATTAATCCTCAGAATACCCCTGATCTCTACTGAACTGCCATTCCAATTTTAAAGACTGCAATTTCCAATCAAATTAGCCTATAGTTTTACAATTAACAAAGCGCAAGGACAAAATTCAAAACATTGCGGCATCAACCCCAAGGACTGCTGTTTCTCTCACGGTCAACTATACGTAGCTTGCTACCCAGTAAGAAATTCTAAAAATTTGTACATACATAGCCCGGATAACAAAATAAACACTGTTGTTTAGAAACAGGTATTGCAAAAGTTAGAATATGTTTTCAATAAAAAATTACCTCTTACATTTTAAAGTTTATCCTTTTATTACATCTACCAACACTATCTCATATCAACTGCCTGAGCGAAGCCGGGTACCTCAGCTAGTTACGAAAATAAACATTGGTAATCGATCGCCTGTTCCGGTGGGTCATTTGGTTGGGGCATGGTGACTCTACCTGGCACCTGACACGGGTGTGGTCCAGGTGGTGGAATAAATCTTCATAATAGGGGCTTGGTCGGCAGGGTAGGAGATGCGGTGAAGCACAATTACTAATCACCAGATCTAAGTACTAGATTAGACTGAGTGCATACGACTCTGTTAATGGTGTTTTGTCTTGGTATCTTTCGAAAGAGGAGGTCTAAATGAGCTTGCACCCGGCTTCTCCCTTCTTTCGTCTTTCATCACTTTCTATATTTCATACACACCATCACAGTCATTCAAACTTACAAACACTGCAAAAAGAAGAAAAACCCAGTTAATCTCCTTGAAACGTTACTGTAGACAGGTATCACCTGTGAGGGAAGACATGAATTGTACGTTCCCTTGCTCTGAGTAATACTATTTTGTTAGTAATATATATTTTCTTTGACGTAGTCTCTAAGCTGGCTGAAAAAGTAGTCACTGAGATGGGTGGAAATAACAAGATAATGTGAAGTCTCGTCAGCTGGGCGGATGGTTTGCCACCTTCGCGGCTGAGAGGGTCTCGGCGGTAACGAAGACAATACTAAAATGCTTAGAGCTCATACAGAGAGGTTAGTTACGTATTACATTGAAGAGATGCACCAGAAATACTGAAGAACTTCCTTCGACATTCTATGGGTGAATTTGATTAAGTCATTAAGATAGCATAGCACGTTAAGAACTTTTATGGAAATACAGAAAGGAATATAACATAAGCTACTTGTTTTATGTAGTGTACCCTAGCACCAAACGATGAATCAAAACTAAGAGTAATGTTACACACCCTCTACAGTGAACGCCTGCAACCTGATACCGGGTACGTCACGCACTTCTAATATCAAGTTCACGATCTCCCAAAATGGCTTGTTAACTTCTGCGCATTCTAAATGAGAACTCCAACTGAGAGACGTTTCAGAATCATTAAGAGGGCAGGAAACTAAAGATAGCAGTATCTAATGACTTGTGCTCAACATCCCTACCCCTTTATTATTTCGTGGAAAGAATGTTTTATCAGTAATGTTTTCATCCTGCCAGATTTTTCATTTTCTGCTTCCATTAAGTTCGCTTCATTCCCCAAACTTGCCTGAAGCAAACTTTGGTCTTTATTGTGCTGTCTTTCAACTTAGCACCTTTATTCAAAAACGGTTCTCTTTTTTTTTATATTTTACTACTTACGGGAAAGAACTTCTCCTTTATTTAAACTTGCATCAGACCTTCAGCTTTAAATGTGAAAAATTTCTATTTTCACTTTATTCCAGCCGGAAACCGTAATTGATATTTCGGGGTATATGCTACAACAGTGATTGCGCTGAGAGAGATGTTTTTAGGCAATTAAATAGTTCTTTTTTTTAAGAGAGAGAAGAGAAGAATCTTTGGTGACAAATTATTGTTAGCGGTGGCTTAAAAAATTTTAACGATGATACCAAAAGCGTCTGTAATAGAATGATAGTGAAGGAAAGCGTGAGACTATAGATTAGTAGTAAATGTATTAACTGCTGGTATATCACCAGAATTTATGAGAGTTTTTATATGGTCCATAAATGTGTTACATTTGTTTAAAAAGATAATAAACTATGATAAGTCAAGACGAAAAAAACTTGTTAAAACGACACTTATTCTGATGCTATTGCTTTTAGTCGTAGAGGAAATGTAATTACGAAACGCTGCAAAAGACAAAGAGAGTATGTAAATGTGAGATAAAAGCAACAAAGCCAGAAAGAAAGGAATAAACTCAGAACCCAACAACTTTTAATAAGCTTATAAGGAACCTCAAGTCACTCTATCAAATATTTTCTATAATAGAGGTAACTATAGCAGACGTGATCTATATATTCAAAAAAATTGATAAAATATAATATCTTGTAGTGATTAAATAATTTGTAAAGTAAGGTTTAACAGTAATCAAAATTCATTTCGCGCATAAAGTTTTATACGACTTTTGTTGGTAATTAGAACGTTTAAAAAATGTGGTGTTGTGTTTAATCGTATGCTCATCAGGTTTTAAGATCATACATGTGAATGACAGTCACGTAGTGAGTGAATAAAAGAAAGCCCTGGACAAACACATGAAATGTTATTAGATAAGCCTTGAGTTAAATTTCATGAAAATGATGATCCTATAATTATTTCAAACAAATAAAAACGTGGTATACAACTCAAATTAACATGTGTACCTGAAGCATTGTCGTGTTTTAAAATGTGATAAAAAACATAATAGTTAAAACGTCACTTAGCCGTCCGCTAGCGCCATAACGTCTTGGTCCAAGAAGAAGAATGCCGTTTGACGGTCGAAACGTCAGCTTTACATATCGTGGCCTGGATAGCCAAGAGACGACAAACTCTGGCTGTGATTGGTGTTTGGTGTGTATTAAAACAAATAATACCTGGTATTCAACGTTGATTTATTAAAAAGAACGAGACTTGAATTAGCGATTATATACTAGATATGAAAATATAGACAGAACGATTTGCTCAGAAACATGTAAAGATAAAGACGTTTCTATCAGTATGGAAACTACCGTCTCAATCGATTTCGCTTATATTCAAAAGCGATTAAAAAATAATAGTACTTTAGACTCATAATAAAAAAATCACAAAATATCTGGTTTATACAAGAAGAAATCATTGTCTTAAGAAGTATTCCATTCACTCAAATAGTGTCTCAGCTTTCTAATGGATCTAAATTACTAATTGGTGGAGCGTCTACTATATTCCCCGTTTTTGGCCAATTGTTGTTTTTTTTTTTTTTTTTGTAATTAAGAGATGTTTTGCAAACATAAAAAAAACTAGTTTCGAGAGAAAATATTGAAACTGGGACGTCTGTAAAATAAACGTATTGATCCTGCGATGAATTGCGGTGTAGATTAAAATAATTTGGAAATCATAAGTTCCTTCAGTCGTTATCAGACCAAGAAATTCTTGGCAACGCGTCAACTCTTCATCTAACTTCGCAGGATATTTTTCGAACCTCCGGTGATATTTGCTTGCAGGTTGATAAAGTTTTTATTCGGTTGAGAAGTCATTTTTGTCAGGCAAATAAGACTTATGAAGTCTTAACTTCTCCCTGCCTGCTACGCAGGTAGTTAAATTGTTCCACGTGATTTATCTTTCGTCAAGCTTCTCTGGAGTGTGATTTATAAGCTTCCCAGAAATTGAAAAGTCGCACTCTTAGCAGACGGGAAAAAGGATTCGACTTTTTCCACATATCAGAAATTGTTTCGCTATATTGGCAGCCATTCTATACTTACACGTGCCTGATATTAGCTTTCTGCTGCGTTTCGGCCGAACGGGAGTTCGATATATTACTACATTTTCGTTCGAGTCGCAGGAATTTCCACATACATTGACTGATTCATCCGGTTACCAAGGCCCGAACGTGAACACTGCAATAAAATACGCTGGAGTTTGTAAGGAAACGTGCTTTTGGCGAAAACTTATTGTTAACTATTTGTCTGGTGTTAAAATGCAAATAGCGACGTTGGGCGAAGAAAGACAGCATCCATCCAGTCAACTGTTATAAGAGAAGTCGTGGTTGTACGAATTAAATGGGCAGATGAAATAAAGAAGACAGGGAATGCATAGTGCAAAACGGTCCCAATAGAATAAAGAGAGATGTAAAGTGGCAGAACGTGTCAGAGAGTGGAAGAGCATGCATGGAGCGCATCCTTGATTCACATTCGCCATTAGCAGTCGGCGTGTAGAGAGTTAAAGAGATTGGAAAGAACATAGTCTAAAACTGATGAATCCGGTATTTATGTTATTGAAAGAGAACGGTACAAAAGGTTGAAAACATTTAAATAAAAGGAATTTATCGACGAAAACAAATGTTTATTTATGGAGCGTTATGCCACAACATTAAGAAAACTGAATAATTTCACAGGTGCTAACTGAAAAATTAGATATTTAACAGCTATTTGTGAAGTAAGATCTCCTTACAATTTCTACAGTCCAAAGAAGCTGGTATCATAATTTCAAACTCCTCCTGCATAGGTGACAGGAATCTTACATCCTCGTAGTTTACTGATTATAACAACGGTAAACGGTACGGGGGACCGTTTCTGTCGTTAACATTCAAAGGACGGTTCTAGGCTTCGTAAGGGATTGCAGTCGTTATATCAGTTATTAATTTTCAACATTCATGTACGTCATACAACTCCTGATGATTGTGGCAGAGTCAGCTGTCGAAACGTTGTGGTTTGTGTGTCCGCCTGGATACCGGTGAAGATTACTTTCCAGCATACATTTCGTAAAGGTTTCTGCGTAAGAATTCTTCTTCTTCTATGAACGGTGCCGAAACCAACCGAGACAAGGGGCGGGCTAGCTTAAGTCCATAAAAAATTATATGCGGGTTCTGGTTACCTATAACCGTCAGCCTCATGAAATGCTTCAAATAAATAAGTTGTGACTCACAGATATAGTGCATAATCTCGATAAATGGAACGGAACTGCGACGTTGCAACTGTCTTGGCCAAGAGCTTGCTGGTGCCACTTTTGGATCGTTGCCTTGATTTCCTCTACCCTCGTGGTTCTGAGAACAGTAACAGCGAGTGCCAAGGTGCAGGAGAGCGATGCCAATCGATCTGGTACAGCTTTGTGGCCTCAGTTACCGCACGGAATAACCAAGTGAAGTGAGTGGTGAAGTCCTTTTATAATCCTTGGGCAGAAACGCCCTGGCGTTTAGGCAAACCCAGCCATAACGTTGATAAGAAACTAAACATTACCCACTTGACATAGTCATATCTGAAACACGCTACATTATCAAATAATATTTAGCAAAGAGCAAGTAGAGTATGTCTTCCAGATACTACAAATCAATCAAGTGACAGGTCTCTCTTGTCCATCAAAAAGGTGTCTTGTATGGAGTTTTATGCCTATCACATCATGACACGCGAAGAAGGTATTAATTCATTACCACCGTGCAGACAACTGGCCAGTCAGTTTTATGTCGACGTGTTCACAAGTACGCGAAAGTCAAGCGTAAATGGTTTCGATTCACCGTCATAAAATCCGGACTTCGTAGCTTTTTGGGACACCTTTTACGTAGATTAAGAAACATCTATAAACCACGTAGCTCCATTTTGGCCTCCTGTGAACCCCTCACCCCCCCCCCCCCCCCCCGTAGCCCAACGTGGCTTTTGTCTCTAACGCCCCTCCCCTTCCCCGCGTAGCACGTAGCTTTTTTCCCTACTGACTCCAGATGACATTTTATACCATTTTCTCTTGTCAGACTATCATAAATAATACAGGGTGTCCCAGAATTATCTTTACAACTTTGTCATTGAATAAATTATGTTTGGAACGAGATATCACATTGCAGTTTTTTGCATTTTGAAGAGTATCTCTCAAAGTTTTGAACACTTCTTCGGAGCATCCCTTGAACAATTGTCGTAATAGCTGCAGAAATCCTCTGCCTGAGATCTGCCAAATTTCTAACCGGGGTTTGATACACGATGACTTTTACATATCCCCAAAGAAAGAAATCCAAGGGGGTGATGTCAGGTGAACGAGGTGGCCAGTCAATTGGACCCCGACCAGGAAATTGTTTATCTAGAAAATTACGGACATCATGAGCCCAATGCGGAGTGTTGGAAGATGACTGTTGGTTGAAGGACTTCCAGTTGGGGAACAACAAATTTTGTTAGCTTATCCAAGTAAAATGGGCCTTTGATTGTCTTTTTTTTTTTTTTTTTTTTTTTTTTTTTTTTTTTTTTTTTTTTTAACAGTTTAACGTCCCTTTTTAACAACGTGGTCTTTAGAGACGGGAAAGGATGGGGGCAAGGAATGGGAAGGAATTCGGCCATGGCCTTTTGAAGGAAGCATCCCGGCATTCACCTGGAGTGATTTGGGGAAACCATGGAAAACCCAAATCTGGATGCCCGGACGGGGATTCGAACCGCCGTCCTCCCGAATGCGAGGCCAGAACGCTATTCGTTACACCATCTTCTCAGCAAAGAAGAAGGGGCCAATGATTTGATTGTGCATAACACCGCACAACGCATTAACCATTGGGCTGTCACTCTCTCTCTCTAAATGCATGCGGAGGTTCAGAACCCCAAATTTGAATGTCGTGCTTGTTAGGTAACCCTTGTCTCTATAAACCAGAAAATACACTGAGCTTTTTCCTGTGGGGTGTACATTTTAAATAAATGTGATGTAACTACCTACTTATCACCAAACTGCACCTGAAATGAAACAGAAAAAAACTTTGAGAGATACTCTGTAACATGCAAAAAACTGCATTGTGATATCTCGTTCCAAACATAATTTATTCAATGTTAAAGTTGTAAAGATAATTCTGGGACACCCTGTATGAACGAAAATCTACGTGGCCTGGCTCATAAACCCCCTCCCCCCCAACGTAGCCCAGCGTAGCTTTCCAGAAGACCCCTCCCCCCCTAAACAGAGCCACGTAGTTTATGCACACTCCCTTACAGCTTTCTGTATCCAATTCTGGCAATAAAATTCCAAGTCTCCGCGTGCGCAGTCGCGGAGAACAGCTAGTGTGAAATGGAGCTGCGCCTTTAAGACTGTTCACTAGCTTCAAATCCCTTCAAAAATGATCGTTTTTCTAGTGTTCTGGCAATTCATTTTCTAACAGTTGTTTAACTAAATTCAGTCGTTATCAAATAACGTTTATGACCTTGCTTTTTTTCTTTATGATGTAATGTTGCACATATTTCGGCGCAGTCTTGAGTTTAATAGCGTAACCTTGAGTTTTAATGATGTAATATTGTTAATAGTTTGTTCCATTGCACTATCCTCTTCATAACAAACATGTTGATTCAAACGAGTTACATACCTTTCTTTATGGTTGTAGTGCAGTTTGAATTTACAGATGAAACATATTAAACCAGTACACAATTTTCTTCCTTATATTTAAAATCCTAGGCGTGCGTAAATCACATCATCAAGAACAAACCACTCGACCGATTCAAGCCATATTAACACAGAATGTTAGTGAAGTGGTGCGAAATTTTTTTTATATAATTCTCCGATAGGTTGCGACAAAATGTAATTCCTATATTTAAAATTAGGTAATGTTGATTGCGATTCCACAGGTACCTCTGTAATTGAGAAGCACTGCTCGCAGAAGTTTACACTATTACTGTTGGTTTTTTTTTTTTTTTTTTTTTTAGTACGGGTATTTGTTTCATAAGATTCGTTAAATGTAGAAGGTGTTTTAAAATATAACTGAATACGTGAGATAAACTTAGCAAGTGTAAGAAATACGCGTTCGAGAAGACGATAATATTTATGTTGCAAAGATGTTAATCATCTTGGTTCAAAATTGACGTGTGTTTGTTACAACAGCATTTTCTTTTTCAAATAGAACTCACATTGTAACTACTAATCAATTTTATAATTAGTGCACTCCATTAAATTTAGTAAATATTTATAATTTCATTTAACTTCAATGTAATATTTTGTTACACGCAAAATAGAAAAAATGCCAGCAATCCGGTGGCGTTTTCATGTGAAGTTGGAAAGCTGTGAAATTAAATATAAAGTTTTCCTCAAATTAGCAAACTGTTTTTGTTGAACGCGTTCATGCATCGTATTAGTTTCTTTCCGCCACTGGCGTTTGTATTAATTGTGATATAACCGGTTTAAGAGGAAGGTCCGTACTTTAATACCATTGCTGGCAATATTCAAAATTTCTTTGATATTTTATCTGTGAATAACAGCACAAATCTCAAATTTCATGTCTATGAAGTCGCAGGTACAACTAGTAATATATAATCTTCCTCCCTAGCTGGCTATAATAGCAATGTCTATAGACAGAAAAACAAAACATTTGCAGTCATCATTGGCGGGTGAGGAAGGCAGGACAGTGTAAGACATCATGACCCGTCTTCACCATCAGTGTATTGCCCTGGGACAGATTTTCACTTGACTGCTCTCCATGCTCTTCTGCCTTTGTCTTCAGGTCCATGTAATTGCCGTTTTCGCTGATGTTGTCTGTAATGTTGAAACTCCTTCTTCCTCAGATTCTCCTCCAACAAACTAGTCCTTCCAAGGCGTCTTTTAGCAAGCACTCCCCTCTCAGCAAGTGTCCCATCTAGTTCTTCTTTCTCTCTTTGATGACTTGGAGTAGTTTTCTCCTTTCACCAACCCTAACCAGCAATTCAAAATTACTTTAACCATCCAGCTTATACTCTCCATTCTTCTCCACATCCAAATCTACTGCTTTTTATTATATTTGATCCACTGATATGAAGTACTAACATTTTTTCAAATAGTTTAATCCCTCCACATCTAATATGAATGCTTCAGCTGCTTTTCCGCATATTTAGTATGACGTAACTATTGATCTTTAAAAATATATATATATATTCTCTGTTTTCCAACCTTAATTTTATATTTATATTATCTTCTACCTTAGTAGCTACATTCCTCTATCCTGACCGTCACTCTAATATCAACAAGACTTTAAAAAAATATCGTTGGGTCCATAAATAGCAAAAACAAATGAAACACTGTTGCCCCGGCAACACTATTCATTTACATAACACTTCCTACTGTCCACATTTCTTTTAACCGCTACAGGTTTTTTGATTCACTCTCTATATAAAAAAGTGTTGTACATATACAAAGACATACTGCTCAAGAAGTATTGTGACTCATCGTCACTGTCACGTTGGGAGAAATCTTGGCTGGGGAAGATCCAAAGCTTTTCAGTTTAGTTCTTCCAACTGCAGTCCTTAAGACTTTGTGATTTACATTCAGCAATCATGAAACTGATTTTAAGTGATAGTAACTGTGTTTTACAGACTGTTAATACACTTCTGTAACTTGCTTCAACTGCTACTTTAATTTAATGAATGTCTACGTGATTAAGGTCTCCGGTTTAGTAAACGTTCTGGGTCGATGTGCCAATGCACCAGTACAATTAATGCTTCGAATGCGTATTATTGCCGTACTATGAATGCAATATCTGAAAAACTTTGTGATAGTTTAATAATTAGATGAAATATAAATTTAATGACTACTCGTTGCGCAGTGGATAAATAAAGCTTCTGATCGGCTATCGTGAAATAAGAAAATGCTGTAGAAATTAGCGTGTAGCATTTATCGTGCGGCCCCACTCATTCCAACTATGCGCTGTTATAAAATCAAACGAGCCGTTGAGATATCCCCCTCCAATTTCATAATTCTTATATGATCCGTCGTCGTGGAAACGTAACACACACAAGCAGGCGATTTCTCTGCTGCGTTGAGATCGACTAATATAATTCCTTGCCTTTGCAATATCTTCACTAAATACGAAGTCTATCTAACACCCCCGAAACAGTGCCTTCTTAGTTTTTTTCCCCCTTAGATCTTAGCGGGGAGTAGATGTAGGGAAGGAATGGGAAGGAATTCAGTTGGAACCTCTTGAATAAACCATCCCAGCATAAATCTGTAGTCATTTCAGAAAAACTTGAAAAACCAAAATCACGATAGCCGGACGGGAATTTGAACCCGCGTCCTCCGAATCCCAGAACCGAGCGTTGCCGCTTATCCACCAAGCTCTGTAAGACAATTCCACGGCTTAGATTAGATACAGTGTGTCCGAAAATCTTGACACTGTACCGACAATACCAATACGAAGCACAACCATATCTGCGCGAAAAGATTCCATTTCAGGATGATCCATAATGTTGCATTACAGGGCGAGGTGTCGCTGAAAATGAAGTCTCACTTTAAGTCAGTCTACTGTTGCTTCATAGTCAATACCCGTTTCGGTTACATAAGAGCAGAGCACTACTCACAGGACAATTTACAGGCTTCCTGCGTGTGTGGATACAGCGGTCTGCTCGGAGAAATAGGCAACGGGAGGGGGCAAGGGGATCATGACGTTGAGCCGCCGGTTGCGAGTGAACAAGGTATAATATACATATATTTCATTTCTCCTGGTTCTCTTTTAATTGTATTATTATTTTAGATTATTATAATAGCTGTATTCACGTGCAATTTCTGTCACGTTATGCACATTTTCTTATTATCTCAAGTTCAAAGACATCCTAGCGAAATTAATGATGTCTAAGAATTTAAGCGTACATATTTTTTGGTAAGCTTAGTAATGACATTCTACACAGACTTCCCCCCCCCCCCCCCAAAAAAAAAGGCACAGGTTTTTATGACTATACTGATTTTTGTAATATATGTAACGTCACAAAACTTATGTCTACGTTTCCCCTTGTTTCGTTGCATCACACTTTGTGGACTTCCTGACTGCCTCATAATATGCGACCAGATTTATGGGTGGCCCCTTAGCGGAGTGCTGACGGCAGAGGTGGAAAACGGACCAATCAGAACTCTGCCACTAGGCGTCCGAAGCACGGAGAGAGGTTTTCTGACTAAAATAATCCAGGCACGGTATCTTATTTTCATTCAATTTGCAGTTCGTGGCGATGTCAGGGTGAAGCATAAATTTTTCCCTCTTCGAAATGCAACATGGAAAATAAGAAAGAAATCTACACTAATATTATAAATGCAAAGGTATCTGGATCTGCTTGTTATGTTTTCAGTACTAATCGGCTAAACTGATCTTAATGAAATTTGACAAAGAAATACTATGTATCATTAGGATACTTTTTTCAGGATAAACAACGTATTTTGTAATGAAATTTTTAATACTAACCAAATGGTGACAGACAGACGGGTAGCGTGTGCAAGTCACTGTAATACTATTTCGGTCGCTCGGGCTTTGTTTCTCTAATAATCAGTTTGTGTATGATTTGTTGATCAATTTCATATACGGACACAACTTACTTCTGCTATTTTTTAACATGTTGCAAATTGGTCCTCTTCATGAGACAGTTTCAATTGTTTCAATGGATTCCCCGTCGTATTATTCGGACTCGAAGCTTCTTGAGACACCTCTTACGTAACTTGCAGCCTTCTATATTCAATTCGAACAATAAAATTTTAAATCCATGACTACGAAGTTGTGGGTAACAGCAAGTGTAAAACAATCATATCATACACCTAACTGTGAAATTGTGCAGAACCGATGTAAATGTAACGATCGAGTCTTTTTCTAGAGTGTTCACCACCCTCGAGTAGTTACGGTGGCAGGTACAGATAAGGCCGAGAATTTAGTTGCAGCCGTTTCTCTGCGCACGCGTGCACCGTGAAAGCAATTACTGCTCGCGCGTTAGCAGAAGGACACGCTGCGCAACGCTATTCAGTAATTAATCCGCGATTAAACGGATCGTTGTTCTCGCTACCCGAACATCATTAGTCATTATATCGCCGGTTGGTTGTTCAACATTTCATATTTTCGGCCGGTGATTGCGATTTAATCGAAGCTTCCCGCCTGAAAATTGTGCGCTGCTTTTCCTCCAGTCGCGCCCTTTGTCATCGGCATCCGCTTTGAGTGAGCTTTACAATGTTCTGCTTGTCACAAAACGAGTGGAATTTGAGATACAATTAAAACAGTCTCAGAGAGTGTCTGCTTTAAGCCCCCAAACAACCTACGCATTTTTCAAGCTGGCAATCGAATCCATGTATATTTGTCGGGTTATGACAGATTAACCTTAATGCGGTCATAGGACGTAGGTTTTTTCTGATTAGAAAAGACGGAACGTAGTATTTATTGGCAAAATAACAGAATTACATTCAAATCACATAATATTGACGAACAGGGAAAATACAATCACAGGATTCAATGTTTATGAAACTGAAAGAAGAAACATTGAAAGGTTACCGACGAGACGCACAAAGAACTTGTGAACGATAACCAGAGTCTTTAAGTTTTGTGTGTCTATGTTTGCGTTACTGACTGAGATGGTGGCCAGGCCAATGATATACGATATACAGTATGTTGGTTCAGTGTTTCTGGCGTCTAACTAGAGATAGAAAGCTCCCCGGTTCGAATCCCTGTCTCGGCGGGGATTTTAGTAGGCACTTCACCCAACCTTTACCTCTGGTACAGCTTGATGTGTAATGTGAAGTACGCCAGAACGCTTCCGTAGTTTTGATTCCACATTAATCTGTAGGTTTCCTGTACCCGATAGGATTGCCGGGTAAGGTTAAGGCGGCTACGACAGGGACAGAATGCGCAGCCAATAGAAACCCTGTCACCAGGTCATTGATTCCAAACGGAATTATTATACCTGTCATCATTAATTTAGTAACTTTCACTAAACAGGAGATGAGTAGAATTTATATAGTCCATGTATGATCGAATTACTGAGCGCTTCAATGAAGATACACAGCATAGGAGCTATGTTCTTCGTTACGGTGGCGGAATATAGTACATAGCCAATGAAAGTCATTATTCCAAAATTATCTTTAATGAATTTAATCAAAACCTGTACTACAAACTTTTTGAATGGTGGACATACTGCCAACAAGGAAGTACAATAGACGGAAATTCAAATCCCCCAGTATTCGTACGAACAAGAATTATTAAAATTATTATTATTATTATTTTGCCGATTCGTAGTCATACCACGAACAATAGAATGGTTGCTGTTTATAGCCTCAAATAATTTCACAGATTAAAATGGAACATTCAGAACAAAAGTTACTCTGTTCACAGACCTTTTAAAATTAGAAATAAGTTCTGCGCTTACCACATCAAAAAAGTATTACTTACAGAAAACAGAAAAAAATATTAGTCCATAATGACACTATAGAGAGAGTATAGAGGAAAGCGCCAGATTCTTGATTGCCTGCTAGAGTCCTTAGAAAAGAGTCACAGAATTGATTAATAGATTGGACTGGGATTCTTTTGCAGACAGAGGACGTATGTTTCGATTAAACTTATTGGTAAACACCCATTTTCATTTACGAGTGCACTGAAATCTTCGTTCACCAACCTACTTCTGTTATAAGGCAGGAGAGATAAGAATAGAGAAATAAGGTGTCAAACAGATGCTTACATGATTTCTTTTTTCCATCGTGCATTCAGAAAAATTAAATTTAGTGCAAAGCACCTACTGCCACCCAGGAATTTGTGAATTGCAGAATACAAATCTAGATGTAGAATGACTATTATAAACTTAATTTTACTAAAGTTGAAATATTGAGGGGTTGGGTGGTTCCAGACCTGTGATAGAAGGAATTTCTGTACTTATGATGTACTTAGGATGCAAGATTCCTAATCACCGGATGTAGCCTGAATTAAATCCAAAACTTGCGTCCCATGAGTATGGGAACACCGAGCGTGGTGGGTGAACGGATAGCGTTCTGGCCTCGTATTCGGGAGAACAGTGATTCGAATCCCCGTCCGTGCATCCAGATTTGGGTTCTCTATTGTTTCCCCAAATCACTTCAGGCGAATGCCGAGATGCTTCCTTCAAAAAATGCAATGGCCGAAATCTTTCCCGTTTCTTGTCCCCAATCCCATTCCTCCTCTAATGACCTGAACGTCGACGTGGCGTAAAGCCATAAGTTCAACAAAAAAAAAAAAACCTTTTTCGGGTTAAATTTTAAAAATTGACTGAACGGTGACAGACAGACGAAAAGCGCGGGTAAGTCCCTGGAATATTATATCATTGGCTCAGGCTTTGTTTCTCTCGCAGTCAGTCTGAGTGTGGTCTGTTCATAAATTTCATGTAGAAACACAGCTTACTATGTAGTATAAATGTGGATTTGCGCTGCACTAGTCTATTATTTACTGTTTACCTGAGAGTTTTTGACATCGATACATTTTGTCTTCTTTTTGATATGCCACTATCTAAGTCCGCGCGTACAAAGGTCGATAGTTACAGCTACTCTTCGTATATATACAACATTACACTCAACACTTTTAACTTAGTTCCACATACCACACTTGAAAGGAACTGACCGTTCTCCGTCTGTAAGCAGGTCTAATTCTCCTGCAATGGAAAGGTCCAAACAATCATATGTCAAAATATATCCCATCGTTCAGACTGTTCCATATATCCTATTACCTAGTGTCCTCATTAAGCTTATTTCTCAATTTATTTGGTAGATTGACTTGAGTGCTTAAAGTCGAAAAGTGCGTATAAGTGTGTCATATCTTGCTCATGGTGGTCCGGTCCATCGAATAATAAACGTAGTAATCTCGTCCGCATTTCTTCGTTCAAAATTTACAATTCATTTCATACTTTACCATTGCACCTAATTTTCATTGTATATTTAAAAAAAAAAAAGAACAAACGGTGAATCAAAATACACTCTGGTCCTAATTTTGTCCAGTTTATTTCCACTGTCTTACGTGACAGAACCTTCCAGTACTGCGTGCCTCCGTACGACCCAGCACAGTAGATTTATGAGCTTGCTTCTTTATGGCATTGCTTTACAACCTACGCAATGAGACTGGATTCGTCATTAGGGTCCCCTGTAATGAAGGAGTAAGCTGACCGCACTTACTGGTGCTTACTGTTATTACGGCAAATAGGATTGAGACGCAATCACCGCTAGTAAATTCTATTATATTCTCCTATTACATTTTGACCCAACACTAAGGGACTAAACAGGGATGCTAAAATTCTTTTCACTTGGTCAGAAACTCTAAAGAAAAATTATTAGATACACAAAGCAATAAAAATACAACAGGAAAATTAATTTTCATTTAATTTCTATTTTAAAGGTATTATTCCGGGAAAAACACAGAAATGTATCCCTATAAATAACAGAATTAATTAATTAAGAAAAAAATATAAAACCAATTATTTAAAAAATGGCCTACAGCCAGTTAAATAAACTAGTAGTTGAATAGCCACAGTTAAGTCGTGTTAATAATTACACTGACACATTACAGATTCGTTGAGACTATATATCACAAAAGTTCCTTATAATGTTTTTCAACCACAATTTATCATTTGACACTGCAATTATTTCTGAAATAGGTTGTATTTACCAAAGGCTGTCATTACCGTATATCAGACTTCATTTCCACAGACCTCAAAGGTTCTGGAAGTGAATAACATGTCATAATAATTTTCGTCAGTAGAATTACGCGGAATTGCTACTCACGCAAATTCACTTGAAACACAAGCAGTAAAAAAAAAAAAAAAAAAAAAAAAAAAAAAAAAAAAAAAAAAAAAAAAAAAAAAAAAAATTGTTTTTGCATGAAGCCTCCGTTCCAGCTATTTTGAGTTCCTTAAATTGTATTCCACGCAGCTTCGGACAAGAAATAATTTAATACAGACTAATGAAAAATACAGATGTTTCCCGAGCTAAAGAATCGATAAACGCATTTCACTGGAGTAGACTAGCTGGTGAGGCAATGGATCACATAAACTCCGCGATGCCAAACATATCTAAATCTTTAAATTTAATTTAATGCTGGTAGAGCATATTCCCAATTTACAATTTCCCTACGAACATTTCTTGTTTTTATCTTAAATTCTATGAATACAATTTTTTTTTCATTCATTTACCCTTTATGACTTTTAATCTTTTTGGTTAATTTTTCACCACTTCCTTGCGTAATTTACTCCAATACCGGACTCCCTCACCAAATAAAATTTTTCCTACTCCCTTAAGCCTGAAATCGAGTGCTAGCTTGTGTTCATGATCTTGTTTTCCCTTCCAGGCATTTCACTATGATAACATGTTCTAACTTTATAAAATAGTAATTATTACTTTACAAAAAATACAAATCATTTAATGAGTTTCAGATGTACAAACCACTCATATGTCTCTTCTGGTGGTATTCAAGTGATCGGGACTATCATTGGTGGAAGAAGATGCAATAAAAGCTAATCCTTGACATTTTTAAAACACAGTTGTTTACACGCAATCTCTTATGATACCTGTGTTGCGGCAGATGGCTAGAGATACAACAATGACCTCTGGAACCAACACACCTAACGAACTCTTTTTTTTAAATTTTTTTCTGGGCTAGAGCTGCATGCTAGCTGAGAGTTAAGATCTCTGATAAGCACAAATCGCTCTTCGCTGGTAGAGAAACTCAATTTTACCTGTCAACCTCGACAAGATTTCCGTTATTGTTATCTAAGTCACTGATCTCAATGCTGTGATTGAAAGAATGGTAAAATAATGTTAAAAACTACTCCACGCTGATGACGATTAAAATGCGGTTAGAGCAGTTCAGACCATGAACTTACGTCAGACAAAGATTGAGTAGAAGTTCGCGGGGCATTAAACACCCCAGGTACACATTTTTAGGAGGAAAGGACGAAGGCTTTCTTACTGCACAGGCTCCATCAAGAGTTTCCACGCTTCCGACTGACTCAACGCATCTACAAAAACAGTAGATAATGAGAAGCCCGAGAACTGCCCAGGCTTCAGATTAACATTTCTAGGCCCGTGGTCACTTAGGTATGCAAACAGTACCTGCTTCCGCCTGACATATGCAGATCAGAGTAACCAGAACCATTTTATACGTTCATCATTCACGGCCAGATTATAACACCAACACCATACTTCCATTTCTCATAGAAAATGGCGTCTGTTTGTAGAGGGTGTTCAACTGTAGATCACCGGGAAGAGCTGTTGAATTATGGAAGAAGAGAGACCACTGCAAAATTTATATTGGGAAGAACATCGCATACTTTAGTTATAGTCGGTTTTCCTGCTACAAGATGGGATAAATAAACAAGATCCTAAGGTAAAATGGATTTCTGTTGACATGATTAATGATAGTATTTTCTGAACGTTGGCAATAATGGATGACAGTCCAAATCTAAATAGATATTTCTTTATTACGATAATCGAAAGATAGATATTTGGACTTCTGATATCATACAGAATACTCAGCCATAAAAAAAAAAAAAAATGAATGAGAAATTGGATCATTGAGGTATGATACGACCTAAATTTTACATATCATTCTTTCATTTTTAAGTCCAGTAAGTTATTTAAGAAAAATGGGGATAACCTGATATTCCAGATGGATGCATTTGTATGTAACAACTATGTCCAGACGACTGTACGCTTCTCATATATTTTAACATATTCTAGAATATCATTTTTAGCAACCATGTAATTGTTTCAGATTCCCTCATAAAAAATTTCGACACAAACAGTCATTAGACCAAATTAATAGAACCATTAATGAAATGGCTTCTCACTCGTAAAGAATATTTCCAGACCGAGTTAAATACATTTGACGAACAAGTGTATCCAACAGAAAATGATTTATGAATCTCAGTTGAAACCATTTTACCTATATCAATAGACTGTATTGGTCTAAGGCGGCAAAACTTCATGGCTATAAACAGAAGTCATTAACTAGTCTACAAGTAATCCCCTTAGTCTCATACTGATGATTATAGTGCTCCTGCCACCTTTCGGAGATTAAATAAAATGTATATTGTTTCTGAAATGTAGGAGCTGTGATGTAATCACATCAGAAGCACATTATACGAAACGTTAGCGCCTTACAAATTTCCATACTCATACAAGTTATAAGACATCAGTCCATATCACTATCTTAGTATAATGCGGCTACATTCTCGGTTGATATGTAAAGATACCGGGGTTTCAAAAATGACCCGTATCTTTGAAAAATCAATAGAAACTAAACGGTCAGCGATAGAAATACACCGTTTGTTGCAATATGCTTGGGACAGCAGTAAATTTTCAGGCAGATAAAATTTCGAAATTAGTTACAATGTTCAACAACAGATGGCGCTGCAGGCGATTTGAAAGATATAGAAGTAAACGCAATCTGTGAGTTCGCCATTCTGTAAGTCGTCTTTCTGCTGTAAGCGTGTGCTGTTCACAGATTGCAAGTTTTCTGTGAAAAAATGGTGGAAAATATCGTATTTCAGATTTTTCCAGACTGCAGCGCCATCTGTTGTTGAAAATTGTTAATAATTTCGAAAGTTTGTCAGCCCGAAAATTTACTGTTGTCCCAAGCATATTGCAACAAACGGTGTATTTATATCGCTGCCCGTTTAGTTTTTATTGATTTTTCAAATATACCGGTCATTTTTGAAACACCCTATAAATGCATAATGTAATTACTAAAGCAGTTTTGCCAGTTTACTTAACAGGCAAGACGGCGACATACTTTACCGCTACAGTACTGGCCACATCCTCACGCACTCACGAGACTCACCTGCAAGAAACAAAAAGGAAATGTAGCGTTAGTCACAGTAATGAATGTTTCTTACAACAACAACATCAAAACTGACTTATCCACTATCAGGTATAAAGCAAAACTAATTTAGGTGTAATTGCTATACCCCTATGTGTTAGCAGGAAATGAAGTTACATTCTGGTCATCACACGACAGCCCATACTTTTCCGAGATTAGAGTTTCAATTCACTTCTGGCTTTATACTTCGTCTACGTACGGGTCATTAGAGGCGGTAATGGACTTGGGGGCAAGGTACGGGAAGGAATTTGCCGGAAGTGATCTGCGGAAACCGTAGAAAACCCAAATCTGTATGGCCGGAAGGGATTCGAAACCGTGTCCTTCCTAATGCGGGACCATCTCTGAAGACGTCGATTTAAGCAGAGATATTCATTACAACTGTATTAATATAGCAACCACTGAATCCTAAAAGAATATATAGAATCAATTAATGAATAGCTAAAAGATACTCCTGCAGGAATTTTACGTCCCTTCAATGTTAATTTCTATTCGCAATAAAAAGTGAGCCCGCCACCTAGTGACATTTTAAAGTCCTCTGTTCCTGAACTATTTCCACATTCATCACTTATTAATCTTCCTTGCTCAGGAAACTATAAAAAGAGTGCTGTAAAGATATATTATTTAATTCGTAATATTTTGTGACAGGCAACTCTGAAGACTGTTGTAAATTACAGATTAACTGATTCGTCTGAAAATTCAAAGTTAGGAACGTTTTTTTGTATTTTCAGCATTGTTGCATTTACAATTCTCTGAATTTCAAGGTACTTATTGCTTACAACACACTTTACGGAACCGTTCCGTTACAAATTAGCAGATTTTAATGTAAATAAAAGAACGTTTGTAATTACTGGTGCCTAGTAAGGTTTAATATAAACGCAAAGTTTTATAACATCCTACTAAATACAGTATCAGAATTGTAACTAAACTTTATGGCTACGATACCGCAAATTACAAGTGGTATTGCGTACTAAGGACGTAAACTACAGAAATACACCTTACGAGTAAATGTCATCCAACAGTTGATACAGAACCTGAATTTTTGTTTTTCACACGTTTTATTTCATATGTTTACTAGCAAGTTAATTTTAAATATTTAAATTGTGTCTGCAGATAGAAATAAACCTATGCGTATAGAACGGATGATAGTGTAAATTGCAGGATACTGTCAAGTTAAACTGCGGCTGTTAACCCATCCGTCGATATTGTGTACACGCAACGCAGGGCATCGATTATGACCAAGATAGCCTTGTTGTTAACATAGGAGCTATAAATATTCTCCACCGTTCTCTGAAGACCACCTGTTGTATATGAGCATTATGTATATTTGTCAGTGAAATTGTAAATCTTAGTATTAAAGTTAATAATTAAATGGAATAGTTTTGTATATATGACTCCGTCGCATTCTCTGCCTACATATTCCATTCATTTATTTAGCGATTTATGCTACATGACACTTTCGAAAACTGGAGAACCATGCGCTAGGTAGTATTCTCATAACTGACAAGCGGTAATAGAGATCAGTTGACGTGGTAAACGCTAAGTTCTGTCCTAGTTACATACCCATAATTATTCTACAGCAGGCAGAGTGGGGTCTGAGGAACAATTCTCGACATTCTCATCATCATAAGTTATCGAGCCCAGGCTGTAGTTAGACACTCTACCGACTGAACTACGGCGTATTCACATATTGTTATACTGTCTAAGAATTACATACATTAAAAATTGTTACATAAATACACTAGCATTATTCCACTGCTTGACCCATGCGTAATAACAGGTTATAACGATATACCTGCAATTAAAGCTAATATATTCACAGTATTAAATAACCACTGTTCCAAAGTTACGTAATTAAAAAAAATAACAGGATCCAAAAAGGGGAAGTTTTTATCTGCAATGCAGATTGATATTTGATGGTTACGGGAGATGTATTGTGCCCTGTGCTCCTAACTTTTGCCTGTAAGAATTAATTATCATTTCTTGTTTCGTTTCCGATCACTAAAAGCCATTAAGGGATACCGAATATTTTAAGCATGACCGTAGGCTTTCAGACTACTGTGCAAACTCCATCCAGATGGATTCGTTACTAGACACAGCTCACGTAGAGATTTATACAGGGCGAGTCAAAAGTCCTTGGACATCTTCATAAGTTGGAAGAGTGAAGGGAAAACTGAAAAGTGATGATGGGAACAGAGGTTTGATGTGGGGTGATGAAGGTGTCCAAGGACTTTTGTCTCGCCCTATATTAGCGTCTAGACTGATGTTACTCACAGACATTTACAGTAAGCTATAAACTCAGATACCTCGAAAACAGAACGAGCACGTTAGAAGTAAACAAAACGTAGTCATATAAATTAGAAATTTCGATATTATAAAAACAACTATGAGGTTATTAGACGCGGGAAAGGACTGGAGGCAAGGAAGGAGAAGGAATTACTTATTATTCTCCTACATTCTCTCGGGGTGATTGTTTTCTAACTGACCTAACTCTCCAATTCTTAACTAACGCAACTTCTTGGTATTTCCATATTTGACTGAGACCAATTCAGCTG
The DNA here is from genome assembly GCA_031002005.1 of Vandiemenella viatica. Taxonomy (NCBI): domain Eukaryota; kingdom Metazoa; phylum Arthropoda; class Insecta; order Orthoptera; family Morabidae; genus Vandiemenella; species Vandiemenella viatica. Next base: position 128,850,316 of record CM061914.1, read on the forward strand.
ATTCAAAAATTCCGAAGCCTGTTTAATATACCTTCGTGTTTAATGCTTCACGATTCATCGATTGAAGGTCTTTAGAACCGTCATTGGTTTGAAGAAGGAGCAAGCAGAAATTCAGCTATGTCCGTTTGGAAAGATTCTGGGAATCAGTCGGCATTGCGAGACAATCCTTGACCTCCAGAGTTCCGAGTTCGAACTTTCCGCACTCGTTAGAATTGCCATCCGTGTTGTTATATAATTAATATTTTTACTCGTTTGGATTATGCTTTTTACAAGGCATTTTGTCGATTTAATGAATGCATTTTTCTGTCTCACTAATCTGCCCCACCGTGTTATCTTTCACCCTTGAGAAATTATTTCAAAATTTAATTTAATTTTATATTGAAATTTAATTGCGATAGAGCGCATACTCAAGTGGCAATTTCTCTACTCATCTATTTACCATTTTTTTAAATTATTATTTTACAGTTGTTAATATACTGATTTTCAAATTCCACCATCTACGAATTTTAATGTTAAATTCTTTTATCGTTTTTCATAAATTATTGATCATTTTCCTGGGTGATTTATTCCATTCCCTGACACCCATACCCACAAAACAAAATTTTCCCACTCCCTTACACATGAAATCGAGTGCCAGCTTTTGCCCTTGCTCATCTTTTCCTTTGCACACGCTACTACCATTTCTTTGACTAATATCCCTCCAAGCGCTATTACCAACTTATGCATTGTACATTCTCAGCACTTTCTTTACCCTCTTTCTTTCCTCTAATAACTCCCAACCCAGTTCATTTATCATAATCAATTGCTGTTTGGGTCCTACGATAATTTCCACAAACAAATCTAGCTGCTCTACTTTGTACGCCCGCTAACTCCTGTATTTGATCCCCGATACGTGGGCCCCAAACTACACGACTATATTCAAGCAATGATCTGTTCAACGCTTCGTAATTCCCTCACTTCTCTGGTCCATCCTCTGATCACTATCTCTAGTAAATAATGGATTTTACAAAGTTTTCCTACCATCTGTACAATGTGCCCTTCCAAGTGAAGTTTATTATCAAATATTGTGCAAAGTTATTTACTCTTCAAGTCATAAAGAAACAATTCTGTCCCCTCCCAACAATCATAAATAACCTTTAATTTTTTTATCTGGAAGCCTAATAAACTTTTTATGTGGCTGCAATGTTGAAATGTGACCAACGCTGCCCGTGTCAGAGTGTTTAGTCAGATCGTAAATTCATGATGTACTGCAAATTGCGATATTCGACTCAGTTTCAAGCGGGTTTGTAATTTCTGTTAGTAATAACTGAAGCTGTTGATATTGGACCGCTTTCTGAGAACAGTAGCTGCGCGCTTGTGTTTCTCTGCGGTGGGGAATGCTACTGACCGCAGATACTGTGCAGACGTTGGCACCTGCTTGTGTCTGATTAGCTCTGGCCACAGTCGCGTCTCGCCGTCGACCGTGCGTCAGCCGTCCTCGGCCGAGCGTTCAACTCGCACGAGGGAACAGGGCAAAAAGTCGACCAGACCAGCCTCGGCCAGACAGGGGCTCGAGGACGATTCGCGGCTCCCACAAGGACCAACACTATCGGAAGATATAAGGACTGTTAAATGATGCTTAAGACTTCCGCGACCGTCTTTGTACATGATTTATAGCATTACGGGCTACGCCGCGTCGTTTATTGAATTATCTAAGCTTTCGGCTGTTATACTCCAGCCTTCTTCAGAGACACTGTTTATATTTACGTTCACATAGCAACAGTCGCCAAGAATCGGCAGAGGAAAAGGCCGCTATCTTCGGTGATGTTGTTGGAATTCCTTAAGATTTCTGCTGCCTCTTTCACACGTCGAGGCCACCACTGGTCTTCTCCCCACAGTAGCCTAGTGTCTTGAAATTTTATTTCATGCCAGGTGTTAATATCATGGCGAACGACGGCAGATTTGTCGTCATTGTTGTATTTGTAGTGGCAGATATGTTCTTTAAGTCTCTCCGCCACTGTGCGACCTGTCTCGCCGATGTATTGAGACTCTTACAAAAATATTCCGAGTCAACGCCTATAGTGAATCAGACATCAGAAGGGTTATCAGACCTAAAAAACTCATGGAAGACGTCAACTTATCTCATGATACCAATGTGCCTAGAAAATTCGCCTGTCTTCCATACATACGTGGTATCACTGACCGGATTGGGAAACTGTTTAAGCAGGTGGAGGTGGGAATCGTGTATAAAGCTCACTACAAACTTGGCCAGTCATTATCCAGGGTAAAAGACAGATTACACCCAAACCACCTTACAGGTGTTTACGAAATACCCTGCAGCTGTGGCAGTGTATACATCGGAGAGACAGGTCGCACAGTGGTGGAGAGACTTAAAGAACATATCCGCCACTACAAATATAACAACAGTGACAAATCTGCCGTCGTTCGCCATGCTATTAACACGGGGCATGAAATAAAATTTCAAGACACTAGGCTACTGTGGAGAGAAGACCAGTGGTGGTCTCGACGTGTGAAAGAGGCAGCAGAAACCTTAAGGAATTCCAACAACATCAACGAAGATAGCGGCCTTTTCCTCTGCGATGTTTGGCGACTGTTGCTATGTGAACGTAAATATAAACAGTGTCTCCGAAGAAGGTTGGAGTATAACAGTCGAAAGTTTAGATAATCCATTAAACGACGCGGCATAGCCCGTAAGCTATAAATCATAAGGACTGTTGTTGCGGAAACCACCGCAGAATGCAGTCAGTAGCTGATATGATAAGAGCTAGGTTGGGAGTCTTGGAAAACAGAAGGCATATGACGATAGTGTTTGGATTGTTTAAGGCATGGGTGGATATTAGTAGAAGTTGTGCGCGGAAGAGGATTGATGATCATAAGCTGGCACTTGAATTCAGGCGAAAGGGACTGGGAAAATTTTCTTTTGTGGGTCAAGGATTTAGGGACTGGAATAAGTTACCAAGGAAAAAAATGGACAGCTTATCAATAACACTGAAGGATTTTAAACTTGTAAATCGTAAACTTCAGGCGTAGGTGATAAAAATAATAACGTGGGAAAATGGGAGTATGGGGGCATTGCCACCGGAGCGTTTATGCTCCATCGCAATTGAAACTAAATTAAAAATTAGGTTGCATTTGAACATAAGTCTAGCGCTTATAATCAGGTGGCATTTTTCGCATGCGCATAGCACTGTCAATAGATAGACACCATTAAACGCAAAGATGGCATTGCAATCTCATTAACACAGGTTTTTATAATTAATTAATTTCTCACGTATAAAATGGTTGTTTTTATATCATGATTTCAAAGTTATATTCGATTAGAATGACAGATTAAATGAACTGCTTGCAATGTGTAAAGACTATAACAACTATAAACCACTTTCATCAACAAACATTTAATTTAAAGATACTTTTACGGACGTCAGAAGCGACTACCACATCTTAGCATATTTTCAATCTCTATGCATAATCTATTCCACGAAAATAATTCTTGTTAAATAAGGACAAGTCTCGTGACTGTGTACTGATGAAAGTTTATGAGATCTTGTTTCGAGCCAAGTCTACACTCTGGTCTATTCACTTCACTTTCTTGAGAGAGGATGGCTTCTCTTGGTGTTGTGGGTCTTTCATTTAAAAATACAAAAAAAATCGGGTAACTTCGCAATTATGTAAGTGATAATTTTTATTAAATTGTGAGCATATTGTGTATGATTTTATCTAAGACTCATAAAACGCGAAAGAGGTGTGAGAAAAATGTTGGCTTTTGAATAATTGTAAGACTGACAAAGCAACACAATAAAGATATTTCTGTAGACAGATCGTTTACTGTCTTTTTAACTAAAACATGCAAGACATAATGAATAAATCACTGGATTTTTTGCTTGATTTTTTTTTCTTTAAATCAACGATTCTCAACTCTGAGAGAAACCATTCTATGTCAGAAAATGATGTGAATACACACTGTAAAGTGTAGATTCGGCTCAGAACAAGATTTCATAACATGTTATTGGTAAACAGCCATAAAACTTGGCCCTATTTTTAGAATAATTGTTTTTGTTTGCCTTCATTTCTTTTTATGTAAAATCGAATAAACTTCATAGTTCACAAACAAAAATACACATATAATAGAAAACATAAGTTACACCAACCGTAGACAGATGGCAACACTTTAGCTCTTACCATTACTCCACTAACTGACAATTCTTAATTATAATTATACAGTGAAACATAGGACAATCACTTAATTAGAAGCCATGATGAGAATCGAGATTTTGCGTGATCCGAAAGCATCCACTCTCAAAAAATAATAATAATATATCCAAACTTTAATAGACTTAAGTAATATAACAGTTTAAACTGAATATGTAATATATATATATAAATAGACGTGTGTTTTCCTGTGTTTCACTTTTCAGCCACCAAGACCTACCAAAGATCACTGGTCTTTGTGTGTGGAAGTAGCATGGAGTTTCATGTCATGCACAACGTTAGCGGGATGTCGATTGCTGTGGGGATGTGGCAGAAATGATGGATAAAAGTGGTCGATGCAGGGCATTTCCATATTTCGACCAGACATGTGTCTCCGTATATGTCACTCTGCTGCAACAATTACATAGCATAGACCATTGATGTTTTTGAGTGGTAGTGGTATCGTGTTTCCTATCGTGTACTATGGTGCTTAGATGTCGGTAGCTATGGGGGTGTGGGAGATATGGTGGTTGAAATTGGCTGATCTGCGGCACTTTCATATGTCTACCAAAAACGTATGTGTCATAGTGTATTACTTTTCAGCCAAAACTATCTAGCGCAGATCACTGGTATTTGTGTGTGGTAGTAGCACATAGTCACCTGTAGGTCAAAACGTTGGCCGAATTTCGGTAACTGTGGTAGTGTGGGCGATATGGTGGTTGAAATGGGCCGATCAAGGATATATTCGTATTTCAACCAAAGACATGTGTCTCCGTAAATGACACTCTGCTGCCACAACTACATAGCATAGACCATTGTTGTTTGTATGTGGTAGTAGTATCGTGTCTCCTATTGTGTACTATGGTGGTTAGACGTCAGTAGCTACAGGGGTTTGGGAGATATGGTGGTTGAAATTGGTCGACTTGCGGCACTTTCATATTTCTACCAGAAACGTATGTGTCATGGTGTATTACTTTTCAGCCAAAACTATCTAGCGCAGATCACTAGTGTTTGTGTGTGGTAGTAGCACAGAGTCACCCATCGATCACAGCGTTGGCCGTATTTCGGTAACTGGGCGATATGGTGGTTGAAATGGGCCGATCAAGGATATATATTCGTATTTCAACCAAAGACATGTGTCTCCGTAAATGACACTCTGCTGCCACAACTACATAGCATAGACCATTGGTGTTTGTATGTAGTAGTGGTATCGTGTCTCCTGTCGTGTACTATGGTGGTTAGATGTCTTTTGGTGTCAATCCAAATTCTTTAACAACACGAACGAAGTCGTGGGTACCAGCTAGTATAGTCTATAGAAGGATTAAAGCTTCAGATTTTTTTAAAAATCTGTGATGCATAGGCATTGTTCGGTAGAAATTTCGAAACGCTGACAGAAGACACGTGGATACTGATTAAAAACTCCAAACTTTGGGGGTTGCAATATGTCATATCTGAGCTGCGTTGACAGGGTAGTAATGCATTTATATCAATCAAACCGCCCCCTAAGAAAATCGACGCGTTTCCGTTTAGTGGCAGCAGTGCAGCACTTTTGCAGAGCACCACGTGGCCCCCACGGATCTGTCTGCGGACCTGTTTAGGTAAGCTGTTTACAGCTCACTCGACGGACCAACATTTCTTTGCGCTACAAATGAGATCACCGACATCTGGCGAGTCCCGTATATCAAACCGACTGCTGCAGCCAGTAGTTACAGTTCTGGGATCCTTAACAACATATTTGGGCTCAAAGCAGAGTATTTCACTTTCTGCTACAGCTCTTACCAACCGATCACGTAGTTGCTAAGGTGGTTCCAAATATTATCCTGAAAATTATTTTTACAAATAGGGATAGACGGACTATCTTGCAGAGTAGCTCCTGTCCATTTTTACGGCTGCTTACGCGGACTTGACACGAGAAAGACACTACTATACTTGCTCGCTATCTATGCTGCTGTGACCTAAGGAATATCATTCTTTAGCTGTAACAGTTTATTTTAACAAAGGAGAGAGTAATTAATTTTATATTTATTTTTATTATTGTATGTATAGGGGATATTTAGAAATTTATGTGACGAGGTTATTACGTTTTTTTATGATTTTAAAAGTAAAATTTGGTACATAGCCATCGAAAGAGTTAAAACTACTAGACAAATTTAATCCTGTAGACTTATAGCGACGTATAGGACGTGAAAATACAACATCCATATAGGCGGTTTCTACACAAATGATAATTCAAATTTTAAAAAATCGCCGCTAGTCCAAACTCCAAACTCCTGATAGAAAGGCAATATGTTTCCGTTTAGGTTGTAATCCAGCCTGCACCACAGCGACAGATATGGTTGCGTTTTACTGTGGTCCAGGCTGCATTCTCCATACATGACAATTATTATTTTTTTAATAAAATCACAGTTGGTCCAAACTGTTGACAGGATGGTAATACAAATTCAATTAGTTTCCGATTAGGTTGTGATACATCTTAGATCACAGTTAATAGCTACAAATAGAACATGAGAGTACGATATCCGAAATAACGTCTGCTATGGTTACCTATTTCACACCAAAATTACATGTTTCATGATCAAGTTCAAATATACCGCTGGTGGTGCCGACTGGTGGCAGTATGAACAACTACTCCAGTCATGGCCGCTAGGTAGCAAACGATTATACTTTGTCTCTGGAGTACGGTCCACGTCAGCCGTCGTAGAAATGGTCAGAAGCTCTTCTGTATCTTTTCCGTCGGGAGAGTTATAATGGCTGTTGAAATCAAAACATGTTTACTTTCTTCTTATGCGAGAGTGTGTAACGTTCTTAAATGTAACGTCTCTATTTTGTATAATACTTTAAATATATTTATATACTTTATTGCCTCTTATTTCCAGCACCAGACCAGTAAATAGAGATTTCCTTAACCCCTCTTTGTCCGGCGCTAGTTTTAATATGATACTCACGCTGAAAAATCAAAATTATTATTATTCCAATTCTTATCACACAAACTCAAATTAATTCCTTTGTCTATATCTACATATATCTCAATCTCAAATCAAAACACTTTCTGCTTATCTCATCACTTGTATATTTTTTATTTAACAAACAATTCTCTTTTCTCAAGTCATATAACATTATTTTTATCCATAATCCTAAATCTTCTGCCCTCAGGCTAATATTTTATTATTAATAATCCCGCCAGGATTCTTGTGGCTTCTCCAGTGAGCTAAACTGTTTCATCTCTTCTTTCAAACATATTCATTCCAAAAAACCAAAACTCCTCCTCTCCATTCAAATCTTCTCTTCAACAACCCACTCTTTATTTTTCAGAGATCTCATTATTCATCTTGTTATTCTTTGACCTTTGAACTTAAAAATTCCGAGTTAATACACACCATTACAATTTATTAAATAAAAAATAGCATAATTAATGTAAAATCACACAAATGTGAGGTTGCGTACCTCACAAGTGCACAGAGTGTACCATATCCGTGAGAAATTTAGTATCAGAGAATTCAACCAATTTTCACTTCCCACAGTCTATTGAGGCCAGTTTTGAATGTTGTAATGGTGTATTTCTGAAACACAGTTTATGCGGAAGATTCACTGGAATGCGCTTATAATTAAGCGTAGGAGAATCTGTTTCATGTACTGAAATGAAACAGAGCGCCTACGCTACATAGGGATCCTGGGAAGTTACCCACATGCAGGTGCTGGAATGTGTGGTTCATTGATACCGCCTCTATTGTAGCGATGAATGGCAGTCAACAAGCGGCTTAACTCCCTCCCCTAGGGACAGTGGCCACAGGGGAAGGTTTTCGAATGTCGTTCCTCACGACCCTAGCCTGACAGTAGGATCAACCAAAATAGTCGTGTGACGTCAGTGTGGCCCAGTGAAATGACTGGCTAAAAAAAGCCAACAGCGAGATTATTCAACGGTTATTTAGACAAGATGCGAAAATAACTCCGTACATTTGTGACCGGGTAGCAACAATAGAGAGTTTTTCCTGTTGGTCGAACATAATCTACACTTTTGGATGGATATGCCGCAGCCACATTTGAGGGAATTGTTCCACAGCGAACAGAATCAGCGGATGAAACAAGATCGTTTGGGAGAACTTCATCCGTGGATAGACACCAGCTAAACGTCACGAAGCCTTTAAAGCGGTGAAGGCACCAGTGAGGTAGCGTTGTAGACACCTCCGACAATGTGTTCTCTACACTTACAACGCTCACAGAATTGTTTCTTTCATGCTCTGCCGATGCATTTCCTGTACAATAATGTTTTGTTTGTCCTTGGTACGCTTTACCAGATAGTATTTGTTTGATCAATAAGTGGCATTCTCTGTAAACACTAGATCTTCCATTCAGAACTCAAATAATTAATCTTCCTCTGTTCTATAATTTTCTTCACGTATTTTATACTTTTGTTACTTATACGAGATATGCATGTTTGATATTTTGCAAGTGACAAGGATATTAAATTCTCTAGCCATTGCTTTGACTGTCACCATTTTGCTAGTAAAAAAAAGTAAATCAACCCAAAATATTATACAAAAAAATACTGCCAAAAATGTTGCTACCTGCAGGGATAAAAGAATTTTTTTTTTTTTTTTTTTTTTTTTTTTTTTTTTTTTTTTTTTTTTTTTTTTTTTTTTTTTTTAGGGGCAGAAAGACGTGAGGAACAGATTTGTTATTAAATGGACAATCAGTTCAGGAAAAGGTAGGCAAAGTGTTTCGTATGAAATATTGCTTTCTGGATCTGAGGCGTGGACATCAACCAGTATAGCGGGTGAGGTTCTGGTTCCTAGGTAGTGTTTTTTAACAGATCAGGTAACAAACCTCGTCAACTTTATATTTAATATTATCAAGATCTGAGAGAGGTTCGACTGAAAATAGAAGCAACAGGTTGAAATAAAATGTCAATTTCTTTTCTGAACATTTATAAATCAGTCTACATTTGTGATTTCCTTGTATATCAGAAGAAATGTTGACTCATATTTTGTGGAAGAGCTAAAATGCATTTACTGAAATGACATACTGAAATTCCTGTTAATGGCCTATTTTCCTGTGGTTTAGGTTTGGGTGCTGTCAGTGTTTCTAGATTTGGCAGAAAGTACTTGCTTAAAAATCAAGTTACCTTTCACATTAGTCTGATGTGCATTTTTTGAAGTAAAAAATTCTTCTCCTATTGTTGCATTAGTGTGCTAAACCACTTAAAATTGTACGTATTTGGAACATTACTTCAATAGTGAATCCGAGAGTATAAAACCTTTGCAAACCGTGACAGAGAATGATTGTTCTCACGAAAAGGGGGGAGGCTTGTGGGAAGAGAAGCTATGGCGGAGAAAAAACCAAAGATGAACGATGGTATAACCGAGGAATGCAGTATTCGTGGACGTCTTTGGATTCTTTCTTAACCATTCCTAAAATCTGTCAATAACAAATCTATTGCTCCTGTAATAGTAAATGTCAAAAGAGAATTTCACTGAAAGATCACCTTTGCTCTAGCATTACCATTCAAAGTAGCCAACGACGAAATATTGAGAATATCTATGTTCGATTATTACTGTGAACACTGAGCCTCTGGCAATATCATGCTCACATAATATACTGTATAAACCAGTTTAGGTGAGAGCGAAACAGTATCTTTTTGATTTCTGGAAAATAAATGTTCCTCAAACTGAATGGCAAAATAGAAATTGGTAAAAATGTTCCAATTTTAATAAATAATGTGATGACTTCTTATCTCTGAAAAATATATGTCACGAAATTTAACACAATCATTTAAGACTAGTAATGAACAACTTACATAAATTTGTTATAATTCAGGAAATACTAATAAACACGCCAAATAAAATCGGTAGGACAAAGATTGTAAAAAGTAGTGGTATCATGAATACAGTACTTTAATTGCACTGCCCTTATAAGTATTATGTAATGAACTAGTGCACTAAAGTGGATCCTCCCGAAGGAAGCATACCAAGCCGTTCGGTCAGAGGTAAGACGACCAGTTCATTTCCTCTCGGACCTACAGTTCAATCCGAAACCACAGAACCTAATGGATTAGCTTATTTGATCAAATACAACTCGTAAAAATTTCTGGCCCAACCGGTATTTGAACCCAGGACTGAATTAGACTTTTAAAAGAAAGCGCCTTAACCACTGACGTGAGAAATATATATAAGGATCAGTGACTCACTGTCAGTATGCAAGGATATCTGTTTATCTTGTAAACAGGTCCAGAGCAGACGTCAAAACTTTACGAAGGCTCGTTTGTTGACGCTGACACACGACGACGTTAAGTATTGCTTTTCCTCAGCTCCCCACAAGAGGACTCCTTGTTTGGTGTCCCTTGGCTAATCCGCGGTGTCAGCTGTCAACTCCAGAACGCAACGCAGACGCCACGTGGAGACGACTCACAACCAGCGGGACGTCCATCCACTGTGCAGTGGTGCACCATTAGGAACCCAACTATTAACGTCAGAACACAAGTTAGTCATTTAATCAATAAATAGGATGGAGCGTATGCTCCGGTGGCAAAAACCTTGTACGTTTAGCTTTTCATTCGCACTTTGAATTATTTGACTGTTTAAGTTGTTCCTTCCTGACTTTCTTACACACAAATGAAAATTTTTTGAGTCCATTATGCCTAAAATCAATTTCTATTACCTGTCGTTCATGGCATCCCATTGCGAGGGCCGTCGGTTCGAGTCCGGCCTCGGGCATGGGTGCTTTTAATTAAGTGTTGTGTTCATCTTGTGTTGTCCTCACTGTAGATTCCACAATATGATAAAGAAAGCCTGATACAGCAGTTGGTACAAAAGCAAATTGGAGCTGGCTAAATTGTCGCAATGTCGGAAGGCCTTTTTTTTTTTTTTTTTATAAAATGCCTAGTACTCTGCAAAGATCAAATGGCCGTCACTTCCTTCCACATATTACTCAAATTCTTCACTCAATATCCATACAGGTCTCATCGCCAATGTATACCTCACACATACTCAACACTGTCATCGCCCGTTTTCCAATAAATCCTACACAAACTGGAAGGGGGCGTCCATATATTACGTGAGGTGAAATAGGGGGGGGGGGGGATCCGGCGAAATCTCACCAAATCTCACGAATGGGGAGGGAGGGTCAACGGAAATCTCAAGTGAGGTTTTGGAAATTTTTGTTTGACTGTAAAGCTAATAACAAAAAAAAGAGGTCTACAAATGGCGAAAGTCGATTTTAGGTGGGTATTTGTCGAAAAGTGGGGGTGTAACTGGCTTTGGAAGGGTGAGACATGAAAAACAGTCTCAAAAAGTTGCGAGGGGGATTTCTGGGGGGGGTCGGACCAGATCTCACGAAGTCTCACCAGAGGGGGGGGGGGATGTCCGGAAAAATACCTCACTTAATTTATGGATGCCCCTTAACGGTAATAAGTCCCGTTTTCTGAAATGTTGAAAAAAGTGAGATGAATAATATTAATTTCATGCATAATAAAAATGAAGCGATGTTATAAAATATTAATAAGAAGGTTTTGCTAAGAATCTTTGACAGAAAGGGAAATACGATGGCTGGTCAAGGAGATTAAATAGGAACAATATAGGATTCAAGTGAAGAAGAGAATGAGTTGATGTAATTGAATTTGACTGAATGAAACGGTACGATATGATACTGGAAATGGTGCCGGTAGGGAGTTGCCGAGCTATGAGAGGATACTGAATTATGAATAAATATGAACGTCTGCGGCCAAAGAGAACATCGATGATGATAAAGTTGTATAGTGATAATTGTTCATAGTTTGAAAAGTGTTGTACAAGTACAATAATACACGAAGTGTAGTAGAAAAATCTCTTACTGTGCTGATTTGATTTAAAAGAAGAAATTGCAATCTCAAATATAGTATAAAAGTTTATTGCAGACGGTGAGAAGATGGATAATGAATTATGACTGGAATAGCGAATGTTATAATCCGTCTCAGTAAAAGTAGATGATCGTAATTCCTTTCTGACGGAAAGTAACAAGGAACACGACAAGGTAAAGAATAGTATATGATTTATATTCATTGTTAAATAACCAGAGAGAGAAGTTGAATATTCTTTGCTTGAAATAAAGGAGGATAAAAAGACTTAAATCATATTGTAACTTTTCCATATAAGATAGGGGAGGTTATAAAGCTCATTTACCAGATGTGTCACTGATTGCGTTCAACGGTAATTTCGGTAGAAAAATCTAACTGTTCTCCTCTGCAATACTTCTAACTGCTGTGTTTGATATCCCTCATCACCCTTCTCAATGGATGCACTCTCTTGCTACCATCTTTCTAAGTAGTTTTCCTACATTTTACTTACTTTATAATGATGACAAGCAAGTCCTATATCTTATAATCATTCAAAGCGTTAATTTTTCTATTTGTGGATTACAAAGCAGGCTCTTTCCCGGTTTATCATCAGTCAATGTTGATCAGTTCAACTCGACATCCTCTGTAGACCGTTCTGTAGATATTCACAATCTTCTCTCGTTTTATTTTCAGTATACATTATGTTCTCCACAACGCAATCTAACTTTTGATTGTAAAGCGTCAACAGAATCACTCATCATAGCCATTGGACATCAATTTTTATAAAATACTAGCGGAGTTCCCGGCGTTGCCCGGTATAGTTGGCGTAGATTTAACCGTAGCCTATTTTTATTCCCGCAAAACATTTGAACAAAGTTTCATAAAATACACGCCAACTTTTTCGGAATTAAAGCAAACTTACATTCACCCGCCCCCTACCAAGAAACTGGTGGGCTGAAGTTTATTTGCACGTATACTATTTTCATTCGTCCGAAAAGATTCATGTATATCAAGCTTCGATAATTTGGTTAAGAAATTTCATTACTACATTACTGAACAACTCTAGATTATGTTAAAAACTCACATTTGATTCAATTGCGAAGTGAATGGCTATACTTGTGGCTCGAAACTCCAGATCCTTTAACTCTGCAGATAAAATATCAAAAGTGAATCTGGAATAATATTATCGTAAACAGAAGGTCCAGAGATATTGTCCAGAGATCGTGCTTTAGGGCTATCTATGTCGTTTAAAAATTGATATCCCGAATTAAAGGAAAGAATACTTCAAGCTATTGCTTTTAAAAATTGAATATATCGAATTAAAAGAAAGAATACTTAAAGTTTTGTTTAGTGTGCAAAATAGTTATTACTGTAAGTTATCTTATTGCTTTAATTAAAGGCTATGGTCAGAGAAAGATTTTTACATTGAACTTCGGCTGTAGCATAATACAGCCTAACGCCGGGGACTAGAGATACGGAAACCATATTTCACAACAACAGCTTCTAGGATAGCGTGAGATATGGGAATCTAGATCAAGACAAATTATAACAATGACTGCAGTATTACGCTTTAATCATAGTTAGGCTACAGCTTTGGTGTCCGGCGGTATAATACAATTGCGCCAAAGGGATGATCAAAGAATATACAACGAGGGTGCAGAAAGTGCTAGCGTACATCAGCAACACAGGAAGACAAGAGTGAGTTGACGGCCGATACGTGGTGTGCTGCAATAATAGCGCCGTTGCAAGCCCATGCAATTTTTATTACGAAAGTTTGAGACTAGTATTTATATTCGAGACTAATATTTATATTCTAGCAGTGAAACTCACAACTCGTGGAGCATTCCAGTTCTTAAACTCGATCCATTATGTCAAGAGTGTGCTATGAAAATGTAATTTCCGGTGTTACCTGCCACCATGAACAACGCATTGACCGACCACGTGTACTTAATGACCGAGACCGCAGACATATGCGTCAAGGTGCAAGTGTTGACAGAGAGGCAATGGGATTTCCATAATTTTGGACTTAGTCAGCAGGGGAGGAGATGTTGTAGCAACCATTCGTAACAGATTGTATACGAAAGCTGTGGTTTAGATTAGAAATCTCTCCTCGAGTTGTAATGTTTTGGATTATCCTTAACGACAAGGAATAGAGCGGACCACAGCAGACGCAATGACAAGGATATCTGATAAGAGAAGAATGAACGAGAGAGGAAAAGATATACTGGAAAAGGTAGACCCAAGCTTCAAGAACATAATAGTTTGATTTTTAATTTTTCAGAAATACGAGGTGTAAAAAAAGATAAGTGTATGTGAGACTGCAAAATAGTAAATGTGTATTTAAATGAAACTTGAAATGATTAATATTGGTCAGAAAGATGACGAATCTCTTTACGTAGACAAGACGAAGAAAGATCGGGTATAATCCCCCTTTCAGGTAAAAGGAAGTACTTGATATAAAATGTGTCTGTAGAGACCACATTAGACGTAGCATATTGAATTACTGAGGACGCGAAAAAGGTACTCTTTTTGCTAGGAAGATCCACAGAATTCGATCGGAGGTAAAGTAAATTATTGCACTGTAAGTTTATGTTTAGTATACTAAGTAAGCAATAGTTGAGAAAGGGGAAAAGACTTGTAACAGTGGTTGATCGTTACATCATCTTAAGGGATAAATAACACCTATATCGTTTTTTTTTAATAAATCTTTACGGCTCGTCGACTTCAAGGTCATTAGAGACGCCAGGGGACTGCAGACAAGGAACTGGAGACAAGTAATAGGAAATAATTCGGTTCTTGCAGCCAAGGCCTTTTGAAGAAACTATTCTAGTATTTGCGTGGCAGTATTTCGGGAATCAGAAATCATGATGGCTGAACCAGGGATCAGAACCTCGGTCTTCCGAATGCTGGGCCATTTACATACGAGGTTCTGTTCATTTAAACACAAGGAGGAACGGAACTGGGCGCTATAAACTTGTTTTTGGATTATGACCTCTCTCAGAATACAGGAGATGTTATAAACTCAGAATGGGGTATAGTTAAATGTGGTGTGCCTCAGGGTTCAATTCTTGGCCCTCTGCTGTTCTTAATCTATATAAATGATCTCCCACATATACTAGGTGATAATGAACACATGGTGCTCTTTTCAGATGATACTAGCATATCCTTGAAAGACCCATTAGCACAAAACCTTGAAAACACAGCAAATAATGTTATAAAGAAAATTAACAGGTGGTTTAACGCCAACAAACTAATACTTAATGTAGAAAAGGCACAGTTACTTCAGTTTGTTACAAAAAATAAAACAAAGGACAGCTATAATGTGATATCAGAAGGAAAAGCAATCAATGAAAGCAGTTTTACAAAATTCCTGGGTGTATATATAGATGACAAATTGAACTGGAAACAGCATATTCAACAACTTCCTTAAAAATCTGAATTCTGCAACATTTTCACTGAGGGTAATATCTAGAACAGCTACTATAGAAATCAGAAAGTTAGTATATTTTGCATATTTTAATTCCCTGCTCACTTATAGCATCTCATTCTGGGGAAACTCGTCACAAACACAGAGGGTATTTAAATTGTAAAAGCGTGCTATAAGAACTATTTGTGGAGCAAGCCCACAGACGTCGTGCAGAAATCTATTTAAAAACCTGGGTGTACTAACAATGCCAGCACAGTATGTATACTCTGTACTAACATTTGTAGTGGAAAATCATGAACACTTCAATCTTAATGCTGACATACATAGCCATTATACTAGGAATAAATATAATATTCACAAGGATTACAAATCACTATCAATTGTACAGAAAGGGTTAACATTTACTGGAGCTTCCTTATTCAATGTATGTACTGTTCCACATCCCCGAGATTATTCTCACATGGGATCAAAGTGAACATATCTATCTATCTATCTATCTATCTATCTATCTATCAGAGGTGGCAGAATAACATAGTTTATTCGAGGTCAGCGACCGTACTTGAGGAAGTAGGGGTAGCGGAAGTAGCGTAGTGCAGTATTGAGCGGGACCCACGCAGGGCTGCACACACAGTGTTGACGTGGCAGTGTGTCAATCGATGACCTGGTCTCTGTCACGCGACGCCTCGCGTGCCGAACCTGTTGGCGTCCTCTCTGGAGCCAGCCACTGTGCACATTCCAGGCCAGACTGCGGCGCCGGCTGCTGCAGTTCACACGCTGCAAGTTCTCAACAGTTATTCTCCGGTCTCACCTCGCAATCTGGAGGACGTGGGCTCGAATCCCCGTCCGGCCATCCAGATTTTGGTTTTCCATGGTTTCCCCACATCACTCCAAGCGGATTCCGGGATGTTTGCCCCAAACTGTTATAGCCAAATTTCTTCCCGTTCCTTGTCCCCAGACTTTTCCCGCCTCTAATCATCTTGACATCGACATGGTGAGCAAAAAAAAATTTCTTCTACTCGATTTTGCTCCAATGCACCAGATCTTTTGGCGAACCAGTGAAATTAATTAGAAGTAACGAAAATAATTGTTTGTTTTTAATAAAAATGTAAATATGGTTGTTTTATTCAAATATGTATCAGAAACTCCTATCATTTTCAGTGAAATTACACAGTGGCATAAATTATTATTATTATTTACTTATAGCTTTACACATTGTAACGCTTTAGCGTCTTTTGTCGTTGATTTGATTGTAATTTATAATTATGAATAACTCAATTCTTTAGATCCAAAATATATCGTTTATTTTATTTCATTCGGATCTACTAGGAATTACAATGGAATTGGTTATTATCAGAAGATGCAGGTTCGTTTTTCGGCAATGTTTTTCTCGAGCATTCAGTCTCTTATGATAACTATCATCTATATAACTATCTTAATCTCCATAGCAACTTACAACTCATTGCTTTTTCTCTCCAAGAGTATATATATTAATAGTTTTTTATCTACTCTCAGAGATCAAAAATATAATTTTCTTATGCAAATATTTCTGTTCTGTCACAACATCGCCGAAGTCGATGTCATTAGAAGAAGGATGAGACTGGGAACAAGGAACCGGAAGGAATTGGGCCACGGCCTCTGAAGGAAGCATCCCGGCATTCGCTTGGAGTGATTTGGGGAAACCATGGAAATCCCAAATCTGGATGCCCGGACAGGTATTCGAACCGGCATCCTTCAACGCCAGGCCAGAACGTTAACCGCTCACCCACCACGCTCGGTGACATAAATTAAACTATCTATTAGTGACCTAGTACCGCTTAAAAATAACCAGTGTTCTTCTATAAAATTTGTTTAATAATTAATATTTGGACCACTAACCAGTCATTATCGGAGGTCAGATTCTATTTAAGAAATTTTAATGTTCTAAATAGATTATGATTTCCTACTGTGCCACCAGGCGTCATGGTGTGCTGATACATACCTCAGTTTTTAAAACTGACTCTGCCGGTCTCGATAGTACGCAGTCTTCACGTTGTGGTCACCGGTTCGAGTCTGATATGAGGTAACAGTGGTTTTAATCAAGTGTTTTGTCTGCCCTGTCTTATCTTTGCCTTGAGATTAATACGTAGTTACACATTATTAACATAATGTTACTGATATATTCTTCAGATAATCATTAAGAATGGCCACCAGGTAAAATAACATTTTATTTTTGTTGTTTATTTCCGTAAGTCTGACTCTTGGCTTTAAAACAATGAAAACTTTCCAAAATCTCTTCAGTAGTTCTTGAGTGATCTCGGAAGAATCAGACGTATACAGAAATAGATATAAACTCTAAAAAGAAATTTGTTCATTGTAAGACAGGAGGAGGGTGAAGAGAGTCTTGGTATGAACTTGCCTCTTTGTGGATATTCTATGAATATCTCCAATTGTTGGTTTCAGGTACATTAATATTTAATAATTTAAATTTATTAAGTTTAATCATTTATTCTTTCACTAGCATACAGCAACACAAATCTCAATCTTTCTTTCTTAATATTGAAAAATGCCTCTCTTCTATCTCCGTAACAAGATAATAAAAACTCTACCAAAGAATACAAATACTTAGTCACAGTTCGTTGGACAGAGATGTATATGTAAGAAAACTTGTTTCCTGACAATGGGAGCGTATATTGATGATCAGGCATTGAATGATATTGGTAGAAGAATTAAGATAGCTACATGGAAGGGAAAAGATGGCCATGACCACAACCAAGCGCTCGATTTCAGGCACAAGGGTACGGAAAGATTTTCTTTTGTAGGTAAGGGCTTGAGGGATTGAAATAAATTATCAACAGAAATTATGAATAATTTACAAAAACCATTTAGAGAATTTAAAATTGAAATTAGTACAGCCTAAAAATAAGTTGGTAAAGGAAAAGGACAAATGGGTTGTATGGAAATTGCTACCGGAACAAGCGCTCCATCACAGTTAAATTAAATTGATTAATACCAATTATTTTTTGAAAAATGTCTCCAATACACAAGCACAGCGATGTTATAGTCTTAGCATAGTATAGATTCGCTGCTCTTATTCGTCCTTGGAACACTAAACCAGTGTCATAGACAGCAAAAATGTAATATGTTTATAATTCCGAAAACTTTTCGGTATCTGATTGCGCAAGCAATTTTTCTTTCCATTAGATTTTGCTACTTTATCATATTTTAAGGATATAACTGGGTGGTGCTCATTTAGAATCACTACATTCAACATCCCTTCCATCTGCTCAACAGGCCATTAATTTATGACTTTTACCTTTCCTTTTTAGATAGTATATTTTCATTTATTTCGACCATTCCTTCTCAAGTTCGATCACACTATTTGCTTGTCCACCAAAAGCGTGTACGAGACTGAATAAGACAATAAGTGACCTACTTTTAAAACTATATTTGTCAATTCTTCGTTTTAACTCTCTTCTCTCCACTACTTCTTTACTAATATTCTCTGCCCAGGATATTTTATAAGTACTGCCTTCCACATCGTTCAAACGATTTGAGGCTTTATTTTTCCTTAACGTAAGGTCGACGTCGAGGTCATTAGTGGCGGGATGGGACAGGAGACAATTAACTGGAAGGAATTCGGCCATTGCCTTTTGAAGGAAGTATCCCGGTTTTCGCCTGGAGTGATTTGGGGAAATAATGGAAAACCCAAAGTCTGGATGCTCGGACAAGGATTCGAACCCGCGTCCTCCCGGATGTGAGGCCAGATGCTGGATACCAGCCCCAAATGTTATGGCTCATCCGCCTAACTAGCACTTACGCGTTTGTCCTTCTTCTTCAATACTTTTTTTCAACATTATGGGTTGGCGTGTTGAGATTTTGAGCTTTGATTTTAAAGTCACATGCTCTTGCTCATGCCAAGCATTTTCTACGTACTGCCAGACTGTACTACGTACTAATGGAGGAAGTGAAGTGTAACTAAATGTTCTGATCATGATAAGTGTTTTTTTGTGATGTATGTAGTTTATGAGGCGGAGATTGGGGACCGGCATTCGCCTTAAGGGCTGTGTAAATCCCCTCAAAAACCGCAGTCAGGACCTTCACCACGCATTGAAGTGACGCCGGGCGGAGAGAAGTGGGGAGGCGTGGCCGCCATATTACCTATCCATACAGACACGGGGTACATGTACAAAACCTCAAGGGGACTCTAGGATAAACGTCATGCTGCAATCTGATGATGGATTATTATGTAACTCGATGATACAAATAAAAAATAAAGAATAAAATTTTTTGATATCCTGCTTAGTTTTCGAGATGTTCTGTCTCAAATGTGAGATGTTTTTCACTGAAATTCAGAAGAAAACATTGGTCATTATCAAATTTGATGATGTATTCTTATTTAAAAAGACAAGACAAATAAAAAATAAAGAATAAAAATTTTCGATATCTTGCCTAGTTCTCGAGATATACTGTCTCAAAAGTGAGTTGAAATGCAGAAGAAAAATTTCAAAAAAAGTCAAATTTGATGTAACACGACGAAAAAAAACGAAAATAAAGACTAAATTTTCTCGATATCTTGCTTAATTTTAGGTATATACTGTCTCCAAATAGTAATTGTATGGATACGTAATATGGCTGCCGCCGCCACTGCGCATGCGCAGTATCAGCCGAGAGTTTAGAGGCGGCTTCACAGAATAAGCGGTATTTCTTCTCCATTTATTTCTTTCCTCCATGGTCAGGACGGCCGGTACGCGGGGACCGGGACCTGTTGTTCTACTGTTCGACATCTCAGCGTACTATTCCACTCTGGCGGGTTCGTATTTACGTGTTTCCTTCCCTCTTTTTGGTAGGATGCAGTTCTCAGGAGCATAAACCATATAATCCAAATGACGCTATTGCCACATCAAACTCGAACAAGTGGGCACTGTTCAGGCGGGCAAGGTACCGCAGTGTGCTGGCTGCGGTGCGGTCAGCGGCCGCGCGTACACGTCCGACTGCCGGTTTATTTACTCGGCAAGTGTCCAAGTCAAACTGCAACACGGCGGGCGGGGCTGGTTCTGTCATTGGACCAGGAATAGATTCGTCCGTCTGGACCGGCCGTGATTCAAGGCGGCCACTACCGACAACACCACGTCACGGCACGTCCACGTCTCCATCCATCAAGTAGCGACGGGAGAAAGAAAAAGAAAATGTGGCGCCTGCCACATCACCAGCTGTTTGTGATCTCATTTAGCATTTACAGTTCATTGAAACGTGTCAGAAATCGTACATCGCCGGCGTCGGTAGCGTAAGGGCTAGAGTGTGAGCTCCACGAGCCGAAGGTCACCGGTTCGAGTCCGGCCGAGGGCATGGATGTTTAGTGTATGTGTTGTCAGTATGTCATGTCTATCGTGTTGTGTCTAGAGCCACTTGGAAAATAATACACGGTGAAGCTATGAAGAAATTGAAGTACACTGGATGATTCGAAATACACATGAGTTGGCTTGTTGGCCTCGAAGCCAAAAGCCATTAAAAAAATCGTTCATCAAAGTACGGGAGGTTTCGAAAAGGTCTTTATAACCTCTAAATCACTTAAGAATTTATTCATATAACCCACTGAATTGTTTAAACGCTCCATATGATCACCTCAACGTTCACCGGTGGATGTTAAACATCATGGGGCCCATATCTGGTCCAAAGAAAATTTAGCGGAGTTGAGGACCATTCTCCATCCCCCGCTTTGCAATATTATATCCGGCTTTACAGGCTGCATCAAAGAAGTTTTTAATTATTTTCCCATGATCGTATGAATACGAATTAAGCGTAGTCAACGATTTATTAGCTGAGAAAAGAAACAGAGTGTTAATAGTGGAATGCGGAGATATAGCATTACTGACGGTCATTAAAGCACCCGAAAAATTAGTGACATTAGACCGACTCAATCCTCTAATTACCAATATTTTTCACGATATGTATTTTTTAATCAAACTTTGAAAAATACATTAATATTGTTAATATCTTCTCATAAAATAATTTTAGAAATGAGTCCTTATTTTTCTATTTATGGCACAGTACATTTTTCGAAAGAGAAGTGCCATAAAATCACTACTTCAAAAAGTGGGTTAGGAGCCAAAAAACTTGGAGCACTATGTGTTACATTATTTACTACAAGAAGGGGAGTTGGTGTGTTTTTTTCTGAAAAGGGGGCAGTGAATTATTATTATTTTTTTTCGAAAAGGGTGCTGTAAGTAATTTTCAATTTCGAAAATGGTTTAAAGTTTTATTTTTTAATTTCTTTTAATGGTTTCAACCATTACGTAAATATATGTAAGGATGTTAATGGATTTATTACTATTCTTATTGGCGAATTCTCCCAATAAATGGAAGACGTTAAACAAATGACCAATTAAGTTTTCGTTGAGTTCTTCTTGTTGTTCCAATAGGCTTTCATTCTTTCCGAGAAAGCATGATTGCGTTCATCCGACGACTTTGGTCTGTAGTGTTTTTTTTTTTTTTTTTTGCTTGCTCACTTATAACTTCCCATTTGTCTACTTAGTGTCTGAAGGTGTCTCTTTCTAAGATGTCTGTTGCTGATATGTTTGCACTTTTAAGATCAATGCGAATTTCATTCAGCCAAGGTGTTGGATTTTTAAGTGAAGTTACGTAATCTATTATCTTTATTGTAAAAAGATTTTTTGGTAACCTCTTAAGGTGACCAAAGAATTTCATTCGCCTTTTCTTGATGTCAGTTTCGATGTTTAAAAACTTTTCTGTTGTTTTTATTGATTTTAGTCTATAATCGTCTTTAGTGAGTATTGCTCCTAGAATTTTTCTTACGATTTTCCTCTCTACTTCTTTTTTACTTCTTCAAGGTCATGTTTTCTGTTAAGTGTTAACGTTTCACTTGCATAGAGGGCTGTTGGTTTTACGACTGTTTTGTAGTGCCCAATTTTTTGTTGTAGAGATTTTGCACTACCCCTAATGCTTTTTTTCATTTTCCTGGGTCACCAATGGAAGTCACATCGAATCTTAGTGACGCTTTGATGCAACACATCAGGAGTTTCTCCGAAAAATGACACGTTAACCTATTCCGTTAGTAATTTGATTAAATTTCTATTTCGTTTCAAAGATGTAAAATCCTTTCTAAATTATTCCGTACTTCCTGGACAGTAGGAGCTACGTAGTGATAATGTTTCTCTCCCGATGTTCCTCAGCAGAATATGGCAGGACATGTTAACAGTGCAAATATCCATTGGCACGAAAACTACTGGCCAGGTTGCAATTTGCGATTTTTTCTAAATTAACTCTCAGACGGCCATGATTTGTCACCAAAGTCTGTAGTATAATAATTATAAGCTATATAATTCTTTATTATTTCCCACAGTTCAGAACTTAAATATGTTTTATAGTAACGTTGACAGCTGGTCCTTGAATTAATAAAATTTGATACACGAGAATTTCCTCAGTGACAGGGTGCTCGGCATAATTCCCAAAGAAAGTAATTTACAAAGCATAAAAAACGTAATAAAAAGATACTAACTTCGACCACAGCCCGAAGGTTTGTTGGATCTTCCCGAAGGAGACATACTAAGTCATTGTGTCAGAGGTAGTACGGTTAGTTCCTTTCTTGTGGGACCTACAGTTTAACGTGTAATCTAAACCACGGAACTTACTGGTGTAGCTCATATGACGAAACATACCACTTAAAAATTCCTGGGTACTACAGGATTTGAACTCGTGACCGGAGCCTGAACTTTTGCTACCAGACCACTCATAAAAATCATATAAGTTTAATAAACATTCTTTATTTCATTTTCAAAAGCCCACTATAATTCTTTTACATTTGTCTGTTGCGGCTTAAACTTTTTACTTAATCGGATAACCAAAATCAGCATGTTATTAGAAAGTATCTAAGTCCATTAATCTTTAATGATATGGCGAGAAGGTTGCAGATACGATGCAAAGTAACAAAGTGTTTATGATGTTTTGGTGATACTCAGTATCAGATATATCACCGGAAGAGGAAGGAGGTGACAGTGCACGATGATTCGTGTGACTTTTCAGCGTAAACTAATCAGTGTTGTTGAAGCAATAATTGTAACCTTAATGCTTGCTGTTTCGCACAGAGTCTGTTTTTGAGATCTTGATGGAAATCATCCAAGGTACCTATCTCCAGAATTTTTATAGCTGCTGTCTCGGTCCACACCAAACATTTTGTAAGCCTATTTCTGAAGTGCTGCTTCAGCGTTAAACTACTCTGCTAGGTTTAGTGACATTAAAAACACACTTGGATTGTATTTCTTTACTTACTTAAGAAATCAGATTTCGTTCAGAAGAATCATCACAAGTTTGATTTCTGAGCAATAAAAATCGGTCCTTATGACACAACACAATTTTAAATGCCAGTGATGATTAACGGAATAAAAATGGAAATAGGGCATAGGTAAATAAATTACGCAACGATGTAATGGATGGAGATCATTGTTTCGTGTTGTAGGACCGCTATCTTCGTGTACCGACTTGCTGTTCTACCTCAACTCCCGATGGCCGACTTGCAGGTTACGTTTCCTAATCAGCCAACCGGTTACGGCACCTCAGATTTGTTCCTTAAGCGAATTCCTCCGCTTAAGGAAAATCAGGTAACCACTAATGCGGCCCCTGCTTCGGGTCTCTCTGTAGGGACAAGCCAGCACGCTGTGCTGACATAATACGTGATTGATGTTACACGGACTTGAACGCTGTTCAGTATGCTTGGTATCCACAAGTGTGACTGTGCTCATTAAAACGCTAATACACTGACTCGTGGAAGTACAACGGGCCCAGGTACAATTCATTGATTTTTTAAAAATATATATATATATAGAAGCGGGAATGGAGTGAGGGCTAGAAACCATGGAAAACCCAAATCTGGATGCGCAGACGGGTATTCGAACCCGCGTCGTCCCGAATGCGAAGCCAGAGCGTTAACCGTTCACGCACCATGCTCGATCGAACCTGGTCCCGTTGTGCCAACCACATCCGGTGTCATGGCACCTTAATACGCACAACCACCTGTGGTCAAACTATAATTCCTAATTTTTTTTTTTAATAAACTTATTCCAAATCATGCCATAGTAAGACCAGCAGCGTATTCCCGTCAATTTTATGTTTTCAGAGTGAAGCAACGCTAAAGATTTATTGGGTACTAAAGAATAGAGCTGTAATATTCTGACACTAAACGGAACTCCGGAACGGCTCACTCAGCATCTTTTTCCGTTTTCGTGAGTCCTGCAGTCGTTGTTCATCCGGCATTCTGCTCCGCAGCGAATAACCCTCTTTCTCGAGGAAAGGTGATTCTGGGCCGTAAAATATGGTCATAGCGGGATAGGGACGGCTACAAAGCGACTCTCATGAATAACTCACACACCTGTCTCCAGACGGCAGATATTCCGACTGAGAAAAGGAGGCGACGACTTCTGCACACGCCACTGTACGACTTTGTGAGTTTATTCCACGCGGATGTTCATCTCCACAGGAAATGTGTTTCATGAACGATTGTTACAATGGCAATAAAACATATCGGTTGTTTTATTTGAGTACAGGATGATTCGATGCCTCTTTTTGTTTTTGTCTTATAGCTTAATGTTTCGTCGATGTTCATGTAGTCAAAAGTGGGAGAGAACTGGGTACAAGGAAAGGGAGTGGATTCTGACCATGGCCTTTGAAAGAAACATCCTAGCATCCCAGAAACAAAGGAAAACATAAAAATGATGGCTGGATGAGAATTTGCACTCGCGACCTCCCGAATGCTAGACCAAAGCTTTACGTTCTGGAGTTTAATTGTTCCGCTTGGAAACCGAAGATCTCTGGTACAGTTCGGACATTTACCTCAAGCAAACCGTTTGGAATTTTTACAATAAGTTCTCACTACATTTATCTCAAACAATTTTAGGTTAATTTGTGCTCTAAACGCTTGGAACGGCAGGTTGCAATTGTACAAGTGGCCACGTCTCTCGTGAAAAGAGTACAAATACCCAGCTGGTTGTCAGCTGGACTCGTGAGGACATGTGAAATGTTTACTGAGCAATGAGAATTAATCGATCTGGAAATTGTGGATCATTTTCCTTAACTTTGATAATATTGATAAATAAATATTGCCAAAGCAATTGACTGTTCATTTTTTGACTTTCCGAACGCGTTTAATTTCTTTTGCAGAAGCATCTGAGCGGATTCTCATTTTATTTATGCTTCATTCTAAGCAGAAGTGATTTCTGCTTCCTTTTTGAATAGAATTTCTTTTTCGTCATAAATATACTGTTCAGCTCAGTGCTGTGCTAGTTACTAGTAGAATAACAAGCTGAAAAATGAATTTTTACTCAAAAAGGAAGCAGAAATCACTTCTGCTTAAAATAAAGGCAATAGACGAAAAATGAGAATCCGATGAAGATTCTTCTGCAAAAGAATTGAAACGCGTTCGGAAAGTAAATAAACTAACCAACGGTCAATTGCTTCGGCAGTATTTATATATCAACAGAATTAACCGAGTTTAAATGCGATACTTGAAGCACGACGCATTCGCATAGAGTTTCGCAAGTGGTTAAGAAGTTAGGACGAGTCTAGTTCCGGCATTCGTAGCGATAACTTCCTCGTACTCAGAAGGAAACTACGCAACACACGCTCGGAGCAGTAAACATCAAGAAATTGACAGTTCAAAGTTTAACCTTATTTTTGTTTAAATCAGTGGTGTAAAGCAAGTGCTAAGTAACAACGACAATCCCGACGCGTAACTGAGACACAGTCTCAGTTACGTGGTGAATGACGAGCGCGATAGCTGTCGACAGCAAGACGTCTCCGGCAGCTTCTACCAGCAAGCTATTCTACCAGTACAGCAGCCAGCAGCTTTGCAGTTGATGGACCAGCAGAACGTGGACGCAGTGAACCAGACTTCGTGGGAGAACGCCGTTCGAGGTAAACAGCGACCGAGGTCGTCGTTGCCAGAAACCAGTGACAACGTTGCAACAAAAAAAGTCAAAACTCAAGAATCAGGGAGCAAGTGCTCTAACTTAAATTCCACAGCCACATGTGATAGTGAACCCAACAATTTTTACTTGTTTAGAGAAAGTGATGGTGGCCCATTCTATGTCTTTGCCGAATATGATTCAGTGCATAGTGATCAACAGAATCTCGGTAGGTTACACCCCATGACTGTAGGAAAAATAATCCGAGAATCAATACCTGGAATTAAATCTGCTATAGTTAATATTAGTAGAAAAGGGCGTAACCGTGTGCAAGTAGAACTCAACTCGGCAGTGTGGGCAAATTGTTTAGCTAAAGTCAGAAACCATCCAAAAAAAATTAAGTTCTATATACCACGATTTTGTACTGTAAAGGAAGGGCTTATACGTAATGTAGACACGTCCTTTTCGGAAGATGAGCTAAAGAAAGAAATTGAGTGTGATACGGAAGTCTTACAAGTCCGTCGGATCATGCGGAAAGTGGTGCGGGAAGGAGCAACAGAACTAATACCTCGGCAGCTTGTACAGGTTACATTTCTTGGTCAAAGGCTACCAAACTATGTATACATTCATAGCACTCGCTGCAGTGTTGAACCATACGTGGGGAACGTGGTAACTTGTTTTCACTGTCTTCGTTTCGGTCACACAAGTAGAATGTGTCGCAGTGCTGCTCGTTGCGCAAATTGTGGCGAACAACACGACACGAAGGAATGTACTTATCAGGGAAACCCACACTGTGTACACTGTGGGGGTAGCCACCGTTCAACGGATCGTATTTGTCCCGAATTCACTAGACAGAAACAGATTAAATTTCGCATGGCCCATGATAATATATCATGGGAGGAAGCCATAGCATTTGAATCAATCAACACCTATGCGAAAAGGACTGCCGTACCACCAACCAGAGATGAGAACAATTTTCCGCAATTGCCTGTTTTACACTCAGCACAGAGCGCGGTACAACAAACTAGCTTTTCCTCAAAGATAACGGCTCTGCCTCTACCTCGGACCAGCATTCCACCTACGAGCCGCCGGCATCCACTTCCTCAACAACAGCTCAATCGGCCGCCGGTCGGCCAACAGAATTCAGCTCAAAACATCCCGTCTGACTTATACTATGATGTCAACAGACCCCACATAGAGCCAATCACCAACAATCCCTATAGACCCTCACCTGTACCTATAAATGAACAGATGATAGATAAGATTTGCGAGATGGTTGTAACGATATTCAATATGGCTACTTCCGGAATTCTACCATCCAATCTTAAACAATGTGTCACCAACTTATTGCTAAGCAACAATGGCGGGGAATAGGGAAGTGAACAATTTTTTATTTTGGAACGCACGTTCTGTTCGTTCCAACAAAGAAAGTTTGCACCATCTATTAAAATCGTACGATGTATGTGTTGCCGGAATTGCAGAAACGTGGCTTAAACCTAAGGAACAATTCAACATCCCTGGCTATAATACCGAGCGATACGACAGAGCAGATGGTTACGGTGGAGTGGCTATACTAATTAGAAGAAACATACCATTCCGCAGCCTGAAACTAAGGAATGTAATAAATGGTGTAGAAGGATGCGCAATAAGAACGCGCGTTAACGGTATTGAATCGACCATACTAGTAATTTATCGTTCTCCAAATACGATTGTAAGCAAGCAGGTTATTAGCTCCTATGTGAAACAAATCCCCCGACCTGTAATTTTAATGGGCGATGTAAACGGTCATAATCTGGTTTGGGGGAGTGAAAGAACGGACGTTGTCGGAAGACTGATAATGGAGGTAGCAGAAGAAGAGGAACTAGTGGTCCTTAACGACGGCTCGTACACAAGGATATCAAAACCAGGAGAACGGAGATCAGCTGTAGATATAATTCTGGCGTCGACCCACCTCTCCCATACAGCCGTCTGGACAACCATAAAAGACACCAGTGGGTCAGACCACCTTCCCATTTTTTTCTCTTATCAACGACATCACATAGAATACAAAGGAAGAAAACCCACGTATAGATGGAACATTAAGCGTGCCGATTGGAGCGCCTACAGAAAAGCAGCAAGCAATATATTCTCAAACTTCAAAGAAACCGGGGATACGCAGCGCGACTATGAGAAAATATTAAACGGAATAGAACAAGCGGCTCTTACGACGATTCCCGAAAACCACCCAGTCAAATTAAAGCGAAGAAGATCTGCAGTTTGGTGGGACTCAGAATGTACCGCGGCAGTTCAAGAACGAAAACAAGCCCTAAAAATCTATCGACAACACGCAACGGAGGAAAACTTTATTCTTTTAAGTAAAATTCAGGCCAGAGTAAAACGCTTCTTGAAAAGGAAAAAAGCGGCAAAAGTGGATAGCCTTTTGCGAAAACTTAAACCGTAACACCTCCCCGATCACTGTGTGGAACGAGATAAGAAAATTCCGTAATTCATCGAGTAACCGCCTCAACTCATACCGCCAACGCAAGAGGTGTTAGAGAAGATATTGGAGAAGATGACACCACCATCAGTAATAAACAAGATCTGCCTACAGGAAAATACATCCAATGAACAGATACTACAGCCATTTAATCTGGAAGAGTTCGAAGCGTCTGTCAGTAATAGTAAGAACACATCGCCTGGCCAGACAACATCCATTACGCCATGCTCAAATATCTACCAAGAAAAGGCAAGTTAGCAATTCTAAAAGTAATGAACGACGTTTGGTTACAACGCATTGACATCGAATCTATGAAAACTGTAAGAATAGTCCCTATCCTCAAACCAGGCAAGGGACCCATGCGACCCAGCATCATACAGGCCGATTTCTCTCATGTCTTGTATGTATAAAACCCTGGAGCGTATGATTAGGCTCAGAATAGAGTGGCACGTGGAACACTATATAAAACTCCCCCATTTTCAGTACGGTTTTTCGCAGAGGCCTGGGTACGCTTGACGCTCTGGCACACCTTAGTTACTGAGTTACAAGAGAGCTTGACAGCTAACAAGTACACAACGTGTTGTGTTTACAGACTTGACTGGAGCCATATGATAATGTTGTTCCAGAAATTCTAGTACAAAAGCTCCTCCTAATGAAACTGCCTGAAACATTTATATTAAATCTTTGGAACATTCTGCAAAATAGAGTTCTGATAATTATGACTCCAACTGGCCAAATTGGTCCTCGGCGTACAAGTTTTGGGCTCCGCAAGGGTCTATCCTGGCACCACTCCTGTTCATAATATACTGTAGTGACATTGGCATAACACTGTCACAGATACCTGGTTTATACAATATGCGGACGACCTTTGCATTTACAAAACATCCAGGAACCTTCAGGACACTATTTCTACCTTAGCCAAACGTAACTAAACTCAAGACTTGGCTAAAGGAAAACGGACTTCAAATATCACCAGAAAAATCCGCAGTAATAACCTTCACCCGGCATAAGGTACTGGCCAGCTGAAAACATAAGACTCGGACCCATATACACTGCCACTCCTAAACGTGTATCAAAATATTTAGGATTATACTTAGACAACAAGCTAAGATGGACGCGTCAGATATCTGAAACAGTTGGGAAATGTGATAAAGCAATAAACATACTCCGAGCCACTAACGGTGCTTGGTGGGGGGCTGATCCCAAAATCTCAATAGCTCTCTACAAAGTCCATGTGCGACCTCACCTAGATTATGGCTGTGTACTTTACGGATCCGCGTCGATCAACTTCTGACCCGCTGGATAAATGTCAGTACCGAGCTCTTCGACTCTGCTTAGGGGCATTCCTGTCGACGCCAACCAATGCACTGCTAGTCGAAACCAATGAAATGCCACTCGCACTGAGGCGCCAATATCTCAGTAAAAAGTTTATAATAAAACAGTTCCAGAAAACCGGAAACGCGCTTACAATAAAAATACGCGCCCTGTGGGCAGCACATCAACCTCTGCTACTGGACCCACATGAACAGCCCCACCTCTAGTTGCGGCCATCGCTGAGCTTAATGAATATCAGACACAAGTGTTCTCTCTCTCAAGATTACCATGTTATGAAGTTGACTACGAAAACCATATGATCCGGAACGAGATCGTAGAAAATCTGAGATATTCAGAGAACGCCCTTAGCAACAATATCTTCTAAATGGACTATCTAAGTGGTATGGGTCGAGTGGTATATATATATACAGATGGGTCAAAGACTGGCAACATGGTTGGGAGTGCCCTTTTTTTGACAGCACTAACATAGTGGAAAGGTTGTTTAAGCTGCGCGAGGAAACATCCTCTTTCACAGCCGAACTGTTTGCAATACTTAAAGCGCTGGAATATGCGCTAGAGATGCGCATTCAGAATACAGTTGTTCTTACAGACTGCAAATCGGCACTGCAAAAACTGGATGATGGAATCAAAGATAGAGGGAGGACTCCACTTTTGTATAACATATTGGAGTTGATGACCGACATAAACAAACAAGGTATGAAGATCTCCTTTATCTGGGTCAAGGCGCATGTCGGACTACATGGCAACGAAAGAGTGGATGCTCTTGCAAAAATAGCCGCACAAACAGGAAACCCAGTTGAACTTCTAATAGGAAGTGATCTAATCCCACTATTTCGCCAAAAATGTATGGAGACCTGGAATGATATGTGGAAATCCACTAACCAACACAAAGGAGCACATTATAGGCAGATACATCCGTTGATACCAAGGACACAGTGGTACCAAAAGAAATACGCCACAAAAAAAGCAGTCACCATAATATCGAGACTAAAATTCAACCACGGGAGATTCGGAAGCCATCTATACAAAATAAAGCTAGTGAACTCCCCTTTTTGTCAATGTGATGGGCAGTCCGAGGCCGACACAAACCATATATTCTTTGGATGTAATAAATACAAGGAAGAAACGGACACCTTTTGGGAAGACTTGAAACATTGGGGTATAAGATATCCAGTCAATGTCAGCCATCTCCTTGCCTTAGGAAATATTTCTATATACCAAAAGATGGTACATTTTATTACAAGAAACAATATAGAGATATAATCGGGAGATCCCACCCCACTTTTCAATATTGCAAATAGTTACCGTTCATGGAACACTAGACGGTAATGGTTTTATTACATTTTAACCTAATAAACTATAAAAATCATGTATTATCAAAATTTACTGTGAAAATGTTTAATCTTTAACTCTAACCATCTTTATAATTTTATGTCCTCAGTGTTGATGTGTACTTTCTTAATGTTATGTAAATTATTATTTCTGCTGTATACCATTCGTAAAGTATGTTTGATCTTATAATATAAACAGTGATTTGTATATATGGTTGGGTAAATGTGAGCGAATCAGTGTATATGTATAAATAGAATGTATATTGACTGTATGGCCAACAGGCCAAGTGTCAATAAAATATTAAAAAAAAACAAAAAGAAGAAGTTAGGATTCGAGTCTGTAGCGAGCTCTCGGAGCAACAACTTCCTGGTAGTTTACGTTTCCTGGTGAAGTTATAGCCGAAGCTACCTAAACGGTCGCGGTAAACAAGTAGTGTGTGTGTGGCAGACGTAATAGTTTACCAAGAAATACAATCTACTGTGTTCTAGGTGAAAATAATCGATTGGTAATCGTGCTCATCTAACATACTAGTCCGTGTGACCGTCACCCACAATGTTCGGTGGGTTGTACGGCGAAGGTGGAACTTGTGGCCTTCAGGACCACACCTCAGAACTTGAAAACCATAGTGGCACGCCAACCGGGTCGGTAATTGCAGCCGCGTTGAACACAGTCAGCAACCAACAAACTGATGAAGCCATTCCAACCGAGACTGTGAATTATCAGTACAGTGTGGTACCAGACGATCCCATGCTTGGTAGCCAAAGCATAAGTAACAAGCCTGCTAAACGCCAGGTACCAACAGAAGAAGATGTAAGAAAATCAACCCATGCAGCAGAGAAAGTCGCACGGCTCTCAGCGATACATTCAGCAGCTCAGCAGCGATGTCTACTGTCAACACGACACCAACAACGTCAGCAACTCCAGTAGCACCAGTAGTACCAGCAACAACAGCAACACAAGCGGCAACTGCACCTCCATTTCCGGCAGCAGTCTACAGGACGCGCAGCAGAATACATCAAGCTACAGGTACGACGCAAGCGATAACGGCCCATTTATAGTTTTTGTAGAGGGGAAGGAGAAGAACATAGGCCGGTTACATCCAATGGTTATAGGAAAGCTACTACGTGAGCAAGGTATCCTAAGATCATCATCTTTTGAACATCACGAGTTCTGGTCGTTAATAGAATAAAAATTGAAACAAACAGTAGTGCGGCGGCAAATAGCCTCGTAACATCGGAAGTCTTCGCTAGAAACAATATGGTGGCTTACATCCCAAAGTTCATGGTACACAAACAGGGTGTAATTAGGAACGTGGACATCTCCCTGAGTGACATAGAAATACTCTCAGTGATAGAATGTGAGGCCCAAGTAGTAGGTATCCGACGGTTCAATAAAAAAGTTGTAAAACAAGGTAAACAGGAACTTACACCACTTCCCGTATGTGTATTAACATTTAAATCTCAGCTGCTGCCTAAATTTGTCTACATCCACGGGGTTCGCTGTAATGTTGAGGTTTATATCCCATCAGTTACCCAGTGTTACAAATGCTTGCGTTTCGGTCATGGGAGCAATCAGTGCCGAAGCCAAACGCGTTGTGGTTTTTGTGCATCCGATCATAGCATTGAGTCATGTCCTAAAACGTCCCAACCTAAGTGTGCTCTGTGCTCTGGCCAACACTTAGCCACAGATCGACTGTGTCCCGTATATCAGAAGACGAGAGCCATAAAGCAATATATGGCGTTGAATAATGTCAGCTATAGCGAGGCCACAGCTATACATGAGAATAGACCCTACGCTCAAGCTGCAGCCAACATCAACTTGCAGTACAATAGTCCAACTGAATTTCCGCCTCTGCCGGTCATGCACTCTTTTCCTGTCAACAACTACCAACAACCAACCTACCAGCTAGCCTCATTTGATAATAGGCCATACACAAGGGCGGCAGCAACCCCTCCACAGATTGTCTCCCAATCTCCGGTACTGTCTAGACAACAGAACATGTCGCTGTTCCCCATGAGGACAACCCCGCAGAATAATCAGTCCAAGCCACTGCATGGGACAAACCCAGTCCCACTCAGACGAGACAACATGGTACCTCCGGGAATTAATTCAAAAGTCGTCCGACCTCAACAGATCACGACACATAGCAATACAAATAACTGGAAAGATTACCAGCAATATCACATTCCTAGCCAAAGACCAACGGTGCCCTTACAGAGTAATTTAACCAGCACCGTCAATAACATGGAGGATCCTCCAGCCACATCAGACAGGCATCGCTAATAGAAATAATGCTTAATTTCATTACCATGCTGCTACAGCAGATACAATCTGGAGGAGGGACACTCCCAATCGACGCAATAAGGGATAATATTAGTAGGATTATAGAATCCACAAGCAACCTGCACGGTACAGAGGAAGAAAGAGTGTTAACCTCTCAGGATAATGGAGAAGATTTTGCAGTGGAACGCACGGTCTATTAGGTCCAACAAGGAAAGCCTTATGCAGTTTTTGCAAGAAAATGCTATCCCCATCTGCACTGTGACGGAAACATGGCTAAAACCCGAGGAGAGATTCACATTTCCAGGCTATAATATTATTCGCCACGACCGAGAGGACGGGTTCGGTGGCGTAGCCATCCTAGTACATTCCAATAGACACTTCACCAAAGTCTCATTGGATTTACGAGGAATCAATATAGAATGTTGTGCAATTGAAACCTCTTTCAGAGGCCAGCGTTGTACAGTTCTGGTCATGTACAAGTCTCCTGGTATACCGCTATCCAAAGAAGATCTTCAATACATTTTCAGACAGATTAATAATCCGTTAATTGTCACCGGAGATCTAAACGCCCACCACCCAATATGGGGCTGCTCTACAGAAGATAGACTGGGTAGGGATATAGTACAATTAATGGAAGACAGTAATTTAATACTACTTAATGACGGGTCACCAACAAGAATCAGCAGACCAACAGAATCTCCTTCCGCTGTGGATATCACCCTTGCGTCACCAAACATCGCCTTGGGCACAGACTGGTCTGTAATTCAACATCCCCTTGGCTCAGACCACTTGCCACTATTGCTGTCCTTCCCAAACTCAAAACAACAGCAATCGATGAGATATCCAAACTATAAATGGAATATAAGAAAAGCAAACTGGCAGCGGTATAGAGAAGCAGCAACACAAGAATTTGCAGATTTTGAAATGAGCGGTGATGTAGAGAGGGACTATCACAACTTTGTAGAAAAAATTGAAAACGCGGCTTCTTTCGCCATTCCAGTTACGCGCCCCTTCACTACACGGAAACATACAAACACCGTGTGGTGGGATGAAGATTGTCAGCAGATGTTGGAAGAAAGAAAGGAAGCATTACGCAAATATCGGAGGTCGGCAACAGATAGTAACTTCCTCGCCCTAAATAAGATCCAAGCAAAAGCCAAACGTCTTTTCAAAGAAAAAAAGAGAATGGCCTGGAAAGAATTATGCTCCACTCTAAATAAAGACATGCCCCTAAGAAGACTATGGGAGAAAATTAGAACATTTAAAAGATCTCAGCAGACATCCGAACCCGAGGTAGAACCAACGGAAGCCGTTCTGGAAGAAATCCTAATGTCGTTAGCGCCTCCATGGGTGGAGCGGTCTGTTTCACCATGGGACAACAACGATAACAGCCACTGCAAATTTCTTATGCAACCATTCGTCGTTGAAGAACTTAACCGGGCATTATCTGGAGGTAAAGGAACAGCCCCGGTCCAGATAACATTGCCTATCCAATGCTTGGCAATCTCCCTCTCACTCCCAAACTGTTGCTCTTAGAGATACTTAATCAAGTCTGGTTAAAGAGCATAGAAATAACAGAAATGAAGACAGCAAGAATAGTTGCCGTAAAGAAACCATCCTTGAGTCCCGACAAACCAACATCCTATAGACCAATCACATTACTATCGTGTGTGTACAAATGTCTAGAAAACTGATTAAATCACGGCTTGAATGGTGGTTTGAAATCACTCGCTCCTACCACGTCTTCAGTTGGGGTTCAGGAAAGGCACAGGAAACTACAGAAACACTCGCCCACTTGCTGGTTGACACTCAGCTATCTCTTAGTAGAAACAAATACATGGTTGCGGTGTTCATGGACTTAAAAAACGCGTATGACAACGTAGTATTGCCGATACTAGTGAAGAAGATGATAAAAATCGGAGTTCCCCGAAGATTCGTGACGCAATTGTACACACTGCTGCGGAATAGGTGGCTAATTGTCAAGAAAAATGGAAAAATTTTGGGCCCTCGATGTGTCAATAAAGGTCTGCCCCAAGGTTCGATCCTGGCCCCGTTTCTGTTCAATATTTACACGGCTGACTTGCATCTGATAACCCAAGGAGAAGCTACACTATTACAGTATGCAGACGACCTTTGCATTTATACCGAAGCGGACTCAATCGAGGAGTGTATAAGAAGGTTAAGCAGGACACTACAAAGACTACAAAGCTGGCTTTTGCACAACGGTATGGAGATATCCACTCACAAAACAGCCGCCTGCATCTTTACTAGACACAGAATACCTACCATGACGAGCATACAAATAGGCCCATATACTTGCCCAGTTAAGCCCCACGTCAAGTACCTTGGCTTAATTATTGACAATAAATTGAAATGGTCGGCCCATATAAGGAACATACTTACCAAATGTGAAGCATCATACAATGTAATACGAGCCACAACAGGAGTATGGTGGGGCACCGAACCCCCAGTTGCAATACACCTCTACAGGGCGCTCGTACGACCCATCCTAGACTACGAGTGTATCTTTTTTTGGATCGGCGTCAGACAACACGCTATCCAAACTCAATAGACTACAATATAAAATTCTGCGTTCCTGTCTTGGGGCCATGGGTTCGACTCCTACTAACTCTTTGCTGGTAGAAGCTAAGGAGCCGCCATTGCACCTTAGAAGGCAATACCTCGCAACGAAAGCACTTCTGAAGTGGTCGCAATTCCTAGAAAGCGAACTGACTGAGACAATCTCTCAGCTGATGCTGCACTGCGTCACTAGCAGATACTGGTTCAACAGGACGATGCCATGCATAGTAGCAGCCTATATCGACGTACAACCACTACAGAAGCAAATCACTAAGTCATGGCATATAGGATGTTACACCACAAACTATAATAATCTTATAAAAGAATTAAACATACAGTTAGACCTCTGCCAACAACGAAACTCACATGCTATCACTACAACATTGGCACAGCTCAGAGTGCAGTGGGGAGAACCTTTAACATATTACACTGATGGATCTAAGTTCGCAGACGCGGTAGGATGTGCATTCGTTGAAACATTCACAAACAGGTGCGGGAAATACAAGCTACCTCAGTCCGCAAGCATACTGACAGCGGAACTAACGGCGATCTTAGAAGCCTTACGGAATGCCAGCCACTCCGAACGTAAACCAGTTGTTATCCTCTCCGACTCAATGTCGGCAATGCAGCTCCTACAGCACCACACAACTACCACCCATCCAAATCCTGTGGCCCTCGAAATTATAA
Source organism: Vandiemenella viatica (assembly GCA_031002005.1). Classification (NCBI taxonomy): domain Eukaryota; kingdom Metazoa; phylum Arthropoda; class Insecta; order Orthoptera; family Morabidae; genus Vandiemenella; species Vandiemenella viatica. The sequence continues at coordinate 128,887,323 of CM061914.1, forward strand.
ACTGGATATCCATACTAGAGAAAAGGGGCCAGCCAGTCACCATGGCGTGGATTAAAGCACATTGTGGGGTAGTGGGAAACGAAACAGCAGATGCGCTTGCCAAGGAAGCAGCCTATAATGGTGAGGTGAAACACCTTGATGTTCCCTACTCCGATCACTTTAGTTATTTCAAAAACAAACTGACGACTGTTTGGGAGGTAGACTGGAAGACAGAAGCGCAGACAAAAGGTAGATTTTACAAATCCGTACAACAATATATTCCTACCAAACCGTGGTTTGAAAATAGCAAATTTCCCAAAAAATTAATTACAACGATCTTCCGCCTGAGAACAAATCACGGGCGCTGGCGTCAACACCTCCATCGCCTGAACCTAGTTGATAACCCGACCTGTGACTGTGACAGCAATCAAGATGAAACCCCAGATCACATATTTTTTGGCTGCTGCAAATATACTGTGGCTAGCGACACCCTCATAAGTGCCTTGGTAAGGGAGGGACAGCAATTGCCTACATCGACACCAACCCTACTAGCCTCAAATAACATAAAAGTATACCGGCTTTTGTACAACTTTGTCGCCAGTAACAACATAACGGTCTAACAAAACTCAACTATGGTAATAGACGGAAATACCCATATTCCATCAAAACCTGATGATCAAGTCAATTCGTTCCTACACATGTAAATGTTGGTTCACAAGTAAATACCGAACCTAAATATGCATATAATTAAACATGTAAATAATTAAATGGTTAAATACGTAAAGGTGTAAATAGTTAAATGTAGAAATACAAATGTATGTGACATGGGTGTATGTATATCTAAATATGTATATACTGAAATATGCAAATATTTAAATATATTGATAGGTAAATATGCAAATATAAACGTATGTGACAAGATTGTATGACTAATTCAAATGTATATAGCTAAATAGGCAAATTGTAAAATATGTATATAGATAAAGATGAAAATACCCAAAATGTAAACAAAATGTACGCAGCTTGGCTGCATGGCTACTTGCCAAATGCCATAAATAAATAATAATAATAATAAGTTAGGATTCCACGCTCCACAGTGTCCAGGTGTGAAAATATTTGCTGTCTAAAATATTCCTCAACTAAACACGCTGTTATTTTGAAACATTACGACATCACACTGAATGGCGTCTAATATTACTACCTGGCAATAGGAACTTCTATTCCTACTGATTTTTATAAAACACGGTCGCCTCAGTGAGGTGGTTATTGGAATAAAAAATATTTTTTATTATTTTATCCACACACTTTAATGAACCGATAGACACAGAACTGTTCAACCACCGATTGATATTTTCCAATAAGTTCAATTACAACACCAGCAGTTATGGTTATCCGAAGATTGCAAGTCCTTTGGCCAAAAATGAGACATGTTTATACCAACTAGCCACATTAATTTCAGTTCAGCACGTAAAAGAAATAGTTTTCTTTAATAACTTTATATATAGTGGCAACAATAGTCCACCATATTTGATAATACACTCGTTTCTCCACCAACCACAGTTTTCGTTTCGCCGATACAGCAATGTGACTTAGTTAAACTTGTCGCATTGTATTTATAATTCCACACACCGTGAAAATAAAAAAAAATATAGCCGTACAATTCTGTCAGGATAAGTTCCCACTATACCCGCGAGCATCACGGAACTTAATACAATACATTAGCAAAGATTCTATTTTTACAATCAATCCAGCGATTCCGATCTGTAGCAATCGATATAACCCTTGTATGTCCCAGAGCAATATAATACAATAATTAACCAAACAATAATAATAATAAAATTAGGTGGGGTTTTAATTAGTAAATATGACACAGGGTGTAGGGAGAGTACCACTTTGACAGTACAGCTACATGGTATAGTGTAATGGCCGGCCTCCTCTTCTGAATGATAGAGACCTACAGATGCGTCAGTGCGGTACGTGCAGCAAAAATTGGCGTTGATTGAGCATGGCGGTGGGAAACTTGATTGTTTTTACTCACATCATTACATCGGTATCAGTGGCTCACACGAAGTAGCGATTACATTCATTGGAACCTGGTCGACTGGATAGAGGTGACTCGGTCTGATGAACCAGGTTTGCAGTTAGTAAACATCGATGATCGCATTTTCTACTTTTTAATTTGGAACGGACTACATGATCAGAATTAATTAAAGCTTTTTGCAACGGAGGACCAGAAAACACGGTTTATGAGTTGTTCTACTACAGACACTTATGTCAATAAATAAGGTGTCTACAATTAATTTTTTTTTCTGTCTGTAATATAAAATGCATTGCCCGTTTTGCAAAAAGTGGATCGAGCGACAGGACAACCAAAGTTCATATCCTAGTTGTTATAACATTTTGTGGTGCCAAACGACGTCATTTGAAAGCAATTGTTATGTTTTTGGATGTTGACCAAGAAGTGTTTAGAGTCATTTCCCATACCAGAAACTAATGAGCGTAATGGATCTGGTGGTGGGACCAATTGTGGCAATTTTACTTTACCACCAGCGCAACGTAATCCAGTAGATTAACCGCTGTATTTTAACGCTTTACAATACTGACAAATGGTTGTCATTTCTACAATTCTTACGGATTTGTCGGCACAATAATCTATTTATGGGTCGTAGTGGAATGCTACTCGTTCCAGGTTTACAGGAGCACTGCGTCTGTGGAATCGCTCTATTTCATTGTGCCGTGCTCGCTGTTGTTGTGTTTGGGTGCCCTAAGTCGTTCCATTCTAAACCTATCTACTTCATTATTATTCACTGTGGAACGCAATTCTGCCATACCAATACGAATGTTATCATTATCTGTCCGTCGCTGGTCATCAGTGCGGTTTGCACGTGAGGTAGCTCGTCGCACGTTTGACTGACTTCGACGACCTAAGTCAGGTCGTCTTCTCCTTGGCATTTTAAAACAATAACAGTAAATAAAGATTTCGTGCCCTGACAAACTTCCAAATACACGATAATCCGATTGTTGTCGATATATTACGTTGTCGATAATAATACCATATTAAAGCGCTAAATGTGATCGCTGTGAACGGAGCGCATTACTGCGCTATGTATCGTTAAAATAAAACACTATATCGTCGTGTAGATAGTGTTTTATTTCATGATGGTCAATTGTTCAAGGCATGCAGCGGTGCCAGAGAACAGTTTGTATTGGAAAAGAGCAGCCGACATTAGGTCAGTTATGAAGGTCACAGATATCTTAGTGGCAATCGGCTGGCCATATTACGCGGAGAAAAGTCCAAAGATGGACAAAAATAGTGTTAGAATGGCGTTCAAACGATCACCACAAACCGAGAGGCAGACCGATGGGGTAAAGACATTCGTAGGGCTTTAGGAATTAACTGGCAAAGGATCACCAAACATATAGATAAAATGAATAAATTTGAAAGTTTGTATTTAGTAAAAATTAGATGTTTATGTATAAATTTTAATTACTGTTTCTAGTTTATTGCAATGTTTTTGGTGATTCCAGGTACACTGGCAAAAATTAAGGAGATGTAAAGGGGAAGAGGTGTTGCATTTTTGGAAACAATATTTAGGAAGTATTTTTCTGTATATTTTATAGTATACGTGTGCAAATTTCCATCAAAAGCGAATAAAATCTCTGGGTTTGTCTAAATTAAGGGGATGTAAAAGAGATGAGTGGTTGTGTTTTTGGATACCATATATAGGCAATATTTTTCAATTTGTTTTTAAGTATACGTGCGTAAATTTTGGTGGAAATCGGACAAAATGTGTTGGGTTGGTTATTATGGGGTGTTATGGGGAATTAGGGAGTGGTATTTTGGAAATTTTATTTCTTAGTAACCATCTCCGAAACTTTCTCGACAACTCACCAAAGTTTCACCGTAATCGGATAAACGGTTTAGGAGCGCATAGGGGACAAACAAACTCACATTGATGTTTATATATAAGAAGATTAAATTGTCGTTTTTAGTATTTTCCTCTCAATTTTTCCATTTATTCTCACTGTTTAAACCTTCCATGAACTTCCAAAACTATTTCAAGATCAAAATTAGCCAAATCAGTCCAGCCATTCCCGAGTTTTAGCGAGACAAACGAAGAGCAATTCATTTTTATATATAAAGATTTATTTATCGTATTATTATTTAACAAGGTACATAATAGGAAATATACATATCACAAGCTTGTACAATTATATATCTCTAGATCTAATGTTTTAATCCAGTCAACTGCACTGATCGACGCATCGTGTATTTCCGCTATTTTTCCCTTGTAGGTCCGAAGAGGACAGTCGGAAACGATGTGACTGGTTGTCTGTAAGGTGGCTCCACAGTCACAATTTGCAGAATCTACCCAGCCCCATTCGTGTAATAAGTAGGCGCATCTACCTCGTCCAGTTCACCAAACAAATGTCATCAGCGTATGTAAATTTTATTATAAATAATATGAATGAACAATGAACAGAAAGGGTTCGCCAGCGGTTACGGCTGGGTGTATATGGGACTCCCAGTACAGGCTCCGACAGTCGCATCAGGGACAGACAACAAGCTGCCTCCCCAACGGGACCGTTGAGGCGTAAAATCGCTAGCTCTCGAAAATTTCCAGGTGGGGTGAACGGCAGCTGACATTTCACCACCCCGGGCCTTTCTGAAGAACGGTAGTACGATCTCAACCGAAACTCTAAGAATCAATCTGGCCAATGGATTAGCTTTTAAGGACGAGATACCAACAGCAGAACCAATCGACGACAGATAATTTTCCGTGTGATTCTAATTTCTGCGAATTTTCGTCTGCATGTTCGAAATACGTCATGGGAGAGGCGATGAGCGACACAGAGAGGGACTTTTGGAACTCTGCAAGACACTTCTTCGCACCGGGTCACCGTTGAATGTGGACGGATACTCCAGAACAGACCTTCAGCGAGTCACTTTGGAGTCGCTCGGTACGATACCTGGCAGTATGTGAGTTGGTTGAGAGTTACTTGGTGCTCTGTATCTCTTGCTTGCCCGTGGAGGGAAACACACTGCTCAGGTCAATGGTTTGACTTGACTGTTATAGCCGACGTTCGCTGTAACACTTACGCATCCAAAAGAGCAGCCTACTCGATGATGGTAATTACTCAACGGACATAACAATGTCGTAGTCGTTAAGATTTGCTCAATAACAGCCTGTCAAAACAGATTTTGAATGGTTAAGAGTTCTCGCTGCGACATAAACTCTTCTTCTTCTTCCTGTCCGGCATTAGGCCTGGTAGCCTGTTACTGTCTCAATCCATCTTCTTGGTGGTCTTCTTACATCTCTCTTGCCTCTGGGATGGTATTTGAGAATTTTCCTAGGTATCCGGCGGGTGATATGGAGTGCCTGAGTGTGGTAGTACCTTTCGAGCATGGCTGACCATGTCTTGACTCAAGACAAGTCATGCAGACTGGTCCACACCAGACATCCAACTCTCACTTGGTAGCTCCAAGAGATATCACCCCGGCAACAGTGTTGGTCCACTGGCTAAACCAGGTGAGGGGAACCTGCTGCCTTGCAGGTTTGATAGGGGACTATCAAAGGCTAAGGGAGTCAACCCTGACAGAAAATCAAACGCTGGTATGGAAGCGTCAATGTGGCAGCCCCACAGCCAGACTTGTTACCTCTTGGCTAGCAACCAATTGTTAGGACTAATCGTTTTTTGCTTTCAATTCTCAAACAAGAAATAGCAGGACGGATAACAATAATGACAAAAACTGAGATAGTGATTATTTAAAGGCGCGAGTTAATTTTCAATTGCATCCCGCCTGGATAGACAAACTTTGTGTTCCTATATCTCCACATTTGGTGGGTAAAGTAAATACACCCTGGTGCCTGGCAATTGACATTCTAATGCGATTCATGTTAGCATTGTATTTTAGTGATTAGAATAGCAAAACCATTTCCAATTGTTTTGGAGGGAAATTTAAATAAAAACCAAATGTGATGCGTTTGTAATCCATTATAAAATTTAATAATGCTGGATTTGTTTTGATAACGTTTATTAATGTAGCAGTGGTCTATTTCTGTTATTTTTTTTATTATTTTATTAGCTATTGTAAAACGAGGCATTGCTTGGTACTTGACTTGAGATTCTTTCTAACAATATTAAAATTAAATATGCCTCAGTTTGTGTGCCTTCACGATAACCAAATAAGTTATCAACGTAGGGCTGTCTTTTAAATGATAAAAATAAATATATAGTATTGACACTATTACCAGGTCCCAATGCTACAATTTAAAAGTTCTAAACACGAATTTTCGTAGAGAAGCTGTTTTCTTTTTTAAATTTACAAATTTAATTTGGGTTTTTATTAGCTTCCTTATAACTATGGATATTTTGTTAACACACTACCCCGTCCGAAAAGTTATCGGAAATAATTATATCTGTGTGGATGCCGACTGCTCTAAATCTTAATTACATATATATTTATAAAATTACTTGTAAACTCATTTATTTAAAAGTTTATTTATCCCGGCAAGATTAGGGTCGTCAAGCCCTCTCTTACACGATACCACTTGTTTATAATACATAATATACACCTAACATAACGGTAGACAAAACTTTTTTCAGACTTTACTTAAATTAAGTTAATCATTAAAATACTGTGCCTAAGTAGGTCAAATGGAACAAAATAATACTGATGAAGAAGCAGGCGAAAAAAAAAAAAAAAAACACCAAAAACTCTGTAAAGAATAATGTAAATCACATTTTCGTGGAATTCCTCGTTTCACATTTTTTTGCTGGCATGGCTGAGACCACATACTATCATGCAACTTTATTTAGAAGGCCATAGTGTAACGAAATCGACGAATTAGTCTATATGGTTTGAATTGCGCTCTTCTTTCTTTTTGGTTTGGCACTTCATGGTTCCTGCTGGTGATGCCAACGTTTCAGTTACAACCTGCTGCCTTCGTCAGGATTGCTTCAATTTAATGTATCTGCTTCAGTTTCCGGTACAATGGATGAACTGTTTATATTTTTCGGTGGGAACGGTTCACCCACTGTAGCGGATACATTGACTTGAAGTAGCCTGGAACGGAAACGTTGGAATAACCAGCAAGAAACAAGCAGCGCCAAACCCGACAAGAAAAGTAAGTGTAATATTACAAAATGACGCCTGCAAAAAGTGAAATTTTATATCACTTGAATTGTTGAGAGCAAATTTGTAGTCAGTCACAGCATATTTAACAAAGACAGTAGCAAGAGGAAACTACATTAAAAATACCTTTTACGCTGCTTATTGCTCACAAAATTAATACCAAAAGTTAGAAAATTAATATTTTAAAAGTAGACGGGAAGATAATTAAGATATTATATGGTCCACATAGACGAAGTCACCGAGGAAAAATATAGCAAAAAATTTTATTTATAAGACGAAAATAAACTGTCAACATTGTGCTTGGTTTTAAACATGATGAAGGAATTCGAACGTCCGTTTGTTTAAGCCGAGTGGAGAGTGAGTTATTGCTAGAATGTGGAGGCCGCGTTTGTAATTTCTCTTACGAGTCTAGAACTCCATGTTTGGAACCAGCGACCAGCCCTGCCATTCCAGCCATATATTATCTGTCTTTTATTTCAAGTTTTACGACAGCTATTCGGCATGCACAAACGGCGCTATATCTTTATTGTTTCCTGTCGGCTGAATATCTTAAACAATGCTTGCGGAGAATTTGCTACAGCTACAACGCCGTACCATATCTTACCGGCACAGGAATGCCATACCTTACCACATTCCACCTGTCTTAAAAAGTCTAAAAACTATATGCACCACCCGCGGATCATCGTTTATCATGGATTTTTAGACGAGTAAAGTTTACCAGGGGGTTCCAGGTACGATACACGAATTTTTAAGGATTCCCAAACCCATGTGAATCCCAGTATAGATTCATGGCTGGATTTTTATCTCGATTCTTGCCCGTAATTCTCTCACCTCGACGACGGGTAGCCGTAAAGTCCTCAGAAAACGGAACTAGTTTTGAGTCCAGAACCACAAATGCCAATCTCAACACCGTTTGAAGTACATGGATATCACAAATAATTGAAGTGATTTCGCAAATTTACTGTAGTTACAGGAGAAGTTCGGGTAGGTGCGTAGGTAAAACTTAATGCACCTCGTAGTGTAAAAACAAATCCAACTGAGCTGCGGATTGGGCGCCCAGTGAGTTCCACACTAGAGTGTGTTTTGTTCCTGGCATTTTTTCGTCGCTCCTGTAAAAATTCGTTGGAGGTTATTGAATATGATGCGTCAAATAAATGCATAATAACGCAGGCTTGAAAAATCCAAAAGTGCGAGATTTTAACATCTTCACCATATAAAAAATGTGCAGGGGACGGGGAAAAAAGTGAAGGCAATAATAAGGACGAAGCGAAAAAATAAAAAGGTAAAGGCGCTATAAAAGACGTTGAATACAAACAAAAGAATTCAAAGTCTTTCAAAGCAGATCAAGTAAAACATACTGAATGCATCGTACGTGGGGAAATTTTTTAAGAAGACTGGATTCAGAGCTATGAAGCAAAGACAGGGCCCATAAAGATTGAGTTTATCCATTATCATTGTGATTTTTGTAAGGCCAAAAAGGATTAGGCCAACATTTAATTACTGTGTCCGGAGCTGCCTGACAACTTTTCTGTTGAAAAAAAAATTAAGGCGAAAGTGTTTTCAATTTAATTCGTTGAAAACAAGGTTTGAGTATTAACTTCTAATTACCATGACTGCAAAAGTTCCCAGTTTATTTTTAAGATGAAAATAAATACAATAAACTTGTTTATTTAATTTATATTTGCAATTATTTTAAATGTCCAAGGCTACCCGAACTTCCCCTATGATTTGTCATATTGTATCTCAAATACTTTTATTGGTATGTTACAAGTGCTCTATATGTGTCCCCTTATCGATTCTGTGCATGTCAAGTCAAAATAAAGTTCCGTTGATACTCGGTGTAGCATGTCCCAATCAATTGGTTCAAAAGCGCTATTGATATCAGCTCGAAGTTCTGGTAGGTTTATTGGCAGAGAAGGCTTACACACCGCATCTTTCACATAACCCCACACAAAAATCTGCGACCTGGCATCAACAGTGCATTGAACACATTGATAGGGATAAGCTGCACCGAGTGTGGCAAGAACTTGTTTATCTAACTGATATCTGCAGAATCAGTAAGGGATGCGTATAGAGCACTTGTATAGCAAATAAAACTTTTTGAGTTTTTATGTATTATTGTACAGTTTGGTGACAATATGTCAAATGATACATCTACAGTAAATTTGTGAAGCAGCTTCATTCGTTTATAAAAACCTTGTGTGGTCATATATATTGTCAATTTGTAACAAACTTGAAATTTCCCCCTTTTTAAGCTTTCCGGTACTTAATTAAATATCATGTACAAAGAGCGAGCAGTATTATTTGATGGTTTTTGCGAAAACTAATTCATATGAACTAAAGACACAGTTTCCCTTGTAAAGAGATATTTAACCAGCATCCTTGCCATCTTTCATTACATTTTCAGTAATTATTGATAGTTTGTTACATTCTAAAGCACATTAAAAGCTTTTAATTCATTCCTCTTAGTCTTATGGATTATTAAATTACTATATCAAGCAATGTTAATAATATTGGGCGGCCTTTTAACGTAAATTATCAAGAGCAACATTCTTGAGGTAAATTTAGTCGTTTTCAACTTTCGAGAGCGTATTTAAAAAGCTGCAGAGCGGTTGGCTGGTCCTACCCATTGTTTCCAAAAGCGTCGCTCCAAAATGATCTTTTGCTTATGTTGGTCAGACGGCATAGAATTTAACTTGTCACTAGACTCATATCTCAAAATAGTTTGTAGGCTGTGTCTTGGATTACCTTTGGTTAAGAAATATGGCTACACGAAAATCTTAACTTAGTGAAGATGAGTATTGTTAACCTCCAACATCTCATTTATCAAGATCTTTATTCTTTGAAGTAGTTTAACATGTAGAATACTTTGGTGAAGTCTGACTCATGTTCCGATGAATTTAAAGGCTGCGATCTTCAATCAATAATTCAAAACTACCGGCATTCTTAGTCTCTCATTTGGATATGTGGAACTCCAAAAAACAGTTATTTCTAGGAAGCTACTTCTGATTCTTAAAAGAAATGGTCGTCAGAAGATTTTTATTTTTATTTTCATTGTCTGGTATAAGTTATGAACAAAAATTTCTCTACTACGCCATATTCTTGAAATGAAAATGAATGTACTGCCTCGGAAATGCCTGTTAACACTGACACAAACAGAAGGAAAATTTAAAATATTTAGGAATATTTAAGACAATTTTTGGATGAGATATTTTAAATTAGCGTTACGAGCGAAAAGTGTTTAAATGTTTCGAGGAGTTCTACAGAAAATGTTAATCAGATAGCTTATTTGTTTAGATTTAAAAATGGTCTTGTTAGATAGTTTTCTAACGTCTTCTTTACAAGTCAGATATTGTTTCTAAGATTTGTCATGTTATTGTAGTACTTTACCTGTATATCAATTTCTACGAACTATTCTTCAAAGAAGATTTCGTTTCTAGACCCATCTTACTTTTTGTAGCAGATGATTTTAGACACGAATCCACACTGTGTTGCTGTGCGAGCCTGTTTAGATCTGGCAAATACACCAGTGATAAATGATAATGGATCTGGAAAAGACATCTGTTTAATAATCCAATTTACAATATGTTTATATTAGAAGACATGAATCATGGTTATCAAAAAATGGGAGTAATAATTAAGTTTTTCTGATTACTAATAACGCTGCAGCGATATTATTTTTCCTATCAAACAGCAAATTGTGAAATTTTATCTATTACAACGTTTCCACGTAGTGCTCTGAGGAGCTGCGATTTAAGTAGGAGTGGGTGGAAGGGGTGGAGGAAAGTGAAAAGCATTAGGGTTGCACATAGAGTGAGGACGAGCGAAGGTCTTCAAAGCTGTCTCTACTGCTATTAAAGATTCAATCCACTGCCTGCTCTGAACGAAGTCTCCTCTCCCATCATGCGTCTCTAAGAGGAAGGCCTTTGAATATTTTACAACCACCATTTCCACCTCTCCCATATAAACATGTCTCGCCAATGCAGTATTTCCTCAGCTCTTTAAGAAGTAAAATAAAAAGATAAGAACACAATATACAAGTTATCAACAGTTATTTTGGTTGAACATATTTTCACTTTCGGAAAAAAAATCAAAGATGTCACATTCTTCGATGCAAATATTACGTTAATCCTCTATTAAGGTTTTCAGTCAACGCTTATTGACAATGTTTTGTAGATTAATATTTGTGACTGAAAGACATGAGGAATAGCCGTCGTCATGCGGGAAAGTTTGCGGTATCTGCGTTCTCTTGTATATAATATTCGTATAATGATCACTAGAAATAATTAAATATGACTTCTTGAAGTCCATTAAGTGTCTAGCAATCCACGATCCGTTTGTATTATTCGGCGAAGAAAGTATGGCTAGTAGGAGAATGCAACCCTAGGTGTGGGGTTTAAAGTGCCACATACAGTCGAACATTTTTATACTGATCTATGTAACATTCCATTGTTTTTAGTAACACTGAAAAAGTGTCATTTATGGAATGAGTATGGGACAGACTGAAATAAGGAACCTCAACATTGACAAACGTAGCTAGAAAATGACTGGCATACGAACTGTCACAATTTTAGAACAAATCGCGTAGAATCAGTTACTAACCACGAGTTCGTACGCGTGGACTTGAAATTGCTAGAATTGGATACAGAAAGCTGTAAGATACGTAAGAGGTGCCCCAAAACGCACGGAGTCGGAATAATACGACAGCGAATCCACCATCATACCATTACACCACTGAGTTTGTCTCACCAACTTAACCAATTTGTAACATGTTTACAAATAGCAACAAACTAAACAGGTTGTGTGGAGGGCGGAGAGGGGGAGGTTAATTGTGGGAAACTAGTCACCACAGTCCCTCAGGCAGATTTTTGTTTGTGATTTAAAATTGTTACACTTTCTTATATCAATATCGTCTTCAGCGTGACCGTTAGATTCTTGTGTTCCACTAACTTTAGTTGCTTGTGCTCTGCAAGGACTGATTTGCGCCTGCTAGGCATATCAAAAGAGAAGACGAAATGTTTTGATGCCAATAACTTTTAGGCAAACACGTAATAATGGACTGATGCAGAGCAAATGTTACTGTACGTAAAATTTACCATCAGATCATACACAAATTGACTGCGAGAGAAACAATGCCTGTGTGACAGATATAACATCTATCCGTGTGTTTTCAAAATTTCATGAAAAAATATTTTATTTAGCCCGGAAAAGCGTATCCTTTCTCCTTACTGATGATACATAGTAGTATTTTCTTGATAAATTTCATCAAGATCGGTGTAGCCGTTTACTCACGAAATCATAACAAACAGACAGTTATTTTCGCATTTATAATACTAGCTCGTACCCACGACTTCGTACGCGTGGATTAAGAATTTTTTTGCCAGAATTGAATATAGAAAGTTGTTGGTAACGAAGGATTGGTCCCAAACAACACCGAGTTGGCATAATATGACAGGAAATCTATCACTATGTCATTCTACCATCGAACCTGCCTCTTGAAGAGAATCAATTTCCAACATATTTCTGTCACCATTCGATAAGGTCTCAAAATTTCGTGACTACAATCATACTGAAAAAAATGTCCTGTGCCCTTCATAGAGATTTTCTTGTCAAATTCCATCAGTATCGATATAGCCATTTAGTCGTCAAAATGTAACAAAAAGACAGAGACTTACTTCCGTATTTATAGTATTATTACTGAAGTCACACACACACACACACACACACACACACACTGACTGCGAACAACCTCTGAGAGATCATTATAACGAAAAAAAGTGTACACCTACAGCATTGCAAGACTACCTATGAGTTGCCTCGCATCGCACCCCTAACTTTATAATATCTACAGTTTAACATTCAATCCGAATAACCGACGGCCCAGGCGTGACTCTTACGATCAACAACAATTTTTAAAAACCTTAGCCTCCACGGAGATTTGAACTGGAGACCAAGACCCAAACATTAGTAAGCAAGCGCTTTAGCCACTGAGCTACATGACCGCTACACGGAAAAACAGTAGAGAGACCTCCATATCCAATGCGTCTGTCTATCGCCGTTCAGTAGTATTTCGAAGTTATGAGACAACATGTATTATTTATACATATAATTTTTCAACCAAATGTAGACAGTATTTTTCTCCTTGTTTCAAAGGATAAGTGTGCTAAGTTTCATCGAGATCGGATTAAAACTGTGGATTTGTATGAAGAACAAACAAACTAAGAAACAAACAAACATACATACATTCATCTTTATATATATATAGATTAGTGTATACTCGTATAGTTTCGAATAGCTTCCGAGTCAGGTAGACGTACTGATCTTTCTCTTTATAAACATTTTTTGAAACAATACTTCCCCGTCGCTCATATCTGGGTATTTTAATTACCACTAACATCCTTATGATGTTTCACTGCATCTCATTACTTCGAATTAATCGTCACATATCCACGCGAACCACTGAGGAAAGCTACAACATATGTCGTGTTGAGGAAAGCAACTTTTAATCACTGTCCTTTATGTCGCGAATAATATTCCCGGCGTTGACTTTGGGCTGTTTAAAATAACAGGACCTCCTACTAACTAACAATTAAGTAAGTGTTCTACAAAGCCAGTCATATCATACAAAGACCGTTCCGTAAATTCGTGACATTACCACGGAAACGAGATCGTAAAACATCGCTAAAATACTGTCGAAAAGTAAGAAATCCTGAAACGAATAATTATTTTTTTAAAGCTTCTGAAAGTGGATGAAATGAACGTTTAACGTGAAGCGGAGATGAAGTTATTTGTTATTTTGATAAAAAAATCTGTGTAAGAAATAAGTCACCAAAGAACATTCATGGATATATGGTGACAATACTATGGAGGGTTGCCATTGTCTGCAACACACACAAAAACTGCCTTCTGAATTTAGGTGGTGGAGCACCAACCCTAGACATGATCCTAGCGCATGTTGATTTATACACAAAATCACTCAGAAAAAGCTGCACAAAAGTTGGACGCAAGAGAGTGCAGTTGAACAGTTCCAGAGTTAGAGGAGATATGAGACATTCCAAAAAAGAAGGCAGATTGATTCCTAGTGAGGATATTTAGGCAAGAGATCTCCACCTGTTTGATGTCGAAACTTTGGTCAGCAGATCAAACGACAGAGAGGAGGCAGATGGCTGCGGATGACATCGCTCTCTTTGTAGCCGTAGAGGGTTTGTGGTTGTGGATGGATCATGGCCCTTCAGTTATCCACACAATCAAAGTAACAATGAATGCAGTGGAAGCACATCAGTTCTCAGCCACCGAAAAAGGTCAATATTGTTACTTCAGCAAGAAAACTGATGATATCTGTTTTTCAGAGTTGTTCACCCTATCTGCCTCCCTTAGATTCTAACTTATTTCTAAATCTTTGTACCAGTATCATTTCTTTTTTTTTCTGGGTTTACGCTTCCTTGTTGTTGGGGTTATTAAAGGAAGGAAAGGACTGGGGTCAAGAAACTAGAAGGAAGGAATTCGGAGATAGCCTTTGAAAGGAACTATCCCGGCCTGCGCGTGGAGTGATTTGGAGAAACCATGGAAAACCCAAATCTGGATGGGATTTACGAAATTGTTTTATGTGAATGGCATGAAAACATTAGAACAAGGTTGTAGGAAGTGTGTGGAGTTCAGAGCGTACAATGTTCAAAAACAGACTAGAGTTACTGTGCATAAATGTCAGTGCCTTCTAAATCGATGCTGTGATATTTCAAGTTAACGAAACTCACGGAAGAAAACACGTCTCTAAAAAATATTGTAGCGTGTTGGTAAATAATGAAAGACGAAGTACCTGAGATTTGTGCCCTGAGGGAAGCGACATTGATTCCTTTGTGGGGACTGCCTCTATGAGAAAGGACGCTTCCACGTCCAGCCAATCTGCTGTAGAGTGGAGAATATGGGCTGGGACCAAGTTGCGAGCCTCAGTACTAGGTCGAACGTGAATATTGCAGGCGTCCGCTGCCCCAGGAGGCACATCGATAGTGCCTCGCAGCAGCTGGCCCAGCCAGTAGGCCACTACGCAAGTTCGTCAAACTACTGCCGTCAACTTGGCAGGAGACATGATTATTACATCCTACCGAAGAAACTTGACTTGCTTGGTCTCAAGTATTGCTTTTTCCAGGAGGGAGAGAATACTTTGACCGAGCGTGGTGGGTGAGCGGTAACGCTCTGGCCTCGCATTCGGGAGGACACCGCTTCGAATCCCCGTCCGGGCATCCAAATTCGGGTTTTTCATGGTTTCCCCATATCACGCCAGGCGAATGCCGGGATTCTTCCTTCAAGAGTCCATAGACGAATTCCTTCCCATTCTTTGTCCCCAGTCCCATCCCGTAACTAATGATCTCAATGTCGACGAGCCATAAAGCCACAACTAAATAGAAAAAACTATCTACCAGATGATTACTAAAGAATATGCCATCTTTCAAAAGATATATATCCACAACGAAAACACTTAGAGCGTTAGTCAATAAAGCTTTGTCAACATTGAAGTATTGTATTGCGAATGCCCCATTGTTTTTTAAATAATTATTCTACAGAGATTGTAATCTTTTTTGTTGTTTTTGTTTTGTTTTTGTAATTATCTCGAATACTGTTCAGAAGCAGAAACAGGTTTTTCACTATACGTTGGAGATTCGTACAGGCGATTTAAAGGTCCTTGTAAACAAATCATTGTGAGGCGCACGTTCTGAAATTTGATTTGCTTGGTGAGATATACCACTAGGAGCATTACTTGAATGAAACATTGGCACGACGGTGGATTGGTCGAGGATCAGATGGCAATAAAATCTCTTTATCACTTGCTCCTCCCCCCTCCCCCATGAAGGATTGATCTCGTTCCCTTCTATTTTATTTCTATAGTGGTACATATAAGATGTAGAGTTTTTCCTCAACTGGTAGCTAACATTGACAAACTGAAAACGAGAATTACTGCAGCCATCCAAACCATAACAAAGGACAAAGAGAACTGAAAATAGTGCGTGATTAATTTGAATACCCGGTAGATAGCGTTCGGATTTCTTGTGGCTGTCATATGGAACATTACGATGTTATTATATGTACAAATTTATTATTTTTGAAGTGATTGGTCAGCAAAGGTTATAACAAATTTTGTTTTGCAAATATAGTATTTTCTTGTGTCATCACCCCATATTCTATTTGGAAACAGTAACACATTCTTTATCATACATTGGCGATACTTTTTTAAAAAATTTAGACTATTAGGAGGTTTATGTATCTAATCAGAGAGTTCCGGTAGCTCAGTGGCTGCCAGGGTCGCCGGTTCGAATCCGGCCGAGGGCATGGGTGTTGTGTCCGTCCTGTGCTGTCCGCACTGAGAAAACGATAATATAGTACAGAAAAATTGGAATAAACAAAGATAAACTTACAGATGGCTGAGATGGGGGGGAAAAAAAAAAGCCATCTTTAAAAAAAAAAAAATTAAAAAAAAGTGGCTAAGGCGCTTGCTTTCAAAATGTTCGCTGCTCCTGCCCCGGGCACGAATCCCGGCAGGCGCAGGAATTTGAGAGTTGTGTTTAATCGTATGAGCTATGCCAGGACGCTCCGTGGTTCGGATTCCACGTTAAACTGTAGGTCCCAGAGGAAAGGAACTGGCCGTCCTACCTCTGACACAATGGCTTAGTATGCTTCCTTCGGGAGGATCCAACCAACCTTCGGGTTGTGGACTAAGTTAAGTATCTAATCAAAGCAAATTTTCTATTATTATTATTTTTATTTTGTTTATTGTCATTTTGTGTGTCTGTTGTTTGTTCTTCCATCACTTGAATACTACAGAAGTTGAATGAATGTTCACAGTTGGTGAGTAACTTAAAATTTTAGATATCAGGCATCGTCTCGAGTTGGTGAAGTAAGAAGTTAAAATCATTTTAGACTGTTACACTTTTGAAATACTATCCACAATAATATAAAAACTACTCAAAGATTTTTCGTTTTCGTGGCTTGAAATCGTGCAGTGTGACTAAAATCAGAGGTGTGTATCACCACGCAACCTCACCATGTGATAGAGCAGAAAATTAAAATGTGATAAAAGCTTCAACAAAGAAATTCATGTAATGTTACACTAACGTCGTCTATCAATTCTACCGGTAAGTACCCGGTAAGACCTCTTACAGCAAACCAACACGGATTTTGTAAGAACCGTTCGTGTGAAACGCAACTGGCTCTATTTTTGCATGACGTAATGAAGGTTATCGATGCAGGATCACAAGTTGATGCTATTTTCTTCAATTTCCAGAAGGCTTTTGACCCTGCACCACATAATCGCCTTTTGGCGAAGATTCAAGTGTACGGTATATCTGATCAGATCAGCGAATGGATACGCGATTTTCTAACTGGTCGGTCGCAGTATGTCGTTGTTGACGGGGAAGCCTCTTCAAAGCTAGATGTTACTTCGGGCGTTCCTCAAGGAAGTGTAATAGGACCACTTCTTTTCTTAATTTTTATAAACGATCTCGGTGACAACGTTAATTGCAGGATGCGATTTTTGCTGATGATGCACTTATTTATAGGGAAGTGAGGTGTTCTGACGATTGCTTAGAAATACAGCGCAATCTGGATGTTATTTCGGAATGGTGCCGTAAATGGCAGTTTACACTTAACTGTAAAAAGTGCAAGGTAATGCAAATAAGTAATAAAAAGACCCCGTTTGCTCACGAGTACAAAGTTAACAATTCAATTGTTGACACAGTCGATTCCCTGAAGTATCTAGGCGTAACATTACAAAGCAACATGAAATGGGACTTGCACATAACTTCAGTCGTAGGCAAATCTAATTCAAAACTACGTTTTATAGGTCGTATTTTGAAAAGCTGCAATGCTCATACAAAGGAAATAGCGTACAAAACACTAGTCCGTCCACATTTGGAATACTGTTGTGCAATTTAGGATCCGTATTGCAAGGGATTGATTGACACGTTAGAGAATGTACAGAGGAGAGCCGCTCGATTCGTGACTGCTAGTTACAGTCCTTATGTAAGTGTCACAGAGCTGATACGTGGGTTAGGCTGGGATTGTTTGGCGGACAGACGACGCCGTTTTCGTTTAAATTTGTTGGAGAATATGCGAAAATCTCTAATTTACGAGTGCAACGAAATACTTCTTCCGCCAACCTATTTAGGTCGCAATGACAGGAGGGATAAGATTCGAGAGATAACATGCCGTACTGATACATTTATGTATTCTTTCTTTCCTCGTTCGGTTCGGGATTGGAATACTCTAAAATAGGATTGGTGCTTATCACCCTCTGCCACCCACAGTAATTGTGAATTGCAGAGTATAGATGTAGATGTAGATGTAGACAGTGCTTAGTTTGCACCGCTTTGTCAGTAGATATAGACGACGTGAACAATTTCACAGGAACGTTCTAGTAACAGGGTAATTAAATACATAAGACGCAACAGCTTCTATTGTCTCTTAAAGGAAATAAAAATGGTTTCTGTAAATGTCTTAGCCACTTGCAGATAGGTACCATCCTGTTGCACAATGCAACGAGTAGTAAATATCAAAGTTGCTCCTGGGTCATTCAGTGTGGAAAGACCACTGTACTGTCGTCAGCAGTACTCACTCGCAAAGTTGCAGATGCGGCCGCCTGGTGGAACATCATTAAGTCTGCTTGCAGTGCTCGCCTCCTGGCTTCCGCTCGCCGCGCATCCGCCTCCATCGTAATTGCCAACATCAATAATTAACTGAGCTACTTGGCCCATTACCGACACTCAGAGCAGTCTAATGGCGCATAATACGGCGAAATGAGATTAGCCAATCACGCGCGTACTCAGCAATCTAAACGCGTTACATAGTTCTGAAGAAACTTGCACAATCTTAAGAGGGATCCACAAATGTGGGATAATATTGTGGCGGTGCAATCAAGTCCCGGAGAAAATGGTTGAGGGCACAGAAGACCGTAGGAAACTGAAATGAGAACTCCTTAGAATTGCGGAAGGTAACCGAACGATTACTGCAAAATAGATGAGCAGACCGTGCTTGAAAGGTAATAACAAAGACCTAAACTTTCCTTAAAATATTCCATTGTATACACATAAGCATCTTTTTCAAAGTAAATTCAACAGCTGGTAGGCATGACTCCTGTTTGGAAATCGATATCCTGATAAACGTGCTATTTGAACCATTTTACACGATTTTTCCCTTCATTCTCGTAGTTTCTTATGTGATTTTCTTTATTATTATAGTTTCACATCATCATCAACAGTTTCGGACCGAGCGTGGCGGTGTAACGGTTAGCGTTCTCGCTTCGCATTCGGGAGGACGGCGGTTCGAATACCCGTCCGGGCATCCAGATTTGGGTTTTCCATGGTTTCCCAAATCACTCCAGGCAAATGCCGGGATGCTTCCTTCAAAAGGCCATGGCCGAATTCCTTCCCATTCCTTGCCTCCATCCTTGCCCCCCATCCTTTCCCGTCTCTAAAGACCTCGCTGTTGAGAGACGTAAAGCAGTTAATAATAATAATAAAAAAAATTAAAAAAAAAAACAGTTTCGAGCTACTGGCTGGTTCTGCTTTGTAAACAAGTGTCTCCCATTTTCCTTTCTTCTTCCCGCCACCTCTCCGTCACCACCTTGGTCCAGAACTCTCCTCTCTTAGCTACACACTCCTCCACTTCTAGCTAGTTTTCCTCTGGGCCGTTTTCCGTGTATTTTTATTTCGTGGAATTTATTTGGCATTCTTTGCTCTTCCATGCTGTTTACATACCAATGCCATCTTAGTCTGGTCTTCTCTATCATTTCCTGTAGGCATTCGTCTTTTACTGTGTGACTAATTTTTCCATTCCTTATCCAATCCATTTTCTTAAAATTTTCATATCGCTTGCTTGTATCCTGTTAATGTTCCTCTCCTTTACTGTCCAGCTGTTTCAGCAGGGTATGTCAGGACAGGAACATAGTTCGCGCAATAGATCACTCACTTACTTCTCTGCAGCACACCCCTGTTCCATTTCCGGCTTCTTTAATTTCTTAAAAATGCCTCTGCCTGCCTCCCTCTTTCACTTACCTCACCATCGTTTCTTCCGATTTCTTTTACAACAATACCCAGGGACTTGATACTGTTCACCTTCTTCACCTGCCTTCACAATTCTTCTAGTTATCCTGTTCTTCTTTATGGTTGTTACTATGTACGAACTTTCCTTCACATTACCACATTCATATATAGTAAGTAATGTGTTAAAATGTTTCTCGAATTTTGTTTGAAAGTACTGAACGCTTTTTGGATTCTAGGAGTCAACAATATTTTCACATCTACCGATCATCCTGTAAAACTTCCAAGTCAATTTAATGATATTAATTTTTTTCTATTTCTGCTAGTGTAAGCTCACATATTTCTGCTAGGATAAGCACACATATGGGCGAATGTGCCAGGATAATTGGAAAGCTCAAATATGGCTACCACTTCAGGATAAACTCAAATTTGGTGAACCTGCCAAGAAAGCTAACAATATCTACTCGTTTCCTACCGACAGGGTAATAATTTTTAATCAACTGTACACAGTTATACCTGTAAAAAAAATTGCTTCTAAAAGCCATGTTGATTTGATTTTTTTTTTTAATCGCTTTACGACTCATCACCGTCCAGGTCATTAGAGGCGGAATAGGACTGGGGCAAGGAACGGAAAGGAATTCCGCCATGGACTTTTAAGGGGACCATCCCGGCATTGCATGGAGTAGTTTGGAGAAATCATCTAAAACCTAAATGTGGATGGCGGGACGGGGATTCGAACCCGCATCCTCCCGAATGCGGCCCAGAACATTACCGCTTACCCACCAAGCTCGTAAGTAAAATTGAGATATCACTTAAACTTTGCAAAAACATTAAATAAACAAAAAATATTTTTGTCAATTATAAAAAAATTTAATGGCTTTCGACATCTGAGGTCATAAAGCCAACTCGATTGTTATTATGTCACTCAGTACTTTCAGTATCTCCAGTATGAAATTTTACCAGTTAATTAGACACACCACAGGATGGACATTACATTCACAGACACAACACTTAAACACCCATGCCGCGGCTGGACTCGAACCGGCGACCTTCGGTAAGTGGAGCTAGCGCTCTAGCCCCTACGCTACCGAGGCCGGCAATAATAATATTTCAACCGGGATCAAGTGCGTGGTCTTCTGTGATGAGACAAAACGGCAAACCGAATGCGCTAAAAATAAAAAAAATATTATTTAAAAAAATTGTAGGAGAAATATTGCATTCCAAGCAAGTACTAGTGACTTGAGCAATCCATTCAATTCAGTAAAACTCTCAAACCAAACTCTATCGAACCATACCTCGTATGTAGTAGTGTGTCTTCACCTGCGTTATATTTGTGGTGTTGGAGAGTGATCTTCCTGAAATAATGAAATCCGTTATACGACACGTACTTTGTCAGTCCATTACTTCCCTCCTCCTACCGTGGAACGTTTGAAGGTTCTGACAGTACAAAGAAGGTTCGTTTCACGGATGAATTCACTGCTTGATAGATGGCGTTTCGAGTATAAAATCAGTGTCATTAAATATCATATCGAATGTGGGTAAGTGAGATGTAATAAAATATTGGTACCGACCGAAGGTTGCAGTATTCATACTCCGACCGACAAGTGAAAGGCTGTGCAATTCTATCTTCGCAGCCTTTGATAACGAGGACCAATTTGTTAACGCTGCCTTTGGGGGCGGTGCAGAGGAGCACAAATTTTTCGGTGCAGCCTCCGCTCTGAGAGCTCGTTAGAGCGATGCTGCTGGCTGGTTGGCCGGTGGTCTTTCACAGACAGACTCTGCATTGGCTAATGAGATGTTGCTGCAGAGCTTTTCCCTCCAAATGCGGCACCCGCCGCAGTGTTCACATCAAACGCAGAGGCTCAGAAGGTTATCGACTTCCGTCAAAGGCAATCCTCGAAACGCGCCCTAGCCGGACAAACGGTGAAGGAGACCCGCAGACACTGAAGATCATCTTTCATAACTGTAAAAACTAACGGTCCCTTCATAGAGTGTTTGTGCAGGCGTTTTGACATTCAAAGCATCTGTCGTAATGGTAACGACAGAAGTAATCCCGTAGAATACATCAGAGGAAGCAATGTCCCAGCGTTTAATGCTTTATTCACGGAACAAGTATGTTCAGCAGATTATTGTTATTATCATTATTATCTGCAACTGGATTCTGTCGGATTACGCAAAGCCTTGACGATTCAATTTTCTGAGTTTCCATACAGCTCTCACTTTTTATCCGTAGGTTCTCTTTCTTTCTTCAGTCCACTTCGTCCCAGGTCTCTTAGTGACTTCCCATTTGTTAATTTTTTGTCGGTGCGTGTCTCTCTCCATGATTTCTGTCGTGTTTATGTGGGCTTTTTCTAGATCTTTTTTGATCTGCTGGTCCCAGGGCATAGTTTATAGCTGTCCTATGTACGTCATAATTTTGTGATTGCTAGGAGTCTGAATATATCATAAAATCTTATTCTTCTTTTCCTGATGTCTGCTGCGAGGTTTTACAATGTTTCTGTTGCTGTATCTGCCATCTTATTTTTTCCAGGCCGAGAATCCTTCTTATAATTTTGCTTTATGCTTACAGGATGTTTTCTTATGCTGTGTGTCAGGATACAAGGAGTATCTGTGGCGGAAAGGTCACGTGACAAAGTCGGCAGACTTGAGTTGGACTCGGAAGTGAACAGGCGTCTTGCCTGGAGGCGGCGATTGCATCGTGTTCGGTCAACGAACGCAATAATCTGCGTTCGACGACCCTCATTTCAACTCGAAAATGCTTTTATTCCCATCAGTTACTAGTTCCACGATTCACAACACTGGCCTTCATAAATGAAGTGGCTATATTTCATACTATTTCGTCACGGTCGCCATGTAACGTAATTATCAAGTTATCATTTATACACGCAGTAGTTAATTATTACAAGTTCTACCCGGCCGCCACCAACGATGTGTTGGAAATGTTCTGAAAATATGGTTTCTAAATAATAAGTCATAAGCATTTGCTTTATAAAAACACTTTTGCTTGTCACCAGATGCTTTCAGTGACCACCTCTTCACAAAAAAGAAAAAAAAAAAAAAAAAAAAAATGACCCTGCACTTTAACCGTAACTTCTTATTCCCGAAGACGCGGATTCTTGCGTTCGTTGAGCTTCATATCAACTCGATAACGCTTTTATTCCCGACAGTTACTAGTTCCACGATTCACAGCACTGTCCTTCACAAATGAAGTGGCTATGTTTCATACTATTTCGTCGCCTACTTCACTGTTCTAACTATGTTCCACACGCACTTCTAAAAGCATACTTCGCTTTCCTTCTGCGTCGAACACGATGCAAGCGCCGCCTCCCCACAAGACTCCCGTTCACTTCCGAGTCCAACTCAAGACTGCTGACTTTGTCACGTGACCTTTCCGCCACAGATACTCCTTGTATCCTGACGAATGTTAAAGTTTCGCTGGTGTACGTACAGTGCTTCCGGTTTGATAACTGCGTTGAAATGTCAGACTTTTTTGTATATGGACAAACATTTTTTATTGTAGATGTTGTAGGTACTAGCGTAGGCTCTCATAAGTTTTTGTATGTGAACTTTCTGTGCTATTTTCTCTCCTCTTATGGGTTCGAGGATTTCTCCCAAATACTTGAAGTACGAGACTCTCCCAGTTTGTCAATATTTTCTGATAAAGTTTTGAGTATGGAGTGTTGAGCAGAGTGACTTGATTGTTTTGAAAGATATTTGCAAGCCTATCTTTCAGTGCAATCTTTGAGATTTTGTAACGTTTCATTCGTGGACCTTTCAGGATCGGTGGTGAAGGTAAACTTCTCCTGCATTTCTATCTTAGCTTAGATTTTACTTAATTGTGCAGTAGGTTCGTTTCGTTATGAACAACCAAAAAGAAAAACCCGTGAACTGGTAGGAAAGATGTCTAGACAGTCTGTGTTACAATGTATAGTAAATAAGAGAGTAAATAAGTCAGTGATCTATTTTTACCTTCCACAAGCATTGGTCTCTGTAGATAGTGAAAATCTTCTGGAAAAAAGTAAATGTTGCTATAATGAGAGATCAGAAAGGTGAGTTGAGAAACAAGAAGAAGATTGCGTTCACTAAGCCCTTAAATCTACGCCAGAATATTATCCAGTAATGGTGAACAGTTAAACATATTGTCCTTTAATTTTTGTCGAGTAGCCTACTTGGGAAGAAATTTAAGATGGAAAAAATTAATTTGCTACAGAAAAAGCAGACTTCTCCGAAATATGAAACGTTTTAATATAAAACTATTTAGCTAGAAATGAAAAACGTATTAATAACTGTATATTTTGAATGTAATGTTTCATAGGTTCTATACTTCGAATACCAGAACCAAGGAAAAAGTAACCTAAAACGATTTATATTTATGGGGCTTGAAATTTGTGCGGACTGGTAAATATTCATTTATTGCTTATGGCTTTAGCCATCGTCAACGTCAATGATATTAGAGGAGGGAAAGGCGCAAGGAACGGGAAAGAATTTGGGCGCAGCCTTCTGAACGATTAAAGGAATCATCCCGGCATCCGCCTGGACTTATTTCGGAAAACTATGGAAAAACAAAATCTGAATGGCAGAAACGAGGATTCGAAGCCGCATCCTCCTGAATGCTAGGCCAGAGCGTTACCACTCATTCACCATGCTCGCTGCCTTGAAATTAACGCTGGAAATAACTATTGATTGAAAATGTTTGTAGCGGAAATTTAATGAAAGAATAGATACCACCATAACGGTTGAAGGCCTGAGAGAGTATTGAGTTCCCAATTGTAGGTAATCTCCCAAACAGAGCAGAGTTTTTCATTCTACATTCCTCATTAATAAATTCGATAAACTTTACCAAGGAGACAACTAAGATTTAAGCTAGAACGGTCTTTGTTCTCTGATATCGTTTTTCGCACCAATTGGATAATTTCATGAATTCTCTAGAATTTCATCCAACAAACATAATGTAATTGGAAAATTGTAATGTGTCGTTAGCGTCTAGTGGCTTGTTTTGTGAATTCCCAGAACTGCATGTTTTGAATCGATTTCTCATCCATCTAAACAGCATCCAGTTTTCTCATTCACAATTAGCTACAGCTTTCGAAGTCTTAACGATAAGGCAGGCAAGACTTGCGACAATCCATTTAAAAGTCGATGGGTTTAATAATATTTGTCTAAACTCTCATAAAAGAGGTTAAAAATCTCAGTTTAATGATTGAAACAGACACTACTGCTGAGTTTGCTGAAGAGATAATCAACAGAGGCTGAGATCACACCTATGTTAATCGGAGCAGGTTAGGAAAGCGTCTGTAGCATATCGATATAACCTTAATTAGATCCCCTGAAATAGTGGAGCAGACAAAATACAACGGGTACCATACTACACTACCATCAGACTGGACACAGAGACTGGCCCAGATGTAGTGAGATAGCTAACTAAAAGCCTAAAGCGCAAATAGCATTCGAATTGGGCCCATGAGTCAAAATACTAGTTGTGTTGCGTGGTGGTATGTTTATTTATCTTGTTAGAAAGTTAAAAAAAAAAAAATTGTCATGGAAAACAGTTGTCAGGCAGACATCTTGTGGACTGGTGCGATTGTATAGTGGTTCGGGCTGTGTTTTTCGAGTGAAGAAAGGATCACTGGTAACCCTTTACATGTAATTAACAGTTTAAGATAACATACACTCTCCATTGAAGCTTCAAGTCCAACAGTGACTTGATGTACCTAAAAAAGATGACATATTGAAACAACAGAGTCTTAGAGAGCGTATTAGCCAAATCTGTTTCAATCATAAAATTTGCGCATTTCTGCCTTCAGCAGTACGTGAACTCTTCTTAAACTTTGAACTACACGAATATTCATGAAGATACATCTACCTGGAGTCACGATTTCGCACCAACAAGCATCATGATTCCATGGACCACTGACTAGATTCATGCCACAATACTTCAATCCACATTCACCTACTTGAAAGCAAAGGAATACTGATCGAATAGAGAAACTATCAGTGAAACTAAAGACCAAAATCCACCGCGGAGAACTGTCTAGGTGTCACGTCTTAAAAAAAGTGTGCAGCTTGAGCCACAACGGATATGGATAACACAATCAAATTGAAGAACAGTAGTACTATGAACAACTATCCAGAAAACATATTGCACCATGTCTGCACAGAATTTATTCGAATCACACTAACCCTAAACCAAAAGTGACAGTATCAGTGGACTGATGATAATTTATAACTCCAAAAGATCTTTGAGAAAATTCCACCCGTTTAAGCGTAACATGTAATCAGTTTCCCAATTTGAACCCAAACGGTTGTGGATGTCCACCCGAAATCCAAAATGATACCACCAAATTCCATGGTGCTATTTGCGTCTATACGCATGATATATCTCAACAGATCTCCAGAAGAGTTCTCAGATTAACATTTACGTGAAATGAAGCGAATACTGGAGGAAATCTAAGAAGTCCAGTTCAGTTAAAGAAGTCCCCAGCGTGAAAGCAAACGAGTAATCTCGACTTGGTGCTCGGGAGGACATGGGTTCAAATCTCCTTCTAGCCGACAAAATTTCGGTTTTACCTGGTTTCGCGATTTCATTCCTGCTGACTGCCGGGATGGATCTTTGGGAGATCATAGCCGAATTCACTGCCGTTCCTTGCCTAATCCTTTCCCGCCTCTCATCACCTTGATGTCGACGAGTCGTAAAACCATTAGAGAAAAAAAAAGATTATTGATTGGAACTGAGATGTAACTATTCAAGATTGATATTTTCTACAACAAAGTACCTAGCAGATATGGACGACTGTGCATATGACATGTCTCAATAGCTCTCCATCCATCTACATGATAATTAATCACACTTCGAGCAGTTACCGATAAGGGTGATACCAGGTTCCCTATACGGATGACTTCAAGGTGTCAGCGTCGATAGAAGAGGTAAATACCGTTGTGACCTTGGTGTTGGTGTGGCAGATAACGCGCTCCGGGCTGCAGGGCGCCTAATGGCAAGCGTTGCCTCGAATTATTTAGGAGTCCCGACGCCTGATTTCCCCCGGGATGCTGCTCGACCACGACGCACGACCTACGCTAGTCGTCCCTCGCCCTACTCGCAGTCAATTTACTACACAGTAACTATAAATTGATACGGGTATTTTGGTTATTTAATGGTAATTTTCAATTTATGGCAGTATTTGCATATTTGTGCTTCTACTTAATAAAACGATAACATGTTTGATAAACAAAGAAAATAAGAAAATGATTAAATAAATTGCAGAAAAAGAATGATTCAGGAATCACGTTTTCACAAGGAAATACAAACATAATAATGAAAACTTAATTTGGAAAAGTTAAGTACAGTAAGTCGACAAATTTAAATATACGTATGAGTGAATGGATCCACCCAATGGTTTTTATAAGAAGCGAATAAAGGAAGAGCTAAAAAGATGGACCTAGCATATAATCTAACACAAAACAGTTACAACAAGAAATAGATCTCCTACAAAGCAAAAATTAAACATTATACACCTGTCAAGACAGAAACAATATTCAGATCAGAATGCCTGGTACTGATTGAATAAGAAAATGGAGAGTGAGGAGTTAAAAATGAAAAATGAAGATGTATATTGGTATGCAGATTACACAATCCACAGGAGAAGGTTGAAATTTTTTGGATACCTTATGGGAATGAGTGAGAATAAGCAAGAATTTTCATTTACATAACTAAATTACAGGTGATGGCAAAACGGGTTGAGGGGAAGACAAAAGATACGGCAAAAGTTGGAAACCATGATAGAGAACCGAATATTGTCTGAAACCAAAACTGATAAATTCAAGAGATTGCAGCGACAATGTACGAAGGTCAGCAAAGAAAATCACTGAAACAATGTTTTTTTTTTTTTAAATGGTTGGAAAAGAAAAGGCGAATCAGTAAACCAGTTATTTCCCGTGGTCCAAATTATTCAAAAATCAAAATAAGAAAAATAAAAGGTAAATACGAAAAGGTAATAAATCGCCTAATCAATCAGTGAGGAATGAAACAAAGGAGTCTATTTTGTACCTCATTATCACACAATGCGAACATAAACAATCATAGCTGTTTTTGTGGATAAAAATTCAATATTTTGAAGTGTTAATTTCTGGAGCTTCATATCGTCAAATGCACTTTGCTCCAAGCATGGGTACATACAGCCTTTATTGAGCCCATAAATGATGATACAAAGCATGTTAAGAATTCTGAATTTTGTGTCAGTGTCCTAACATGGTGAATGACTGAAGAGTAGGCAGGTAAGAGAATTAGGATGGTATAAGTGGTTACTCTACGATCCTCGTAAACGCAAGAAGTACTAAAACCAGACATCAAGTCGATTTTACAAGAACAGAACGAGAAGAAAAAAAAAATCCCATCTTGGCGTCTAAATCAACAGAGTCGAGAAGGATAGAGGCAAGCAACGAGAAGATATTCGGCAAAGACCTTTTAAAGTAATCATTCTAGCATGCTCCCGGAGTGATTTCGGGAAATGGAAATCAGGATGACCGGACGGGGGATCAAACCCATGTCATCCTGAATGTCAGGAACGAACGTTGTCCGCTCAACCATCAGACTAGGTTATATGTTTGATATATCAAGCGAATATAGATGTTGATGCAATAGCAAACATGAAGCAATTACCTCTAAAAGCGGTAAAGAAATACAAAGAAACACAGGTCTAGTAATTTGCAGTTATGTGAAAATAGAATCGAAAGGAAACTTGTTGTTACGGTTATGTCGTCATAAAATCGTTCATTTAACATTGAAAATATCAAACAAAACTACTCACAAGAAGAAAACAGCACACCTTGTTAAGTAACAGCACTACTTTTAGCACATAAATATTATTTGCGGGAATCACAAGCATGTTACAGTAGTGAACAACATTTCTCAGCAAGTTTTGTAACGTTTCACTAGCCGTATAGTAAGTATACAGGTACAGTGACCAGATTACTGCTGAAGAGATCATACAGCACGCTTTAAATTAATAAATCTACATCTACATCTATACTCTGCAAATCACAAATACTGTGGGTGGCAGAGGGTGCTAAGCACCAATCCTAATTCTGCGCATTCCAATCCCGAACAGATCGAGGAAAGAAGGAATACATAAATGAATCAGTACGGCATCTTATTTCTCTAATCTTATCCCTTCTGTCATTGCGACCTAAATAGGTTGGCGGAAGAAGTATTTCGTTGCACTCGTAACTTAAAGATTTTCTCATATTCTCCAGCAAATTCAAACGAAAATGACGTCGTCTGTCCGCCAAACAATCCCAGCCCAACCCACGAATCAGTTCTGTGACACTTACGTAAGGACTGTAACCAGCAGTCACGAATCGAGCGGCTCTCCTCTGTACTTTCTCTAATGTGCCAATAAATCCCTTGCGATACGGATCCCAAATTCCACAACAGTATTCAAAATGCGGACGCACTATTGTTTTGTACGCTATTTCCTTTGGATGAGCTACTTCTCAAAATACGTCCTATGAATCTTAGTTTGGAATTAGCTTTGCCTGCAACGGAAGTTATGTGCAAGTCCCATTCCATGTTGCTTTGTACTGTTACGCCTAAATACTTCAGGGAATCCACAGTGTCAACAACTGAATTGTTAACTTTGTACTCCAGAGCAAGCGGGGTCTTTTTATTACTTATGTGCATTGCCTTTCACTTTTTACAGTTAAGTGTAAGCTGCCATCCACGGCACCATTCCGAAATAACATCCAGATCGCGCTGAATTTCTAAGCAATCGTCGGAGCACCTCACTTCCATATAAATAAGTGCATCATCAGCAAAAAATCGCATCCTGCAATTAACGTTGTCACCGAGATCGTTTATAAAAATTAAGATAAGAAGTGGTCCTATTACACTTCCTTGAGGAACGCCGGAAGTAACATCTAGTTTAGAAGAGGCTTCCCCGTCTACAACGACATACTGTGACCGACCAGTTACAAAATCGCGTATCCATTCGCAAATCTGATCAGATATACCGTACGATCGGATCTTCGCTAAGAGTCGGTTGTATGGTACAGAGTCAAAAGCTTTCTGAAAATCCAAGAAAATAGCATCAACTTGTGATCCTGCATCAATAACTTTCATTACATCATGCGAAAATAGAGCCAGTTGCGTTTCACATGATCGGTTCTTCCGAAATCCGTGTTGGTATGCTGTAAGTTGCTCGTTTTCATCTAGAAACTTCATAACGTTTGAGCATATGACCAATTGCGTAATTTTAAATCGTTATCGTGCCCAACAACACTGTAGGTCTTTAAATAATATTATCACTAATACAGCGTCTTCTGCTTATATGGGTAACAATGAGACATTTTCATTAGCAGACAACATGCATAATACTGAAACTCTACTACACCCTGTTCACCCTGAACTGGCATCTCACGGTCATGTTCCACTTCTCGTCTCACAGCCCCTCCCGTCTCTTCCTGTCTGCAGGTAGGGAAGTGGTAAATTTCCCCTTCGCATCCAGGGGTAAGGACAGCGGAGTGAAAACAGAGCCGACTGACCTTGAGGCGCCTCTGTTAACTGAACGGGCTATAGTATCCAGTAGCTTCAGTTGTTGGAACAATATTGAATGACTTCTTTTATTGTCACAGCGCAATGTGAGTTCCTTCGCAACCATATCGCTTTGCAGTAGTTGCCATTCTGTTTTGTGACTCGGCCTAAACAATAATCGAGTTCAGTTTGTCGACACAACTTTATTTAAATCGTAGTTTGCTAGTCTCTGCTCTCCTCGAACTTTCAATCATCTGACTTGAGCAGTGTGTACTCATTTACTAGGTTGTCAGACGGATAATTAAGCTTCGTTAAGTAATTTTTGTGTCATTATTTATGGAATCCCATCCCAATGCTTGAAGCAATCAGCTAATCAATAAGGCATCACATTATTATTGTAATTTCTCAACATTGAATTTGAATATATATATATATATATTAAACTGCTAAACGTCTCTTAACAGCGAGGTCTTTAGAGACCGGAAAGGATGGGGGGCAAGGAAAGGGAAGGAATTCGACCATGGCCTTTTGAAGGAAGCATCCCTGCATTTGTCTGGAGTGATTTGGGAAAACATGGAAAACCCACATCTGTATGGCCGGACGGGGATTCGAACCGCCGTCCTCCCGAATGCGAGGCCAGAACGCTAACCGTTACATCACTACGCTCGGTGATGACTATATACAAGAAACGCTATTGTTAAATTAAGCATATGACCTCAGATTCTGTTACTGATTATTTTACAATCTGCGAGGATTAATTTACGAATACTAACGTTTGTAATTTTGAACCTTGTATTATTAGCTCTTCAGCGAGCTGTTACTTAAAATTTTCCATTATCTTTTCAAGTGCCTTGTGCTTATTTTATGTTTGTTTTTAATAGGCGCTACACCGAACTGTTAAAATAGGAGTCGCGGATGATCTCGCTTGTGTCTGTCTACAAATTTAACCGTGATTAAATCTCATCCTAGTTATATTATCGAAGCATTCGATTTTTGAAGACCACCACAATTTGATACATTTTGATAGACGAATTTTGCACAGCGCACCTTCTCTTCAAATACTTTTACCAACAATAATCTTTGACGGGTGTTACCGAGAGTGGTGGTGTAACGGCTAGCGTTCTGGCCTCGCATTCGGGAGGACGGCGGTTCGAATCCCCGTCCGGGCATCCAGATTTGGGTTTTCCATGGTTTCCCAAATCACTCGAGGCAAATGCCGGGATGCTTCCTTCAAAAGGCCATGGCCGAATTCTTTCCCATTCCTTGCCCCCCCCCCCCCCCATCCTTTCCCGTCTCTAAAGACCTCGCTTTTAGAGAGACGTTAAGCAGATTTAAAAAAAAAAAAAAAAAAATTGACGGGTGTTTCACGATTCTGTATGACAAGTATGGTTCAAGTAAAAATATAGAGGGAAATCTTAAACGTAA
The DNA here is from genome assembly GCA_031002005.1 of Vandiemenella viatica. Classification (NCBI taxonomy): domain Eukaryota; kingdom Metazoa; phylum Arthropoda; class Insecta; order Orthoptera; family Morabidae; genus Vandiemenella; species Vandiemenella viatica. Next base: position 128,919,418 of record CM061914.1, read on the forward strand.
GAAATTTATATTACCAGAAACATTACTTTTAATTAATGACCCCTGCAACCGATTCGTTAGTTACAGAGATGTTTCCGTCACTATAACCTACTTTTCTTTCGACCTGATTGTTTTTATTAATTTTTTTGTTGCTTTCCTTGCTTCAAGCTTTACGCCTCGTCGACGTCGAGATCATTAGAGATGGGTGACCATTACGGATAAGGAACAGTAAGGAATATTGCCATGGCCTTTCGGAATAATCTTCGCGAAATTTGCTTGGTGAGCTTTCGATTACCATGGATAATTGAAATTTCCATGTGGGAGTGGGATTTGAACCCACGTCCCCCCAAATGAGAGTTCCGATCGTTACCACTCACTCACCAATATCGCTAGTGTACGAGTGGTATTGGCTCAGGCATCTGCAAGCACTTAAAGTGAAACTGGTGGGAATTGAGTTACGCACTTCGATTCACTACTTGCGTACGTGGTCCATATATAGGTAAATACGCTGAACAACCCAGGAATTTCTCTACAGTACTCATTTGATGAGGAGACGCACTCCGTTGACTCATGTCTTTCCAGAGCCACTCGGGACTTGACTGGCAGGGTGGGAGAGGTGTTGGTGCATGATGCGTAACCTCCAGAGTGTATAACAGAACACACGGGTTAAATCACAAACTTCCCCGTAGTACGAGGGAAGAGAGGGCATACGATACCACTGGTGATGAATCGTCCGTCAAATGATGATATTAATCTTGGTGGGTTCCTACAATGTCTTTTGGAAGAGTAGAAGGTGACACCGGATTTCACTCTCTCCATTCTTTTATCTCCAGACACACATTGTACGTCACCAGAGTCATCAATACGTACACACTTAGTTTTCAACTCACTAATAGCGCGGTCTGGTCGCTCAGTGGTTAAGGCATCCGACTGCAGTTCGAATGATTCCTGGTTCGGATCCCGATTTCAGCTGGGATTTTCAAAACTCCTTAATCGCCCTCCACTACTGGCACAGCTTTTTGTGTTATGTAAAATATCCGTACGCCAGAACGCTTCGGTAGTTACGATTCCACGCTTAACTATAGGCCACCTATACCCGGTAGTACATGACAGGAAAGATAAGATTAGAGAAATAAGATGCCGCACTGATTCTTACATGAATTCTTTCTTCCCTCGTGCCCTTGGTGATTGGAATGCACAGAATAAAGATTAGTTCTGGTGAAAAGTGCCCACTACCACCCAAAATTTTGTGAATTTCCGAGTATAAATGCAGTTGTAGATGAATCCTACAGGGTTACGTTAGTTAGCCACTACAAGAGGCAGAGGCATAGTGCACGGCGAATTGAAAACTATGCTGTCACTTGGCGGCTGAACAATCCTTTGGGTTCTCCCGGCCAACAATGTCGTACGATGATTTGATTTTGACTAATTACACATTTCACAAACAAGACCTAATCTTAGGATACAAATCATGTATTATACATTTCAGAGACAGATGGTGAAACTTCAGCTTCCTTATTCCACCAGCGACAGGCTCTCGAACAAACCTGTCTGTTTAGGGTTGCCAATCGTCCGGTTTTAGAGCGGACTGCCCGCGATTTTTCCGTATCCGGTTCACTACATGCGACCCGATACAAATTGACCGGTTATTAATAAATTTTAAAAATTATTGGATAATGAACGTAATTTAACTGTTTCGCTCTGTGTTAAAGTGTTTATGACAGTCGCATAGTTATTGGTTTATTGTTTCAGCTACCTACCTAAGGTTGAAGACAGAACGACGTGTTGGTTTTATTCGAGAAGAATTAAAGAATGAATATGTTATTAATTTCTACGTTACAAATACGTAATGAGTAAGTTACTAAAGAAAATACAGAAACGAGAGGTGGTCAAATGACGGGTTTTAAAACTTGGCTACGTAAAGATAACGATTGCACCGCATGTCATGAAATATGTAAAACTACTTTTACTGTGAATTTTGATGGCATAAAGGCAGTGAAACACAGGTATTTGTTATTTCTTGGTTCGCGATTGTCATAACAATTATTTGTAAAAATAAACAAAACGAATTTCACTATAAGTTTTACTTCTAATGACATGCAACCCCCCCTCCCCCTCACCTTCCTCCCCTGCGGCGGCCGAATGTTCGGCCGTGGACATCTGAAAAGTCGGCATTTGTGCGATCGTGCAAATCTGATAAGTTGGCAAGCCTACAGTTGCCGCATGTGCATAGAAGAATCAAATCCTTCCAAACTGCTTGTAGTGTCATGAAATCCACTATATGGTTTAATGACCCATCATAAGATAGTGTGCAGCCAACCTTGGACTGTATGGGTGAATGTGAGAAAGAAACAGGTCCTGACACCTATGTGCAGTCCAACTAATGAGCTACCAAACCCCGGGAATCGGCCAGGCGATGGAGAAATCCTGTTGGCCCGATTGGCGTTTGCGTGTGAAGGGACGACTGGAAATGTGAGTGGAGGAGGGAAGAAGGGACCTACCAAGTGAATTAAGGCAGCTGTCAGTACTCCATCAGTGTGGTGAAACCTGCATCAGTTTTAATAGCCATGCAGCAGCGCGGGATCGAAGCGCGAATTCATGTTCGTTGTAGACTTTAATTGTCTCTGAGCTAGCCGCGATGGACAGTATTACTGTGTATGAACCACATGTCTTGCAAACGATATCTCATGCCAGTAATTCGTTTGTATGTTTCATATTTTTTATTATGTTTTGGTGCTTGACTATGTGACGACTGTATTGTAATGCTTAATTAGAACTGATCGTATGCTTTTTATTTATTTTTTTTAGCAGTGATTATATACACATATTTAAGTCCTGTTTAAATTGTTGATGGATGTTAATTAACTGTCTACCGTACTATGTGTAAAGAATGTAAATTTATCTCAACCCCCATAATCATATTCAAAAATTAATATCCAATAAGTGGCATGTTTAATACTAAATTCGATCTAATAACCTTCAGTAACAAGGAAGTACTACATGCTGTAAGAACTCTATGAAGAATAAAATGACTCATTTGAAGAGGCTGCCATATTGCTGAAGACCCAGTGAAGTAGTAAAGGCGTTTTTTTATTTATTATTATTATTATTACTATAATCCTTAGGTGTAAAACAGATTGGATGTTGTCCCTACCTATGACAATTCCAACAATATTACAGAAGCCAGGGAAAAGGAATAAGAAGCTCTATCTCCACCAAGCCCCTCACATCCATCCAGGACCTGCTAAATGCTTGACGGATGATACCTTTTTTTCTCATTTGAAAGAAGGCGAAGTAACGTTGGGAGCAGGTCCTCGCGTTCAACTTAGCCATAATTTCTCGTCTTAGTCGTGTAACGCATCACTACACACAGCTATTGAATATTGGTAATTTAAATACATCAGAGTGTGTATTTTAATACTAATTTTATAATTCTAAAGTATAAATGTGTAATGTTAAGAATATGAAAGCGAAGGTGTGAGAATAGACAGACATGTTGGTTGGTTGGCGGGAGAGGGCGCTCTCAAACAGTGGGCGCCTAGGCGTCTGTGATGTCAGCCAACAATGGAAAACAAAAATTAGGTCAGGCAGCAGGTAGATTTAAAGTCTATCGCTGAACTCTCTACAGAAACTCGCACAAAACACAGATATTGTTGGTGAACCTCCCAAGTTAAAATATTAGCATTGATAAGAGGAGAGCCACCTAAACCTTAAGCGACCCCTGGACAGTCAAACCGAGCGGGGCGGTGTAACGGTTAGCGTTCTGGCCTCGCATTCGGGAGGACGGCGGTTCGAATCCCCGTCCGGGCATCCAGATTTGGGTTTTCCATGGTTTCCCCAAATCACTCCAGGCAAATGCCGGGATGCTTCCTTCAAAAAGGCCATGGCCGAATTCCTTCCCATTCCTTGCCCCACATCCTTTCCCGTCTCTAAAGACCTCGATGTTAAAAAGAGACGTAAAGCAGTTAAAAAAAATGCACAGTCAATATTATTGTCAATAATATTGGGCAGTGTTATTGACGTTTTCCCTAGACTGCTCAGCAATTATTGCATAGTAGTTTAGTTGACTTCAAAATGATGGACGACCTGGTGGTACGAGCTCATCACACACTGGTCTCCAAGAAAAACCACCTGGTCAAAGTACGAGCCATAATGTAGGGGCTCCACTACTTCATTACCACACACAACTATTTTTTTAAAAATTATTAATTTGTTTCACTTCTTTCCTGTATTTAATCCTGAAACAATCGATCCTCTTTGTAACGTCTTCCCTTGGAGCAATAGCATGTTTCTCTTTATATTTGTGTAGCAGCCACTCCTAAGTCTTATTTTTTCCTGTCTGTTTTAATACCGGGACGCTTTGTCGTTCCAGAAAGCTGGCAAAGTCTAGCACAGTCTTCACCTTTTGCGTTCATTTTCAGACGAAAAAACCTCTCAATCTAACCTACACATGTTCAATATTATTGTACAACCGTAATTATTGTGAAATATTATTGATCGTGTAGGGGCCCCTTAAATTAAACTATAAGGACCTCTCCAGAACCAAGACGAGGCGGATCCTGTTCGCTGTCATTGAAGTAATCGTCTGGTTTGTGCTTCAGTGCGTCGCCTTGTGGCACCACATGTTAGCCAGCAGACATTACTGCATAATTAGTGAAACAATTTCTCGCCACAATAGGGTGGCAGGACGGGCAAAATACCACGGTTCCCCAGTCGGAAGGGGCCCCCACATGGAGGGGCCATGGCCCGAAGCCCGAGAGGGCCTGCCTCCCATTCAACAGCCCCCACCCATTGTCGTCGTCGAGGGCAGTAGTTAACCTAAAAAAGGATCGTTAATAAATTGGGTACCCCAATTTGTTACACCACCGCCCCCTTCCACCTCTATTAGGCAGTGGGGGGGGGGGGGCATCCGATGAATTTGCCACGGGCCTCAACGGTATAGTTACGACACTGTCTCTCTTTCTGTCTCTTTCGTGAATTGAAATAAAATTTAATGAACAATATCAGTTTAAGAAAACTGTTACTGATTGCGAGTGGATATTACTTAGCAAGTTAAGTTGAGTACTATTTGAGAAACAGTATCATCGAGTGATATTTAATAATGTGCTATAGAGCAATACTGATTGTGGAATAAATGTAATTTGTTTGTAATAGACTTCATTCTCAAATAAACTCTTCTCGGGCTTCCAGCCGCATATAAATGTCAAATTTATGGGACGTTTCGAGGGCGTCTATTTCTGCCCTCATTTTCAACCAAAGGTGTAATTGAATAACTGTTTGTTTACGCGGTGCCGCGGAAACAATTGGAAGACAAAAGCCAAAACAGCGTGATGACGTCATACACTCTTCTGCTCTTTACCGATGCGAAGCTGCTTCAACATTTTGATAGCTCGAGAAGAGTTTATTTATTTACAACGCCATGAAAAGCTTCGTGAAGAGTTCTTTCTGGTTTAACGGTAGTTCAGGATATTTAGCTGGGAATATTTGCACCGTCATCGTGAGCGGTGACATTGCGAAATGTTGGGACGCCGCGTTTGATGTCCCGTGACCCGATTGAAGGCATGCCCCGAAATAAAATCACACACGTCGTTAGCTGCGGCCGCAACATTGATTGCTCTTTAAAGTCGATGCCGTCCGCTCCCCACGAGCGCTCAGCTCCGGCCCTAATGAAGCCACCACTCGAAATAATTCCTCTGTTAGCGCCAGATTCCAATTTTCGGCCTTCCGTCCCCGCCCTTATCTTCTGCCGCTTCGAGTCGTTTCGGCAACTCTCGGAGATCCTTCATTATCTTCGAATCAAGCAGCAGCCACATCGTAATACAACAACCGTATTCCACATTTAAACGATATTTGGGTAATGTATTCAACTTGAGGGTCTACGGCAGGGGTAGTCTACACCAGTGGCTCCCAAATGGTGGTCCGCGGGGTTACTGGAGTTCCGTGGAAGGGTCACAAGGGGGCATCCATAAATTACGTGGGGTGAAATAGGGGGGAGGGGGAGGGGGGTCAATGGAAATCTCACGTATGGTTTTGGAAATTTTTGTTGGGCTACAAAACACGCGAAAGTCGATTTTATGGGGTGTATAAAAAAAGAAAAAAAAAGGTCTCAAAATGTTGGCAGGGTGATTTCTAGGGGGGGTGGGGTCTCACGGACCAAATTTCACCAGCAAGGGGGGGGGGGTAGGATCAGATCACACGAAGTCTCACCAGAGGGGGGGAGGGGGTCCGAAAATCCGGATAGACACCTCATGTAATTTATGGATGCCTCCCAAGGGTTCCATGTTCCGTCCGAGAATTAAATAAAATATTCGTTGAAAAGAGTCATAACCGCTCTGCGAGAAGGCTATCATAGTTCCGCTTCTGTTTGTGACGACTTACCGATGCGACACTGGTTTTTCAGCTTACATTTATAAGAATGGGAATCCGCCAAAAAATGTATGATCAATTAGGTTTCCGTGGCCAAAAGAAAAATTGGGAACCGTTGGTCTATCCCACCAATATTTGTATATTTGTTAGCACTAAAATCTTCTAACCTGCTACCTCTGGTAATTTATGAAGTAGTGAAGTAACTTCATATAGGAAATTTACAAAGCACAGTTACAGCAAGTTAAAGCATATAATAATGTCTGACTTTCACTACGTTTTGCAGAATAAACCTTTATAAAGCAACTTATTGTAGTTGAATCAACATTTTTATTTATACTACGCATACAGAGATGCATGAAGTCTGGGGAAATTACAGTTAACTATTTAAATTATTAATGAGATCGCTGGGACTGACGTTGCGATAAAAAGTACTGGATATATGGCTCAATTACTGTAAGGATCAAAAGAAGGTCTCTTCTTTTTGGCATATTCAGACAATTTATTTCTTTGGTCATATTATGATTTACAGCACTAAAGCCTGATTACAAAAGATATGAGATAGCGGAAGGTATGAATAACAAACTGCTGCACATTTAGTTGTAAATTAAAAGGCTGTTAATAAATGTAAATCCGTCAAACCGAAAGGAATTATTGTTATCATCAAAATGGAAATCACTATTCCAAAGGAAGGAATCACACGATTTATTTAAACTATAGTTGTTAGCAAAATCAACATTTATACCCTCGTAACGGCATTTCTAATCAGTCTACAACGCAAATTACAGTCTCCATAATGAGCGTCCATAAACTACGTAACTCGGTCTAGGGTGGTAAAGGACTGATAAAAAGCTACGCTGGGTTACGATATAACTTGAATTCCACATTAGTGCATTTTTGTTTGAGAAATGTGTAGTTTATTAGGCGAAATTTGGAGATTGTCCCATTAGTTGCGACTGTCGTTGCTTTTAACCTGTCCTTCACCTTTGGCGAAATTGCTAAGATGCTGTCGTATTTAAATAGGATAACATTTTTAAAAAAATCCTGCCACTCCCAGGATAAAACGAACAAACAGTATGAATTTATAGGATAATCCAAGACTAACACCTATTGGCCTTTAGCAATGTTAACAGGTCATATGCGGTATTATCCGCAACCTAATGTTACTTGACGATTACACAATCAACTTAAAATTGACTGATTCATGGCGTTCCTTGACGTGGAAACCCGCCATCTAACGGTGTTAAGAAACACGGATTTCCGCAGTTGATTGAAATTTTCTTAAAATGTTCGGACATATGAGGACGGAATTACAAAAATCAAGCATGAATGTGAACAGAACAAAATTTCATTGAATATGACACATAAAACGCTGGGCTCGAACCCAAGATCAAAGAGTAGTTCTGCTGCGAATGTAAGAAACACAAGCGCACTCGAACAGCCTGGGTCATATATGAATGTGGATTTCATTTTTTATTATTATTATATTTATTAAATTATTTCCTTCCATTTAACATTGATTAACTACACAAGATGGGGATTATACGATAACCTTAACGCCGCAGTTTGGTGATGGATTCTTATGTAACTAAACGACATAAATCTAAAGAATATATGTATATTTTAAATCACGTTTAGTTCTCGAGATATACTGCTACAAAATTGAGATGATTAGGCTGAAATGTAGCCTGGATCAGAAGAAAAATTTCACCAAAGCTAAATTTGATGATGGGTTCTAATGTAACTCGACGGGACAAATCGAAAGTGAAGACAAAATGTTTGGAAATATACTGAGGCAATGAGTTGATATGCCTGGACCAAAAATAAAAATATTTGCCAAAGCTGCAAGGAACTATACGATACACATGAACAATGGGTGTTTTGTTTTCTTACCATCGATTGTGGTTACGTTTAAATGCCGCCTGGACCAGTAGAAAAACGTCTCCCATAAATAATTTTTGACAGTCTATATCTCAAGAACTACGTGAGATATCAATAATTTTATTCTTCACTTTTGATTTTTCTCGTCGAATTACAGAAGAACCGATCATCAAATGCAGAGCCAGTGCTGCCATTTCTACGGATTCATCCGTAGATCTACGGATTTTTATGAAAAGTTTAGGATTTTCGGAATTTGTTAAAATATCTACGGATTTTTGACACTTTTTATCATTAGTTGATTTTTCCTTATATTGGTGTTTTGTTAAACTTTGAGCGTATAGTGTTAATCCATTACAGAATTGTCAATAACTGTGAATCGTTTTCTTACAACCGCTCGTGTGAACCAACGATGGAAATAAAGCTCATATTTTGTTTGGTAACAATTTTTATAGATCTTAATAGACCGTAACACAAAACTATCGGCGCACTCTTTATTCACGGTGACACGGTCGTTGGAACGGCTTACAAAGTATTGCCTTGCAGGAAGGCCAACCAACATCCGAGAATCAAAGGGGTCGCAGTTTTTAACATTTCCTGTTACAGAAGACATGCTAAATTTAATGGCAACAAAGAAATGTATGGTCATTAGGGAAAAAAAACTACTAGGCATAACAGCAACAGTTATGAAAGTGACGGTGTAAAAAATGTGTTCCGAAATGTTTCTTACTTTCAATGTAGAATATTATTTTTGTAATTTTAAAGGTCTGGAAATTAAAAGTATTCTTAATTTTGACTCTCTCTTCAACAATTATTGTTTCAGTCTTTCAGTTAGCGTGTCTCCGGATTTTTGTACCCAATCTACGGAAATTTTGGCGGCCATCTACGGATATTCAAAGCCAAGTGGCTGGCAACACTGTGCAGCGCCACATTTATGGTAGTGCTGCACACACGATTGACCTTTTCACGCGGATAACTACAACAGTGGCCGATAGTGGCTAAACCGATCACGTAACTCACACACAGTGGATATGTCCACATCCGTGTTCGGGAGTGTTGGAGGTCATTTGGTTGGCGACCGCGGTGTTCACGATTGCCGGCCACCCACACTCGAGCCGTGCCACGCCCACCTGCAAACAACAGCACCTCGCCTTCCGGCCAGGAAGCGACCGCCGTCCAATTAACGTGTCCTTCGCGTGCGGCGCCAGCCTCCGTCCACGACCAGACTCGCGAGGAAAAGGACAGTCTGCAGACTCGGCCACAGCGGCCCAAACAACCACGCTGCACGTTACAGTACCGCCGTACTGGACACGAACGCTTGATGTTTTAAATTTGCCGTCATAAAAATTACACACAGGTAATAACACAGATCTCATTTGTGGCATAAACGATTCTCAACACATGGCAACATCCATTGTCTCTGTTATGCTAGATTTCACTTAATGTTCCAGTATCTGACAGGATGCAAAGACACAAAATAAAAACAAAAATTATCTGCAAGGGAGCGTGCACAAACTACGTGACTCGGTCCAGGGGGGGGGGGGGGGGGTTGGCTGGGAAGCTACGCTGGGCTACGTGGGGGGAGGGCAGGTTCCGAACCAGGCCACGTAGCTTTCCTTTTATAACATTTTTCACAGTTAAAATGAGGAACAGAACTCACAACAGCATGTGAATATTTATTTCCCTCAGTTAATTACCTCCGTATGTAATTTACAATAGTCTGACACGAGAAAACAGTACAAAATGTATTTTGAAATCAAAAGGGAAAAAAGCTACGTGCTACGTGGGAGGGGGGGTTGGGGTAGAGGCAAAAGCCACGTAGGGCTACGTGGGGAGGGAGGGGTGGGAGGGGGGTTCACAGCAGGCCAAAATGGAGCTACGTGGTTTATGCACGCTCCCTAAAATGCGAATTACGCTCTTGCGCCTGTGTCTGTACACTGATAAAAAATTATTTTATTTTTTGAATTAAATATGAAATCATTTTAAAAAATAAAACCAGGAACCTGTAGTTTCCAAAATTGAAATTTTCATCCGTTTTGCAAAGCAGTATTCGTGTACACTACTAAATTAATATTATCAATGCAAAAATAACTCTGTTTCTATGTCTCTTTGTTACATATTCACAACTAAACCGATATTAATTAAATTTCACAAGGAAATACTGAATACCATAAGGAAGGACATAGGATATGTTTTTCTGGATAAATAACGTATTCGGCAAACGTATTTTGTAAATTAAATGAACGACGACAGACAGATGGCTAACATGTGTAAATTTTTGTGATGGTGTATCCGTCGTTCAGCAGTCAGTTTGTGCGACACCTTTTACGTAGCTTGCAGCTTTCTACATCCAATTATAGCAAAAAAATTCTATATCTGCGCTTATGAAGTCGTGGGGGGTAATAGCTAGAATATATATAAATCAAACACACCCCTTAATTCAATTGTTATTTGGTAATAATTGTAGTAGGTCTTAGGGAAAAAAAATATTTATGAAATTTTCTATAAAATGATATATACATCATTTATTTTGTCGAAAAAGTCTACTAAAGATTTGTTATAATTAATAATTTCATATTTTTGTGAAAACCATAAACTCAGATAAATAACAATAGTTTTCTAGTAATCTTTTGGAGACTCCATATTACTTCAAAGTATGAAAGAATTTTTCCAAGCAGTAGTTTTAAAAATAGAGGATTAGACATTTTTATTGTTTTCCTCCAAAAACCCTCCTGGTAAAAATAATTCAAACATTTTTAGTCTATGGGTTGCCAGAAGGTATCGGAACCATAAAATGTTTTTAAAAAGAATCTGTCGACAGCTTCTGAAAATTTATCATGAGACGAACAGGTGAACCCACTAAAAACTAGCAAAAGTTCAACTTTTATGAACATAGAAGTTTTTTGTCTTAAAGCAATTCCTTGGATTTTACAGCTCGTCGACGTTGAGGTCATTAGAACTGGGAGACGTTTGGGAGCAAGGAACGGGAAGCAATTCAGCCATGGCATTATTGAAGGAATCATCCCATCATTTACCAGGAATGATTTCAGAAAAACCATTGAAAACCTGAATCTGGATCGCCGGGTGGCGATTTGAACCCACAGCCACCAGATTCGGTCACTTCCTTGCCTCAGTATTGCTGCACATGGTTAGATGCCAGTGTAATTACTGCAGCCTGTTGTACATAAAAATCTTGAAAAAGGAAGGTGATATTTTCCTGTGGTACTTAATGCCAGAATGCCGGATTTTTAAAATGACGTAAAGGTGACCACTAGACTTAATATCCCCTTTTAGTCATTGAACGACAAATAACAGTACATATGCCCTCCCCATCATACCCACTGAGGAACGGCTTGGGATTATATTCCGTCATTTGGTGTCCAATTTGGTTCTTACGAATTTGACACCGGGTGACTTTGTTGTTGCACATTACATAAAAATGTGAGTGGAGAATTTCTGATCATCACGGGAGCAAAAATTTATATTTTATCTGATATTTTTTCAGCCAATGCTCAACAGGATTGGCACAGATAAGCTGCATCGTATATGAATCTCTGCAAAGTTTAAAAATTTTTAAATGTTTTAAACACAATTTTCTAAAATAACACTGAAAATACATTGCCAATATCTTTTGCATTATAAATACTGCCTTCTAGAGTGCTGTAAGGATTTAAGAATTTCTAACATTAAACGAAATATAGTGGATCTTTCTGGTTACCAATCTGCATACGGAGGAATGAATTTTACTCAACGGAACAGAAAGAAATTTACTGCTCGTAAGGTAATAAATTTGGAGGTAGTAAAAGACGGGACCTCATATTTTTAGTCAAAAACTGCCGTGATAATAAAATACATTTTATGCCTATAATGAATGCGTGGAAACCTTTTTCTGTTTCTTATTCTTTTCGATTTTGGCCATCTAAGGACCACGAAAGTTAGTCGTGTGCTTTCTTCTTGATGCCTCTTTTCCTAACGTCCAACAGTTCTCTGTTCTTTCACTTTTGTGTTTCTTCCTTTCTTGGGTCCAGGACTTTCTTCTTCTCCCACTCCTGGAACCACTTGAAATTTTGTATCAATCTGCTGAAAGTTGCACTGTTTTATATCTTCTGTTATTCCGAGCTCTGTAATATCTTTCTTTACTCCTTGTATCCACTGATCGGTATTCTTGATCTTCTAGGTGTGGTTGAAAATTCTTCCTGCAAGTCTACTGTTATCCATTCTCGTTATGTGACCAAAAAAAGATTTTCCTCTTTCTGATCGTGTCCGACATCCGTTCATTTTCTTCATCCTCGTATAGATATTTGTTCCACTGGTGCCTAAACTTTCCATGGTCTCAATATTTTCCTCAATTTTTTTTATTTTCTCTGTCTATTCTGTTTATCCAGTTTTCATAGAGAAGAGAACAGCATTGTTATGAATGATTTTAACATTAATTTATTAACCTAAAATGAGGGAATAATAAGGTAAAGCTGTAATATTTAATGTTAATGACAGCATGCATTAACATGTTTTATAACATAGTTAACGATGGTACTATTTTCCGTAGGTCATTTTTTTTTTATTCAGACTTAAGTTTATATCGGTCACGCTCGAATTCCTATACAAAATAGATCATTTAGGAAATTCCCGTAGTCGAACAGGAACATGGATACCGACATAATGAAACATTTTTTGATATTCCAGTCTTAAAACCATTTCTTACCAATGGTTTGCACTTTCATAGTGAGAGACCTTTACAATTTATGAGCAATTGTATGCCTCTATAGCTCTTAGGCGATACAGATAATATTTGAGATCAACATTTCATGTTATATTTATGTTCTACACGGATATTTTCTTTTGACAACATATCAGCCTGTCTGTTGTATTTTACTCCTGTGAGGAATGGAATCTACAGCATATACATATGTCATAATTCCACCGGAGGATCCAAAAAATAAGGTCTCCAAACATTTAAAAATACAAAATCCATTTATTTTAAATAATATATACATCATTTTACAGGGTGGACAACCATCTATTTTTCTACATAACCACAAATTCAGTGGATGCATATTTGTAGACGCTGTAACAGTTTTTTATGCCCGTATCATACCAGCTGGCCATCATGTTATTGAGATGCGTTGAACTTCAGCTTTCACCTTTTAGGCGCTGAATCGCCTTCCGGCCAAATGCTCTTTCAGCGTAGGAATAAGGTGATAGTTGCTGGGTACTAAATCCGGATTATAGGGTGGGTGTGCAATGATGTTCCAACCAAATTTTCGCAGAAGAGCGACGCGACGGTTTGATGGGCGACGTGTGAAGAATGCTTACGCCCTTGCTCAACATTCCTCTTCTTTGGTTCCGAGTTGTCCATCTCAGTTTTTGCAGTTTGTGGAAACGTGAGCATGCAAGCATTTGACCAGAAGGCGATTCGGCACCTACAAAGAGATGAAAGATGCAGTTCAATGCTTCTTGAGAAATATAACAGCAAGGTTGTATGATATGGGCGCACAAAACTGTCACAGCATCAACAAAAATACAGGGTGAGCTTAAATGATTAATCGGGTTTCCAAATACTGTGTATTGAAAAGTATACAACCTACCAAGACCAGTGATACATGAAAAGAAACATAAACTCACCAAGTTTCTGGTACATGCTATGAATGTTCAATGTATGCGCCCTTTGTCACCATGCACACGTCCAAACGGTAATACACTTCCGTCCAGGCATTCGATAGCATGTTTCTCAATGTCTGTCACAGCAACGGTGATCCGTTCCTGTAGTTCTTGCAGTGTTTTGGTATTCAGGCACAAGGGTGTGGGATGATTTTTTTTCGTAGGTAAGAGGGTTAGGGATTAAAATAAGTTACCAAGAGAATTGATGAACAATTTTCCAAAAGGGTAAAACAATTTAAAGTTGTGATTTGTGGAGGGCAACAGTTGATTGGTACAGGAAAGTGGGTAAAATGGGTATGTAGGGAAATTGCCACCGGAGCGTGCGATCCATAGTAATTAAAGTAAATTAAATTGAGGGTACATAAACTTTGTCTGTCACATAGCCCCACAAGGAGAAATAAAACAGGGTCAGATCTGGTGACCTGGGGGAGGCCATGACAACAGAGGATCATCACTCGGACCAGCGCGCCCCATCCAGTGATGTGGCAGTTCTCTGTTTAGAAATTTGTACTCCAGTGAGATGGAGACAAATCCTGTTGTAGGATGAAAGTTGTGGAGTCAGCTGTGAATCGTGAAAACAACCAGTCCTGCAACTTATCCAGTTACGGGATACTATCACCATCTGCTCGATGAAGAAAGAGGGTTTAAGCACATGGTCGCTCTGTGCTGGTCCGTTTACACAGACAACAAATGTCACGAAACTAGCTAAATTCTCTGGTGACCAGGTGCTGCTTTTTCCTTATTTCCGTACGAACACACGCTTACATTCGTAACCGAAGAACATTTTGCAATTTCTAACACACAAAAACTCATGCTTTCCCGCCATCTGCTGCCATCTATCGTGCACGGCATACACCAAGCGGGCTTTTAAACTTAGTGAGTTCACTTATCTCTTCATGTATCACTTGTGTTAGCACGCCAAACACCAAGTGGGCTTTTAAACTTAGTGAGTTTACTTATTTTTTCATCTATCACTTCTGTTTGTAGGTCGTATACTTTTCAATACACAAACCCGATTAACCATTGAAGCTAACCTTGTATATCGACCGAATTGGTGATTATGTAGAAAAATAGATAATGATATCTACTGTAGAAAATTAATTGATTTTTTATCTCAATAAGCATTGCAAACCCTACGTTTGGAATTACTTTAGGTGTTTTACAATCAGTTGTATTGAAAAAATGAGACAGTCATAAAAATACTAAGGGCGCTTCCATAAATTATGTGATTTGAAATAGGGGTGGGGGGGGGCGGCGAAATCTCACCAAGAATGAGGGAAGGAGGTCAACGGAAATCTCAAGTGTGGTTTTGGAAATTTTTGTTGGACTGCAGAGCTAAAAAAAAAGGTCTACGAAACACACGAAAGTCGATCTTAGGGGAGGTATTTCGTCGAAAAGTGGGGGTGTAACCTGCTTTGGAATGGTGAGACCTAAAAAAAAAAAGGCCACAAAAAGTTGCGAGGGCGATTTCTAGAGGGGGGGGGGGTCTCGCGGACCAGATCTCACCAGAGGGGTGGGAGGGGGTCGGACCAGAACTCACGAAGTCTCACCACGTAATTTATGGATGCGCCCTAACAGTCCAAAATTCGTGTAATGGGTCATATACAAAGTGACCCGTCAAAATATTTGGTAAATGGAAAAAGCCCTAATGCCTTGTAGTCACGAGCGGCCTTAAGTCCAGTAGAGGGACCTCTGTTCTAATTGCCTCTTTGTGTCGCTATCAGGCCATCACAATGCGCCCTGATTCCCGCAGCCCGCCTTTCGCGGACGCAGCACACGTCCGACGGGGATCACGGCAGCAGACAGGCTATATTGCACAGTGTCAGTCGTAAATTTGGGGCATTATCTGCAGAAACAGCCGCCGATCTCCTGTTAGATATATCGGCGGACGTGTTCTGTTACCCGCCTGTTTATTTCCTGCCTCGAAAGTTTGTCTGCGGGGAAGAGCCGAACAAAGCCAGCAGAATGGCTAGTAGTCGGGTATCAGACAGCGCAGCACATGGTATTGGCTACCAGAGTTTGACGTCACATGCCCGAAGCGTACAAGCGACGGCCCTCGCCGTTTCAGACAGTTCTGTACCTCAATACCCCCCGTTTTGTGAACTTGAAAAACCAGATAATTCGAGGTAGAAAATCCATCGCTTATCTCTAAACAAAGGCAGAGTTGCTACTTCTTTATTTTTTTGCGTTTTTACAAGTTTAGTTGGCTATTTCGTTTGTCCATTACGAACATGGGCGTTTGATGTATCGATGTAGAAATTTTGGGAAATGAGGAAGAGGATGATTACGAATATTTTTGACCACATATGTTTGTTTACAGATGGTCATAGTTTCCAAAATACTGGCAATTTTGAATCAGTTTTTAACATGAATTTCTGGCTTTATTTCAATTTTTTTTAAATTCAGGGTTTTTTTTTTTAATTGAGACTATACCAATTGGGGATTTCGTGAATACTGTGGTCGAAACTAGTACATTATTTAAAAGATATACTTGTATGAGTGTGTGTGTTTTCCGATACAATATGTCATAATATTTTCCGAAAGAAAACACTGATATAAATCAAAACTAGTATTCCATCAATTATTTTCCTCAGTAAAATTACAAAGTTTTTAGAAACAGAGGAGTATAATACAATGCAATTTAAATTTTATGGATCTAATACCTTCATCAATTAGTATTTTGTGCAACTGTGTTACAGAAAGAACTGAATATAATATATTCAACTTCCAGGAGAACAAAGAGAGAAAATTGAAGATAGTCATGTGACTGTAGAAGGCATATATTGGTGATGAGACGTGTAAAGATATTGGTGGCAGAATCAGATGCACATGGAGGTGAAAAGATGATCATGAACACAAACTGGCACTTGATTTCAGGCATAAGGGTGTGGGAAGATTTTATTTTGTAGGTAAGGTTGTCAGAATTTTTGAACAAGTTACCAAGAGAAATGATGAATAATTTATCAAAAATGTTAAAAAGTTTAAAGCTGAACTTCGTAGAGAGCTAAAGTAGGTGGAAAAAGAAAGGAGAAGAAAAATTAAGGTGTAGGGAAATTTCCAAAAAGCGCTCCAATGCAATTATATTATTTTAAATTAAAATGATAAGAGTAAAAAAAAAAGAATATCAACTTCTAATGAATTGTGTGGTTAGGAAAGGAGATGTAATAAACGAAAAAATGAAAAGTAGAAAACGAAGGGTAACGAGAAAGGCATTCACGGAACAAGAACAGGCAAGAGAGAGCCAAAGAATGAAACTCTACTGGTTAAATCAAAAAGCAATTGGGAAATGAATAAAGTGTTATCACAATGCACAGATGGGTGAAACAAAGATTAAAAACAGTAATGGCAAAGTAATGTTTGTGTCTATCGTGCGATGGTTTGGATAAGCGTGACAAAAACAACATAAATTCGATCCAGGCAATAGGAAACAAATTTGCCTATACACAATAGACTCGTATCTAACTACAATAGATTTTAAATTTCAGATCTGTTATAATGTTGGTGCACACAGGGAGGAAACGCTTCTTGATACTTTTTTTGTTTTGTTTTTGAAAGTAGAGATAAACATTTTGTTCTTCCGCACCACTTCACTCCTAAGTACGCACGCTGCAAGAATGTGAGTCGAAGATTGCTCAACATTCACCCCGAAACGCCCTTTCAAGCTTTCAGCTCCGCGCCTCAGCTATCCGTGTCCGCGCGTTATGAATGAACAGATTACGCATAAAGGGGAAGGCCGCTATTCAGGGCGTCTCAATTACTCCGTGGCTCCTGAAAAGTGCACCACGGACACGCTATCAAATAATACGATCGCCACTCACAAAGCGGCTCAACGCCTATCTCCGACACTCACAGCAGCAGCGCAGTCGGCATTCGCCCGGCCTCCTCAACTTCAACCGCACACACACACACACACACATACCCCCTCTCTAAAGGCGCGTTCCAACTACGCGTCCCTCGGTGCGTGGTAGGGAACGCATATCATCTTTGCCGCATATGCTTGCAGGGACGGCGCGCCTCGACCCACCGCCAGGCGGTAAAAGATGAAAGGCGCGTACTACCCACGACGCGCCGTGGGAACGCGCCTTAACACATACACATCAACACAAACGTCTCCATTTGGCACAAACTTTCGGTTTACGAACGTTACGGAGATGTCAACTTGTTTATGATATGCCTCACTTCTCTGCATACGACTTCACACAACTTTAAATTCTGTACGTATTTAAGTACCCTGCGCCAGTGCTTCAATTGCACATGCAATTTGAATATGACGTCGTGACTGGGATATTTTAGCAAAACCAGGGATAACGACCACATACAATTACTTGCTTAGTCACTTGTTACCACTGAGTTACCACAGTGATACGTCGTACAGCAGTGTTTCTCAACCTGTCGTTCGCGGACCACTAGTGGTCAGCAGGCAAAGCCACGAATATTTGAGTGACTGGGAAAAATCTGTCATTTCCAGAATGGGGATAAGACAGCATTGTTCCCACAATAGTTTATTGATTTAAAGCTGTTTTCACTAAGAGCGCAGCCTAAGGATTAAGCAAATGACCGATTTCTGAGGATTCTGCAGTTTGACGGCTCTTGGTACGTGTTAACGTTGGTAAGATAACAGTGGTGAAATAGACAGATATAAATGGTGTACGGTAGTGTCTTTTATTTTAGTGTGTAGTTTGGTGGTATTGTGTAGCATCCAGCCTATAGCAATATTACTATTCATTTGGTTACTGAATATTAATTTAATTGTTCGCGTACGTGGTGGCTGAGCGCTAACGCTCTGACCTCGTATACGGAAAGACATGGGTCCGAATCCCCTTCCCGCCATGCAAATTACGATATTCCCTGATTTTCCCAAATTACTCCAGCCGAATGCTGGGATTGTTCCTTCAAAATTCTATGGCCGAATTCCTTCCCGTTCCTTGTCCCTAGCCCTTCCCCGCCTCTAATGACGGTGACGTCGACGAGGCGTAAATCTAAAAAAAGTTAATTTTCAGTTTAATAACTGTGTACCCGTAGGGATTCAAAACCCGCTTTTAAGTATGTTGTAATGGCACAATCAAATATGTTCTAGGTTTTAATAATATCCGCATGGGTAAAAAATTAGGCTCAAAATAAGTTAGTGATCCACAGCATTATTTTTAACAACGGGTTATGAGTTTGCGAAACGCTGTAGTGGGGGATCCGTCACAGTAAAATTTCTTTCATTCAAAGAGCATTTATCATTAAATTCTGCTTAGGGAGTGACCATAAACTACGTGGCTATGTTTAGAAAAAGGGGGGGGAGTTGGCTGGAATGCTAAGCTGTGCTACATGGGGAGAGGGGGGGGGGAGGCTATCCAAGCCACGTAGCTTTTCATTCATATTATTTGTTTCAGTTAAAAAACGTACAGAACACACAACAGCATGTGAATATTTATTTCCGTCATTTAACTATCTCCGTACATAATTTACGATATAATGACAGGAAATATTACAAAATGTCATCTCGAATCACTGGAATCAAAAGGTTAAAAAAACTAGCTGCCACTCGGGGGAGGGGGGTTTAGAGGCAAAACCCACGTCGGGTTACGTGGGGGGAAAGGGGGGGGGGGGTCAACAGGAGGCCAAAATAGAGCTACGTAGTTTATGGACGCTCCCTTCCTGATAAACACAATAGTTTTGTAAGAATGACCTTCCAGCCTAATTATACCATCCATTCAATTATTTATTTTGATTTGCATACGATGTGTGGGTTCATTTGGCGAGATTCAGTGGGAATATCTGTGTATGTTATTTGATTGTAATGCAAATTAATTTTGAGCGATGAATAATTGGTGACAAGTAGGCCCGCGCTGAAACTTCCGACTTCGGACAAACGGTGTACGTTATTGGAATTTACATGAAATGATTTTTTACTATATCATTGCTAATATAATAGGATTAAGTGTTAAAATTTAGTAGTGATTTTTAATTGCATGTCAGACCTACCATGAGACATATATCTTTTCAATTACATGTTATTGCAAAAATTGTTGCATGTTTTTATCTTTGGAGAACTTTTTTAGTGAAGTGAGTTAAATATGTGTGGTATTAATTGAAATATTGAATCGATTAACTGTTGAAGAGACATTATATCATTGATACCGTTCTCTAGGAACGTAGTTTAACGATATATAAACAGACAATATGATGTGCAATTCCAAATTAATCTATTAGAAGCGGAGAACTAAATCTTTTAGATTTTGCATAGTAATTCAATTTTGGTTACGAATCAAAGGAGAAAAAGAGTTCATCCACATTCTATAAATAATGTATAAGACTATAACAGTTATGAATTGCTTTTAGTCTAGGATTTAAAGGTGTTTGTTTGGAACGTCAGCACCAAACATTCCAATACTTTTTCTGTTGTCACGAAGATATGGATCTTTCAATAACTTTTGACAGAGTGAGCCATAAAATGGTGGTAAATAAGGTAAAAACTACTTACTTTACTATTGAACTGAATGAAAAAGTGATTTCCTGGAATTCTTAAAAGGTATAATACAAAAGTTGGGATAGGAAATGCTATAACAAAAGAAGTGGAAGTGAAAATGGGAGTACCACAGGATAGTGTTCTGGGACCACTGCTGTATTAAAAAATGATTGTACTGATGGTTTACTATAAAAAGTTAACTTGTTTGCAGATGAAATAATGCTATATAATAGAATCAAAATTGTAGACGACTACAGCTGCAGGGTGATCTGGACAGGATATCAAGCTGGGTGAATCAGCATGGGACGTAGATAAACACAAAATAGAGTCAGCTTTTTAGGTACACAGATAAAAGAAAAACTAAAAGCTGACTATGGTTACAAGGCGGAGAAAGAATTGTTTGTTGGAGACTTGAAGTGTTAATTCCTCGGCATAACGTTTGATAACAAACTCAGCTGGGCAGGACACATTGGAAAGTTAGTAGGGAAAGGTTTCAAAATCCTTCACTTTGTTGGAGAGAGTGATGAGATGATGAACTAGAAAAATAACGGAATTAGAGGCGGGCTGGGACTGGGGACAAGGAACGGCCTTTTGATGGAAGCATCCCGGAATTCGCCTGGAATGATTTGCGGAAACGACGGAAAACCCAAATCTGGATGCCCGGACGGCATTCGAACCCGCGTCCTCCCAAATTAGGCCAGATCGTTAACCGCTCACCCACCACGCTCGGTAGTTGGGTTACAAAACTTTGGTCAGCACATGGAATATGGTAGTGTAATATGGGGCCCCTCATTTTTAGTATCATATATAGTAGTTGGGGGTTGTGCAAAGAAGGGCTGCTAGATTTGTCTCTGGAAATTACCACAGAACACAATCAGTCATCTCTGTGATAGAGGAGCTGGAAGGGGATTCACTGGAAGATAGAGGAAGGCGAAGAGAATTATGGGAGTATATTGGTGATGAGGCGTGGAAAGATATTGGTCCAAGAATTAGGAGTAGTACTTGGAAGGGAAAAGATGACCAAGATCACAAGATGGCACTCGATTTCAGGCACAAGGGTGTGGGAAGATTTTCTTTTGTTGGGCAGTGGGTCAAAGTTACCGAGAAATGAGGAATAATTTACCAAAAATGAATAAAGAATTTAAAGTTGAGATTTGAAGAGCGCAAAAGTTCAAATACAAGAAAGGGGGAAATGGGTATGTAGGGAAATTGCCACCGAATACCACGCTACATTGCAATTAAATTGAAATTTATAATGCTCAAAGTAATATCAAACTTTCCGAATTGTTTACATTAATTTGTTAAAATTATGAGGAACAAAATAGAATTATGACTGTCACAAACTAAATATGAAACAATTAATTGTTGGTTCTGCCTTCGGCCATTAGTGAAACCTTCGGACACGTATAGCAATGCTGCATTTTCTTCTGCGGACATCCATTGTTGGTGCTATGACTTTCTGAGTACTTAGAGAATGCAGCCTCTCAGCCTCAGCACGATGTAATTTATTTTGAAACGAAACACTCCACAGTATATCCCTTAGTGAGTTGGTAATCTATGGAGAAGAATTCAGATGTATGCACGTTGTCATAGTATTTTGTAAAAGGCGAACTGAAGTCATGGGTAAGATAATTATTTATTACTAGCTGATACCAGCGACTTCTTACGCGTGGATTAAGAATTGAATATATAAAGTTGTTGGTAACGAAGGATTGGTCCCAGACAACACCGAGTTTGCATAATATGACAGGAAAGCTATCACTGTATCACTCTACCGTCGAACCTGTCTCTTGAAGAGAATCAGTTCCCAACATATTTAAAGCAGAAAAACAAACGAAGGTGCGGGGATGTGTGTGTGTGTGTGTGGGGGGGGGGGGGGGGGTTAACTAAGAGCAGCTTTATTTCAGCTTGGACTTTTCTTCAGCATGAGTATCCGATTCTTCGGTTCTAATAACTTTAGCTGCTCGTGCTCGCTAGTTTACGCCCGCAAGGCATGCCAAAAATGAAGGCAAAATAATCTGGTGCCAGAAACATTTTAGCAGACACACAGTAATAGGCCAGAGAAAGTCGACATCTATACTGAATAATACGTTTTTCTCTAAAGAAACTTACTAACAAATTATACACTAACATAATGCACAAAAAGCACAGCTTGGGCAACCGACGTAACATCATAGTCTAACACACACATTGCACCCCTAAATTTGTGATGACTTCCGACGGTCCAGGCGTGACTCTTACGATCAGAAACAATTTTTTAAAATCTTTGCCTCCGCGAAGGTTTGAACCGGGCACCACGAATCAAACAGACGTAAGCCACCGCTTTAACCACTCAGCTGCCAGACCGGTATATGCAAATGTAGTACAGAGACCTATACATTCTACGCGTCTGTCTATCGCCGTTCAGTAATTTTTCGGTATTATAAGACAACATGTATTATTTATACAGAAAATTTTTCAAGCAAATGTAGACAGCATTTTTTTCCTTGTTTCAAAGGATAAGTGTGCAAACTTTCATCGAAATCGGATGAAAACTGTGGATTTGTATGAATAACAAACAAACAAACATACATAAATCTTTATATATATAGATTTTTGAAAGAACCTCATATCGCTGTTTTTTTGTGGCTTTACTCCTCATCCAAGTAGAAGTCATTAGTGGAGGAAAAGGACTAGGGGCAATGAACGATAAGAAATTTGACTATGACCTTTTGGAGGAACCATCCCTACATTAGCCTGGAGTGATTTGGAGAAACCGTGGAAAAGCGATATCTGCGAGGCGAGAGCGTTACCGCTCACCCAACACATTCGGGTACTACGCAATTTACTGTGCGAAATATTATATTACCCTTACACGGCCCTCCCTAATGACCTTCTCGTAAAGACCCACTGCTACGTATCTGTCCTCTAATTTCGCCTCTCGACCTGAGAGACGTACGAGTGCTCCAATTGCTCGATCGGGCCGTTCCTTCGCATCGAGTCACGTTCGACGGCGACTGGACCTGACTTAACGGCCGAGTTCCGGTGCTAAAAGTCGTGCCACGGGCTCCGCAGTATTTATAATCCCCCGAGGCCGTAAAGAGAGACTCGCACGCGACCCGAGTTTACGGCGGTCCACAGCGACCAGGTGTGACCAACAGTCTCATCAACCGAGCACAGGCGACGTGTTAACAAGTGGCTCCTCCGGCCTCGGTAGCGTAGGGGCTAGAGTGCTAAATCCGCGTACCGAAGGTCGCCGGTTCGAGTCCGGCCGAGGGCATGGGTGTTTAGTGTTGTGAATGTCTTGTCCGTGTTGTAGTGTCCTTGTGTCAATACTTGATAGCAACAAATCACATTGAGCTGGCTGTATGGCCTCCGTTGCCGAATGCCACAGAAAAAAATATATATATTGAAGCTGGTACGGTATACCGCTGTACTGAATGATAATTAATATTTATTTTAATTTACCAAAAGCATATGAGTATTTATATTGTGGATTGAAAAGGTTTCTCAAAATGATTTATAATCACTAATAAGAATGAAAAAGTCATAACCTGACCATATATTCTCTGAACGAAGGCCAATAGACATGAGGTGAATTTAAATTTAATAATTATACACAGTCAAAATTATTTACAAACAACACCTTTGCCCTACATTAATGGCCATTAAATTAAGCAATACAAAACGACGAAATATCCGTTCATATTTTCATATATAAAATAACAGTTTATAGTCTTCGGCAAGACACGTAATGAGACTATTTCATAAAATCTAATGTCCGTTTCAATCACAGAAACTACTGAATCAAGTTAAAAAAAATACCACGGCTAATATGTCAGTTTATCTATCGGAGAGTAAGAATTCTTATCGTGCGGACTTCTCCGCTCAGAGCGTTATGTTGGGTAGAGTGCAAACACAATATTACTAACTGCTGCAATGTTTGTCTTTTACCGTCTGTCCGGTATAGGCGAAGTCAGCAAACTCCGAACCCACACTGAATTTATTTGTCACCTTGTGACTCAAAATGCAGACACAACCGATCACATGATATGCTGTCGGCTTTCTGGGTCGTTCTCGTGCGGAAGCACAAGAGTAGATCAACCAGCGTGACCCAAAAGACGACCCGAAAGACCACGAAGAGCTTCTCGCAGCACCTTCTAAAACTTTGGGATGCTGCTTCTCCTACTCCGCCGATTTTTCTCTGGTCCTATCGTCGATGTAGACGTTCCTGGCTCTCTCCTCATTCGCGGAAATGAAACAAGATTATACAAAAATAAAATAAGAACTGTTCTATATACTAAATACTATTGGCAAAACATTCACCCCTCCAAGCACTCTCTGGTCCTATGACGGGGTTGGAGAATTTCTTCGGAAACTGTCGTTTTTCTTTCGTGTCCACTCGGTTTTTCTATTTTCACGCAGTGAGCACTCACAGAATTGGCGTGTCTTGACGTTATCACGTATCTGCATTCGTCACGCGATATATATCTCACCCGTCAACGCTGTCCGTGCACCGAACTGCGGCCGACCCCATACTGAGCAGTGAAAGGTCGTAAATCTGCCTTTACAAACTGGCAAGTCCCCTTGTGTTTCGTCTTTCTTCCAGCCTGAATGGAGAATTCGCCGTAATGCACTTGTATTCGCTGACCCCTGTCCTGCAAAATGTCCTTCTAAGCCAGCGTAATGCGAACCTTGTTTCGTTACCCACATACCTCATGTTAATGTGGTTCTATGTCTCTCCACAATATATATATATATATATATATATATCCGCTGGCAAACAAGTTGCTCCCAGAAACTCGTACGCGAAAAAACACTGTTCTGGGATTTGCCCGACAATTTCAGTCTCTCCTAGGGAAGCGACAGGATGACGAGTCACATTTTAATACATACAAAATTAGTTAATATGTTAGTGGAATAGTCAAAGGAAACAGCTGAAGACTAAGTTACTGTATGGCTTCATCTTCTCCTTCCTATTCAGTGTCAGGCCTGGTTGACTCTTACGCTCTTCAAGCAATCTTCTTTCTGGTCTTCCTGCATCTCTCCTGCCTCTGGGATGGCATTTGAGGATTTTTCGTGGGATTCGGTCCGTCTTCATCCGCAATATATGGTGTGTCCATGATGTTCTGCACAGTTTGGAGACATGGTTTGACGTTGAGTTTTATTACCACATGACATGAATGAAATTCGGAGTGAAGCATTTGGACTAAATCCAAGCGAGAGCAAAACACATGAAATTTAGGATAAGTGATTGATGATAGTAACGATAGGTTAAATACTAAAATAGGATCAGTTGTAATAAGAGACTTCTGTTATTCAGGAAATAAATATACAACTGTTAAATTAGGCAGGAACGATTTAATAACCAAAATAACCCTAGTGAACAAATCCTTCTTGAAAAAAAAAAATCTTTTAATCTCAAATAATGACTTAAGTGTAATAAAAAGTTTCTAAAATTAATATATGCGTTGCAGCCCTTTGCGGGAAAGA
The DNA here is from genome assembly GCA_031002005.1 of Vandiemenella viatica. Classification (NCBI taxonomy): domain Eukaryota; kingdom Metazoa; phylum Arthropoda; class Insecta; order Orthoptera; family Morabidae; genus Vandiemenella; species Vandiemenella viatica. The sequence continues at coordinate 128,945,225 of CM061914.1, forward strand.
AACTAGGACAAGGAATGCCAGAAGCAATTAAAACATTTAAATATGGTGCTATAGATGGAGCTGAAAATTACGTCGACAGATAAAGTATGAAATTAACATGTTTTAGGAAAGACTGATTAGAAAAGATCTTTGTGGTAGAGACTCACAAGAAGAAGATACAGAATTGCGGGTAACACCTATACGAATTTTTTTGTTAACTTCCAAAGCAGTTTACATTGTTAATAATGAATTATAACTGAAGGAACTGCTATACACTAAAATACATTGAACCAAAGGAAAATGAATAAAATCGTTCATGGAACAACGAATGCAAAAATGTATTCCTTTTGTTCAAGAAATCACTAAGTTTCAAGTGTCTAGGAGAAAAACCTACATTGCATACCACAAGGCTCTACCCTAGGACCCCTGCTGTTTTTACACACTTTATATTAACTTGACCTGTATGTATGCATGTATATATCCATGTAACGGAATCATGTAATTCAATTTCCACCCAATTCTAGATGTCCGAGTTGTTTGAAATTTCGCTCCCATACTAAGAACTGTTGACAATACAATATTTTCGTATCAACGTCCTGAAATTTTCTCATACATCATCAATGATTTTCCTGGAATTATCCACCAAGGTTATAGTAATATGTTATGTGCGGATGACACTAACCTTACTGCAAAACAACAACAAAATATAATTTAGCAATCAATAAAAGTGAATAACTCAGGGAAATAATTATTGTGGCAAGTAAGATTTAAGTTTAAATTACAAAAATAACACAATTTTAGGAACAAACAGTATAAAACGCCTTGGTATTCAAATAGATGAAAAACTCAGCCGGATAAATTAGAAGATTGACATTACTTGCGGAGCAAGTTAAACAGTGCCCCATTTACGAAAAGAACGTTTTCTACAACAGATATCGAATGAAAGAAATAGATGTACTCTTTTTATATTCAGTCGTCTTCTATGACAATTTTTTGAGGCAAGTTAAAAAAATTTAATAATATATAAAACGATATTAGGGTGATGTGTAGAATAGGCCAAGAATTTCTTGTAGAGAACCCTCTAAAATCCACAAATTCCAACAACGACCATTTGAATTTACCCGCATCATCTCATGTGGTTTGTCACAGAACATTCTAATTCGTTTACATCGAATACTCAGGTACAACTTTTAACTCTGGACGAAAAATTAAAAAGCATGAAACTTAAATATCATTAATACAAATAGGCGTTAATTTTTCTTGTTAATAAACTTCGTAATACTATAAAACAGTCTGTGGATTTATTTGAAGTGAAATTCATGCACCTTCAAAGACATTGCATCTGATATGACTCTTAAGAAAACATATTTTACAAATTTTACTGTTGAAATTTAGGTATATGTGGCTTAGATACAAAAGTTTTAAGTATGATTATTCTTCATCATGTGTATTATTTATATGTCCCACACACCAGAGATGCTTCCTCCTGCATGGAATTATGGAACAAAATAAAATAGGAATTTTTGAAAATTCAATACATTCTCTGCAGTTATGTTAAGCAGACCAGAAATCAGAAAGAAAGAAGCATTTGTTCTAATAACTGAAGGCGAAAACTTCGTTTATTTTATTTTGATTTTAAGCTGTATGACTGTATTGCAAAAATAATTAAATGACGTATAAGTTATGTTTTGTTTAGGTCAGTTACTATAAACATAAAATTTACTTTTCACCGTTAATAAGCAGACATAAAACGCGGAAAGAAACTTGTTCAAATCACTTTTAATACATTCACATTTGAAATCTGACATTCAAATGACTGTTCAGCCGAGCCAATCGGCTCAGTCATAACTTGTTCTCCCACGTACAATCAACATTCCAGTTAATCCATATTTATACTCGTATTTACAGCTATCTTTACGAACTACCTGACAACATTTATCTTATCTCTGTTTATATTGGTGAGTATTCTGTTCGAAACGGATGTTACCGACGAAAGTGGCTGTAAATAGCGCGCGAGTACGACGTGCTAAACGCTTAACGCCTTTTTGGTCGTCTGTCCCTGCCAGCGTTGTGTGGGTCTCGGCACACAGCGTACAGAGAGTAGCTCTGTGCTCGGGAGCACCTGTGAAGGGGGCAAAGAGTAAAGAATAAATATAACAAGCTACCGTCAACATTCCTTAAATGGTCTGGAACACTTTCTGACCAGGCCAGTCGGTAAAACTGTATTCAGGTTGTTGAATAATCGTCGCTATGTAAGGTCTGTAATGTCAAGAGTCCAAACAGTCGAAATTTAATTCTAGTTCTCTTGTATGCGCAAAAAAGTGTAAGCCTAGTACTCAGGGCGAAGCCACGGATGCTATTTTTCTCATCGAGCTAACTACAGAGTGAGTTTGAGATGTAATTAAGAAAGACAAAGAAAAGAAAGTTGGTGGACGATGTAACATTTGAGGTGCTAAAAGTATTAATAGGGAAATTAACGTCAGAACTGATCTTCTTGCGCAAACGCTGAAGGAAAATGATCCTCATAAATTTGTGTACAGTTAGAACTTACACATTTAAAAAAAAGGTAATAGAAAAGATGTGAAGACTGTAGAAAAACAAGACTTACAAGGTGAAAGCATCATCAACAATGGCTTTATGGAAAATCAGAAGCCACAATAGGAACATATGGCTGTAGTAAAGCTGGAAGGAGGGACATGCGTATAGAGAAAAAAAAAAAAAAACAACAGGAAAATGTATGAATCTTTTTGGAATTGCAGTAGCATTTAGACAAAGTAATGAACCCATGGGAGAAAAGTGGACATGCTGGGCAGACAAAGGACTCATTAAAAAGCTAAATATCAGCCAAAAATCAAGAGCAGACACGATTGCGAAATGTTTCGGGAGGAAAGAAGTTTTATATCATCAAGTTTGTGTTGGATGGAAAGGAGTGAAATGAATGTAGTTCACATATTTTATGGAAATTCCACAGATTGATAAGTGGAGAACGTGTTGTATGACCTGAAGACTAATTGCAATGTATTTCAAATGTTAATTAACAAGATAAAAGTCAAATTTATGATTGTAAGCGCTAGAGGAAGAAGACATAACGGAAGACTGGAAGTAGAAGTGATAGAACAGGTACAAATATTTTAATACTTGGGAATCCATATCACAGGAAATTAGAAATAAAAATAGGAATGGCAGTAGGTACAGAAGCATTTAATCGGAAGTAAATTGTGGATCACTGAAAAAGTAATAGTAAATACATTTCTTCCTTTAAAGTATCTACTGCCACTACTGGCTACTGACTGGAAATGGCCTATAGTAAGGTACAAAACTCGCATTTGAGTGTAAAAATTTATAGAAACTAAAGAAAATAGTATAACTCACTGATTACCCCGTGAAAGGATGATGTTAGATGAAAATTTTTTGCACGTTACGTGTATTAGGCTTTTTAAAGCTCTGTATTTGTGGCAGCGCTGATCAAGCCGATGAGCAAGTGGCAGGATAACACCACATGACTGCCTGCCAGTGGTTTTAGGAAAACACATATTTGTCGTCGTCGGTGACAGAAAAACTGCTACATGGAGAGGGTCAACAGATATAGTGTCTAAATCAGATCAAGCGATTCTTGTAAACAATATAGGCAATTTCAAGATTCATCATAACTTACTAACATTTACCTGAAAGAACCTCATTTCCTCTTATGCTTGCAGATACATATTTTTTAATATATATATATATATATTTTTAATCGGTAACCAGAACGATATCGGTCTTTTAAATGAATCATCAGGGCTTTCTTTTGGCATTATTTCGAAAAGCCATACAAAACGAAAAATCTTTAAGATCGAACCACCAGCATTGTAATTTCAGCAATAATTTTGAGGAGATTTTAATGTATTTAATCGTCATCATCATTTTGCGATTTTACTCTTGCGTGTTGTCCTGCACATCCACTCTCACATTTGACGGGCATTCCAAATTTCTTCCTCGTGACATGTCTGCAGTTAAAGTTCCTTCACCTCTGCAACTTTCTTCGCCTGCTCAAAACATCTACCCCCTTCCGTCCCCATTGATCAAGAGCGCTAACTTCAGAATTCTGGCCACCACCATTCTCACTTCCATATCCAATTACAATCTATTCCCGGTTAACGTTTCTTCTAATGCTTCAACTTTTATTCTCTCTCTGCTGTTTTCGCTTCTGAGCTTATCCTTCCTTGCGACACTCTCCATCCCTCTCCGAAATATCATCTCTGTCGGTTGTAATCCGCTTATCTTTCACTGTCCTAATCCAGGGCCATTAGGGTTGTAATTGGGGTTTTTGGGAATTTAAGTATGTTAAGTGTTAATTCTGTGAAGTATGGCATCGGTTTGATATTTAAGCTGGGCATTTCACACTTATTCCGGTGGTTAAAACTGTGCACTGGCGTCTCTTCTCTAGAACCATTGAAAATTCTTTCGTCACAGGGACTAGATCCAGCAACGAGTACGATGCTTCGGGCGCCAGACACCATCACAATAATTTACTAAGCACAGCCAGCGAGGAGTGAATAGGTTACGCGTATCGCAGTGACTAACACTTGAATAATGTTTCATCATCTTCATCCGTCTCCTGTTTCTCGGGTACGGTGTAAAAGCCCTCACCACTTCTGTCTGTTCGGGTACGAGTATGCTTACACTTCTTTCACTCTACACTATGGTTCACCTATCACCTGTAAGTCCAGTTTTACCAGGTCGAACAAGCTCCTCCAGGGCCGGCCTCTGGGTCTTTTATCCTTCAGTTCTTTTTCTAGCAATATCCTTGCTACTCTCGTTGGATCAATCCGTTTGACATGTCGCAGCCATCGCAATCTTGCTTTGGCAGTTTTTTTATGTATGGTTTCATTGAATGGGATCTGTTCACAGAACACTACATTCCTGATCTTGTCTCCTCTGGTTTTCTGTGCCATTAAAATCAGAAACTTCATATGTGGAGTCTGGTGTCATCTCTGCTGATAGTGATACATACTTCCTGGTTGTATGTTGTGATGGGTGAGATGTACGTATATTAAAGCGGTAGTTTGCTTTAATTGGAATATGTTTGTCCTACAGAAACTTTTTTATATATACTTATGGTTTTACGCCTCGTCGACATCGAGGTCATAAGATGGGGGATGGTACTGGGGACAAGGAACGGGAAGGAATTTGGCCATGGAGTTTTTGAAGGAAGCATTCAGTGATTTTGGGAAACCATGGAAAACCCAAATCTTGATGCCCGGAGGGGGATTCGAACCGGCGTCCTCCCGAATGCGAGGCCAGAGCGTTGACCGCTCAACCACCACAGAAGCTGCCTAACTTGATGACAGACCTGGGTTTCCTTTTGTACTCCGTTAGTTCTAATCCAGAGGTCGACTATAAGAAATCTCTTTACAGGGAAGGTATTGAAAATTATGGACCTGCTTCAGTTTTTCTCTATCCAGATAAATATAAGGCTTCATATTCTGTCCACTGTTTTTGTGTGGCTTACTTCAAGGCTAAATACGTCTTTACTTAGGCTATACAGCCAGTTAAAATGTTTATGATGCTACAAGTGTGATTATGATGCTTGAAGTACCTACAGTATGGACAACATAGAACGGACGCAGCAACAACACTTAAATACCCATGCCCTCGGCCGGTTTCGATCTGGCGACCTTCAATACGCAGAGATAGTACTCTACCGTGTCCGGCACCAAATTCCTTAAATTACTTACTCCTGATGTCCACATTCAGTTGTTCCGTATATTCCCAAATTACAACATCATCTGCAGATTTAAATGATTTTACGTCATCAGGATCGAGTTATTGTACACTAATTGTCGATTTAAAAATTTATGCCAATACATGGAATAGAACCCAGGATTTTGACTCATGCGGACGATAGCAAGTCGATCTCCTTGAGGTAGCACAGTTGGTGACTGTTTGTGGTCGTCATCCGCAGCTGGTGCGGCCGTTTGCCGTGCGTGGGCCTCACGCGAGCGACCTGGAGGCGTGGGCCCGCCGTCCGCCCACGGCCCTGCGTGCACTAGCAGACAGCGTGGGACGGCCGACTCACAGAGCCTCGTAAACGGCTGCTCGTTACCCGGCAAGTGCAAGCTGAATGGACCGCACCGAGCATGGCGTGTTATCCCTAATGAGCACACTGAACAGTGGAAGGTTCGGTAAGTCTACCATGGATCTCCGAGGGACTTAGATCCAGCAGTACTGAATAGTTTATCAAAAATATTCAATGAATTAACAACTAAACCTATAAAGGTCAAACGTGGATGAATGGGGAAATTACAATTAAAGAATTTAAGATAAAAATTAATAAGAAAAGGAAAAATTGGTGTCTATTGTGAAATTACTGGATTAATAAAGAGGGAGTGGTGAAACTGTTCGGCGAAAACTTAATAATTAACAATAACTCTGAAGGAGGGAAAAATTGAATCTATTAGAGAACAGTAAAAATTAGCAATAAGGCTAAATTAAGAGCAGTTTTTTTTGTATTTTGGGATACTGAAGTAATGTTATAGAATAAGGAAAAGCTATAGTTAAAGACGTTTAAGAAGCTAAGCTCATGCAGCATCCATTAAGGGTTTTAGCAGGGTGACGTTGTGACGTCAACCGCCAAACCCTTCAGTACCCTGATCAAAGCGACTATCAGCGAACTTTAGAAAATAAAATCTCGCTCTTGTTATGGGAGCAATAGGCTTCTTAGCTCTCTGGTTTTTATATAATAGTGCCCATAAGCCAGAGGTAATATGCTAGGCCCCTTCATGTTTGTTTCTCGAGGGTGGTAGCTACGTCTTGAGCTTGACGAAAGAAACACCCGATCATTGGCGCTCGCTTACGAATTGCTTTAGACGAGTTGTTTTAAAAAGGCTAACGCACGTGAACTCACTCTCAGTTGCTCAGCCTCAGATCTCAGTCTCACTTTGCTCAGTGTGGACCATTTAGCTTGTGGCGAAGCTGCGCCATGAAGATTACCTTGCCATCCACCAAGTAAGATAAGTTGTACTTTTGTACTTTCTCTCTCTCTCTCTCTCTTTCTCCCTGCGTTTAATCTGTTTTAATGTGTGTTTCTGTAAAGACGATTCTCAAAGTTGATAAAAAGGACAAGATAGTTAAACCTATTTGGAATGGAAGACTAGACAGCTTGTGAAGATTCTATTAGTTAATTGATGTGCTCATGTTTAAAGTAATAATAAATTTGGAACTTTAATAACTGATTGTAGTTCTCCCCAGTCATTACCCCGTATTAACGTTTCTTATGTGTGTATGGCTCTAAGGAGTAGTCTTTGGCGTAAGAAGTCCAATTAATAGTAATGTGGCACACAAAAGAATAAATGGGTCACAAATTAACAGATAAAAGGAAAGGTACTAAACTAAAGATAAAAAAGTAGACGAATAATAAAGGGGAGAGGTTCCACTAGGGAAGTTGTTACTGGAGCATTCGCCCCATTGCTATTAAATTAAATTAAATCTTGTGAGTTATATGGTAATATACTAAGGCTGCTCCAACCAATCCTGTTGGGTGAAAGGTTAATACTACTGACTGGAAATGCAGAGTAATTGGTTTAAAAATCGGTTCCTTCGAAATGCTATATCAGAATCCGTTCCCGTTGCTTGCCTCAAATCCCATGTCGGCTCCGATAACAACGAAGAGCCATTAAACCCTAACTTAAAAAAGGAACTGTCTAATTGAGTTGTTTATTTCATGTGCAGTGACATACGAGTAAGGCCTAGAATATCGGCCGCCCCGATAATATATTCGAGTTTTTTTTTCGTACACTGCTAAACGAATGCCGGGACATTTCCCAAATCCCACATAAAAAAGGAGTATACATTTCATAAAAACCAATAGCTATGAAACACAGTTTATAAGATTCAAAGACAGATGGAGACGATTGAGACCGTTCCACGTGGAAGAGAAAGTAAGTTTTACTGATTTTAATATCAGTCTCCACTAGATAGGATCTGCAAGTTCTATCCTGTTCAAGAACTTCTCGGCCTCTCCCCTATCCGAGGATGGCGATTGGTTTAGCCTGTGTTGAAAAATTTACTAAATTTCTTATTTGTCTGAAGAGAACGATGTTCACCAAATTGTGTGAGATTCCATGTTTCGTAGACTCTAGCATTGCCGACGACTTTCGGAAGGGAGTATTAAAAACATTTTATTCGTAACAGAATTCTTAGATGCATAGGAGATATCGCGTTGGGTTATTAAAACTTTGGGTTTCAGATATCGTCCTGCGATTTTTTTTTTCTCTGATGAAAATCCGGCGGATGCTGGCTCCGAACGTTAATAAACCGGCTGGGCCTCATTGGGACAGCCAAGTAAACAGTCGCACGCCCGCACAATTCTTACGCGACAGGCTCATATGCGGCCACTCCAGGCGAGATTTCAGTATTCCTCCAACAGATGGGCAGATATTTATCATTTCTACAGTTATTCGTCTCCATAACAAATGCTTATAAATATTTTTTGGCAATTTATCAATTTTCGACGTGAATATGTGTTCCAAGCTCGGTACTGGGAGGCATCCCAGAAATACGACCGAGCGAGTTGGGTGAGCGGTTACGCTCTGATCTCGCATTCGGGAGGACGCGGGTTCTAATCTCCGTATGGGCATCCAGATTTGTATTTTATGGTTTCCCAAAATCACTCCAGGCATGTGCTGGGATGTTTCCTTTAAAGGCCATGACCGAATTCGTCCCCGTTCCTTGTCCCCAATCCTTTCCCACCTCCAATGACGACGACTTCGATGAATCGTAAAACCATAAAAAAAATTACTACAGGAGTGAACACTGTCCAGATTGAAACGGATTATATTCAAAGTCTAATGCACGGAGGACAACTGAGTGACAAGCACTCAGCAGATAAACCTTGAAAGGTCAAATCTATTTGCTGACATTTCTCCCTCCCCCAACATAACTCGGGGAAGGGACGAGATTGGTCGGTTACAAAACTGTGATGCAATGCACGCCAAGTGGCTTTAGAAACCAAACCTCGTTTGGTTTTCGCGTGAATTAAAGTAAAATAATATCATTTGGTAGGAAATATACTACGGAGACAATTTAAGATCATTTAAAGAGCGGCGCAAGTAAATTTACAAAAGTTAAAACATCAAAATAATTCGTAAGAAAGTGAAAGAAGAACGAGAGGAACGCAGGTAGAATTGAAGAAAACCACCTTGAAAAATGTGGGGAGTGTCGGTACTATATCGTTGGAGAGTTGGGGGGGGGGGGGGGGAGGAGGGGGTTTCACGACCTCGACGGGACCCAGCGGTGCGGGAAAGGGAGATAGGCCCTCCTCACACTACTCAATTCTCAAGTGACGCGACAGAGACACGATTATCTTGAGAGTATCCAGTAAATCACTTCCAATGTTGTGTAATGGGGATGCATGAACGTCGCTACTAAACGTATCCTTCGGGTATGTTACCAGTCACACGCGACTTGCAAGGAAGTCGCACGCCAGTCGCATCTCTTGGAAGTCTTGTGAAACATGGCAGATGAACACGCATTCCAGTTAAGTTTGTGGGGGAATTTGAGTACGTGTAACTAGTATCCAGAAGTTAAGCTTTCTTTACCATTTAAAACTATTTCAAACGGGTTTTAATTAATATTTGGTTTCAATATATTATTGTGTAAGATCTGACAAGCAAGATTTTTAGCATAATTAATCAGTTTAAAGTGTTGAGAAAACATTCAGTTTTCATCGTTTGGTTAGTTTAAATAATAAACAAGCGTTATTAATCAACAGCAAGCATTTTTGTTGTAATCCGTCAGATGTATATATGAAAGAATCAACGAATAGTTTAATAAAAAACGAAGTTAAATTTATTTTTTGTGATCATTTGTACAGTTGCAACAGTACATTTGATAAACAAATTCGGAAAGTTGTAATTATCTATTGTAGGAGGATGCTGTCTTCCGAAGTAAATATCGACACTTGTTGGGCTTATGTCGTTTAACATCAATAATAGTTTAATTAATTAATACCACATTATAAACCCTGCACGCTTATTTTCTTTTTATTACTTCCTACCACTAGTATTAACTTCAAAATTTCGTAAGTGATCGATATTTTTTATTAAATTTATTTACCTACTCTAGGTTTTTCCATTCTTTTTTTCTTGTATGATTTAAGAATGGTAACACATTATTCGGATTTTTCTTTTTTATATAATAGTTGTACTAAGAATAGGCGACAGTAACATCATCATCACTTGATGAAAAATTCGGTAAGGAGCCACAGCAAGAATAAACGACGGTCACCTCGGCAAGGGGCACACTGAAGAGACCGTATCGCTTCGTAGTATCCTCAGTGTGTGGTACTAGGTCACCATGAGTATCTTACTCCCAGGCAATTCAAATTGACGAAACTCAAGTCAGAATCGCGTCCCTTCGGAACTGCGCAGAGTGCCTTATGGAAACGTAACTGCCTCCGATGGACTTGGACTTCAAAGAAAAACAGAATGATACCACAGTCGATCAGCATGGGCTTGCTCTGAAACACATGTTATAACATTTAAGTACTTAGAAGTTTCTTTTGTCTCCCTGTACAAAACGTTTAGCAGTTAAGTACATAATAATAGCTTATATTGCGCACCTGAACAACATATTAATTTACAAACAATATTTGTTTTTTCGCTGGATACTTGGCTAAAGAAAGGTACAGTCACGTTAAAACTTGCAGTACCAGCTCCGGCTAATACATAATCGTGATTTTTTTTTCTGCCATCAGCCAGTGGATTGTCATAACTTCAAAAACCAAAAGATGGTCTTATCTTCCAACTGAAACAACGTCACTGGGTTAAAACTACCTGTCTTTCAAATTCAGCTTTACAGTCCAGATCTAGATACGACAGATTATACAACAATGTATTATTAAATATTATTAGTTAATTTCCACGCAGTTACCGAGTTAAAACTTAAACTGGAAATGTAGAAATCGAACCAAAACAACTACCACACAACTTGAATCAAAACTTAAATACTCGACATTTCGTTCAGCATACCAACTAGTAATTACTTCACTACAGGAAGAATCTGCAATATTAAGTAGGATTATCGTTTTTGACCTTAGGCCACTGTTTGTTTTGTTTTAATCTTCAATGAAAAACAAACGTAAACTGTATTGGTTAACCTGTTCCGTGTTTCGAACGTTCCTAAAGTGATAACTGGTTTATCACGAGGAGATTCCTTTCACATTCTCCGAGAGATATTTACTATTTAAAAAATATTTCTTGAAATTTATGATATTTAAATTTTTATATATACTCTATGAGAGGAGCAGCTAAGGAAGAAAATGCCACTTCTGCTTTAAGTAACGGTTATTAGCGATATCTAGACACCAGATCTTCAATAAATTTTACAGAAGTCACACTGAATGAGTGAACATTCCCATACGCATATCATATCAGTTTTCGGGAGGACGCTGGTTCCATTCCCCGTCCGGGCATCCAGATATGTGTTTTCCATGGTTTCCCCAAATCATTCCAGGTGAACGCCGGGATGCTTCCTTCAAAAGGCCACGGCCGAATTCTTTCCCGTTCCTTGTCCCCAGTCCTATCCCGCCCCTAATGACCTCGAATTCGACGATGTGTAAAGCCATAAGTAAAATAAAAAATAAAAACTCAGTTCAAGATTGCTGGGAATGCGCAAGGCGTATGTTGCTGATGAGGAGTGAAAAGATATTGGTGAAGGAATTAAGAGTGGTGCATGATAGGGAAAAGATGACCATGACCACAAGCTTGCACTAGATTTGCAGGCACAAAGGTGATGCAAATTTTTCTTTCATCGGTATGGGAGTCAGGCATTCGAAAATATTACCAAGGGAAGTGATAAATAATATGCCAAAAACGTTGAGGGCAAAAGTAGGCATGTACAAGAAAAGGGTAAAATGAGTGTGTAGGGAAATTGCCACCGGGGCGTGTGATCCAACACTATTAAATTAAATTCAAGGCACCTACTTCGTAACCTATAGTCTGTTTTGAACATTCACTTCAAACATTTCTTCAATGCCAAATTGAAATTGTATTGCAGCATGATATCAGAACAAAGTTTCAAGGACACTTTCGTAATTTGGCGTCAGACGGTGCTCCCTTACTACTTTATGCCTTGCAGTTTTTATTTAGATCTCTCCTCGTGCCTTCATCTACAGAAAAGCTTGGTATCTCTTTCCGATGCAGGTTTCGTTTGCGCTCGACATATCACCGATCGGCCAGACGTGTGATGAATAGGAACAGCGGCAGATGAGGGAGGTTACACACTGCTCGAATGGAACTCGCATAGAAGCCTTACCTCCCGCACTGCAAGGAGATCACAGACCAACTTTCTCATGTTCCGAAGCAAATTCTATGAAAGCAGGTCAGCGCATCGTAACTCTAACTTCAGTGGCAGAAGCTGAATATACGACTAGAAAAAACCTTTCTAATCAAGATTCCTAATAAAAGTAAATGCTCTTTTGGAATTTAGTTTCTGTTACCAATTCTCAACCTTTGTACTTTAAGCCCGTCAAGTTTTTTTTTTTTTTTTTCAGTTTAAGGTCATGACTGGTTTACTCTTTTGATTAATATATGAAGTTGACCTCTGTTTCACCTTAAGGATTCCTTCTGAAAAATTTGAATAAAATCTCTTGAGTTTGAGGGGACTTACAACTAATAATAGAAATATTAAACACGGACAGAGAATATCTCGCTAAATGCGTTAAAATGGCAAAATAAATAAAGCAAGTGAACCAGCAACACTGAACACGTACCCAACGTTAAAAGCAAAGAAAATGCTGTTGAAAAATCACCAATTTTTGTATTTTTAATAGCATCAACATCAAATCTCAAGTAACTCATATCTGATATAAATATGTGCACACCTAATAATGATGGCCGAGCAGCATGAGAGCAACGATTAAAAAATTCAATTTTATTTCACCTTGTTTTAGCCTCAAACTTTTATCATATTTTTAAGAAGCAAATGCTCCGAAATTCAAACTTAATTAACGTATTCTGGAAATTCATTTTATGGCAGTTGCTTAGGTATAATTGTGCAAAAGAGCTAATTTCTAGTAACATTTCCGGCCGCTGTTAATTTGTGATCGAAGGCCGGCGCATGACGTCACCGTTATCCAGCTAATAGTTATCAAAGTGAGTGAGTGAGTGAGCTTACGAAGTTATGGTACATAAGATACTATCAAAGGATGAAGCCTTTAGTAGTAACTATTTATTTTCGCCAAGCCTGTGGGGTAAACAGTAAAATCGGATCGATTTCCGATCTGATAATCTCTATTTGGGTTTATTTGGCTGACCGGAATCATTCCTAGGGAATGCCTGGCTGCTTTCTTCTTAAATACACTGTCCGAATTAGCTCCCTTTACGTATTGCTAATGTTCTCCATGAACAATAAAATCAAAATTCAGAAAAATTTACATTTTGACGTGTCAGATCATCCTCCATTACCTCAAGCTATTTTGGATTTCTTTTTTAGTATCTTGACAATTTTTATTTAGGGCTCCACGCCTCGTTGACCTCGAAGTAATTAGAGGCTGGTCAGGATGGTGAACAAGGAACAGGAAGGAGTTTGGAATTATCATCCCAGCATTCACCTGCTGCGATTTTGGGAAACAATGGAAAACTGAAATCATTATGGCCGAATAGGTATTTCAATAGGCGTCCTCCCTGTTGTCTGGCCTGAGCATTGCGGTATCTTGGTTTTAATCTGCGTATCTGCTAGCCAGTAGAACTTAACATGAAGGTAGCTGCTAGAGTACTAGTAAAGTGTTTACGAATTTGTTGATCGGTCACAATGCTTCACGTAGATAATAATTTTGTACTTGTTCTTGTGTTACACATGTTTCTTTTAACATAAAAAGACGGTACTAGTAAAAATAATAAAAACATCATTTTAAATCCAGAAACTGATTTTATTCAAACACATTTTTTGGTTAAAACGTTAGGAAAAGTCAAAATAACAGCTTTCCAATGACTTCGGAGATTTTTAAATAGTTGCAGGATCTACCAGCTGGGGCTGAACAACCATAGCCCATATAGAAGTCGGTAAACAGGCTTCGGGATGGAGTTGGCCGCTGCAAAGATACACTTGCCACTTGAGGATACCTGGGAGAACAGCCAGATACCACATGTTCGAGCGGGGAGAGAGAAACCATGGTACATTTGCTGTCTTATCCACAAATTAAAATAAATGTATCTCAATTTGACCTCCAATCAGCTACTGACAAAGTCATCGCATTGGCGGAAAAACTACCACATCTTTGATGCTGTCATCGACACGAGAAGAAGAAGAAGACCGAATTATCAGTTCTAATATTTGACGTTATTCACTGTCGAATTTTCAATTCGTTGTATCTATTTTGCAGCTAGTGAAATTCAATAGTTTCTTACCTGTCCCTATAAAGATGTAGAGGACATATCTTTGAAACAGAGTTAATCGGCTTGTAACTTGTTAAAAATCTTCTCCTCCGTAGAACCAGCTGCCTTTGTGGAAGTGAGTTGACAGTGAAGAAATGGCAGATCGGGTTACAGCAACGGTTTTAATATTAGGGAGAGTCCTCACACGTTGTGGCAGCTTAGCAAGAATTTACTATAAAAGCTTTGTTCTTCACCATTCTCACACAGTTGTAAATACATGATTAAATCGAAGTTATCGGTAACAACAACGTTTTTATTAAAAACGTTTAATCCGATAGCTGTTTCTCCGTTGTGGTGTGAGAAATCATCAATGCCTTTAAATTATAACCATAAATTTTGTTAATAAAATGCTTCAGTAAAAACTCTTTAATTTGAGTATTTGAAACTTCCTAACACTTATCACGAACAGCAGGTACTCTATCACTAATACCAGCAACATTTGTAAATACCCATGTTTACTATACGTGATGTGTTACAACATACCACAGTTCCAATTAAATCCTGCCGTCATTAACAGTTTTGTACCTCCAGTACTTAAAAAAGTCTTTAAGTGTATGATATGGAAAGTGTTCCGTGTTAGTTATATGAATGCTTGCGTACTAACTATGTTTCACGTTTACTTCTAATGTTTTGAATATTAAGAGAGTGAAGGCCTTTCCGGGTGTATCCACTGTATAAAAGGTTTCCGGGTCTCCCACTGAAGAAGCGCCTCAGTTTGAAGCGATGTTTCGAAGCCGCTCTCCGACTTCATCTTCTGGCGAAGTGTCGGGTTCTTGGAGCGGTTTCTGTTGACCATCGTGGGCTGTATAGGAGCATCCGGACACTTCAACAAAATTACTTCATACCTCAATTCATAGCTGTGAGAGCAAAAGTACTCAATAAATACACTAATGAAACAAAACAAAAATGTAGGATCGTAATTTTTCACGGCGTTGAATATTAATATATTTTTCTCGAGCTTCCAGCCGTGTTAATATGTCATATTTGCGGGACGTTTTGAAGGCGTCCATCTCTGCCTTCATTTTCAACCTGATGTCAATGTTTAACTGTTTGTTTATTCAGCCGCTGCTACGGAAACGGTGGAAGACAAAAACCAACACAAGGCGATTACGTCATCCGCTCTTCTGCTCGAGACCGACGCGAAACTGTTTCAGCATTTTAATCGCCGGGTTCCAGGCCGCACTGAGTTGATAACCAGTGTCCCTGTTGACTAATAAATCAGTTAATCTAATTTCCACAGCCTCTGTAATAACGCTGGCCCAAAAATCTTTG
This sequence comes from Vandiemenella viatica, assembly GCA_031002005.1. Classification (NCBI taxonomy): domain Eukaryota; kingdom Metazoa; phylum Arthropoda; class Insecta; order Orthoptera; family Morabidae; genus Vandiemenella; species Vandiemenella viatica. Next base: position 128,960,890 of record CM061914.1, read on the forward strand.
ACCCGGGCTAAAATGGTTGTTTTTTCAAATTCAAAAGTGTGACCCTCTTGCACACTATGTTCGGCCACCGCAGATTTTTCTTCTTGCCCAAGACGAACATTTCTGGCGTGCTCTACACATCGCTGAACAATGCATCGCTGTGTCTGTCCAATGTAGCCGCGGCCACATTCACATGGTATATAATATACACCAGGGGTTCGTAAACCTAGGTCATCTTTAACGCTGCCGACCAAGTTACTAATTTTAGTGGGTGGTCTATAAATTGTCTTGACTCCGTGTTGTGATAGCAGTCTACCTATTTTGAAACTTAGGGCACCCACAAACGGCAGAAACGCAAGGCCCTTGGTATCAATCTGATCTCTCCGTCGATTTTCCTTCTGTTTAAACGCACGAGTAATCTGTCCCTGATTATAACCATTATTTAAAAACGTTTTCCGGAGATAGTCCAATTCACCAGCCAGGCTATGTTTGTCACAAATCCTTCGTGCTCTGTGTACCAAGGTAGTTAATACAGAGTTTCGTTGTGCCGGATGATGACAGCTGTTGGCATTTAAATATAAGTCGGTATGGGTAGGCTTCCGATACACAGTGTGTCCCAGCGAACCATCAGCACGTTTAACAACAAGCACATCAAGAAATGGCAGGCAACCGTCCTCCTCCAATTCCATTGTGAACTGAATATTTTCATGGATTGAATTGAGATGCGCAAGAAATTGGTCAAGACTGTTTCTGCCATGGGGCCAAATCACAAAAGTGTCATCGACATACCTATAAAAACACTTCGGCTGGAGTGGTGCGTGGCTTAGTGCCTCTTCTTCAAAAAATTCCATGAAGAAATCAGCAATGACAGGAGACAACGGCGAACCCATTGCTACACCGTCCACTTGTTCGTAATATTCTCCTTCAAACTTAAAATAAGTGGTTGTCAACACATGGTGGAAAATATCAATCATTTTTTGATCAAAATACCTCCTTAACAGATCTAAGGAGTCGACCAAGGGAACACGAGTAAAAAGAGAGACCACATCGAAGCTCACCATTAAATCACCAGGATCTAACTTCATGTTGTCTAAGATTTCCACAAACTCACTGGAATTTCGAATACTGCGATGAGCCTTCCCTACCAATGGGTTGAGAATATCTTTGAGGTATTTAGCCAAAAAGTACGTAGGGCTATCTATTGTACTTACAATAGGTCGCATAGGTACTCCTACTTTATGTACTTTCGGTAGACCGTACAACCTGGGAGGAACAGGAGCACGGGGTTGGAGTCGTCTTTTCACATCTTCTGGTAGTTCTAAGGAGCGGATAAGCTTCGTAGTCAAGTTGGTTAGCTTAGATGTAGGGTCACGGTTAATCTTCCTGTATGCTTGGTCCTCCAAAAGCTGCATAATTTTACTATGATAGTCCATCTTGCTTAAAACCACCGTGCAGTTACCCTTGTCTGCCGGAAGAATAACAATATTTTCGTCTTTCTTCAACTCACGAAGCGCACGCCTCTCTTCACTTGAGATGTTTGATTTAGGCAATTTACCTTTACAAAGCACCCGACATGTTTCACGCCTTATCTCCTCCGCTTCTTCCGCAGGTAGCGTGCGAACTGCAATTTCAACACCACTGATAATCTCCCGATAAGGCACAGATTTAGGTACCGGAGCAAAATTGAGGCCCTTCGATAAAACAGATGACGTAGCAGGATCAAGTTCTCTGTCTGATAGGTTAACAATAGTTCGCGCTGAAACATGTGGCTTCGGGGAAAATTTCGTTGAAATCCGCTCAAATTTCGAACACTGTCTGGCCGACACACGTTGTTGCAGCTTGAAACTATACGCTGTAGTACTGCCATCTACCCACTCCCAGGCATCCACAGATAATGCGTTAGCAAGGTAAAGATGACACGATAGCAGGGTCTTGCCAATCCGGTCCAAAGCTTGTCTTGTAAAACGAATACGTTCCTTTACCAAAGCAAGGCTTGCAAGACGCAAAATTCTCACTGATGGACGCCTTCGAAACGTCCCGCAAATATGACATATTAACACGGCTGGAAGCTCGAGAAAAGTATATTAATATTCAACGCCGTGAAAAATTACGATCCTACATCACTAGCCTTTACGGGGAGGAGATGTTTCGTTCTGTAAAACAGTTAGAAATGCTACGTAATAAGAAGGCCAAACTTTTGTGCACTCTGGCGTTTCTTCAAAGATGTCGTGATCATGATGTGGTGCCACAATTTGCCCGAATACGTCATCCAATTACTTCGGCCGCAGCAGTGAGAATTTTGCGTCGTGCAAGCCTTGCTTTGGTAAAGGAACGTATTCGTTTTACAAGACAAGCTTTGGACCGGATTGGCAAGACCCTGCTATCGTGTCATCTTTACCTTGCTAACGCATTATCTGTGGATGCCTGGGAGTGGGTAGATGGCAGTACTACAGCGTATAGTTTCAAGCTGCAACAACGTGTGTCGGCCAGACAGTGTTCGAAATTTGAGCGGATTTCAACGAAATTTTCCCCGAAGCCACATGTTTCAGCGCGAACTATTGTTAACCTATCAGACAGAGAACTTGATCCTGCTACGTCATCTGTTTTATCGAAGGGCCTCAATTTTGCTCCGGTACCTAAATCTGTGCCTTATCGGGAGATTATCAGTGGTGTTGAAATTGCAGTTCGCACGCTACCTGCGGAAGAAGCGGAGGAGATAAGGCGTGAAACATGTCGGGTGCTTTGTAAAGGTAAATTGCCTAAATCAAACATCTCAAGTGAAGAGAGGCGTGCGCTTCGTGAGTTGAAGAAAGACGAAAATATTGTTATTCTTCCGGCAGACAAGGGTAACTGCACGGTGGTTTTAAGCAAGATGGACTATCATAGTAAAATTATGCAGCTTTTGGAGGACCAAGCATACAGGAAGATTAACCGTGACCCTACATCTAAGCTAACCAACTTGACTACGAAGCTTATCCGCTCCTTAGAACTACCAGAAGATGTGAAAAGACGACTCCAACCCCGTGCTCCTGTTCCTCCCAGGTTGTACGGTCTACCGAAAGTACATAAAGTAGGAGTACCTATGCGACCTATTGTAAGTACAATAGATAGCCCTACGTACTTTTTGGCTAAATACCTCAAAGATATTCTCAACCCATTGGTAGGGAAGGCTCATCGCAGTATTCGAAATTCCAGTGAGTTTGTGGAAATCTTAGACAACATGAAGTTAGATCCTGGTGATTTAACGGTGAGCTTCGATGTGGTCTCTCTTTTTACTCGTGTTCCCTTGGTCGACTCCTTAGATCTGTTAAGGAGGTATTTTGATCAAAAAATGATTGATATTTTCCACCATGTGTTGACAACCACTTATTTTAAGTTTGAAGGAGAATATTACGAACAAGTGGACGGTGTAGCAATGGGTTCGCCGTTGTCTCCTGTCATTGCTGATTTCTTCATGGAATTTTTTGAAGAAGAGGCACTAAGCCACGCACCACTCCAGCCGAAGTGTTTTTATAGGTATGTCGATGACACTTTTGTGATTTGGCCCCATGGCAGAAACAGTCTTGACCAATTTCTTGCGCATCTCAATTCAATCCATGAAAATATTCAGTTCACAATGGAATTGGAGGAGGACGGTTGCCTGCCATTTCTTGATGTGCTTGTTGTTAAACGTGCTGATGGTTCGCTGGGACACACTGTGTATCGGAAGCCTACCCATACCGACTTATATTTAAATGCCAACAGCTGTCATCATCCGGCACAACGAAACTCTGTATTAACTACCTTGGTACACAGAGCACGAAGGATTTGTGACAAACATAGCCTGGCTGGTGAATTGGACTATCTCCGGAAAACGTTTTTAAATAATGGTTATAATCAGGGACAGATTACTCGTGCGTTTAAACAGAAGGAAAATCGACGGAGAGATCAGATTGATACCAAGGGCCTTGCGTTTCTGCCGTTTGTGGGTGCCCTAAGTTTCAAAATAGGTAGACTGCTATCACAACACGGAGTCAAGACAATTTATAGACCACCCACTAAAATTAGTAACTTGGTCGGCAGCGTTAAAGATGACCTAGGTTTACGAACCCCTGGTGTATATTATATACCATGTGAATGTGGCCGCGGCTACATTGGACAGACACAGCGATGCATTGTTCAGCGATGTGTAGAGCACGCCAGAAATGTTCGTCTTGGGCAAGAAGAAAAATCTGCGGTGGCCGAACATAGTGTGCAAGAGGGTCACACTTTTGAATTTGAAAAAACAACCATTTTAGCCCGGGTCAAAGATTTTTGGGCCAGCGTTATTACAGAGGCTGTGGAAATTAGATTAACTGATTTATTAGTCAACAGGGACACTGGTTATCAACTCAGTGCGGCCTGGAACCCGGCGATTAAAATGCTGAAACAGTTTCGCGTCGGTCTCGACAGAAGAGCGGATGACGTAATCGCCTTGTGTTGGTTTTTGTCTTCCACCGTTTCCGTAGCAGCGGCTGAATAAACAAACAGTTAAACATTGACATCAGGTTGAAAATGAAGGCAGAGATGGACGCCTTCGAAACGTCCCGCAAATATGACATATTAACACGGCTGGAAGCTCGAGAAAAATATATTTAAAAAAAATGTATCCATACTATACAACCAACGATGGCACACGAAGTTATCGTACATGAGTTCATATGACCTTCTCCCCCAAATAATTTTAAAATTTCAGACACGTTTTACCACATCATTATATAGATTCGGCAAAATTGTCAAAGACAGCAGGACGGCACTACTGTAAAGTATATAGGCACAGTAGCAATCAGTTGCAACATAAATTAGTTATAGTAGGCACAAATATACCAGTAGCGATATTTAGTGTTGTCAGCAGTGTGAGAGAAAACTTGTAAAGGTCTCTATCAGTGGGTAATAGAAAGCTGCTAGGGACGAAAGTAAAATATGTTTATATAACAGCTCATTTTATTAATTTAACTAAAATTAGGACTATATTTCAAATTATTTCCAATTTACTTAAAAAAAGTAGATAAGTCTAATAAGAAACTGTCATCAATGATTGCAAGTGGGATTGAAATTGGGAGTGGGATGTAAAGGAATGAATTAAGTTCTGTAACTGGTGACCTTATTCACTGGAAAAAGTTTAAAATTTCCTACCGATAACTTCGAATTAAAGGATGACTTCTCTTAAAAGTCTGACTCGTTTTGTTGTTTCTAGAGTATTGTGGGCTGATATGGGACTCACATTATGGGTATCAAATACAGGAGTTGGAGGAGGTACAAACGAGGCCAGCCAGATTTGCCATTAAAGGATGCTCTCAGTAAATGAAGATTTGGGTTTGGAGTGATTGCAGGACAGAAGGCGGGTGAAAAGAATTGTTGGCAGCTACAGGGCATGTGTGTATTGGTGCTGAGGCCTGCATAAATATTTGTGGAAGATTTAGAAGCAGCAAGTGGAAGGAAAAATAAGACCATGGTAGTAAAATAGCAATTGATTTCAGATGTAAGGGACTATGAATGTTTTACTTTGTAGGTAAGGGAGTGAGAAACTGAAACAAAGTAGCTGACGAGTTAATGAATAATATACCTATGAGTGTGAAATAGTTTAAGGTAAAAACAATTTGTTTTTAGGTATTTACAGTGTGGTGTGACAGCGTCACCCACAATGAATATAATCAAATCATTATTAATTATATTCATATTTCTTCTTTTTTCCTTTTTATTATATTCAAGTTGATTAATTATTTAATCTTGGAACGTGTAAATAAATTAATTGTGAATAATGAGGGTTGTCTGGATAGGTTGAATGTATGTTTAAACCAGGGCGGCCAAAGGTATAGTTTATTGTAAATTAATTTTTCTGTAAACGCATGGCTCAGAACGCTTAAATATTGAAGGCTAGAGACTGCCATTTCGACCGTTGAGGGTGGAACAATGGAGCAGGCGAGGCGACAAGGTGACGCCGGGCCAGCCCGGCTTGAGTCCCGTTGGAATTCGGTCAACGAACTACCCCACCTTGCCGCTATCCCGAAGGCCAAGTAGGAAACGCGCGAAGGAGTCAGCGAATGCGACGCGTGATATTAAACACGTGACGACGGAAATGTGTAGCTAGCCAATCCTGAACATTTATTGGGGGCTACAATACTAATTCCATGGAGTTCTTTTACATGTGGAGTGCAACTAGCCGAGGAAGAGGAAGGAGCCATTTTTGAGAACACTTCTGTCCAGGACGAGCTGATGAGCAGACGTGACTTCTGTCCAGGACGAGCTGATGAGCAGACGTGACTTGGGTCCAAGACGAGCTGGTGAACAGACGTGCTAGCCGGCACGCTTTCTGATGATCATTGTGGTTGATCATTTCTTGCTTTGGGAAAGCGAGATGTTGAGTGGCGTGCTTGCCATTATTCGGAAGTTATGCTAATAACGCGGTCGTAGCCGCTTATTTAGCTTCCATTGCTGCAGTGGCATTGTGTTTGTCGCTCACCATCACGGCGATGATACTATGGTAATGTACCAGAAACGACGGTCACTATCCAGTGGATTTTTAACAGACTTATGTGCCCTTAAGCGACGCCTGGGTTAAGACTCTGCTCCCGCCACTTAAATTCTGAGCTAGCTGGATTTATATTTCAATTCAATTTTTCTTAAGCATCTTGCTGTTTGTTAATTCAATTTTGATGCTTTTCATTCACTTTATACGGCGCCCCCTGGTATTTTCCTTTGTACAGTAAAATGTTAGCTTCAATTTGATGGCCTGTGTTGCCATGTGATTTCAATGTTAACTTTGCTGTTTTTATTACTTGTTTGAGATATTTCATTCAGTTTTGTTTGCTTACTCCGGCGAATTGTAAACGTCGGGTATTGCTTGTTTTTGCTGATCTAATTGTGTTTAACGTAACGTTAATTACTACCCGACCTTGTAAGGCCATAAGACTCAATAAATGAGGTTTATTTTGTGTCTGAAATTCATGGTTCTAGTTAGTAACCTATTAGATCCCCTTTATAGCATCATTATATAAATGTTTTTCGTATTTCAGATTACTATTAAATCCCCCCTCCCTTTTTTTCAGCCACTATTGTACCTTATTACAATTGGCACCCAACGTTTCGGGCTTTTGCAAGTCGAAATTATTTTGAGAATTTCACAAGTCTAAAAAAATCCATGGATGTGACCTGTGTTGATTCATTTTATTATTTTAGAATAAGTTTTATGTTGAAATTTGTTTGCTTTGTTTGCCATGCTTGATTTAAATCTAAATGTGTGATTTATTTCAATCAGTTGTTCAAGTATATTTTCGTTCACTTGCATCAAGCATGGTTAGTTTAAAATTAAAGATAGAGTCAGTGCTTTTGAAATTTTAATGCATGGTAAAAGTTAAGATTTTTCTTTATGCTGATTTTGCTCATGTGTTGAGGTATTTGTGTCGCATGAAACATCGTTGTTTTTCCTTGTTGTTTAATTTTGGATGGGTTTTATTTCATGTTGAAGGGATTTATGCGCGAAATTTGTTTAATGCTGTACTTTTCGAGTTAAATCGTGCCGGTTGTATTTTGTTTGTTGTCGATTGTTCAAATTGTTCGGAGTTGAAATTTTGTATCTTACGATCAAATCTATGAAGTTGAGATCAGCGCACCATTAATAGGGCAGGATCAATCTATTGTTCATAAAATTTCCGAGCAAACTGACGCGATGAATCAAGCACCGGAAGTACAGCGAAATGCCGTTGGCGGACGAAGAGTGCAATGATACTCCTAGTACGCGTAGCATTCACTCAAATGCATCATTAGATGGGGAACAGTTAGGAATTTTTCCAACCCCATACAATGAAACCGTTCAAAATCCACCCATGCGGGCAGAAGTTGAAACACGTGCGTCGCAAATAACGGTAGAATTGCCACCGGCGACCGCACAACCTCAAGACCAAAACCTAATCCTTTAACATGCTGGCGGAATTCAGTAGAATAAAAAAATAAGTCAAAATTCTGGTTCATTGAGGGAGGAGTTAGTAAACAAATAGCTTCGCAAAGAGGACAGAAATTGGATGCACAAAATCAAAAATTTGAGTCGCAAAATGCTTTGTTGAAGGGCATGGACGGAAAATTGTCCGTTTTTCGCGAGGAAATGACCCGTGAAATGAGTGCATTCAAATCGGAGATGCGAGCGAATGTTTCAGTGTTGGAGAGACGCACAGATACGATTCAGGCAACATGCACTGCATTGCAGGAATCAAGCGCGGAAATCTCGAAGCGTTTGGACGCGACCGAAAAATCTGTCGAGCACGTGCGGCAAGAAAGCCACCAGAGTCTCGGTCAGATCTCGGAATTTGTCCACGAGATTAAGGATAATACTGAACGAAGCTTGCAGGCTGTAAATGCAAAGGTGTCGGAGGTCACAAGTTCGGTTGAACGAGTACAAACGGCACAACAGGATTTGCAAGCGTCACAGCAAACACTTGCGCAGAACACTAATTCAAAACTGGCGCAGTTGGAATCCAAAATGAAGGAAGTGAGTAATTCCAACGCTAGCGGGAGTATTGTTCACGCGAATTACGCACAGTACGCATGCAGCTAATATCGAGCTTAAGTTGCCACGTTTTGGGTCTCGCAAAGACGTAAATCCTAGAATTTATCTTACCGAAATGGAGCGGTATTTTGAAATCAAAGGAGTGCCTGATTCCATGAAGCTTGTGTTAGGTCGAGGAATCATTTTCAGAAACAGACAGACTCTGGCTGAAAATTGCGTCCGAAACTAACTTATCTTACGCCGAATTCAGAGTCCTGTTTCTTGAGACCTTCTGGTCGAAAAAGATCCAGAACCAGGCGAGGATAAAGCTGTACCAAGGAAGGTACATTCCCAAGTGGCATTATTCGATGGAAAGCTACGTGAAAACTTTGCTGGTGCAGTGTAGGCAATTCGACGACAAAATGACGGACGGAGAGTTCATAGAGATGGTGATCGCGCACTTTGGTCCACAAGTGCAGTCACTCATTAACCCCGTGGTCATTCGTACGATACCAGAACTGCTAGAAACCGTCGGTAACCTAGACAGAATCGGGAAAATGGCCGATAATCTGGCGAGACAAGACGCGGAACGAAACCATGGCGAAGCGCAAAGCGAGTCTAAGCGACCGCATGGCGGCAATAAAGCTTCCTATGCTGATGGACAGAATGGGAAATCTTCCAATCAAAATTCCGGCAATCGTAATGGAGGGAAGAAATGGAAGAACGGAAATGCACAGTGGAAGGATGATAAAAATCATCAGCGGTCGGGAAACAACCGATCCGCGTATCCACAAGAATTTCCAGTGAACGCGATCTCGATTGAAAACGCGGAACCGGAAATGTGTGCAAAGGCGACGGAGAAGAATGTGGGCGGCGTTAACAACGCGTCTAATTCCCCGCCGTCACAATGAGATTTTTCGGGGGACGCTGCAAACGCCGACAGCATTTGCCTCGGCAGTTTGGAATATTGGCGCGGCGAAGGACCGGAAAATATCGACGAAGAAGAAGATATGGTATCCGGCGACAGCCTCATGGCGCGCGCGAAGTGTCCCCGTGTAGATATTATTGCATATGGCATACGGGCGAATATTTTAATTGACTCGGGATCGTCTGTCTCCGTAATGTCTAAGAAATTTCTGCTACGCTTGAAAGATAAGAATCCGCGGCTAAAAGTAATTCCCACAACGCAAGTTACGGTGGTTCCTGCAATAGGAAAGAGAGAAAAGATCGTTAGCACGCAAGCGCTAATCCCCGTGAAAGTCGCGAATAGCGAGTTAATGTTGCCACTACTTATAGTACCCGGTTTGACGCAAGATGTGATCGTTGGATGCGACCTCTTAGCAAAACGTAAAGTCATTCTGGATTGGGGAAATAAGACGGTGACAAATTTGGTTCCGGAGGTGTTGCATTGGAAACATGAGGCCTGTGAGCAGAGCCTTGGAATAAATAGTTCCAAACCAATGCAAGACACCGCGGAACGCGAAGGCAATTTGAATAACGGAGGAAGAGCTATATGCGCATCAGCTGACGAGCAAAATCTCATACCACAGAACCCAACCGACAAAATGCGGGAAAAGAGGAAAACTTGACGCCAGCACGGAAGCCTAAAGCTATGCCGATACTGACGAGAAACTTGACGACAGCACCACAGTCAAAGCCAAAGCTATGCCGATGCTAATGAGAAACTCACGATCATTTCGTGCGGGATGAGACTGCGTCTGATTCGTATCAATGTAAAATTTAAGGATCAACCCGAGAAGAATCCCGAGGATGACATCAAGAAAGCACATGAATTCTTGGTAGAGAAAGCTACGAAGCGGCAACGCAAGCACGACGGATTGCGGACGCAAACGTTTAGCGTCGGGCAGCAGGTGCTACTTAGGACTATGACCCCGTCTGACGCACAGCGAAAATTAATTTCCAAGTTCTTTCTGCTGTATTCGGGACCGTTCTCAGTAGCGCGGATTATCTCCCCAAACTGCTACATGCTGACCGACGGCAGAACGGAGATCGGCCCGCATAATGCCCGGAATTTGCGCCCGTTTCACACAGCATAGATCTACAAGTTTCCTAGGACGGATGTTTGTAAATATAGCTTAAGGATCAATGTACATTTAGTTAGGTAATAACGTAGAGCATATCTTTAGAAAGTGAGAGTGTCAGTCTTAAGACACGTAATTGCCTAACAAGCGTAGCGCTAACGCAGCGAGAACAGGTAAAGGACGCTCAGCTGTTTGGAGCGGCTGTGCCGACCGCCAGTTTTCCTGGAAGGATCGTAATCAGGTTAAACGAAAACAGGTAGCCTGAGCCGCCAGCCTAACGGGACAGCGCTTACTGACAACAACAGAGCGGGCAAAGTGGAAACAGCTGATCGCTTAGTTTCACCGCTATAATGTCTTTGCTACGAGTGTAGTCTGGAAAGCATAGTATAGTTCATTTTGCGAGAACCGTCTTTCTTTTGTATTGTATGGATAATTATGTAAATTCGCGGAAGGATTAAATTATGTAAATTCGCGGAAGATTTTTCTTTTCCATTTGATTCATGTTATGTGGTTTCGGCATACTTGTGTCGGCCTTGATAATGGACATTCGGTGCATTCTTTATTCTTGTTGTTGCTGTATCTAACTTCAACACATGTGCTAGATTTGCATAGCCCGTTGTAAGTAAGTTAATTGAGTTGTCTAGTTTTAATGTTAATATCTTGTGCTTACATCATATTTTTTTTTGTTTATTGATTGAACAGATCTATTTTGTCGTTCATTTACATCTATGTACCTGTCAATGTTTTATGATGTTTTACTTTGCATATTAGGATAAGACATTTCATTATTTATGTTAACCAGAGTCACGTGTCGTATTTACATATTTAAAGAGGTCACATGTATGCGATAGTTTGAGTGAGCTGGAACCATGAAACTATAATGTAGGCAATGATTTTGATGCAACTGTAGGGTTACAATAGTTCAAATAAAATTATTGGCATAATTTTATTTTGATTGGGTGGCAGGTATATTGTGGTGTGACAGCGTCACCCACAATGAATATAATCAAATCATTATTAATTATATTCATATTTCTTTTTTTTCCTTTTTATTATATTCAAGTTTATTAATTATTTAATCTTGGAACGTGTAAATAAATTAATTGTGAATAATGAGGGTGGTCTGGATAGGTTAAATGTATGTTTAAAACCAGGGCGGCCAAAGGTATAGTTTATTGTAAATTAATTTTTCTGTAAACGCATGGCTCAGAACGCTTAAATATTGAAGGCTAGAGACTGCCATTTCGACCGTTGAGGGTGGAACAATGGAGCAGGCGAGGCGACAAGGTGACGCCGGGCCAGCCCGGCTTGAGTCCCGTTGGAATTCGGTCAACGAACTACCCCACCTTGCCGCTATCCCGAAGGCCAAGTAGGAAACGCGCGAAGGAGTCAGCGAATGCGACGCGTGATATTAAACACGTGACGACGGAAATGTGTAGCTAGCCAATCCTGAACATTTATTGGGGGCTACAATACTAATTCCATGGAGTTCTTTTACATGTGGAGTGCAACTAGACGAGGAAGAGGAAGGAGCCATTTTTGAGACGACACTTCTGTCCAGGACGAGCTGATGAGCAGACGTGACTTCTGTCCAGGACGAGCTGATGAGCAGACGTGACTTGGGTCCAAGACGAGCTGGTGAACAGACGTGCTAGCCGGCACGCTTTCTGATGATCATTGTGGTTGATCATTTCTTGCTTTGGGAAAGCGAGATGTTGAGTGGCGTGCTTGCCATTATTCGGAAGTTATGCTAATAACGCGGTCGTAGCCGCTTATTTAGCTTCCATTGCTGCAGTGGCATTGTGTTTGTCGCTCACCATCACGGCGATGATACTATGGTAATGTACCAGAAACGACGGTCACTATCCAGTGGATTTTTAACAGACTTATGTGCCCTTAAGCGACGCCTGGGTTAAGACTCTGCTCCCGCCACTTAAATTCTGAGCTAGCTGGATTTATATTTCAATTCAATTTTCTCTTAAGCATCTTGCTGTTTGTTAATTCAATTTTGATGCTTTTCATTCACTTTATACGGCGCCCCCTGGTATTTTCCTTTGTACAGTAAAATGTTAGCTTCAATTTGATGGCCTGTGTTGCCATGTGATTTCAATGTTAACTTTGCTGTTTTTTTTATTACTTGTTTGAGATATTTCATTCAGTTTTGTTTGCTTACTCCGGCGAATTGTAAACGTCGGGTATTGCTTGTTTTTGCTGATCTAATTGTGTTTAACGTAACGTTAATTACTACCCGACCTTGTAAGGCCATAAGACTCAATAAATGAGGTTATATTTTGTGTCTGAAATTCATGGTTCTAGTTAGTAACCTATTAGATCCCCTTATAGCATCATTATTATATGTATTTTTCCATTTTCAGGATTTAATTATAAATCCCCCCTCCCTTTTTATGCAACTGATATTCACATCTGGAGCACCCAAGATTGTGTTCTATTACAACAGAGACTGCCATTGAGCATAATTGCCATGATAATAATAATAAAAAAGATTGACTTTAACAGATTTTTTCTCCCCACGTTTGTCCTCCACAAAAATCAAATTTACACTCAACAAGAATTTAAAACATCAGAAAAGAATATTTCTTGGTATCGATATTAAAACCAGTCTAAAGACAATGGTAACCTTTTATATTAGGTCCACCGGTTAACATATCTCAGAACTCATGAATTTCACTGCAGGAAACAAGCTTCGTGTTCCCCGTTTCTCGAACCACACAGACCTTTCCAGAAATGAGGAGATCAAGATTATGATATGGAAATTAGACGGACTCGGTCTGGTATTTGTGTCGTAATGACATCGTTCCGCTCACGCAAAACACGTTCGGATCCACATCTGCGGTTGTTGTGACGTTTTGCTTTCTGGTCGATAAAAGTGGTGGCTAGTAAAATGTATCTTCGAAAGTGAGCACCACTGCTGTTTGTCACAGCACGACAGATCGTGTTTTAATTGCTTCCTTTTCCACTAATTTAAGTTTTAATTAAATTGCAACGGGTTATATGTTCTGGTGGCAGCTTGCAATACAACGACTTTCCAAAGTCATTTTTTTAACTTAATTTTATTACTGCAGATCATCATTTCGTCACTTTTTCCTTTAATCCATGTTGCATAGCATCTTGCTCTCAGTTGCAACACAGTACAATGCGGTCATTTTCCATAGATCCTAGGAAGAAATGCTTCTTCGTCCTTTTTCTTATGTTTTTACGCTCGTCGACGTCGAGGTCATTAGATGCTGGAAAGTACTAGGGGCAAGGAACGGGAAGGAATTCGATTATGGCAATTTAAAAGGAACAATTCCGATATTCACCTGGAGTGATTTAGTTAAGCTATGGAAAACCCAAATTCGGAAGGCCGGACGCGAATTCGAACCCGCGTCTTCCCGAATGCTAAGACAGAGTGTTACCACTCACCCATCACGCTCGATATATGAGATGTTGACACTGACAGCTTTTTATATCCAAGTCGGGGATAAACTCTAGTTATGTTATTATACTCCTTAAGAAGTCTATAAATGAGATGCACTCAGTTTATAGATTAATCATTCGTCAGACGATTATTTTGAATAATGAAGTTCGATTTCAGGCAGGCTAATACGCTGACCAGAAAAGTTCATAGTTCGAAAAAGTTTTTCGGCATGAGCGGCTTTAATTAATTTTTTCGTGTTCGGAGCTGTTACACAGTTGTGTATTAGACTGAAATGAAATCCGTGTACATTGAATCACTAAATGCAGAGAGGGAACATATCCGGTTTGATAAGTTTTAGGGATATGACAAAAAAAACTGTATCACGTTCGTACAGTAGACTACTCAGTATTACATTTTGTGGTTGTTTGGGATGAGTAACATATTATTTAAATGGATTTCTGTAGAGAACGAAAGGGCTAAGTTCACAGATGCCTTTTCCGGAGAAAAAAAGTTTTTGTCAAGAAATTGACATGTTCTCTTTCTGCAATTAGCGATTCAATTTTGTAATGATACAAAGATTGTATAATATACTACTTAGTGGTTATAAACTGTCTGGGTTGGCAAAGAATTATCAGAGGTACGGTTTTACATTCCGTTTCTTAACATCGTTTGTAGAACGGAGAAAGTGTTTTCATATCCATTTTCCGGATAATTTCAACATCATAGAGTAACACTTGTTTTAGAAGAGGGTAAGTGCCTGAGAGGGCGTTGTTGACTTTCAGAGTCTACGAAGTAATTCGTCTCATTTGGATTTGATCTGGTTTGTTCAATTCGTGGCGTATCGAAATATTGTCACATTTGTGGATCTGTGCGTTTCTTAGAATTGAGTTAAGCCGAATCGTGTGCGAGCCGTATGTCTTCCGTGTTACGTTTTGCGAGTCTGCGGAAGGCGGTAGCCACGCCACCCACGCGAGATGTTTCAGGGGCTGGCTGGCCGGCGTGCAATACCGTGTGACGTCAGGGAACGCTGTCCGTGGTGGCTGGAGTGATCGATATCGGCCCCAGCCACTCCCTCTCACAGGAGCTGGCGCAAACACAACTGCTCCCAACATCCCATGACACCCTTCCCAGTTACACAGTATATTACCACTGTATCGTGGTAGTTCCTGCCCAGTTTACAAAATGCTTCCGCGTTAATGTTTCCTCGCCGATGGTCGATAGTTAAAAATCGATACTAACCCATTCCTAACCGCAAATTTTGAGGCACAAGTTTAAAACACACGGAAGTGATGCTCAATAGCCATCACCGCCACTATACGAAGGGAGTAATTAGGTGAAAAAACAAATATTTTATCCAAGTTAACAAGCTCAGCAATGCGTGTATCACATAACATAAATCACTTCATTAAAAATTTAATTTTTTAATATACTTACAAAAATAAATAAATGAACATAATATATTTCATAACAAGTGTTAGATTCTGAGGTAGGGTTTTTATGTACTCCACTAGTTAAATTTTTTTGTGTGATTAAGGAATTGTTATAATTTTCATATTTTTGTTGATTTATTGGTTTTCTATACATCTCGTTCTCTTCACTATCGATATTTCTCAAAGTCGATAATGCCCATAATTCCAGTATACGAATATCAGGTACAATTTATGAACGCAATTACAGACTTTAATTAAGAATTCAATCACTATCAACCATTGTGCATTACTAACAATAAATATAGACACGCCCCAAACATTTCAGTTTCCGAATCCAGTTTCACAGCATTGTTATGAATTGAATTTAATTTTTTCGCTAGAGGCTTCAATGAAACTGCTCGATGTCGTTAAAATGATCGATTAATATCCCAGCCAGTCTTTATCCCACGATAACAATCAAAAAATTTCGTTTGTTGATTTTTTTTAATGAGAATTATGACCAATCGATTGTTTTGGAATTACGTTACTGCTTAATTGATTCCATTTGAGCACAGATATCTAAAAACTACCACTCATACAGATTTGTACCATTCAAAAGGAAACTGAAAATGAAATATTCCTGAAAAATTTATAATATTGTGAACTTAACGACAATATTTTTTATATAACAGTTTGAAATACACAGAAATAGGTATATTTTATGTAGGTTTATATCGCAATGTATACAGAATATCAGTGAATTTATAATTGTGAACTTTTTTACTTAAGGGATAAATGAAAAAAATTTATAATACTATTTTAAACATTACCACCTACAAAATATCTCTCTTAAAGATTTCACTGACTGAAACACTTTTATCACCAGGCAATATATCGTTGCTAAAAGGATAGAAGAGATAAACCATCAAGTCCTTTATCATGGCAAAGAAGTATAATCATATTTAACATCTTGACTTAAAATTAATCTGCATTGGTGGGATTTATCAAGTGAAACAGTTACATGTGAGGGGAGGTTTTGCTGCAGTGCCTGGTGGAATAATCCTCAACCACGTTTTA
Source organism: Vandiemenella viatica (assembly GCA_031002005.1). Lineage (NCBI taxonomy): Eukaryota > Metazoa > Arthropoda > Insecta > Orthoptera > Morabidae > Vandiemenella > Vandiemenella viatica. The sequence continues at coordinate 128,977,315 of CM061914.1, forward strand.
ACCTTAAGGTAAACTGACTTCAGCAAATGAACGCGAGAAAGATCGGTTACATGTTTAACGAGAGGAGCAGTCGTAAGATTTCACCTGTTCGCCGCTCGCGTTGCGGCTTAAAGTGGGTGGGGACGGTGTTAGGGTGGGGCTACCCCGACGGGGTCAGATCTACGGCCCGGGTCACAGCTCCTGTCAGTCCGACAGCCAAAGATAACACGGAACAGCGAATGTCAACAATCAGCGAGACTGCACAATCCAACTGCGAGAAACAAACAGCTGACACTGATTTTAAAATAATCGGTGCCCACAGATCATGGATATTCGGCCTCGATCCAATAAGTTTTGTTTATTTTTGATATTACGTTTCTGAAAAGAAGATGAAGTTAACTTTAATGCAATGCAGTATCTGGTACTATGAACTTATTAGGCTAACTTTCTGTCAGTGTTACACTGTCAAAGTGAATGATTACGCTGTAGCTCACTTTTAGGAACACGCACCCCGTTTCTATCACACGAATTAAGGGTCTACATAAAGTGGTTCGGTACCACTGACGAATGAAACAATCAACACCAATGATTTTCGCATGCAAAATGTTTTTTGCCTGCGTACGGTACCTGGTCGTTGGACCAGCTGTGGTCGTAGATTCTCCCGGCTTCCAGAACACTTGCCTTGGCTCCCATGGTTGTGGGCTGCTGCGGGGCACAGAGAGACAGAAGGCTTTACTTTCCGCGGCCGGTGGGCTCGGTCGCCGCTGCCTCCGGACTTGCTTCGCGCCGGCTTTGGACGTCAACCTCCCGCCTTTATCTTCGCCAGGCGAATGAGCGAGCTCTTTGAAAATGCTTCGAGAATCGGCCGCGAGAGAGCGCACGCGTACTAGAGGGCACGAGTTTCCTGAGCTCGCCGCTAGGTGCCACTACCTGTAGCCGGTCTCTGAACCAAAGAGCGCATATATACAGGCGTGTGCAAGGACCCTGCTTAAGGCAAACGCTTTCTGGGGAGAGTAATTAGCATTAACGATCTCAGCATCAGTGGTTTTCTTGCCTGCAGAACTATTGGTATAGCTCAGTGTGTTTTTTAAATAAACCCCAGGGAAAGAAAATTGTTCACAATGAACAATACAAATTACAGATGATAAAAATTTACGTTGAAAAACATATTTACAATTAAAGAAAACATATCGTCTAAATTTAATTTTTATATATAAATAAACGCAATCAGTCCGACGAAGACTGGTACAGCCATATTTAAGCGTAACGTTGGCAACCCTGTCACCAGACACAATATATCCTGTAACGGCTGTATTAATGGTAGTTCCATTAGTAATAACAGTCTGATAATAATCGTAGATACTTGATCGTGTTAAAAAAATAACATTTTTTTCAGCAATTTAATGCATAAAGCATCCTTGTCACAGACTTTTTTTTTGCTGTCATCAGTCTTTCGACTGGTTTGATGCAATCCTCCATCCCTTCCTTTCTTGTACTAACCTTTTCATGTCTACATAACCCTTACAACCCACGTCCTCAGTTATCCGCTTCATATAGTCTAATCTCTGTCTTCCTCTACAGTTTTTACCTTCGACTGTTCCTTCCACTAACAAATTAACCAATCCAGCATGTCTCAAAATATAGCTTACCAGTCTGTCTCTTCTTTCTGTAAGCTTCTTCCACAAACTTCTTTCCTCACCCATCATTTCCAAAACTCGTTCATTTCTTACTTTGTCTGCCCACTTAATTTTCAGCATTCTTCTGTAGCACGACATTTCAAATACTTCTATTTTCTTTCTTTCTCTTATTCCTAAAATCCATGTTTCGCTACCATAAAGTGCTGTTAAAAAGTTCTTTCTAATTTCTAGATCAATGTTTGAAACTAAAAGATTCCTCTTTTTTTTGCTAGTGCTATTCTGCTTTTAACATCATTCTTGCTTCGCCAATCGGTTGTAATTTTGTTTCCCAAGTAGCAGAATTCACTTACTTCTCCTATTGCATCCGATCCTATTTTTATATTTAATCTACTAGTATTGGTATCATTTCTGCACAGACTGTTATAAAACAATATAATATATTAATAAAATGTTTGGAGAAAAAAATGGTTCGTAAACATTGTAAAGAAATAATTTAAAACACTGAATCAAAAAAAATATGACCCGTTGACTCTATAAGTTTAATTTAAAATGCAGGTTTTCTCAATTAATATTGTACGTATATAACAATCAACCGAGTCAAATAATTATGTTATTTCCTGTAAACACCACTTGATCCTCATTTAAAACATTTAAAAAACAAACACTAGTTATTGTAGTATGAACCAACTCGTTTCATACAATGATACCCCCATTTTTTTAGTCGATTAATTCTTAGATATGGCTGTCGATAATATATTGCAATTTTATGAGAATCTCGATATTTATTTGCGAAATTTGTAGAACGATATATCGACATTTAAATCGAGACATCATAGCCGATATTTTTAAAAATAAATTATAATTTTCCGTTTTTCTTGTAGATGATGTCAAGTTAATATTAGAACAAAAGAAAACGATTACATCTGTTACACAAGCAATAAATTTAAACACAGAATTTTAAGAAACAATCGAAATTTTTAAAATTCTAGCTGATCAAATAAAATTTATTGCGCCATATTTCAAACACTCACTGGCTTTTCTGATCAATTACGTTTCTAGAAACCAGCGAAAGTAAAAAAGAAGGCGAAATATTTTTGCTCATTCAAGGAATTAGCGCTCATTCGAATTCTTGTGTCTGGAAACATTGTGAATGTTTTCAAAATTTGTTCTCTAATTGTTGCCAAAATATTAACATTGAAAACTGACCGTAATGTACCAGGTATGGTGGTACTTCACGGTGCAGCATTAGTAATTTCCAATTCGATATAAAATCTGTAAAAAGAATACAACATAGTATAAAAGAAGGGAAAAAGACTTCACTTAATGCTCTTAATGCATAGCAAAAGAAATAACGGCATCTCTTTACCGAACGTGGTGGGTGAGCGGTTAAAGCTCTGGCCTCGCATTCGGGAGGACGCCGGTTCGAATACCCGTCCGGTCATCCAGATTTGGGTTTTCCATGGTTTCCCCAAATCACTCCCAGCGAATGCCGGGATGCTTCCTTCAAAAAGACCATGGTCGAATTCCTTCCCATTCCTTGCGCCCAGTCCCATCCCGCCTCTAATTACTTCGACGAGGCGTATAGCCATAAAAAGGGGGGGGGGGGGCATCTCTTTGAAAAATATGTCCACTGAAGTTCCTGACACGAGTTTTGATACATTGGTTTCTGAATTAATAAAGCATTTAAATAATTTGTATATTTGAAAATCATCAGATGACCTAACATTCTGGATAGATTTTATTCCTGTACTGTCAGAAATTGCTTTAAAATATTTGATATCTTCTATCACTTCTCTGGCATCTGATCTAGTTACATCAAAAATTAATCATCGTAGTAGCCTGTCAGCAGTCTATAAAATAACGTGTATTTTTAAAAACAGCTGCTAACAAATATTGGTACACATAACTTAATTTAAAAAAAAAAAAAAATTGAAATCACAGTGGACTAACGTTTCAGTCCATTTGTAATTCTTTTGCCTAATAAATATACTTAACTAGACGACCCGTGCGAAAATTTCGCGAATAAAATACAATGAAAAGTGAGGTTGAATGCTTATAATATAATGAAAAGTAGAACCGCAATTTTGTAGCAAATATTTATTTGTTTAGTGTAATAGATACGTATCAAAATACTTAGAACATATTACGAAACAGTTAGGAAAATATAAAACCCACTGTATGTACGACATAATCTCTTACCTTAAAAGAATACAACCAACCTGAACAAAACGCACACAGCATATCAACATCTCTGTGATATTTGTTGCTTTGCGAATAAAATGTACACGTTGGAATTGTATAGCAAAACAAAAATGTATCCGTAATAGAAAAAAAAATATCCGACAAGCTACTTATTATATATATATAAACAGTTTATCGACAAATCTGTGATATCTTCTGTTTGAATCTAGGGACTTGGCTCTGAACTGTCTGATACGCGCGACATCTTTACGCATCAAATTCCTCAAATTCTTTCTTGATTTATAATTTTACCTAATAATAAAAATGGTAGAAATAATATTGATACTTTTACCCTTTAATGGTCGAGTTACAAAAAAATTTCTTTTATAAAATATGTTGTGACCAAAGCGGATACCTTGGTCTTTAAAATGATACCTCACTTATCGATTTCGGTGAGACATCAAGCGTGGTAGAAATAATGATATTTTTAAGGGTTGAATTGGAGAAAGTTCTTTCTTAAATTATGATGTGAACAAAGCGGATACTTTATTCTTTAAAACGATACCTCATTTATCGATTTCGGTTCTGTATCAAAGGGAGATAAATGGTTCGTGACAGAAAAATGCGTTGTAGAAACATTAATACTTTCGCCTTTTAAGGGTCGAATTTTGAAAAATTTCCTTTCTTAAAATATGGTATAACGAAACCGAAGACATCTTTAAAACGATACCTCGTTTATTAATTTTGTTTACTTATCAAGGGAGATAAATGATTCGAGACACAAAAAACGCATTTCAGAAATACTGATATTTTTGTCCTTAAAGAATTAAATTCAGAAAAAATCCATTCTTAAAATATGATGTGATCGCACCGGAGACCTTAATCTTTAGAATGGTACCTCATTAATCTATTTTGCTTGGATATTAATGGAGATAAATGGCTCGTGACACAAAAATGCGTTGCAGTACCATTGATACTTTTCCCGTTAAAGGTTGAAATCCAAAACAGTTCTTTCTTAATATATAATGTCACCAAAGCTGAGACATTACTCTTCATAATCCTACTTCATTTATATATTTCGGTTAGCTATCAAGGGAGATAAATGGCTCGTAACAAAAAAAAAACGCATTGTAGAAATATTAATACTTGTGGCCTTTAAGGGTCGAATTCCGAAAAATATTTGATCTTAATTTCTAAAATAATACCTCATTTCTCGATTTCAGTTAGATATCAAGAGAGATATATAGCTCACGACAAAAAATTATGTCAATGGTAATATTGACCTTTAAGGTCGAATTACGAAAAATTCCTTTGTTAAAAATATAATGTGATCACGGTGGAGACTTCAGTCTTTAAAATGATGCTAGATTTATCTACATCGGTTAGGGAAAAATGGCTCGTCACACAAAAACGCGTTGCAGAAATATTGATTCTTTTGGCCTTTAAGTGTCGAATTCTGAAAAATTGCTATCTTAATATATGATGTAACCAAAGCGGAGATCTTAATCTTTAAAATGATACTTCATTAAACGTCTTCAGATAGATATACTGGGAGATAAATAAACACAAAAAACAGCATTTTTTGAAATATTGACATTTTTGCCTTTTAAGGGTCGAATTCAGAAAAATTCCTTTCTTAAAATATGATTTGACCAAAGTGGATACCATAAGGTTTAAAATGACACCTCATTCATTGATTTCGGTTGAGTATGAAGGGAGATAATGGCTTGTGGCAAAAAAAAAAAACAACACCTTATAGAAATAATATATATGACTTTTTTTTAAAAAAAATATTGTTTCCTGTGCGATCTAACTTGGTGCTCTCGGCAAGTCTAGTCAATCTTTTTCTCAAAACGATTATGGCCGTTTTTGTACTTTAATATTTCCACTCTCGTTGCTGGTTAATTTCTATTGTAATTATGTATCAGCAAGCTTAGCACACATTAAATTTTGGTTCGTTCATGTTTCTAGTTTTGGTATGTAAATATCACTGGTTTTCTCATTCACTTACTGACCGGTGATCATCAAAACTCTAAAACTGTAACACAGTTCAGTTTTTCCAAAATCATAAAAAGTAAGAAATTGGCGAATATCCTTGTATCTACACATTTCTTCCGTAATATTTTTACATATCACATATTTTAAGTATAAACTGAGCTACGTAAGCTTATTAATGTGTTAAATTTTTGCTTCGTTGATCACCTTACTTTGGAAGTTAGCGGAATTCAAACTGTTTAAAACGACTACGACACTCCGTCATAATGCCACACGACTTCCATTTGTCCTAGAAATAGGTAATTTGGCACACATATATTGTCCCCCCCCCCCCGAAAAAAAATAATAAGAAACGTCCTGGTTTTTGTCCCATGGCAATCCCAAACGTGAAACATATAGGTGCAAATTAGTGCATTCATTGCTTTCTTCTTGATGAACCTATTTGATTTAAATTTCTATTATGTACAAATATCAAGAAGCTTAAGTACACTTTATATTTTACTATGTTCTTATATTCAATTTTAAAGTTATTGGAACACCGCCTACTCAGATAATGGTAACAATGCAGCCACGGCATCGCCCGCCCAGAACGAATCGTACACGAGCGTGCATATTGTCGAATGAAGTATTCCGACTTGAAAATTGAGTGTTAGCAGGAACATTTGGAAATGCAGATAAACAAACGTTTGCTAAAAAATTAGATAAAAAAAATAAGACGACTCAAAGTAAGCTATCAATCTACAAAAAGAAATGAAATTCCTACGAAAACAATTCTTGCAAAAATGACTTGAACATTCTATGATAGTAAAAGTTCTATTTAAATAAAAACCTCTAATATGTTGCTTTATCAAGCTTACAAATTCATAAAAGCAGAGATTTCCGTTGAACCACTTCCGGTTTTACAAGTCTTAGAATAAGTTATACACATTATGCCTTTCATTTTAGTAAAAACTATGAGATGCATAACGGCCATGTCAAAAAATTTTCTCCGTAATGCTGTGTGAAACTATTTTGTTTAAGATCCTAAAGACTTGGTTCAGAATCTCACAACTTTTTGTAAGTAAATGACCACGAGACTTATCTCTATTATTTAACGATATGTTCTTGTAACAATGTTCTTGTAACAATGTTTTATGAAGTAAGATCGATATATCGAAATCCGATAATGACTTTTTTTTAAAAAAAATATCAACGCCTCTATTTTCTCAGATAAAACTAGCTGATACCCGCTACTTCGTACGCGTGGGTTAAAAATTTCTTTGTCAGAATTGAATATAGAAAGTTGTTGGTAACGAAGGATTGGTCCCAAACAACACCGAGTCGGCATAATATGACCGGAAATCCATCACTATATCATTCTACCATCGAACCTGTCTCTTGAAGAGAATCAGTTTCCAACATATTTAAAAACAGAAAAACAAACGAATGTGAGGGGATGGGGGGGGGGGGGGAGTGTTAACTAAGGACAGCTTTATTACAGCTTGGACTTTTCTTCTTTCTTCAGCATGATCATCCGATTCTTGGGTTCTAATAACTTTAGCTGCTCGTGCTCTGCTAGAACTGCAACTTAGGCCAGTTTACGCCCACAAGGCATGTCAAAATTAAGGGAAAATAAACTGGTACCAGTAACATTTAAGCAGACACAAAGTAAAAGGACAGAGAAAATCGACATCTATACTAAATAATACGTTTTTTCTCTAACGAAATTTACTAACAAATTATACACTAATAGCATAGCTTGAGCAAGCGACGTAACAATACACACTAACACACACATCGGTCGGTCTGTCACCATTCGATAAGTTCTCAAAATTTCGTGACTACAGCTGTTAATCATACCGAAAAAAAATGTCCTGTGCCCTCCCAACAGATTTTCTTGTGAAATTCCGTCAATATCGGCAAAGGCATTTAGTTGTCAAAACGTAACAAAAGACTTACTTCCGCATTTATAGTATTATTACTACATTCCACACACAAACTGACTGCGAATCACCCCTGAGGGATCAATATAACGTTAAAAAGTGTAAACCTACAGCATTGAAAAGACTACCTACGATTTGCCTCGCATTGCACCCCTAACTTTGTGATACCTACAGTTAACAATTAAATCCGAATAACCGACGGCCCAGGCGTGACTCTTATGATCAAAAGCAATTTTTTAAAATTTAAGCCTCCACGGAATTTTGAACCAGAGACCAAGCCCAAACATTAGTAAGCAAGCGTTTTAACCAATGAGCTACCTGACCGCTACACGGGACAATGGTACGAAGACCTCACCTAGCGGGGCGGTGTAACGGTTAGCGTTCTCGACTCGCATTCGGGAGGACGGCGGTTCGAATCCCCGTCCGGGCATCCAGATTTGGGTTTTCCATGGTTTCCCAAATCACTCCAGGCAAATGCCGGGATGCTTCCTTCAAAAGGCCATGGCCGAATTCCTTCCCATTCCTTGCCCCCATTATTTCCCCCCATCCTTTCCCGTCTCTAAAGACCTCGATGTTAAAAAGAGACGTAAAGCAGTTAAAAAAAAAAAAAACGAAGACCTCCATTGCTCCATATCTAACGCGTCTGTCTATCGGCGTTCAGTAATTTTTCGAAATTATAAGACAACATGTATTATTTACACAGATAATTTTTCAACAAAATGTAGACAACATTTTTCTCCTTGTTTCAAAGGATAAGTGTGCAAAGTTTCATCGAGATTGGTTGAAAACTGTGGAATTGTATGAAGAACAAACAATCATACATACATTCATATTTATATATATAAATATCAGTAAATTATCTGCGTTTTAATAATTACAGCAGAAAAAATGTCTAAAATTGCAAATAATTTCGTGCAATTTTTAACTTTGTCGGAAACTAGTCGTCGTCGTCGTCGCTCAGCAATTAGTGCCTTTCTGAAGTTCCAGGCAGGTTGTGGTGAAGGTTGTTGTCCGAAGACATTTCCTTCAAACTTCATACGTCTCCGTCACTTTTCTTGCGGTATGTCTTCTCTGGTGCTGCTTTTTTATAATTATTCTTGTTCCAAAATGGAGAGTGGTCTTCTGTGGCGGTCGAAGTATGTGCAGTAATTGCCCAGTGGTGCTATCAGTGGGGTTCTGCGATCTTTGGGCTGTCCTATAGAAGGATGTGGCCAACTGTCGTATCCTATCTCGCAGTAGTGGTATTCCTGCGGCTGCGTGCAGGTCTCCAACTGGGAATCTTTTTGTTACATGGAGAGCTCTTCGAAGGGCTCTATTCTGCAAAGTTTGTAGTCTTGCAATGTTTGTCTTAGCCGCGTACCCCCACACTGGGCACGCGTACTCAAGCAGTGGACGTACCAGACTGCAGTAAATAGTCACTCCTGTTGTCGCAGCCAGTGAACTAGTCATGTTAAGTAGTGGGTACAGTTTCCTGTAACCTGATTAGGACTTTCTTCCGTAGGTCCTCAATATGTCTCTTCCAGGTTAGCCGTCTGTCTAACGTCACTCCTAGATATTTAACTGTGGAGTTCCACGGAATGTCTTTACCGAAGAGGCGCAATTTTGGTGCAGGTGTTTCACGCTCTCGGCGTTTTCCGAGTTTCCGGGATAGCATCACGGCTTGGGTTTTCGTAGTGTTGATGGTGATACGCCACTTTCTTGCCCACTGCTCAGTCTCTTGCAGTACTTCTTGCAGCTTTCTTGTTGCTACTGCCCTGTTCCGGTGATGGGCGAAGAATGCCGTATCGTCGGCATACAGAGCAGTGTGTACGCTGGCTGGTGCTGGAATGTCCGCTGTGTACAAGCTGTACAATACAGGTCCCAGCACCGAACCTTGAGGAACTCCGGCATGTATTCGGCGGCGAGAAGATAGAGCGTTGCCGACTCGTACGCAAAAAGTTCTGCCGACCAGATAGCTTCGAATTATCTTCACCATCTGGCTGGGAATCCCATGATGATATAACTTTTAGTAGAAGACCGTTGTGCCATACAGAGTCGAAGGCTCTTGCAACATCCAAGAGAACACTGGACAGTATTCTTTCCTGTTAAAGGAGGCGGTAGCAGTTTCTACCACACGCATTATCTGCTGTGTGGCAGAGTGACCTCTTCTAAAGCCCAGCTGGAAATGTGGTATGATTCCATTTTCTCTGAATGTAGGTTTCAAGCCTCTGTAATAACAATCTCTCAAATACCTTGCTCAGTGAGGGAAGTAGACTGATTGGCCTATAATGTTGCGGGAATATTGGATCTTTTCCCGGCTTCCTTACTGCAACAACAATGGCGTGTTTCCAGCTTCGTGGGTACCGTTGGCTTCTTATTATATCATTGAAGATGGTGGTGAGGTGTGTGACGGCTATCCGTGGGAGATTGCGGAGCAGCTGGTTGCACACCTTATCATGCCCAGGAGCTTTTCTTCGGTGTAGCCGTTTTAATGACCTGCTGCACCTCCTTTTCCGTAAATTCACTAATGTTATACCCATCGCCATCTGCTTCCATGAATCTCGCAAGTCTTCTGCGAGTTTCAGTGACGTGGTCTTCGTCTTCTATTTCCGCTGGCTGGAATTGTTTTCAAAGTGATCGGCTAGGGCGTTTGCCTTACTTTCTGGATCGAAGACGAGGCCTCTCTCTCCATGAAGAGGTGGCTGCCTAGCTCGTCTCTTGGTGAATCTACGAGTCCTCTCTCCAGAGGGTGCCATCTTCAGTCCTTAACATGGATAGTCGAGAGGACCACTCCCGATTTCTATGTTCCGTCAAATCTGCCTTTATTTCACGCTGTAGCCTATATAACAGTCGCCTGGTCTCTGCATTTCTTGTGAGTTTCCATTCTTTAGCAACTCGATTTTTATGTATGATCTGTGCTAGGAGATTGGAGGTAGCTGTTTTGAATGCTGAACTCTCGGACTAGGCGGTGTGGCAGCTTTGCTGGCGTTGATAAGAATGTCTACGAAGTGCTTGAGCGCTTGGTCTGGAGTTCTGTTGCCTATTAGGAGTTGCTCTTCGACTTCTTCAGTGATTTTGTCACGGTACTGATCCCAGTTCGTTTTTCTGTAATTATGTGTCTCTAGCTCTTCTGGTTTCCAGGAGCCCACATCTACTTCAAGCATCACGGGGGAATGATCCGAAGACATTCTGTTAAGCGTGTTTGCTGTCACAATACCAGTAAACCCTTTCGTGAAGGCAATGTCTAAGACATCTGCTCTGTTGCCATTCCACGGATGGTGAGTGGGCTCTTCAGGGCCCCAAACATGTAGGTTATGTCTAAGAGCCAGACGATTGCAGTTGTTGCCCAGCTCGGTTTGCTACACGGGAGTTCCAGTCTGGGTGTTTCGCGTTGAAGTCACCTCCAACAAGAAGTTTGCCTCGAATGTTGGCGAGCCCGACTATATCGTTCTCAATCAGTAATCTCCTCGGTGGACGGTATGCAGCGACAATTGTAAGTGGCCCTGATGTTGTTGTCACCCGTATGGCAGTAGCTTCAAGTTGTTCAGTTGGCGGCAGCAAGATGTCATGATGGGGAATGCCACGCTTGATGTATATAGCAGCTCCTCCTCCGGCTGTTAGTCTGTCTGTACGGTAGCTGCAGTAATTAGGCACCGGAGCTCTCAGTCCAGGTTTAAAATGAGTTTCTGTTACTAGACAAATATCGACGTCTTCTTCTCTCAGGAATTGCCTGAACTCAATCATCTGGGAATGAATTCCGTTGGCATTCCAAACACAGATGGACAGTCCTTCTATATGTCTTCTATCCATAATGTGGTGGTGAGGATAAGACTTCTTTAGGCTTACTCGCCATCATTACAAGGGATCTTATGTCGGTTGACAACTGCTGAAAGTTGGTCCATTAACGTTGCCATCATATTGATGAGAGCACCAACAACATCCATGAGTCTATCTATGGAAGTTCCCGACGTGGTTTCTCTGAACTGATTGTTTTGCATTGGATCTGAAGTCTGTGCAGCTGGACACTGTGGACGTGAATTACATTTTTTGGTTTGACGAATTTCCTCTGACAATGTCTGAGAATTCCTGGCTTCTCTGTGAACCTTGTTGGTTGCACGGTGCTTGATTGTTTTCATTATTCTTCTGATTACTTGCTTTTGGTTTCTTCAGGGGTGGAAACTGAGACTTTTCCAAGTTTGTGTCGACGTAATTCTTGTTCACCTGCTGCGCATTCTTGAGTACATCAGCCATCGGTTCGATCATAGCAGGTCCATTGCCTTGAGATTGTTTTGACTTATTTTTATCTTCACGTTTTCTGCGGGCGGCTTCAGACTGTGCCATTGCGATTCCCCGTTGGCGTTCTCGTGCGCGCTTAAAGGATGGGCAGCCTCTGTAGCTCGCCACGTGATGACCTTCACAGTTGGCGCATTTTGCTGGGGATTGTCCTTTCTGCAGCGTACACTCTCTGGAGAGGTGTGATCCTGCACACTTAACGCAGACTGGCTTCATTTGGCAATGCCTCGCCACGTGGCCAAGAGCCTGGCAGTTGTAACACTGCGTCGGCCCTCCAGACGAACGCAGTTTTTCAACAGTCACTCTCAGGGACATAATGTTGTCCAGCTCAAAAATTTTTCTGTTTTGTGGCCTGTCAGGCAATACTGCTAGGAACAGAGGCATGAGATCTGAACTGCCTGGTCGTTTTAGCTGAGTCACCGAGCGTACTTCGAAGCCTTTATCTACTAGCTCCTCCTTGATGTCTGAGGCTGGCATACCTAGTGGGATTCCTCGTAGGACCACCTTCAGTGGCTTTTCTGCAGCTGAGGGGAAAGTATAGTAAGGAATAGCTCTTCTCTGCAGCTCTGCAGTGACTGCTAGGTAATCCTCAATAGAGTTTAGATTGAGTTTTATCTTATCCCCTCCTGCTGATTTGGCTCGAAAGGGGCGTCCTTCCAGTAATGTCTTCACCATCTCATACAGCTCTTTATAATGGTTGGGAAATTGTATCACTATTGGTGGTAGTTGTAGCCTCTGCCCGTTCTGTTGCTGCTGCTGTTGGTCCGTTTCCACTAGCGGATTGAATGGATTTGATACCTCCATTTCGTTATTACTTGGTCCTAGCCCCGCTTGGGTAGAGCGAAAAGTCCTGCGAGCTGGCAAGAATCCATCCTCTTGTTGCATCTGTACTTTATTATATGCATCAGTATTTGCTGATGCTTGCTGTTGGGCTTGCATCGCGGATGAATTAGTGAACATATTATTATCATCTACTATTGCCTTACGCGAAGAAGAAGCTGCAGTCTTCATTTTCTTCGAGGCAAGTTCTGATTTCTTCTTTTTAGTGATTCCACACGGAACAGCAGGGACAGTGTCCTTGAGGAACCTCTTTTTATTTCCTTTCTTCCTGAGAAGACGTTGTCCTTCGGCGCAGTGACCGAGAGCATTTTGTACAAGGATTTGATTGTACATACCTGTATATTGTTGCGCAGCGCTGTGCTGCACTGAAAGATGGTCCGTAGAATTTCCAGAAACAGCGTCCATCTTCATAGCAGAGGATGTCATCAAGTAGATGTTTGAGTTTTCGGGATTATCCAAACTGTTTAAATGGGCTGCATTATCTGTCTGGTTTTCTGACAGATGTCCTTTCTTAGGCTCGGCCTTCATCTGTTCGTTCATAGTCGTAACATTTGTTTCCATTCCCCACCAACTCGGCTGGGTCATCGTAGGCTGTCCTGCGGCTTGGGGAAGTTGATTTTGCTGATCCTCTGGTGGGGTGTGAGTTGCTTCCATTTCTACGTTGTAACTGTCACCACGCACGCGAGTAACAGTGACAACTGCAGCAGGCCTAGACGTCATTTTCGTTGCCGATATCATTGACTCGGACGGCTCGGAACGGCGCGGCGCGGTAGCCGACGATCGCGAACGCGACGGCGGACGCGGCCCGGCGTTGCTGCCCGTGCAGCGCGACGCGTTTTTCGGCTTCGTCGTTAAATCACGATAGAAAGCACTCGACTACAATCTACGAAATGAATGACCGATACGCGGAATTGTATGTCACGCACTCATAAATAGTCACAAGTCAACAATTAAAACACACACACATCGAAATTCCACGTCACAATTAACTACAATAATCAACGGTTCACTATCACACACGCAAATCATATCACGCAATGCAAAATACACACTCACTTTGTTGTGTCGGAAACTAGAGGCATTTGACTTCCTTAAATAATTTGATGCACATATTTCGACAGCGAGAATAAAATACTTTTTCGCTGTCACCAATTTAGGTAAAAGTATCTGGATGGATTTTAATAGGATTTCAAACATTGTTTACCCCAGGGTCTCACGAGTAAAGGGAAATATATTTTATCTTGATGCGGCATCGGAGAGCTGATAAATAAACAAAAACTTGTCTGTTCGTTTATTTTGTCGTTCTGTTATTTTGTTCATGAGCCGTGTTTCATATTTGTGACAAGACTCGCATGAGACGCGACCGAAGGCCAACTTTCTTGAAGGTCGCGTGAGACTGGTGGAATACGGGTTGGATACGAATCTCTTGGGAGGGTATCCGTTTCAGTCTACCCTATACAATCTACACGACACTGGAAGGGATTTTCTAGATACTCTCAAGCCACTCAGGTATCCGTAGCTTCGCCTCGGAACAGTGCAGCGTGAAGAAGACCTTAGTAAAATGCGTGACATATTTTGCCTTTACAACATAACGCTTACCATTTCACAGAAGCCTGACTTCATCCTTCACATTACAGAAAATTCTCTTGGCTCCGAATAATCGCCACCTGAAGAACGATCATACAGTTACGAGCAATGGCGAGCTGATTGTAACCAAATATTTTTATCGTTTGATTATCAAATGTTTTTCCGTGGTAAAAGTTTCATTTTAGGATTAATCCTTAGACGTGATGTGGTAGTCTAAAGCATAATTGAGTTCGAATGGCGGTCTCATCTAATAACTGAAGGTCAATAAGAGCAGTGGCTACTGCAGTTCGAAAGTTAAAAGTAGGAGAAAGCATACGATTTCCTCAGAGTATTGGCCACCCAGACTTCCGGAAGAACATTGTCCTAAATCAGGTTGCCAAGAATGCTAAAGCCTTCTTTCCAATAAGGTAAATACATTTTCTTTCCTTAAGCAGCATGATCACCAACTAAACATTTATGAGACTTGGTCACTGAGCAACTAGAAAAAGTCCAGCAAAACCTGTGTCAAAGAGTTACAAATCTTCATACAAGCAACCCAGTAAACAATATCCCTTCACAGTATCCAAAATATCTTCCATTCGACCACTTCATATCTCTTATTGTAGTTTGCGAGAGATTCACATCATAACAGAGGTTGTGACTGTAGTACTCTATCGAAAATTTGTTGACTAAATTGGTAATGATTTTTTTTTTTTTTAACTGCTTTACGTCTCTTTTTAACATCGAGGTCTTTAGAGACGGGAAAGGATGGGGGGCAAGGATGGGGGCAAGGAATGGGAAGAAATTCGGCCATGGCCTTTTTGAAGGAAGCATCCCGGCATTTGCCTGGAGTGATTTGGGGAAACCATGGAAAACCCAAATCTGGATGCCCGGACGGGGATTCGAACCGCCGTCCTCCCAAATGCGAGGCGAGAACGCTAACCGTTACACCGCCCCGCTCGGTGGGATTGGTAATGTGTGGCTAAATATTTCACCATCGGTTTTCTTCATATCAGCTCATAATTTAATTGGTCATCCAGTCTTTTCTTTGGCATTTGAAAGCCAGATCCTTCAACTAAATTATAATCACTGTACCCCTAATATGTAGTTACTGTATCGACCTGTACACTTAACCTAAATTCAGAAGGTAAGGAAGGGAATCAAGAGAGAAGAAGCAACAGGGCCACTCCTCTGTCTTTTCTCACCTACCCAACATTTCTTTGATAGTTTTTCAGTGATTTAGGAATACAAATCTCAAATTCTACGTAGACGACGTTGCGAACATAGCTGGCAGTAATCGTAAAACTAACTGAGGTTCATGTTTACATTTTAGGGCGTCGTAAGACCAGTGTGTGCAATTTCCGTTCTCTGCGTGACTAAAAATATATAATCTACTGTATAATTTCCTAAGCTCATTCATTCACTCACCCCGATAGCTATTGGCTAGAGAACGGTGTCACGTGTCAGCCTTCGCTCGCAAAGTAGCGACCAGAGATACCATTAGAAGAAATTCGTGGTTATGTACACAGTTTAATAGTTAAGCAACTGCTACCAAATTAACTGTCATAATGCATTTATTAAGTTTGATTTTAGTAGAGTTTCATAGTTTAAGAAAATATATCCATAAACTTTAAGGCTGAAAAAATGTGGATCTGCTTTTCAGTAACATGTTGCTAATGAAAGCAATTAAAAAAAAAAAAAACTTTAAAAAATTAAATTACTCATGGTATCTGCTGTAATCACGAATGCCAATTGTCATTCCCGCTTAGGATAAATTTCAATTTGATTAAAACTTTCACTAATATTTTTGCTTGACCAAAGTTTACACATTACTGTTTATTTGCTTTTTTAGGTATTTTACTGATCACTTTCGTTAATAGTCTTTGTTCAAGTTCGCTGTAAGTAAGTTATTAGGATATTTTAAGTGGACATCAGACGAAATATATTACCGAATCAACTATTCTGGCAATTTATTTAATTTCTTCGGAGTTGTTCAACTGTTTAATAATATGGAATGTGTATTAAGTTGTCTGTGCGTTACAGATAGTATGACCAATGATTATATTATGAATGTTTTCCCAGTCTCAAATAATAATAATAATTATAAAAAACAACAACAACGTGATGTTTTCGAGGCAAACAAGAATATTTAAATTTTGCAGAGTGAACTTTAAGAGTCAAATACAAGTCAAGTTCGTATTTAAGCAATTATACGATTGCGCTATCGTCCCTGTCCGTTTTTAATACCTACCTCTATTAATGCTTCTGAGTTCTTCAAGCTCAAGAGATTTTATTCACCCTGAAATATAGGTACAGTTTATATTTTGTCAAATCAGATCAACCTGTCATAATCTTTCATCCTAAAAACTGGAACAATTCTAGACCCGTGACGATACGCAAAATCGGTCACGGGCTTACACTAGTTAATAATACAAGTCTACAATTAAATCGAACATATTTATCTTTAGGATCGCGTACCAGGAGGAAAAAGGAGTCCTTGTGTTGTTATTCCTCTTTCTGACCGCCCGTCTGTCACTCCACCGTTGTGTGATGTATCGTTTCGATATCTATTTCAATTTCTTTCACTGGAAAGCAAAAACTTGAACGACCGTCGAAGTTGTTACGAGATATATCTCAAAAGCATGTTTACCTAAATATTTCAAATTCAATGCCGATATCGATATCCTTTATGTTAATAGCAGATATTAAAGATACTTCTAATATTTTTTTATTTTACCACAAAATAATACGTAGGTCTACTATTTTATCTAAAGTGATCCTAATACAGTTTTGAGTGCATTGTAATGGAAGGGATAGGTATTAATCAACTACGAGGCGTGTCCAGAAAGTAAGTTCCGTTTGGTAATAAAATGAAAGTGTACACAGATACAGAAGATATTTTTATTGCACAAAATTCTACAACTCTTAAACTACTTTTCCACATAATTGCCGAAATTTTGCAGGCATTTGTCATAGCGTGGCACCAGGTTTTGTATACCTTCTTCATAGAAATCTGCCGCCTGTGTCTTCAATCAGTTGGAAACAGTTTCTTTCAGCTCGTCGTCCTTGGTTAAGTGATGACCGCCAAGGAAAGACTTGAGATGTAAGAACAGATGAAAGTCTTGCCAGTTCTTCTGTATTGTAACCAAAGGTGGACGCCCACTTCGTTCTTCATCGTGCACATCACTACGCCCGCCATTGAAGTGTCGGACCCATCTTCTCACCATCGAATCACTCATCGCATTTGGTCCGTAAACATCGCAAATTTGCAGATAAATTTCACTTGGTTTCACTTTCCTCGCATTCAGAAACCGAATCACAGACCTGATTTCACAGGCGGCGGGATTTTCAATCAACGCCGACATTTCAAACAAGCACAACAAAGCGTACGTAACTGACAGCGATCTCCAAATGGCGGACGTTCTTCCCCTTGATACACATCGTCTACAGCGCATGTGCGGAACTGCAATCGCAGCGCTGCAGCGGGGATAAATTGAAACGGAACTTACTTTCTGGACGCGCCTCGTATAACACTTCTGAATGGAATTCAGCGATTGCAGTAGCTGTACGATATGGGAAGCAGTGCCGGATGTAAGAATTTTCCGAGCCGGCACAAAACTGAACGTTTTGCCACTCTGAGTGTCACCACCCACGGCAGTATCAAACATTTTTTTTTTTAAACATAAATTGCCTTTAAACACGATTTTGTCGCCCCCCTACCCCCCGATCTGGGGAGACGTGGATGGTAGTCCGCTACCTAACCAGAAAATACTTGAATCAATAATTTTCGAGTTATGTGATTCCCCGTCATATATGAAGGTAATAACCACAGAAACTTAATTATATGAAGATTGACTCTCATTTTTTACTAAACCCCAAGATGGTTAAAGTTACATCTCCAAATAAAACTTAAAGATAAACTATCAGTTTCCAAACTCTGTCTACAAATTTACAGTATTTTGATAAACATTTTGAAGTAGCAACCGAAATTGCTCTCTACTCAAAACGTCAAGAGTCAAAGACTTTAAACTCTAGTTCATAAGGCGTATCAAAATGTCGGAATGGTGTGAATTCAATAACTCATTCCTTAATGTTTTCGCCTAGACAAACAAGCGTGATCGTCAAGGATCGTGCAGGACTGCTACATGTCCCCCACCGTGGCAGTGTAGCAAGGGGAGATGGCTCTTCAGCGAGGCGTTGGGGTGGCTAGGTACACAGAGCGGAGGGGGCGATGTGATTTATTGGCAGAGACGCGAAGATGTGTTCGTTGATCGCCCGACCAGGCGCTGAAGCGAGTGATATTTTATCGGCTCCAGTCCACACTTAAATCATAAAGTGAGAAAGTTTGTGACTTGGTTCATGTGAGTGATAATCTCCCAAGGCGCTAGGCCGATTTAGAGTGTTCGTTTATCTACAGCTACTTTGACCCCTTCACATAACAATAGACTACTTGGTATACAACAAACAATTGATAATAGTTACCCCATTTCTCCGGGAAATATTCAGCATTTTAATATTTAAACAAAACTCTTCCGAATATGCCACAGATACGCTATAATGATTTCTCAGAATTTCAGAGAATCTTCAACAACTAAGCCACAAAATGTTTATAAATCTCAAAACAGAGGCGCCGTAAGAAGCTGCGCATCTCAATATTTGTATTCTACTCCGACAATTGACGCTGTAGATTCTATATTTACTCAAACTTTCATGGCTGTGTGTGACGACAGTTAAACTCTAATGTCTTCTAGGAAGACAGTCAGAAATGTATCCATTTTCTTGGTCCTGTAAGTATAGCTTAATTCTCAAACAGATTTCTGTCCGATATTTCTGGTTTACTTCACATCATAGTTATTCGAGCAACTTATTTTTAGTTAAATACGTTCTGTGCTCAATTTATCCAGAAGATATCTTTAATTTAATTTAATTTAATTTAATTGCAATGGAGCACAGGCTCCGGTGGCAATTTCCCTACACACCCATCTTCCCCCTAACCTGCACCCACTTACATTTGCCCTCTACAAATTTTTTCTTTAAATTCCTTCAAAGTTTTCGGTAAATTATTCATCATTTCTCTTGGTAACTCATTCCAATCCCTGACACCCTTACCTAAAAAAGAGAATCTTCCCACACCCTTGTGCCTGAAATCGAGTGCCAGCTTGTGGTCATGGTCATCTTTTCCCTTCCATGCACTACTTTTCATACCTATTGCAATATCTTTCCATGCCTCATCGCTGTACACTCCCATGACCCTCCTCATCCTCCTCAACTAGCTGAAATTTCTAATAGATTCTTCTACAAATCAGCTATTATAAACTATCAGCTATTATACTAAGTGAGAATTTTGCTGAACAAAGCTTTCTGAAAATCTGTTAAATTTATTTATTCTAGACTGGTTATTATTTGCTTATATTAATTTATATCCCCTAAAACACTACATTATAACTTACCTCCTCCACCTCTATCTTAATATAGTATTATAAATGAGAAAATTTGGATGAATGTTGTTGTTTTTGGGTCTTTAGGGCGCGTAAATATTGGATGGACGGATATTTCGATTATTTGCGTCAATCACGCCTTGATTGCTCAACAGATTTCAATGAAATTTGACACGGAGTTAGTGAATAGTATGGGTACTAGCATAAGCTATTTTTACCCCACAAAAAAAAATAGTTCTCTAGAATATTACCATCAATTCGCATTTCGAAAACACCAAAGAGTCTCCTACTTCATAGACCGTTTGCGCTTTGCTTCTACGTAAATCGCATACAAGATAAAAGCAAGAATCTTATGCGATCTTCAATGCTGTTTTTAAAAGTGAGAAAATGGCTACACTTGATAAACTAATAGTTTCGGAGAAGGAAATATAAATCAATTCTTAACCCCAATTTTTTTTAATGGTCATATCTACGTAGTTTATGGTAATTTGTGGGTAGACATACAATTCTCCTGGTAGATTGCAGAGCTGAAAATAAAAGAAAATATATATTTACATTTTCTAAACATTACTTAAGATTAATATTTAAAAAATAAACACAATGTCATTTTTTGGCAGATTTCTGTAATAAAAATGTAGATAACACAGAAATTTACATGTTTAAGTAGAAACTTTTTGTTGTTTTTAATGAAACTGTAATTAAATTACTGATTCCTTTTTTATATATAGCTTTATGGTTCTTTGAAACTTTGAACGCTCACTCCTTACCCAGATCAATTAATTTTCTTGCAGTTGATCGAATCGACATATTGACAAAACAAAATCAATGTCCACAGATGAAATAACGTCCTTTTTAAAAAATATTAAGACGTCATGGACAAACGTAAAAAAATCTGTCAGTGAAATGTAGTAAAGATAGGGCAATGAAACTGATCAAAAATCAGAATGAAGGAACACCTTAACATATAAATTTCTTTTCTAAAGCAGAATTTATTGATATAATAGAGGTTAAATGTTATGGTAATTGTGTTTTTGCTGTAGGACGAAAATATTTTTTGTTATTCCATGCAATATTCATTATTACTAGTATTATTATTATTATGAATGAAAACTCTTATACTATAACACAATCCTAAGTGGACCAAGTCGTGGCTGACTGGTAACAGTATTAAAAATCTATAGCATGATTGTGTTTGTCCCATCAACAAGTAGAATCTATTGAACATCTTTTGACGATGGTTTCACACTTTGAGATATATACCACTGCCACGTGATCCTATCTAATATACCACTGCCACGTTATACTGATCCTATCTAATATTTAAAACCCGAAGTTTTGTTCATTTGTTCCTCAGTCACACAGAATTGACTGAACCGATTTGGATGAAATTTAGAACGTAGGCAAGCCATATCCTGGTTTTAGCTTTTTTGTCGAAAAGCAGTGTAGTTCTAGAGAGAGAAAAACTGGCAAAGGAACCAATCCGAACATTTATCTAGATGTGCGTACTAATTCAAATACAATAATTTAGCAATACAACTTACTCAAGTACTATATCTGATTGCGATGCGAAAAGTAAATTCCATAAACTCCTCCACGAATTGTTTGCCTATCAAATTTTCAAATATCGTGCAGGATTCTGTTTAAAGGTTAGTAGTTCACAGTGACGAGTATAATGCATATACCATCTGCTGTATTTTGTAGTAGAATAACTTGAACGTTTTGATTTGAATGTAGAAACACATGGTTAAATTTCAAGAAATAGACATAACTCTACAATCTTGGTTGGAAAATCCGTTTTTTTTTTGTTTTTTTTTTGTAGCCCAAACGGAAGGGTTTCAAATAATCTTACAGAGACTTTTGTTCCTGGAATCTGCTAATTAAAGAGGTCTGAGAGAGTTTTATGGACGTGATAAGGACGAGAAGTTACACTAGCTGTTTATCTAATGATGTGACTTAATTTTTTTTTGAAACTATATACAAATGTTGAAATTAACGAGTGTGAAAATTACATTCAACTGATGTAACTAAAATGGTATATTGTGTGTTTGTAGTTAACAATGTAAATTGTTCGTATTTTTTGGATGATAAGTGACTTATCTCTATCTAGCTGTTACCAGTGACTTCGTACGGGTGGTCTTAGGATTTTTATTGCTACAATGTATACTGTAAGTTGTGTCTGGACAAGAAATTTAGGTCATAGGTAAACTGACTGTGAGAGAAATAAAGCCTGAACGACCGATATAATATTACAGATACTCAAACATGTAATCCATCTGGCCTTTACCGTTCGGTTAGTTTTCAAAATGTCATAACAAAATATGTTATTTATGCTGATAAAAGTATCCTATATCCTTCATAATGATACATAGTATTTCTTTGTGAAAGTTCGTCAAGATCGGATCAGTCGTTTAGTAACAAACAGTCAGAGAGATATAGTTGCTTTCACTTTTACAATACTACTACCGTCGAAAGTATGGAACAGTAGTTGGTAATGTCATCAACTTTATAGATGATGTGTAGTGTTCCGTATCTCCAAGACTTTTCTCACATGGGATTAACGGTTAGTGTTCTGGCCTCGCATTCGGGAGGACGGCGGTTCGAATCCCCGTCCGGGCATCCAGATTTGGGTTTTCGATGGTTTCCCCAAATCACTCCAGGCAAATGCCGGGATGCTTCCTTCAGAAGGCCATGGCCGAATTCCTTCCCATTCCTTGCCCACATCCTTGCCCCCCATCCTTTCCCGTCTCTAAAGACCTCGATGTTAAAAAGAGACGTAAAGCAGTTAAAAAAAAAAAAAAAAAAAAACATGGTATTAATGCCAGCATATCTAATCAAATCATTGTATCACATTACGTGTGAAATTTACAATTGAAATATACAGAAATAATACGATTGATTTACTTGTCACAGTTTCGCGAGCTGAAACTAGAAACTAATTTTACTTATTCCGAATGCTAGCGAAATACAGAGAAGCTGTTAATCTGCAGGGAATAGGACGACAATGGCGCATTCCATTGTGGGCACTGCTCGGTGTCTTAAGATATCAAATTGGTCTGTAGTGCCCCGCAGCCCGGGAGACGTTCTTTTGTTGCTCGCCCTGGAGTCTTCTTATTCATTCGGTGCGGCTTAGCGAGGACTCTTTTGAAGCCATTCTTCCATTATTCTGCATACACAACTGGAGCCGTAATTACGAATGCAAGTTTCGGGTAGCTCGCTTCCTTGAAGAGACTCCTTCGCGCCTCCAACTTCTCCGAATCCATGGGCGCTCTACTGGAAGATAAAATTCCACACCTTCACAGCGAGAGCTTCACATCGTGATCTCGCCATGTGAGGGTCATAGGCACAGCGGTACTCGAAGGTTTGAGTCAAACTGCTAGCCACAGTTGGCAGTCATCTTGAAGATTATTGCCTGTTTACTACCACAAAAAAACAGTAGTATTATGGATTTTCCATACCCCTCTTTTTTTTTTTGCTGGATTCCCCTATTGTTTGGAGTGCATTAGACTCATATTCATTTTCGTGAGATAACTCATGAAGTTTGTAAATGTTGTGAATCAGATAATGTACAGTACATTGCAAACATAAAAAGAAACCTCCCTGGCAGGAGATTTATTGAATAAATTAGTGGTGAGGTGAAAGTTTGTTGGGTATTGTCCTTAATTTCCGCCATCAGAAGCGCGGAAAATGACATCCAGCCGATCTTACCGTAGAATAGGCAATGTGCATTTGGCTTTGACAGAAACACTTAGAGGTACCAACTTCAAAACCAGCCGTGTTTGATGAGCCACTGAATGTTACTAGCTAAACGAGCGGCCTGGTAGTTAACGCGTCTGACTGGAGAGCGAAAGGTCCCGGTTCGAATCCCTGTCTCGGCGGGGATTTTCAGAGGCGAAAACCCGACCTTCACCTCTGGCATGTGAAGTACGCCAGAAAGCATCCGGCATTCGGATTCCACGTTAGGGGGTGTACATAAATTACGTGAGGTGAAGTAGGGGGGGGGGGAGTCCGGCGAAATCTCACCAAATCTGACCATGGGGGAGGGGGAGGTCATAGGAAATCTCACGTGAGGTTTTGGAATTTTTGTTGGACTGTAGAGCTAAAAAAAAATCTCAAAAAATTGCGATTTCTAGGGGGGGGGTCTTACGGACCAGATCTCACCAGAGGGGAGGGGGGGCCGGAAATCCGGAAAAACACCTCACGTAATTTATGGATGCCCCCTTATACTGTAGGTCCCCTGTAACCGGCAGGATTGTCAGGTTAGGTTAAGGCGGCTACTGTAGGGGCGGAATGCGCAGCCAATAGAAATCCTGTCTCCAGGTCATTACGACCACAACGAATTATTATTATTATACTAGCTGAACATACGTTAATTGAGAAATGTGATTTTTTTAATCGAATGGGATAGCTGCTGGGAATGTGGGGTATGCTAGAGCTCCAGACTGATAATCGATTCTGAGTCATTCACTTGTTCTCTTAAACAAACAAACAATTGCTAGTACCATATATTGAATCAGTAACAAAATTTAAAATAATTATTTAAAAACATTAAAGGTTCTATATTTTTTTCAATAACGTTTTTGGTAGCGTGTAGGTAGTACTAACGGAAATATGAGATAATTCATGTTTGCCTCCATCTCTAAAATTCCGCCATCCTGGCACACCTTGTAACTAAGATGCTGAAAGAATATATATATAAATCGCCTCCTGCTGCTGAGATGTGATCTCCGGATAAAGAGACAATCTGATTACAGATAAGACACTAATTATATACTTCGATGTACACTGATGAACCAAAACATTATGACCACTGATCCCCGAAAGATTGATTGCCATCTGGTGACAAAGCGATTTACGTCTCGCGATAACGAAAGTTTATAAGGGGAGCAGAGACGCATGGGGAGTCATTCTAACAACGATACGTGTGGCAAATGTGAGATCCGCTGACATCATTCTCTTTGGTCCGGCCTCTGGGAACGAGCATCTCGGAAACGCCGAGGCTGGTCGACTGTTTGCGTGCTTCTATAGTGAGCATCTACGGAAAGTTTCTGAAGGACTCTGAGTACCGAGTAGGCGATAAGATGGTGGACGATCACACATCAACACTGAACGTGGAGGTCGAAGGTTTGCCTGCTCAGTTAAGCAGGGTGCGGGATGATCTGTGGCCGATCTGTCGGTTTTACAATTCCGGAACGGGCATAAGTGTTTCGGAGCACACCATTTAACGTAAATTGTTGAAAATAGGGGTCTTTAGTGGACGCCCAAAACGTGTTCTTACGCTGCCACGACATCATCAAATATCGTTGTAGTGGGCATGAGTTCATTGGGATTTTATCGTTGGTTAATAAAAACGTGTCAACTGGTAGGATGTATCACGTTTCTGGTTATACCAGGTCGATAGTAGTGTCCGGAATGCCGTCTACCAGGCGAACGGCTGTTGGAAACATGAACCATACTCCGGATACAGTCCGGTGGGAGCAGTATTATGCTTTTAGGAACATTCGGACTGCGTGAAAATTATTGCAGAGCACATGCATGCTTTCATGAGTCATGTCTTCGACGACGGCAACCGTATCATACGTCAGGATATCTGTCCATGTCACAAAGCCAGAACTATGCTACAGTAGTTTGGGGAGCATGATAATGTACTCGCTTTGATGTCTGTTCTCAACCCAATGGAACACATCGAGGACGCTATCGGGCATACCCTCCGCGCCCACAAACCATCGGCCCGTAATGAAAGTAAACTGTATGACGCGTGACTAGATATCATGTGCCAGATGACCACGAAAATCTATCAAGGATTTTTCTAAACCAAACCTTGTGGCATCGCTGTTGCATTGGTTCCAAAGCTGGATAAACAGGCTATTAAGCAGATGGTCATAATATTTTTGCTCATCTGTGTATATTATGATAGCCGGTTACGCCTTTCAGGTTCTCACTCTATCTGTGCAAAATTTTGTCGTTTTCTTTTTTCTGATAGTCGTAAGGAGTTCTGAAATTGAGCGTGATGGGATAAGTTTTCATATCCTTATATCTATTACACATTGTAACCAGAGGTTTTACTTCGGATCTTGACCATAATTTAAGAGATCTTCGAGATCCACGGAAAACAGGTCACGGTGATAATGGATACACTATAAGCAGCCTTGGCGTTCAGATCGTCAATACGGCCTATGATGACCTCGCGTGGAAATACAGGATGCACACCGGCTTCACATACTAGGCTTGAGTTAATGCATTCCATGCTGGACAAGCGCCCATTGGAGGTCCGTGGTAGTGGTGTTAGGGTTGAAATCTTTCAGCCCAGAGCGTCCTACTCATTTTCTATGGATTTAAGTCCGGGTAGCGAGCCGAACACTCTAGAAGTGATGTCCACATGTTTCAGGCACTCGTTCCCCAAGCCAGCCTTATATGGGTGGGAATTACCATCCATCAGATGGAACCCAGATCCACATCCACCACTATAAAGCCGGACTTCATCTCTATAACATATTGCCGCCCCAGACGAAAGCACTGGTGCCACCATTGCAGTCTCTTTCCACAATATTGGCAGGGATTTAATACAGAGCATACAGAGAAACCTTTCGAAGCCGATGATACATTGTCTGATGGGAGATGTGTGACCCACATGCTACTGCGAGGTCTCTAGCCAGTTCAGATTCTGTACTGGTTGGACGTCTTCAGGCATGTAAGGTAAGATAATGATCCTGGCAGTGGGTTGTTGTACGTGGTCGACCTTGCCCAAACTGCTGTTGAATGTTTCCACCCTCTAGCAATCTTCTCCACAGCCACAAATGACGCTACTAGCAATATGAAATTCCTGCCTTCCTCCGCATCCCCCCTCTCCCTCCCCTCTCTGGTGCTGATTGTGGCCGATGATCCGTATGTTTTATCACTGCCATCCTGTTTTCCTACGACTCTAATTCTGTGCGCCAAATGCACACAACAAACAATCGGATCCCTGCACCCAAGACTTCTGACACGCGGACTGTTTCCGGCACACCAAGCAATCAGATACTGAGCTGCCAAGTTTATCAATAGCTTGCATGTTGCGCAGCCGCAGTTTAGTCCACACATTATCGCCAAAGCACAACGAATTCTCCTGAGTGTCGAAGATCCCCTAGGTTATGGACATTATAGAAATTTAGTCGGGCTCTTGCTTTAATATTGCGTTAAAATTTGATCCATATGTTGGGTAACAGATAGCGGAGTTGGAGGGAGAACAAAGGAGAGCAGATAAAATTAACTAAGTTCGAAATCATTCGAAAAAAGGGGGAGAGGAACTTTAACAGCGTGGTCGGTAAGTAAAAGAGTAAATGTGATCTGGAGGAATTTTGGGCAAACAATTAAGATTAGTATCCGGAGGAAAATAGAAAACCGTGCTCATCAATTGCCAGTTATTTTTTTTAAATGTCAACTTTCATTTGTAGGTATGGAAGTTAGCGAGGGAAGTGCTGAATAATACATCTTAAACAGTGTGAGAATCCAGATGATCTTTATCCACATGTATAAGGAAATTGCCACAGAACAGTTTACTCCATCGCTATCGATAATCAACTCTCAGACGCGTTGTTGGAGCTACCATCCACTGAACAAATTATGGGAAGTTTGAGTCTTCTAGGAAACTATGTGTCTGTCGTTGAATTTTGTTCCCTTTGATTGTTTTGTAAACTAAAACCATATTCTGTCTATCTCGTTGGTTCCACTCTGCAATAGAGTCGCCGATCTCTCAAGTAATTTTGCGTAATAACTTAAAAACATCTCTATACATCTTCACGCCACTGCATCAATCGTCTTGTGTGGGGTCTTCTTAGCTGAAGCCTTAATATTTGGGACCCGTTCTATTTTCATAACTTCAAATTAACCTAAGCATAGGTTTCTCTTAGTATGCTATTACTTCTGTGGATTAATATTTCAGCCAATACGTAGACAGTGTTTTGCAAATATTCCTTTCATTTTTCTCATCTTTACCTGAACGTTGCTCTTATACTTCAATATAACATCGTAATGCTTTCTTCACACACTGAAATCGATACGCTTATAAATGCTGTGATATTTTGTCATGTAATAGAAATTCTGTTTTCCGTTCAATATCATGTATCTTAAGGTGAAAAATTAAAACCTAATCTAAAATAAATAACAGGAAAGTGGTTTAAATCTGAGGTACCTTTGCTGATAACTCGTTTGTATAAAAAGTGATATACGTTTAAAAATTAAAATTCATTCAGCAATTATATAAGGAAACTCAAGATTCAACATTTAGTTAACAACTGGAGAATTAATGCTAGTCAGCAATGTCTTCTAGAGCATAGTCGAGTTAAAATCTGTTGAAGTACTGACCCACAAGTTTTACGAGTATATTGTGGTGTTGTGGTAGGGGTGCCCCCGTAGGAGACTAGCTTAACGATCCACAGGGGCGTGGCTAGGCGTGCGCCGTCACGATTTTCCATTGTCAGCTACTGTACCGTACCTGTCTCAGGGGCGCGGTGCCTGCTTCGAATCCCCGTGATGCCACACAGACTCCGTTCACTTCACGGAGATTTCACGAACTGGGATAAGGTGTAGATCTAATAGATTCGTTATGTGTCTCAAGTCCGAATGCTTTCCTCTTTTTGCAATATTGCAGTGAGTGACTAATTAGCAAAAATAACTAAACTGATAGCGACGGGTTCCAAAACTTTTATGAAGTAATAGGCTTCATATTTGCAAGAAGCTTTTGAAATTCTGTCCTACCGAAAGCGAAATCTTTACTCATTTGTTGTGAAATAAATTTTTTACGTATTTAGTTACAATCTACTAAATTAGTACTTCTTTTTTTGAGGTTCAAAAACATTGGTGGTGAAATTGTGTTGTTAGACCTTATTCCACATTCCCTCATCGGTCTGTAATTACAATAATTGTTCCTCTAATTTATAAATAAACGTTACAGCTGCATAAAAATTAAATTTATCATCTGTGTGTCAAATCCATAAAAATTTATTACTAATTGATTTCTATAACGAATAGTGTTTTGTAAAGCACGTATCAGAATTACGTAATATTGAAAAAGTTAATCTTTCAAACATTACGGTTTACGCCTATTGATACTAGGAAAAATCAGTGCCCTAGTCATGTTTTAACAGCCTGTTCTTGTTGTTCTGTGCTCGTAGGATTATAACTATAATTTCTCTCTGTTTTCATTATTAATTAATGTTCAGTATCTTCAAAAATGTCAATCTACGTAATGAAAATTCACCCCATCTTATTTGAATCGCAACTCCAATATTTACATGTTCTTATCAAAAGGAATAATTTAAAATAGAGATTTTACTTTTTCCATACGAATAATGCCAATTACAAAACATTAGTATTATCTATACAAATAAAATGTAATTATTCGTTTGTTACTAATCCCAAATCTTCGAAAGTTCTTCATCGACTGCTTTGAAATTTTGGCCCAACGTTGCATTCGAATTTGCACGTGTTTCTATATAACTATATCAACTATTTCATAAGGATTTTTTTTCGTTTATTTGATTTTGTTTCAGTCATTTGGTGTTATTTTTTTTCTTATTTTATTTTGATTTAATTAGTATTTTTATTCTTTTTTCTCTTATTTTATTCTTCTCAAAATTTGGAACGAAAATGTGCCAATTGATCGAACAGCAAGACGAATTTTATTGGCTCATAACTGCAATTTAGTAACGTCAAAACAAGAATTGGTTGAAAAAGTATTTCCCAATATTCGAACCAATTATAAGAATCACGATTGGCTGAATGAATGAGCTATTTTTGACGCCAAGTGCTAAAATTTCTATGTACTTTTTCATTTTTCTATGTTTTTTATTTAATTTCAGTGATTTGGTATGATTTTTTGTTATTTTTATTTGATTCGTATTTTTTATTCCTTATTTTTTAATTTTTTTTTTTTAATTATTTTTGCTCGAATTGGTAATGAAAAGGTGCCGGTTGATATGACCTCAAGACGAATTTCACTGCCTTTTGCTTTCTCTTTTCTTTCTTTTCCATTTAACCAGACTAAGCAACAGCAACGCATGACCGGATAAAGCTTCTATTCCAATAAAGTTTGGGATTGTTATTCTATTTTTAGCAGTCCGCAACTGGAGATATCCTGTGTAATAGCCAGTGAATAGGCACAACCGCTGATCTGGCGGATGGCTGAAGGGGAAGGCTGGGGGAGGAGTGTTGGCCACGTCATCAATCACTGGGCTGAAAGGACCTTCTGCTAGGAGCGACGCTAACGGATACAAATCGCCCCGGAATCCTGCCTGCGACCATTGGATGGACTGATTTCATTGCAGTCAGCTAGCAACATAACAGCGAACGCTGACGCTCAATTTAACCAACCATTAATTGCTTAGTTTCATCTATAGCAGGAGCCTGATTCTGTTTACTCAAGTTTGTGAAAGATTATCCTACAAAAATGTTGGAGCATGAAGACGATGCGAATAGATGTTGTAGAGCGATCGTAATAAATAATAATTGATTTGGATACTTAATTTTTTATTTGAAGATAATTATATTTCAACCTGTTTTCAGTCATGAAAAGCAATTTAAAATGATAAAAGTACTGTATAGAATCTTAGGTTATTTGCATTAATGTTAAGAATAACAAAAATAAAGATTTCGTGCTAAATTTTGAGGTAATTATTTTTAATTGCTGAAGGCCAGTGCAAACAATCAGCTGCTGTTAAAAAAACACTTATAACAATATAAATGCAATTCATTTCACAAAAATAATCATATTTATGTTCATGTTAAGTGATTTACTTTCCTGCTTTGTTTTAGCCACAAAGCATAGTGTCAGCAACCTTTGTTTTAGAATGGCATTTGTACAACAACTTTTGAGTATGCTACTGTGCGAAGAGGACCTTGTAAGTTACTATAATTCAAAGCAATCGACTATACCACTTTGTCATCATAATTCAAATTCGACACTACTTCCAGTAATCATAGAAACAGTTAATTT
This sequence comes from Vandiemenella viatica, assembly GCA_031002005.1. Classification (NCBI taxonomy): domain Eukaryota; kingdom Metazoa; phylum Arthropoda; class Insecta; order Orthoptera; family Morabidae; genus Vandiemenella; species Vandiemenella viatica. Next base: position 129,008,114 of record CM061914.1, read on the forward strand.
GGTACACATATATGGTTTCTCCACCAAATCATAAGAAAATTCCAAAATTTGTGATTTGTCCTGCATTTACCTAATGGAAACCCCAAACATGAAATGTCTCGGCTTATATTTGTACATTAATCGCCTTGCAATGGGAGAGACTACATGTATCAAATTTCTACTATGCGTACATATATCAGCAAGGTTAAATACCATATTAAATTTTACTTTGTTCTTATGCTTAGTCTGAAAGTTACGGAAACTCGGAGTTTACTTATGATGGCAATAAAATTAAGCTAACTGGCAAAATTTGATCAAGACATGCAGCCGTTGTTTTCAAAGAACAAGCACATTGTGGTATCGGACACACACAAATTAATAAGACTTGAATTCTGCAATGTCAATACCCACTGATTTTCAAATGGAACCGTTACATCTGAGAGATTAATTTTTAAAAAAATTCAATTGTTGTAAAAAGAAGCCAAATCTCGTGGTTGTTTTGTGACATAAAGTTTCAGTTAAATATCAGGTGTGAGATACGCTCTCTTGTAGTACTTTAGTCAGTTAATGAGTGTTAAAATAATTTAAGTATAATTTAGGCAAATCAGAAGGTAATTGTCTATAAACTTATCAGATTAAGTAGTCATAACTGCCAAATCACTTATAAATATATTGCTTTTCCTCTGAATTACCATGAAATTATAAGGGTAGAGGGGAAGAAAATGTTACTTCTTAGAATATCTTCAAAACCGAATTAAAATACTAAAACATAAATCGAGTATGTTAGCCAAATTTCAAAATTTATACGAGACGGAACGTTAAACTAACACGCAAAGTGATAATGTGAAGAATCCGTTTATAGCAAAAATCTCCACTGGATGGCAAATTAATAGGAACATGTGACATAACGGTAATAATTTTTTTTTAAAGAAAAATGAACCTCTTATTTAGCTCCTTCGGCATCTTCAAACACTTGTATTTTCTTCACTTTCTCGCATAAACAAACACCGTTCATGTCACCAAAAAAATCCACCTGACCTCCAAGATCTTTTGACATTGACTGAATACAGTGCTGGTAGACACTTCGTTCTCACAGAAGCTAACCAAATGATGGAGTCCTAAAGAAAAAGAAAACTTCGAAAAATACAGCCTACTTTGCACTAACCAAGCTGTATTAATAGTTATGGTCAAGTGATAGATCTGTAAGATGGAAGCTCACTGGAATAACGCGGGAACCGTATAAATGATTAGGATCTATCAAAGATATATCACACACTTCGCAGAAGATCGGAGAGTGCTCCTTGTTAGAATAGCCACACGACATAAACTAATAACTATGGCCTGACAGTTATTCTAGTCGATTCATTATTACTGAACTGCTGCTGGTATCCTATTTAAACAACCGTCTATCGATTATTGATAGCCAAGAGACAGTAGCTATGGAAATCTCACAAATGATCCATATTAGAGACTGCATGATCAGTACAACACAGCCAACAAAAATTCTGATCTTAAGCACAGAAGTCTGACGGATTCTGTGGCATTCGTTTATTCACAGGGGAGGACTAGAACCGCTTATACAGAACCCTACTTCCGATGGAGGTATCGACAGATATAATTATCTCTCGTCTGCATCCTTGCTAAGGCGTGAGTCAAACAATTATCAGCAGTGATTAAAGTTCTTTTGATGATCTTGCTGCCATGAACAGACGTAGGACGTTTGACCATCTTTAGTGGGATTGGTCATTTTATTAAGTTTAAAACTTTGTCTTAAGCTCCGATCTCTCAAGGGTAATTACCCCTGGAGACTGGTCCGTACTGGACTTGCTGCTCAGGAATTAAGATCATTGTAATAAATTATTCGCTCTTAATCCATCAACATACCTCTTTCCGTCCACCACTCCTCTTGACTGCCAGTCCTGATTCCTTTTGCGTTAACCATTCTTCGTCTTATCGAATCATCTTTCTCCGTCCCTGTTTCTTTTCCTGTTTCCTCTCATCCTAGCTTCGATAGTCTGCCTGGCATCTTATCCTCCATCCTCCCCATTTGCCTAAACTATCCCAATTAATTAATTTAGATTTTACCATTCACCATCTCAGCTCTAATCTTCTTTCTGAAATCTTCATTTCTCGCTCTATTTCGCCTTCTTTTTCTTCCACCATGCTTCTCAAAAAGTTCATCTTCCTGCTTTGGATTTTTTTTCTCGCCTTTGCTAGTGATAGTCCAAATTTCTACTGCATATCTTAATACCGCGACATAAATTGCTCTAATTATCCGCATGAAAAACTGAAATAGGCATTAAAAAAATATCAGAATCGCTTTATAGTAGAAGTTCCAGAAGTGTGCAAGATGCAAGGTGTGATGGAGCTTACTCACCGTGTGGACGGTAGATTAGCACAACACCCCTGGAAGTACTACATCTCCTTTGCCGCCTCTTATAGTTGAAAATCTTTATTCTCAAATCGCATACTTATTGAAATTCCTCTAAGATGTCATTGTTAATACTAAGAAGTAGGATTTTCCCTTTTAATAATAACATTGCTGCAAGGGAAGAAGGCGTGAGTACTTTTTTTTTTTTTTTTTTTTTTTTTTTTTTTTTTTTTTTTTTTTTTTTGCGGAAGAGGGGCATAGTGAGAAAACTTCTGGAACTTCTATTACAAAGTATCAGTGTGAAAAACTCCAATGGTCAGAAAGAAATATCTCAATTTATAGTGACCTTTTTTTGGGATGCTTGAGATAGCGGAAAATACGAATAGCCTTGCGGATTAATTTTCTTTTGAAGGTTGTTCGGTATTATATAGTGAATTTATACTTGTTGGATTTAAATTATTTGGATAAATCTGTTTTCATATTTCTGTTCTCGCACAAGTCGTATGGAATGATTTGTACGGTAATATTCACAGAAGGAAATAGATGTGTTTATTCCAGGAAGAAATAATAATTTCCATCATTAAGACATAAGGTATTTTACGTGACTGAATAACATTCTATTACAACCTGTGTAAGTTATTTGACGTAATTTATCACATCTACAGAATCGTAACACGGGACATGCGTTTTCCACTAAGGTTTGAATTAACCACCATTACTTCTGTATCTTGTGAAGACGCATGCCGTATTGATTAAGCATTTAAAAAAAAAAAAAAAAAAAAAGACAACCTTTCACGTCGTGTTCATGTTGGATGTTTGGAGCGTTATTTGCGCGAAATTCAACAGCCAAGGAATAAAAGATTGTATTAATATCTAATAAATATATTTTAGTACACTCGCAAGTAAACGGAATTAGTATACAAAAGCGGAAATCAACTATTTCATGTTTATTTAGCCGATTTTACATGCACTTCGATTCATAAAACGGGAGAATATGCAACGACACTATTGCCAGTGGATAGAATTACAGAATTATTGGAAGCCAAACGTTAACGAAAAGAACAATCTTAGAGAACAAAAAGCAATACTTACTCCAATGCCTGGATTCCTACAAAATTGGATTTACATAGAACAGCAGCAATGGAACCAAAGATCATTCATTAAATTAGTGATCCCTAGAGAGATAGTGAAACGGGAGACTGGTGAAAGGGAAAGAGAGATAATGAAACGGGAGACTGGAGTAAGGGGAAAAATCTTGAGCTGTCAGTTCGAAGAACCAATGGTGAGATGTCTCTAAAGGACTCTTACGTAAGTGGGATGGGTGAAGAGCTATTTCCATAGAGATTGATGCTTGGAAAACTACTAAAAGGAAGCCGAGAAATAGATGATTCGACCAGTGTTAGAAACCTTAACGATGAAAACTGAGAAAGAATTGCAACGGACAATTTGGAGTGGTGGACAATGTTAGTGAACTTTTGATTACGAGAAGAAAGATCCTGAAGGATTTGTACATACAGAATTACTGTTTTTCTGTACCAGTTACACCAGTTTTTATTCCAGTTTGGTATTATTGGTCGCTGTTTTTAAAGCTTCGCTAGTAGGTTTAGTCTGTAAGCCTGGATTTTCAGTGTTAGTAAGTTCCTTGTATCATTATCAGCCAGTTCAATCATTTTTTGATGTGGCATATTAAAGTCATGTTTTTTTTTCAGATATTACTTGAGCAGTCTTCTCCAAGTCGCACGATCTTGTGCGATCCTCTGCCAGTTAACTCCGACAACCCTGCGTATGTCCTTGTCCCCACGGTCTGGTGGTCTTCCTCTCGGTCTGTCGTGATCTCTTGGGCTCCATTCTAACACTGTTTTTGTCCACCTCTGGTCTTTTCTTCGTGCAATATGTCCGGCCCATTGCCACTTCAGGGATGCTGTCTTCTCTAAGATGTCTATGACTTTTGTAAATGACCTAATGTCTGTTGCTCTTTTCTTGCCTTTTCTAGTTGACCTCTCCATAGCTCTTTGGGCAGTCCTTAGTTTACTTTCTGAAAATTCACTTAGAGTCCAGGTCTCACAACTGTATGTCAGCACAGGAAGAATGCACTGGTCATAGACTATTTGCTTTAGATTTGTGGGCATTTTAGATTTCAGGATAATAGAATGCCTTCAAAATGCTTGCCATCCCAGCTTGATGCGACGGAAAATTTCGGCGGGTCTTACATCACCTCTCATATTTACAAGCTACCCAAGATAAATGTACTCACTGACATTTTCTAAAGATTCATTATCTAGTTGTACACTACCCTCTATGCCCCCTTTGTTAGACATAATTTTTGTTTTTGATAGATTCATTCTTAGGCCAACTGCTTGACACTCAGAGGCGAGGTCGGTAACCAAGGTTTGGATGTCATCAGGGTCATTAGCAACAAGCGCAATGTCATCAGCAAATCTCAAATTTTTCTTGTATACAGTATTATAAATATTTCCATTGATTCCTTCCCAGAGAGTAGAGCCATCATTGGCTAAGCGGGTTCCAGAGTATTCTATTGTAACTAAGGCTTCATTCAATATGCAGAGCTTCTTCATGACTTGGAATACCGTCTGCTGTCAGAACTTTCAGTATTAACTGCATGTTTTTATGTCTGGTTAGTATTATTATCAGTTCACAGGTAATTAATTAATCTGAACATTGGGTGTTAGTCGGGAAAAGTTATCGAAAAATACGTTGATTCACGCTCAGCTGTACTGGTTTTTATTTAATACGCTCTTATTAAGCAGTACAGTACATATAACGCCACAACGAGTCGTAACAATACAAACAACAGACAGATGTCATTAACCTTTACGTTTCTCTACCAGAAGTGGTTTCTGATTCTAGATAATTAACTCATTCCAAAGTTTATCTCGCAGCTGAATTTACTCTATCTGTTTAACGAGCCTACTTCACAGTTGCCAAAAAAAATCAGGAGACAGCAAATTCTGGAGCCAATTAGACACTGTGTCGGAGTTAAACGAAAAGCCACTAGTCTGCTCACCTAATATTTAACACCGTTTCATTAAATAGGAATCCATACCAGGCCTTCCTAAATACAATCTGCTCACAAAGCAAGCTGCCATAAACAGCAAAATTATTGCAGTTCAAAATAAGTAATTGCGATAGGAATCAAACCTTGTAAGCAAATGAGCATATTTTTCAGAATTCGACGACAAATTTTGAATAAAGTTTATCCACGAATTTCGTTTTAACTACCTTAGCTTTGGCAACTGTGCTTTCCTGATTAACTGAATTGACCGGGGTTGGTATTTTTTAAGAGATGTGTCAAACATACATCTGTTTATTACAAATGATGAAGGTGATTTTTGATGTGTGTAGAAAAGTCAGATTATCGATGACGAGCAGGGTAGTTGGAGACACGGTATCGGCAACTCATGATCTTCGCCATGTCAGTAGATACTTATTGACAAGCAAAATGACATCACCAAAGAAATAACATCCTCTCCAACTAGCTGAATGAGTCCATCGATAAAACATGACGTTTCGTCGGTCATATTCTCTGCCGCCATTGTGAAGCGTTTAGTTACCCGAGAGGATTATGTTTATATAAAACCCCGAGAAAACCATCTTACTTGACCCAAGAAGTTGAAAATGCAATGAAAACAAATTTCATGATCCTCGTCAGTTTATGGACGACAGCACATTTTCCACATTAAAAATCAAACTGCTTTCCGTTAATGATTGGTGATGTCACAGTCAATGACATCATATACTACTCACTAACTTTCAAACAATTTTTAGTGTGACTGGCATTTTTCTCTCATTTTAAGAAGGTACTGAAAGTAAATCTGTACGCTCATGTTGTATTGTTTCTCGTGTAGTTCGTTTGTTTCTCAATGTTCTCTGTAGACACGACTGAATAAAGTAACTGGCTTCATTATTTTGCAGACGCATACAGCTTCATTTTTTTTATTAGTGCTTTACTTCTCTTAAGCGTGGAAGCCATTAGAGGCTAGAGAGTATTGGGGGAAAGGAATGGTAAGAAAGGAGGAACGGTATCGACATTCACCCCGGGTTATTCATGTAAACCGTAGAAAACTGGAATCAGTATGACTTGACCAGGGACCTGCCGGATGCTAAGTCCAAATCTTTAACGCTCTCTCATCAGGCCTGTTCCCGACAGCTCCCACCAATATAATTGTAACGAAATAAAGTTGGTGCCGTAATTCTTGATCTATTCCAATTTGATGCAGGTCTTGCATGTCACAAATGAAACTACTACAGCTAAACTTCTGTTTTCAAGCGAAAATATACGTCTACATAGTCACCTTATTTTGCGTTTTCAGTCATGTTATGAACATCACGCTACAATATATTCAACTAATCACATCGTTGTTAAGAGGAAGTAGTGTGTCGTATTGTCATAATCTGCTTAAGTGAAGTATCCGACTACCAGTAAGAGACTAGGAGTCTTTTTTATCTCTGAAATCTGTAGCGGTGCTAGAAAGAAAAGCGTATCTGCTTGCTTCTTTGGCATCTCTCATCAGGGAGTCATTTTTTCTACAAGATTCCTCTCCAGACCTTCAACGTTAATTAAAACAGTTGTACATGGAAAAACTGGATAACTACGATTTACATTCGCTTCTTGACTCTAGGAGGATAAGCTAATATTTCTGCTACAAACATTGTTCCAAAATCTCATTACATCTTGACTGATTTTAGGAAGATTGCACTGCGGAGTATCAATACACAATTGTCACCTTGCAATGTGAAATGTAATGAAAGGGGCTACTTTTGAGTAAACTGCGTCGACATTCTTTGTATTGTTATTAATTTAATTGCGATGGAGCTAACTAACACTCTGGTGGCCATTTCCCCATCATCCATTTACCTCTTTTTTATAAACATTTTTTTGAAATTTTCTTTTATAGTTGAAATGTTAAATTCCTCCTCCATTTACAATTATGATTTACAATTTTTAATTCTAAATTCTTTAAGCGTTTTTGGTAAATTATTTATCCCTTCACTTAGTGATTTGTTACAATCCCTGACACCCTCAACATGAAAACAAAATGTTCCCACTCACTTATTCATGAAATCGAGTGCAAGCTTGTGGTCATGGTCGCTTTTCCCCTTCCATGCACTATTCCTAATTCTTTGACCAATATCCCTCCAAGCTCCATCACCAACATATACCCTCTCCCGGCACTGTCTTCACCCTCCTCCTTTCCTCCAACGACTCCCAATCCAGGTTCTTTATCATAACAGTTACTGACTGGGTCCTGCTATAATTTCCACAAACAAATCAAGCTGCTCTTTTTTGCACACCTTCCAACTCCTGTATTTGATAACAATAATGTGGATTCCAAACTACACCACCTTATCCAACCAATTGCCTGACCAAAGTTTTGTAACCCAACTCCCTAATTTTCTGGTTCATCCTCTCATCACCCTCTCCAGTAAATGAAGGCTTTTGTAACCTTTTCCTACCACCTGCCCATGCTTTGCCCAATTGAGTTTGTTATCAAACGTTATGCCAAGATATTTACACTTCAAGCTTTCAACAAGCAATTCTGATCCCACACTATAATCGTAATTAATCTTTTGTTTTTTAACTGTGTATCTAAGAAGCACAAGTTTTTTTTTGGCATTTATCTTCATTTCATGCTGACCAACCAATTTAGATATTCTATCCTGGTCGCCTTGCTCGGAGGGGCTGTTTAATGAAGTCGCAGTGGTGGGAAATCACGACTGCGACACTCGAGACGATTCTTGTATTGCGTGGGTATCACTGGACAGATTGTATTCATCAAGAGAAGCTGAAAAATTTCGGTTCTGGAGAAACTTCACAGTGTCATACTGAATTCAAACTGGGTGGTCATGTAGACTTCTAACTCGCGTGCCTTACTCTAGTCTTTAAATACATGGAATTTTACATGTATAATATAATATTGCTTTCGAACCATTGTTTAACCATTAATATTATAAAATGTTAAAACTGTTTGATGTGGATAGTACGCACCGCCAAAGCCACTACTCAAAAATTCGTCTTTATAACGTCATTTTGTTGGTACAAAATTTTACCGAGCGTGCCGGTGTAACGGTTAGCGTTCTCGCCTCGCATTCGGGAGGACGGCGGTTCGAATCCCCGTCCGGGCATCCAGATTTGGGTTTTCCATGGTTTCCCAAATCACTCCAGGCAAATGCCGGGATGCTTCCTTCAAAAAGGCCATGGCCGAATTCCTTCCCATTCCTTGCCCCCATCCTTGCCCCCCATCTTTTCCCGTCTCTAAAGACCTAGCTGTTGAGAGACGTAAAGCAGTTAAAAAAAAAATACAAAATTTTAACTGTCTCTTAGAAATGAAACTTGCAACAGTGACGAATGGTGAGCACTGCGGTTATCAGCTGGATGACAATAGTGCACACATTTGAATCGCCTTCACTTTCAGGATGTTCATTCTGGTCCTACATCTAAAAAATCAGACACTGTACTCTCTGTTATTTAAATTATTGTCACTAGAAAAATTCCCATTGCTGAACAACCAAAGCAACGCTCCTACAAAGAAAAAGCCTCATCGATTGGAAGCTTCAATAAATATTTTAGGTATTGTGACACAAGTTTTACGTATCCATCGATTTCTGAATCACCATTAAACTACAATTTTAATCACTAATTTGTTTTTCCTCATTGTCCCTTACATGAAAGTTTTAGAAATTTAATGTAACTGGATTATTTTCCACCTGCAATTTTTAGAGTGATAATTTCAAAAGGATTTGCTGAAATGCTCATAAAAGTATTGTAAATTTTTGTCTCCTGAAATTAAACACTGAGGGGAACTGTCCCACAGCTTGGAAGAATCAAATTACGAAATGCTGTCAGCAGCAGAAGATCTTAAGGATTGCAGCTCGATCCTGTGTGAAGGTGGTTACGCACTGAAAACAGAACTTTGTACCAACTTACGTGGAGTATTCTCACCTTGTTATTAAATCTGTGATATTTTCATTAGTATTGCAAGCTATGAACTATCAACATTAACCGCATATATTATTAAGAAAAACCATATTGAAAATGATAGTTTGAGAATGCGTAAACACAATAATATATTGAACTGGAAGGAGGGCAAGGCGAGAAGTGATTTTTCTTTCAATAGTTTATGCAAACAAAAGAAGCCAAGGTAAAATTGAACTCTATATTAAGAATCTATTAGACTTTTTACACTCGACGAAATTGCTGCCACCTCCTTTCATTCTTTTTTACGGATGAGAAAAGTTCGTTCGGGCATTCTTCTTCATCTCCAGTTAAAATTAGGGGATTTTTAACATTTCATATATCGCGTGCTCTGTTAGTTCCCAAGGGGTATTTCTGATTGCCACATCCATATAGTAACATACTTTAGTAAGCTTTACCTGTATGCATGTATATAAGTAATGGAATTTTTCAGTTCAATTTTTATCCAGTTTCAGACGTCCGAATTATTTGATATTTTGTTCTGGTATTAAGAACCGATGATAATATAATAATTTTATAACTATGTCTGAAATTATCATTACTTGACAATTAAAAAAAAAAAAATCCACCGCAGCTATTGGTTGCCTGTGTGCTATGCAATCCCGCGGACAACAGTGTTGACTGAATTGCAAACGCACAGGCGTCCTCCCACATTCTCCAGAAGTAGCTGTTCAGTGAATGGAAATATGAAATTCAAGGTTTTACGTTAAACAAAGTTTGCACAGATTTCATTCAATTAGTCTCTTTGCTGCTGAATATGCTTATGTAACTATAAGTCCCGTAATGTCACTGGTAGGTCTCCAAATAGAAGAACTAGATTTTTCCAAGCTAACTGGGAGAATTCCTTGCAATGTTGTTGCGTCAGATGTAATGGCTGGCTTACGTGAACGAATGAAATAATTTTAAGTTCATTGTCACTCATGAAATACCAAGACTCGAGTGTCCTTAATATTTACATGTTCAATTAAAAAAAAAAAAAAAAGCTGACATGAAATTATAAGTTAAAAAAACTTAAAAACACGCTTTTTTTTTAGCAATTTGAACAAAAATTTAAAAATAAATTACAGTTATTTTAAAACACGTTTTTTTATAAATGTGAACTAAAAAGTTAAAAATAATTTTTAAATATAAAGATTTGTTCATGAGCTATATAACGTCCTACAATTCAGTGTAAATTAAACTTTTGAGTAAGCTTAAATTAAGTATGAAGTCAGTGATAAAAAATTTAACAATAATGTTAAATAGCGTAGTGTGCTCTCTACTTAGTTTCAATAATGACTCTACCTTTAAGAATACTAGTAAAAAAAAAAAAAAAACAACTGATATCCAGCACCCAACGCTTTTATTAATTTTTTACAATGATTTTATTCTTATTTTTAGGTAGGCTGAGCGAGATCTACAGAAATCTGGATAGGAAAAAGAGAGATTTGAGCCCTCGTCCTTCCGAATGTGAAGGCAGAGCTTTACCACTCATCCACTACGCTCCGTAACTAGGTACACCATATGTGACAAGAGCAAGAGAGTTAATTCAAGTTCAATCTTGTTTATAACTTTTTTTCCAACAGGAGATGACCACCAACTGATCCTCGAAGAACGAAGTCTTTAACGGTTATCAAATTCTAAACAAATAATATGAATTTTACCTACAGACTCCTAGAGTGGATTATACCTTTTATTTCATTTATACTATTTCTATTATCGTAGCCACAGTGATTCATAAAACAATATTATGATCGACAAGGTAAGGTGTTACAGTTAAACCGAAATGATTTGATTTCTTTTTTATATTTATAGGTAGAGGATCTGTTGAAACATGGTAGTGACAAGTAGTAAGTAATACATTACTGTCTAGGAATACATAAATTTTCATTAATCTTGTCGTCTTGAGGAATATGCAATTGAGACCTGAAAAAGCCTGAGGCAGAAACCTTCAGTGGTTTCCAGTCACATTGCACACAGTTCACTTTCCAGTCTAGCATGATAGAGTGTTTGAAATGTGCGTATACAGCGGTCGCCTTCTTAGTGCGGTGTCGCGGTTCTATTTAGTGTGTGTAAACAAAGAGCAGGCACGCGCAGATGAGGCTGGGCCATTAGGAAGCCCAATATTGATTGCGGGCGGAGTACGGAGCGTGCGGCACACAGTAATAAGTAAACAAGAGCACAGCTGGGAGGTGCTGTCCCGAGCCGAGCGTGTCATCCTATAACAACAGTGCCTGTTAACAATGCGAAGAGAATATGTGCCAAAGAATTTAATTACCTCGGTATCTCCTAAACACAATGGAAGACATTAACAATAGTAGTAATCTAGCACTCGGAAGGTATTTACCCAATTACAGTTCATCTGCAATAATATTTCTGTAGGCTCCAAACAAATTCTTAGTTTTATACTAGGACATTTCTGTATGAGTTGGGTGGATGCAAAAGATGGCAGATATATTTGTCTGTGAAAATAGTCACAGAACACAATCAGTAATTGATATGATTTTTTTAAATGAAACATTTTTGATCACGATAGTAAAACATTACGAGTTAAGAGTGCATGCGCCGAAACCCAATAGCGTAGGCAAACTTAACGATACTTTGAGAAGCCGACATTATTGCACCGGCTTCAGTTTTTTATCTTATGACTAATTTTGCCAGGAGTTCCCCAGAGGGATTGGTGGTCCGACTTGGTGGCAGAGTTTCTGAGTGCCCGCGTCTTCCACCATGAGCATTACACTAATGGGGGAAAAGAGGTGTTGTTGTGGTCATGGTCAACCTTACCCTTCCAAGCACCTCTCTTAATTTTCCCACCAATATCTTTACATGCTTCATCAGCAGTATAGGCTTTGTAAACTCCCATGACTCTCTTCACCCTCCTTCTATCCTCAAATGAATCCCACTCCAGCTCCTTTATCATGTTAGTTACCGATTGTGTTCTGCGGTAATTTCCAGAGTCAAACCTGGCAGCCCTCCTCTACTTCCCCTCCAACTCATGTATTTGATACCCAAAATGTGAATCCCAAACTACATCGCAATATCTCAGCAGTGGTCTGACCAAAGTTTTGTATTCCAATTCCCTTACATCTCTCGTGCATCCCCTCATCACTCTTTCCAACAGGTGACGGATTTTTCACCCATTCCCGGCCACCTGTCCAATGTGTCCTGCCCAGTTAAGTTTGCTATCAAATGTAATGCGAAGGTATTTACATTTCGAGTCTTCAATAAGTAGTTCCTTCCCCACTTTATAATTGTCATCTATTTTCGAAAGCTGTGTTCTGTATGACAGATGTGTTTATGTTTCTGAATTGTGTGCTTAACGAGGCGGAGATCGGGAGATAAGGGACCGTCTCAGCATAGTCCTAACTGATTGCTGTAATAAACCTAAAAATGGCAGATAAGTGGAGGCCAGGAACCGAACCTGCTCTAATCGCACTACCCCGATACACTGCACGAACAGTCACACTGGCAGGTACTCATGATAAAGAAGTTGGATGGGGGTTCGTTGTTAGACAGAAGGAGAGTGGATAGAGTATTGGGAGTGTACAAGGCGTGCTTCCATAATGAGGCTTGGAAAGATCTATATATAATTTTTTGCTGTCATCAGTCTCTCAACTGGTTTGATACAACCCTCCATCCCTTCCTATCTTGAGCTAACCTCTTCATCTCAAAATATCCCTTACAACCCACGTCCTCAATTATCTGCTTCATATAATCTAATCTCTGTCTTCCTCTGCAGTTCTTACCTTCGACTGTTCCCTCCACTAACAATTTAACCAATCCTGCATGTCTCAAAATATGACCTACCAGCCTGTCTCTTCTGTCTGTAAGACTCTTCTACAAACTTCTTTCCTCACCAACCATTTCCAAAACTCGTTCGTTTAGTACTTTATCTGTCCACTTAATTTTCAGCATCCTTCCGTAGCACCACATTCACTTGCTTCAATTTTCATTCTTTCTGGTATTCCAAAAGTCCATGTTTCGCTGCCATAAAGGTCTGTGTTCCACACAAAGAATTTTTAGTTCTGTGTTACTATTTGAAACTAGAAGATTTATCTCTTTCATGAAAGCTGTTTTTGCTATTCTGCTTTTAACATCACTCCTGCTTCAGCAATCGCTTGTAATTTTACTTCCTAAGTAACAAAATTCAGTATCATCTTCTATCGCATCCGATCCTACTTTTGTATTTAATCTACTATTATTAGTATCATTTCTGCCACTTTTATTTTGCTTTGGTTTATATTTCGTCCAAAATCTTCCTTCAGTATTTTGTTCTTGACATTCAGTAACTTCTCAATATCCTCAGCCTGTTCCGTTAACAAGACAACGTCATCAGCAAGTCGTAGCATGCCGACTTTTTTCTCCTTGAACATTTATGCCACATTCAAATCTTTCTTTCACCTCCGTTATTGTTCTTCTACACACAAGTTGAATGTTAATGAGAATAGACTACACCCAATTTTACTGATGCATGTATCTCATGATTCTTCAATTTTATTATAGCCACTTGATTCTTATATAAATTATAAAGTTTTCTTCTATCTCGGTATTTTAGACCCGTCTTCTTCAAAATTTTGAACATCTTGTCTCACGTAACATTATCGAAAGCTTTTTCTAAAACAACAAACGATATAAAGATACATTTGCTTTTCTTGATGCACCCTTTAAGTATTAATCATAAGGCCATAATTGCTTCTCTCGTATCGCGGTTTTTCTAAACCCAAACTGATCTTCACCTACTATTCCTTCTGCTATACCTTCCATTATTATTCTATATTATTCTAGTTAGTAATTTTAAAGCAAGTAGAATTAAGGCTACTCCACAGTAAAAGATGACCATGACCACAAGCTGGCACTTAATTTTTGGTATAAGGGGGTGTGAAATTTTTTTTATACAGGAAGGGCAGTCAGGGATTGGAATAATTTACCAATGGAATTGATAAAGAACTTATCAAAAGTGCTTAAAAAATTTAAAATTTAAATTTGTAATGGCCAAGAGTAATGGGTGGGGAAAATTAAACTAGAAGAATTTAAAATAAATTACAATATAAAAATAAGAAATGGGTAATGGATATGTAGAGAAATTAAATGAAGTCAACATTTCGTGCATTGTAGCAATTCGTCTCTCTCTCTCTCTCTCACACACACACACACACACACACAGAAGCAGAAAACATTGCTGGAAATGTAAGTAAAGGATGAAACGTAGTTGATGAGATCTTACGTGACGCAACCCTAATCACTTCGGGGAAATAATAGGGGATAGTTTCAGAGTTCGCCTATTGGATAGGGATTAGCGGATGTATGAAGAAGCAAGATAATCTGGCTAAGAAATCTCGATAATTTACCTGGAACGGCGTGTGACCAATATTACAGGTATCAAATATAGCTGAAAATAAGACTAGTAAGGACAGAAGCTCGATTTATCTGTGGAAGTAACTGATGTCATAAAAGACGTGAAGTAATTGGAAAGCAGAAGAGGGGTGCATGAAGTGCTTAGCTTGTATGAATTCGGATGGAAATTGTAAGATAATAATAAGAGCACTAAGTGGAAGGAGACTATGGCCATAAATTATCACTTCAGTGGATAAATTATTGAGGGAAGTTCTGAACACTATTGTACTTTTTTTTTCCACTGTCGGCGTCATTAGAGGCGAGAAAGTACAGGAAGAAAGGAACGTGAAAAACCTGCCCGTCTTTCACTTGGAGTGATTTGGAAAAACCATGGAAAATTCTAATCTGGATAGCTGGACTGAGATTCGAATCCTCCCAAATGTAAGACCAGAACGTTACCGCTCAGCAACAGTAAAAGAATATGACTATACGTATAAAGCCTACATATGTATTGTAATGTCCCTTGGTGACGGGAACTTTATGCGTGTGAATTCCACGTTTCTTTGGCATCGGCGAGAGCCAGGTGACTCATACCTGCGCTGAAAGACCGAACGATTTATGGCAGGCCGTAAAGTTAAAAGCTTTACGCATTCAATGAAATTCAAAGGACAGTATAGGGACTGTGCCGAAATGAGGATTTCCTGGTACAGTAGAAAGTTGAAACTAGAGAAACGATGCTTCGGAGAAAAAGTCAGATTGCGGAACACCTCTGTTGGGAACCAGCGAATCAAACTGTGTTACGAACTTTTAGAAACCATAAGTTTTTTATGTTGCATGAGGAGCGCCAATGTAGATCGTGGACGACCCGCCAAACGCTGCGACTCGCTGAAATTTCCCGCGTCTGCTAAAACTCGGGAGCCTGCAAGTTTTCAACGGAGCGAACAAGCGGGAGAGAAGACATTCTGTTTCTGGCCAGCAAACAATCCACACCGGCGCACCACGGGAGATTGCCGGAGAGCTGCGGGGAGCTACCTCGCCAAGTGACCTTCGCCCAGCTGATCAACAGGGTCTATGAGACTCTGTTTTATCTGCACGTCATCTGCTACGGTAAAGAACGCCGACGATGTATAGACACTCTTGCGTCATTCAACCCTAGGCAACGCTCTGAGATGAGAATCATGCTCAAAATTGTTCAAAAGAAACTTTTAATGTTCAGTTCTGTTCTATAAACCAATCAATTTTATATTCAAAGAAAATAATAGGTGTTGTAAACCCTGCTTTCAATAACTTCCTTTCCAATCAATCAGTATATCATTTGAATAGATGAAGATTTGTGTTTTATAATGGTATTTTAAAATTACAATTGATTTGATTAAAAATATTTCAGAATTGGGATGTCGCTCGGATAGAGAACACTTCCATTCTTGACGCCTACCCGGGATTAATTTTGCAAATTAACTTATTAATTAATGCTCATTATTTTATCCTAATTTAAACAACGTCATAAACGAGACATTACAGTATATAGGGAAATATCTACTGTGGCTTTTGTTCCATCACAGTGATGGTAAATAAATTATCCTGTTTTGCTCCGGAACATACATACGATTCATTGCCATATTTTACTCATTTCGTTCCGCTTAAAAGTAATTATAAACCTATCTACTCGTTTCGACACTAACACCTGCAATGACACTATTGAGTGAACACTGGGCGAATGGAACTGCTCTCTGAAACTGTCTGTGGGCGAACTGACCCCGGTTATCAGCTGGCGTGAGCAGGTGGTGCGAACGACTGAAGCTCAAAGCAGTCTTCCCTCCCTTGGTCCCGTCCCCTCCGGAGCAGAGAGATTTTACAGCTTCTGGTGAGCGGCTGCCACAATCAGGGGCGTCTTATGAAAGGGCGGAGCAAGTAATGGCTGTCATCACTTAAGATCAAAAGCTATTGGCAATTGAAACAGCCCTGTGGTGGAAAATTGCTGACTGAAATTGCTCTTCACCTTTTGATCATTAAGGAATGCTGATAATCTACACAAATATCATAAATGTGAAAGTAACTCTGTCTTCCTGTTTGTTTGTTACGTTTTCATGATTAGATGGTTAAACTGATTTGGATAATTTTGACACGGAAATACAATATTTGATTAGGAAAGTCATCAGATACGTTTTTAGGGATAAATAACATATTTTGTTATGAAATTTTGGAAACTAACCGGACGGTGATAGGCAGACGGATAGGGTGTGAAATCTCTGTAATGTTACTGCCTATATCGGTTACTCAGGCTTTGTTTCCCTTGCAGTCAATTTGTCTGATCTGTTTATAAATTTCATGTACAGACACAACTTATTATACACTATAGATGTGGGTTTGCTCTGCATGTGATAATTATCGCTAAAGTCCAGGGACAGACACTGAAAGTAGCGTAGGTACACTGAGAAAAGACGTGTTTTTCCTGTGAACAGTTATATGTAACTAACTCACGGGTTTCGAACAACAGAAGAATATATATCTTAGCAAAGGACAGAAGAAACTTAAAACGTTGTGTAAAAATCAATATTGACACAAGATGCACCCAGAAAGTGACATAATTTTAAACAACAAACAAGAATCGGCAAAAAGAACTATGATAGATATTCTCCCACAGTTAACCCTCTGTCCCCATTCTTTAATTTGTTGCTATTTTCAAACATGTTGCAAACTGGTTCTCATCAAGGTGCTGGCTTCCTCGTCATAGTATCCACACTCCGCGCTTTTTGGAATACCTTTCGCTATCCAATTCTAACAATCACGTGTACGAAGTGGCGGTAAGAGCTAGTGTCAATATTATTGTTAAAACAGTCGAAATTATGGATTAGTCAGCTATTAATAATTACAGAGAGATTCAAGTTTTATTAGGATCGCCGTGAATAATGCGACATAATGTTTCAAACCTAAGTCCTAAATGAAAAGATACAAAAAGGAGAGAGTACTACAGAACCATTACTTGATCGTAAGGTACTTCGATCTGGAACTTTATATCCAGTCACGCCAGAAATGGCTGCGAGTAATGAAAATGATTTGTAAATCAGTACCTTGGGTTAGTATCGGTTATTCGTATGAATCTCAGTTAAGCGTTTTAAGATGAACTGGACAAGGGATGATAAGTTGATATAGTGACACTGAATCCATATATGGCAAATTGTAAATTACAAATGCTTCTCGTTTGTTGGTTTAATTAATTCTGTCCTGTCTGCGGTGAGATGAACATGTCTGGATTCCATGTAATCCCTGAACTGCTACTTCGTACACACAAGTTCTTAGACTAAACAAGTTTGTTTTTTGACTCGGCCGCCAATATGAGATAAACCTTCTGGAGTAGGGAAAAATGATGGGATGACATGGTGATTATGAGTGTCGCAAAGGAAAATAATGACGAAACAGATCCCTTATTAAAGTTCACTTACGTCTTAATTACCTACGACATTTCGCACTAGGAAATTACCAACCAAATTCATAAGGGCTCTTCTCTGAAAATACACTAGTTTAATTGGACTGAATGTTTTAAAAGATGCATGAAAGAAACTCATACTTAACGGGAAATACTTGGCAATAGTCAGTGCACACACTGTTATTACATAACTGCTCCTGTGGATTGTCCTGCTATCCACGTCCCGTATCGAATCCACAACTTCAAATTCCTTACACATAACGGCAAAATACTGTACCCACTGATTGTTAGTCTCCTCATTACCAAATCAAGAGCCCTGGGTACAAAAATAATACCAATAGGAGCATCGGCTCGCGATGACTGTCTCGCTTCTTGGAGGAAGGATCTCTCTCCTTTACCCGGCTCGATGCAAAACCTCTCTTAAATCTTCTTGATGTTAAATCTGCTATATTACTGCACATTAGAATATATTTAGAAAACTACTCCCATCCATGTTTTATCCACATCGTTTAAAAATAAGAAGTCCAGAGAACACCCTTCTGTCATAGCATCTCCTATCTCCCAAATTCGAAACTATCGGATTCTAATCCGGCAGGAACATCATCGCTAATAACTGTGCTGATCAGGTTAATGTATGTAACAACACTAGTATCACAACAACTCCAAACGTCGGCTGTGATGTTTACTCGACAGTGTTACTTGTGAATGAGATTAAAACATTTGGGGTATCTTAAAGGATAGCAAACCTTGGATCAGGCTGGGAAACACTTTATTGAAAAGCAGGAATGCCACAGGGCAGCGTGATGGATGACTGGCTAATGCTCTGGCCTCGCATTCGGGAACATGCTGGTTGGGGCATCCAGATTTTGGTTTCACTTGGTTTCCCCAAATCACTCAAGGCGAATACCTGGATGCTTCCACGAAAAGGCCATTACCAAATTCTTTCCCGTTCCTTGTCCCCAGTCCTTTCCCGCCTCTAATGACCTCGACGGCTACGAAACGTAAAACATAAGCAAAAAAAAAAAAAAAAAAAAAAACAGCGTGCTGGGTCTATTGCTGTTCGTTATTGTAATGCAGGGGTGGCCAACCCGCGTGCGGCGTGCCGCGTGCGACGTGCCGCATGCGGCTCCCCTTGAACATTTTTCCAGCCCGCGAGATTCATTACACTTTTACAAAATATATTTATTTTATAATGGCCAAAGGAGTGAAAACCAATGTAATAAAAAATATATTATATGTGCATTCATATATTCAAAAAGTATCTGTCAAAATTATGAGTATCATTGTCATTACACTATCTATGTTTATATATAAGAATAATAGGAAACACAATAATAATAACTCATTATGTTTCATTTTTTCACTACAAAAAATGTCTACAGTGGGTCTAAATCTAATATGGGGATATATGATTTTATATGCGGCCCGCGGAATTATGATGCATTTCCAAAGTGGCCCGCAACATTATTTGGGTCGGCCACCACTATTCTAATGGATGACTTTATTATTGGTTTATGTTTGGCAGTTAATTTTTCTTTATGTATCATTATGTTGTATAATAGACATAATATGAGAAATGATTGTGAACAGCTACAAGAATAATCGAATAATCTGGACAGGATTTGTAAATACGTAGTCAACAGAAGATAAATGAAAAAGATGTCATCTTATTAAGTTTAGAGGCAATATATATAAAGGTGTTGTATGACTGTACAGTGGAGGCTGGATTGCGTTTTAATCGAACAAAGGTATATATCACTAGATATAAAACTTAGCTGGACGGGACACATTTGGCAGGCTTAAAAGTACTGTGCTTGATAGAGTATGTAATACGGAAGTGAAGGAAACAGGATTCAGAACCTTTATTAGACATTTGTGTCAGTGTTGTAGGGTAGTATGGGACTCAAATAAAGGGTATCAAATAAAAAATTTGGAAAAGGTGGAATGGAGGGCAGCTAGATTTATTTGTTGAAATTATTGTAGAAGACAGTAACTGCTATGATATATTAACTGTAGTGGAAATCATTGAAGGACTTGGGACGGGTAAAGGGAGTTCTGGGAGTGTAGAAGAGACATTAGCAGTGAGAGATGTATGGATAATCTGAGAAAAATTTGGAGGACTAAGTGAAAGGGAAGAGGCGACTATGCTCATAAAATAGAGTATAAGTTGTCGTTTGTAACGGGGTCAGGGACTGAAATATATTATAGAGGATGTATATACTCCTTCAAACAGTTATGGAATTTAAAGAAATATTTTCGTATAATGTTAATGTATAGGGTAATTGAAGACGAGGCAGAAGCTCAAGTTCAGTTGATTAATACATAGAATAAAAAAGAACAATAGCTCCTAATACTTATTTTCTACGGTGTTGTATAGTGAGATGTCTTCAACAAATATCTCATTTAGCACTCACTGTTTTCTATCAGTTAGTTGGGTTGTTATATATGAATAAGTGCAGTGTCAAAATCCCGGGCGAAGGCGGCAGCCACCGTCGACGGAACGAAGTAACGTTCAACTTTGTGCTCGAGGTAAAGTTTGAGGCTTAACACCCTTGAAAGGCGGATTACTACGCATCCCGCCAGCCAGCGTCCAAACTTCTTGTAACATCGTGTAACAACGTTGCACCAAAAACAGGAAACTTAGGAGTTACTAAGTTACAGAGTGTTGGCTGATCACATCCAGGTGCGGTAATGAGAAAAAATACTTACTTCGTCCAACCGTAAGTTGGTTTCTTTCCTCTCAAGACTTGGCACAACGAAAGTTCAGCACAACGTCCAAAAACCTTGAGATTTTCTTTTCTTCAGTCTGCCGGCTAATCTGATGTAATCCTACACCTATTGCTATCTTGAGCTAAACTCTTCACATCGAAATACTCGTTACAACCTACGTCCTCAATTATCTGTTGAATATATTTTAGTTTGATTTTAGGCAAAGTGTTTCGAATGAGTCAGCTATTTTTGTTTCCATAGACGACATATTGGAAGCAATGTATAAAAAATTAAATCACCTAGGAATATTCTGTGATTTTGCTAAGGTATTTTATTGTGTAAATCATGGGATTATCCTAGGTAAATTAGAAGACTATGATGTTATGGTTAGCGGTAGGACCAGGACGTTGGTTTAAAATTATATTTGGAAAACAGAAAGGAATGCGATTCCTTGAAAGCTGTTAGTACAGGAGAGCTTATAAAGCAGAAAATGGAACAGTTAAATGTGGTGCACCTCAGGGTTCAATACTTGACCTTTTTCTATTCTTAATTTACATCAATGATCTCCCACGCGTATTAGGTCATAGTGAATATATGGCGCTTTTTGTAGATGATATTAGCATATTATTAATACACCCAACAATACAAAGCCTTGAAAAAATGGCAAATGATGTTCTAAAAATACAACAGATGGCTCAGTGCATATAAATTAATACTTAACATAGGTAAGATACAGGTACTTCAATTTGTTGCAAAAATTAAACAAAGGACACCTATAATGTGATACCTGAAGCAGTAAATGAAAGCAGTTTAACAAAATTCCTAGGTGTATATATAGATAACAATTAGAAATAGAAGCAACTTATTGCACAACTTCTTAAAGAAAATAATTCTGCAACATTTGAGAGTAATAGCTAGAATATCTAACACAGAAACAAGAAAGTAGGTATAATATCTTTGATATTTTCGCTCCCTGCTCATTACTCATGGCATCTCATTCTGAGGAATATCTTCACAAGTACAGAAGGTATTTAAATTACGAAAACGTGCTCTATGAATTATTTGTGGAGCAAGCTCATGGACATCGTGCAGAAACCTGTTTAAAAATCTACAATGCCAGCACAGTAATATACTCCTTACTATTCAATAAAGTTTTTTATTCAATGTCCTATCACAAGAAATAAAATATTATCCGAAAAACCTAACACCCAAACTGAAAGACTTTTTTTTCCGGAACCCATTTTACTCCATGAAAGATTTTTTTCTTGGAATATGGTAACTATGGATGACTGAAAAAATACTATGTATTTCGTGTATAAAAGTGGAAGGTGACAAAGTTGTTTACAATTACTAAAATGGTGTATGATTTTCCTTTGTGTTGAAACCTTTTTCAAATGCAACAGTTAAATTATTTCTAAATTGCATTTATAGATAGTAACTAACGGGGAGTGATATATATTTGCAGATTATAATGTAAATTGATGAGACTAATGAGTTTTTAAGTAAATAACGGTTAACATTAGTTAGTAATATTGCTGTTTTAAATAATCATATGCACTATTCCATATTCCCAAAACTTTTCTCAAATGGGATCAGACTGGACAGATCTAATCTTATATAATCTAATCTATTAATTGCCTGTCTCTACAGTTTATTAGTTTAACTGTTCCCTCGACTAATCGTGACCCACCATTCGCTCCTTTATTTCTGTGAGTCTCGTCCAAAAACTTTTTTCCTTGCCCAAACACGTTCATTTTGTACTCTATCAGTCCATTTAATTTTAAAGTTCTTATATAGAGCCACATTTCAGATACCTTAGTTAATCTTCTTTTTAGTATTCCTAAAGTCCAAACACCACTACCATAAGGTGCTATGCTCTGTAGATACAGTTTAACAATGTTCAGAAACAAGATCATTATTGAAAATGAAAGATTTCTCTTTTCAAGAAAGATCTTTCGCTTGCATTTTTCTGCTTTTATCATAGGCCACCAATTAAAATTTTACTTCCTATCTAAGAGAATTCATTTATTTCTTCTATTATAATTTCTGTTATTGCTATCATTTCTGCTAAATTTCATGGATTTTATCTTGATTCAGCTTATAAATAATCATAATTTGTTTCGTAGTATCTTGTTTATACCATTCTTTAATTTCTCAGTATGCTTACTCTGTTCTGCTATACATTTCTAGAACTCGTTTAGACATATCTGAAAAGAGGAGTTTAGGGATAAATGTTAAAAAGGATGAGAGAGTTTTAATGTAATTGGGAATGGTTAAATTGTCTGTAATAGCCACAGATTACTTGAATACTTATAGATGAAGACAATGATTGTAGTATGATGTATAAGAAGCAGATGACTAAGGATGTAGGCACTTTGAAACCAATGAAGCTAGGAACTTATCAGAAAAATAACAATGTACTGTACTCTAGTATACACACACAAACTGATTCATAAGATTACAGTAAAGCAGGTATGCGGCAATATTCAAGATTTTATGGAAAAATACTCAAACTTCAATATAAAATATAAATACAAAGGAAAAAGTGTTTGTCATTCAGACTACTCCCATTAAATAGTCTTTTTTTGCCTTTTCCGATTAATTTTCTGCAAACTCTTCCAAGATTCTCTATTTTTAAGCCTATCCACCGCAGAGTAAAAACATCTCTTACAGGATACGTATCAGCTGCTTTAGTTCGGGTGAAACAATGTAGATCCGTGTACGAAACAAGATCTTTCAACATTACGACAATGCTTTTCCTATGTGATACCAAATACTGTTATCATTAACTCTATTTTCGTTGTAAAGATAAAGCGAAATTCATATCTGCGCATATGAGATACGACTTAGAAATTAGAAATATTTAATGCACTACTTATAAAATTGTTCGTAACCTCAAACTTGACCTACAATCTTCAGAAGAATAAGCTAAGCCTGGTGAGTAAGAAATTTTCGATAAATTATAATCCTGGTCATTTTCACAAAAGGCTATCGCTAGAAATAAACGGTCTACAGTTTTCAAGCCTGGTTTCGTTACATAAAAATGTTATGAGATAAAATTATTAGTGTGTGATCCGAAAGTTAATGCCGGAATTCGTTTAAATTCTACTAATTTTAACATGAGTACCAAGTGAAATGTTTGTAACGAAAGTTCCTAAATACAATTTTAAAATGGTAAAATTATCAAAATCTGTTTATATTTAAAACACATTAAGAGTTACGTAAAGTTTATTTTAAACGAATCGTAAATTTAGGGTTATCAGATTAAAAACGATTATCAATCAAAATGTGAATTCTACTAAAGAACTTACTGCTGCAAATTTTGTGTTCCACTTTCAGTCATTTCCCTTCTCCCTTCGTCAGTAGTTTATATACAGAAGTGATTTTCAGTATACGTTTGTCGTTCACTACATTTACATCAGATATAGCAGAGGTTATATAAAGGTTTATTGAAAATATTCAAACCATAAATTAAATCAATACGTATATTTTAACCAATGTGTCAAAAAAAATTACGCTTGTTGATTCAATGAATTAGAGTTAAATAAGTTTAGAAATTATATTTAACGAGTCCATGCAACACATTTTATGTATTGTGTTAAACTATTTCTTGTATAAATTCCACTTCATGTGGCCGTCGCGTTTTGAAAAGTATAATCAGGTAACTATCCCAAATTTCAAGGAAGGCATACATTAGAGTGTAAACCTATTTTTCCCAGGTTCTTACCTATTATTTACGATTTCAGCAATAGTTTATTTATATGGGCCCAAGTCAGTGGAAACTTGTGTTATGTGTAAATTTAAGTCAAATAAATAATCGGAGTTTATGTTCTGCACCATCAAATAGTAACAGTACTGTCATGGAATCCAAGGAAAAACGTTTTATGGGTCACCACACTTACAGCATACTGTATCAGCCGCATGGAACAAAAACGCTTCTCGCCACTTAGCGGAAGGAAGTCAGCAACACGCTCACTTTCCATTTTTCAGAAGCGATTACATTGTGTTTGCGGTTAATTAAGTAAAGTGAGTTTGTTCTATCACCGATCTCCGCTGGGAACACTGCATTCAATTACTGGGGATCAATAGGTAATATGTTTACCCTGTATCGCGCCAACAGCTGCAAAGCAGATGGCTGAAAAGCATAAAACCCAAGTAGTGCGCTAGTACTAGACCTGGTCCATATCCAGTTATGTTTGAATCCTCTCGGTTCAACATATTCGATATCATTAAAAAGTTTTCATTTGTGTTCTGCGTACAGTTTACCTGATCTCAAGCCTCAAGTCGAAGAAAAATAGCTTACAACCACTGTATATGAGATGCGAAATTCTTGCAGTGCTGTTAACAGTATGGTTGCTATTTCCATACATATCTACCGCTCCATTACATAAATTTTTGCTTTTAATTCCTCTATTTTTTCGGGCAAATTTTTGGCACCCCCGTTTATAATTCATTCCACTTCTCCACTCCAGTATCGACAAATGGAAAATTTCTCACCTCATTATAGCTGAATTAAGAGCTATTTTTTGGTCCTTCTTTCCATTTGCTACTACTAATTTTTCTTCCAAGATCTGGTCATGTCTTACTGCCTCAGCAATCACCTTTTAATGCCTTCTATCTTTCACTGATTCCTAAAGTAGCTCATCTCAGTTACTGACTGTGTTCTGCAGTAATATCAAGAAAGAAATCTAATTCTCCTATTTTGCACCCACTCCATCTGCTGTATTTTACACCTAACAGGTGGGCTCCACATTACCCTACCATCTACAAACAAGGGCAGAGTCATAGTTTTGTACCCCAGTTCCATCACATCTCTGATACACTCCCTTTTCAGATTCAATATTTTTAAACTTCTCCCTATATTCTGTGCTTCTGTAAAAAATGGTCCTCGTGATGAAACGAAGCTGATGGATATCTTCTAGCAACCATTACGTTCCAAAACAAACTTCATCGAATACCAGACATAGTATCAACTAATTTATCTGTATATCATGATTCCATTTTTTGTTTGTTTTCAGCTCTATAAAGAATGGATTTTGTAAGTCTTTTTTTCTGTCATCAGTCTCCAGATTGGTTAGATGTAATCCTCCATCCCTTTATGTCTTGCGCTATCCTAGTCATCTCAACAAATCCCTTACAACCTACGTTCTCAATTATCTGCTTCATATATTCTAATCTATGTCTTCCTCTGCAGTTCTTATAATCGATTGTTCCCTCCACTAACAATTTAACCATTCCCGTGTGTTTTAAAATGTAACACTCTTCCACAAGTTTCTTTCCTCACACATCATTTCCAAAACATGTTCACTTCGTACTTTTTCTGGCCACTTATTTTTCAGCATCCTTCTACAGCACCACAATTCAAATGCTTCAATTATCCTTCTTTCCATTCCTCGCTGCCGTAAATTGCTGTGATGTGCTCCATACAAAGAGTTTTAAACATTTATTTGTGAGACCTCGATCAATATTTTAAACCATAAGTTCTTTTTCAAGAAGACTCTTTTCAATAGTGCTATTCTTCTTTTAACGTTATTCCTGTTTCGGTTATCAGCTGTAATTTTACTTTATGAGTAACAGGATTCAATTACTTCTTCTATTGTACCTGATTAGTGTTACAAACTGAAAAAAAATGTTTTTTTTTTCAGATTTGTGAAAAAAAAACACGAAAAAAAACCTAGCACCCTTGTTTTTTTTCTAAATTTGGTTTTTTTTCAGAAAACAATATTTTGATAAATTATAGTTTTATTTATGGAACTTACATTTTACATGTGTGTTTTAAACCTTACTAACTCATATAATATCTTACATTATGATTCATAAATATATCTATATAGGTAACATAATTTTTTATTCATCCTCTATGTCGGTACCACATTCATTATTATCGGTACTATCAACACTAGTTCGGTCGGAGTCGGAATTTTCTGTTTCTTCTTCTGTCCCCTCTAGATCCATAACTTCAGAAACAGTTACATTTTCTTTTACTGGTTGTATTGCATGCAAAAGCTTTTGAGATTGCAATTTTAAACTGTGAGCAAAGTACACACTGTGAATGAAGACTGCGCCGATAGTTCTGTATTACGGTCTTTTAAGTTTGAATTTAAATCTATTATCATACAAAATAGGAGCTTTATTTGTTTTCAATCGTTGGTTTACACCAACGGTTGCAAGGAAATTATTCATAATTACTGACAATGACTGAGTATCACTATACGCTGCGAGTTTAACAAGTATACGAATATAAGGAAAGCACAACAAGTAATAAAAAGAGGCAAAAAACCGTAGTTAAATTTCGTAATTATTTTAAAAGATTCGTAGGTCTGCAGATAAATTTGTAGGAGCTGGCAGCACTAGTTCAAATAGCGAGTATCAATCCGAACAATGGGGAACGGGGATTCCTTGTCACGCAACCTAGCCTTTTCGGGAAGTCACCATTCGTAAAAGAAAACTTCAGTCAATGTTACTAATATTTTTGTAATTTTTTTTTTCTACTGAACCAGAACAATATAGTTGATTTAAAAGTAAGATAAGTACTTAGTATAAACTCTAAAACAGTCATATTAAACTATAAATGCCTTTAAAATTTGAAATTTAGTAGTTATGAAAAAAACATGTCCCAGAAAAAAAAAAACATGTTTTTTTTCCACCGTTTTTTTCATGTTTTTTTTTTTCACGTCAGAAAAAAACTTTTTTTTTACAACACTACACCTGATCCTATTTTTTATATTTAGTCTGATGGTATTGCTATCATTTCTGCTACCTTTCATCAATTTCATCTCCCTCTGTTTTGCTTAGCTGCTAGATGAAACTCGGTGATGTAAGCGGAAAGTGTAAAGTTCCCTGGACGCACTTTGCCACCGCAGTTAACGCCGGCCGAGCAGGCGAAGCGGCAGTGAAAGCGAAATGGCCATTCAAGCGCCCACTCCCCGCCCCCGTTTCACACCTCCGGCACGCTGCCTGCGCTGTTTGGTCGATTACAGAATCTGATAAGGGGGGTCACAGACCCATTTAAATCACTCTGTATCTACAGGTAACGATCTGATAAGGCAGTGCCGCTGGGTTCATTCAGCACGGCGGTAGCTGTTGGAGAGGTTATCGACCATAACCCTATTTGCATTCCGCCGCTGTGCTGATGAAAAATCTTGGCCTCAACCACTCTCTTAACGAGAAACCTTCCTCCGAGCTGGCAACAGCTCTTAAAGCTAATCAAAAATTATGAATGCATTCAACTATAAATAAATACAACTCAAAGGAAAATTGAAACTGGATTCACTTTAAAGAAACCATAGAAAGAAAAGGTACTGTTCATCAGCTTTGATTTACTATAGGCACATACATTTTTCATAAAATTAATAATGATAATAAACACTTTAAGCTGTCTACTTTTTTAAAGGATTTTTTTTTTTTTTTTAAAAAGATATCCTATCAATGAAGCATAGTACAGTTTGCACTCTATTCTTATTTTTAGTGAAACAGGTAGAAAGTTTCTACCCAACTGTATACATTGTTACAAGTTTGATCTATTTTTGTTAACGACATGGATACCTTGTCTCAGCAAACGTTAAGCACGATATATCCAATATTAAACGTTTTTGCCATTGTTTAGAAGAAGCTTTTCGGGAAAAAATGTACTACAACGTAAGACGTTCTCCACTTGAGTTATGCTTCACAGTTCCAACCTGAAAGTAAATCGTGAATACATCGACGTTAAACATTGTAACATCTTTTAACCGGAATAAAAAGCACAGAGAGTTTTATAGGACTGATATGTTAAGAAACGGCCTATTATTAAAGAATTTTTCGTTCGTGTGTGTACCGTAATGACACAACGATAAAACGGTAAAATGTGGGAAATCGGCGAAAACTACGATTAGGCCTATAGGAATCAAGACAAAGTAGGAGGAAAATGCTCTGAAACCGAATATAACTTTAAGATGACAAAACATTTTCAAGCAACAGCAAAATGTCACCTAAAAAACATCGCATTTATAAAAACAAAGTTCGTTCTATGGAAAACGACAGGAGCCAAAACTGATGTATTTAAAAGAAGGCAGACAAGTACTATGGCAGAAAAATTATCTAACAAAAGTTATTGATATCGACGCTTTTATAAACTTGTCGTTGCTATAAATTTCGCTACAGAATCATCACCGCAAGCGCACGACTCACCTCTTCTTACGAAGCCAGCAACAAAATTCTTCGGAGAGAGAAGACGAAGGAGGCAGAGAGGATTTATCGATCCTTTTTTAGTCCCGGGGGAGGAAGAGGAACGAACGAGGCCGATGTTACACCGAAAGACAAGCGTCCCGGCGGTACAAGTCAACACTCACACGAAAATAAATGTACCTCGCTTCAGTCCAGCTGATAACACGAGTATGCGATACCCAGAATGACAACAGTTTATGTGTGCGATTGTCTACAAAGTGAACAGCGGTATAATCAACGGTACAACAGTGTCCGAAATTTCTCGAACGATATGCGTTGTGGCGCCTACAGTTAGGCAATAAGCGTTGGTCCGGTGTCGAGCGGAGCGGCTCAGTAGGCGCGAGGCGCCGCGGCAGGCGGTGTCTGTTGGTAGAGCATGCGGGGAAGTCTGTAGTCCGCGCTACGCCGCTACACTGCCGCGCGGCGGGCGCGGTGCTTGCTGCCCGTAGCGGCGGCGGTGGCGGTGGAGGAGGTGGCGCTGGTGGCGGCGGCGGCGGGGGACGTGAATGGCGTCTCCATAGCGACGCGGCGCCCGGCTACAGCTCGGCAACTCCGCCCCAGCCAGCAGGACGCTGCGCCGGGCCGCATTGATCGTAACTAGTACGCCGCCCGGGCCCTGCGCGAGCCTGCCGGGCACTCTTCTCCCCCTCTTAATAGTCTGCGCGTCACGCACCGCCGCTCTGACGGCACCCCATGACGTTGGCTTACTGCAGGGTCGACAAACGGTGCCAGCTTCCGCACTTTTACTGGGAACTGAGTCGAGGAGGTTACCAGGAAGGAAGGCAGTATCAGTCTGAGCACAATATCGTCATTAACTATTCACAGTGGATAGATTTTTATAAACGATCTCGGAGACAAAGTGAAAAGCCTTTTTAGATTGTTTGCTGATGATGCGGTTATTTATAGCGAAGTAAGCAATTTGGCCGATTGCTTAGAAATTCAGCGTGATCTGGATGTTATTTTGGCATGGTGCGCTGAGTAGCAACTTACACTAAATTATAAAAAGTGCAAGGCAATGAGCATAACTAACAAAAAGAATCAAATTGTTCAGAAATACGACTTAAACAATTCAGTTATTGATATGGTCGATTCTATGAAATATTTGGGAGTAACAGTACAAAGGAACATCAAATAAGACATAAACATTAATTCGTTAGTAGGTAGAGTTAATTCTAGGCTGCAATTCGTAGGTCGAATCTTGAGAAATTGTAATGAACAAACAAAGGAGATAGCGTACAAATCCCTTGTGCGTCCACATTTGGACTATTGTTGTGCCATCTGGGATCCGTTTCGTAAGGGGTTGATCGAAAGTATAGAGAAAGTACAGAGAACAGCCGCTCATTCGTGACCGCTTGCTACAGTCCTTATGAAAGCGTCACCGAACTGATTAGTAGACTTGGCTGGGAGTCTCTGGTAAATAGACGACGCACGTTTCGTTTAAACTTATTGGTAAACATGTGTACACCTACTTTCACTTACGAGTGTAGTGAAATACTTCTTCCACCAACCTATTTGAGCCGGAATGACATGAAAGATAAGATTAGAGAAATAAAGTGCCGCAATGATTCTTCTGCAACTCTAGTGTTGCAAATTGAAAAAAAAAATTTTTTTCAGCTTTGTGAAAAAAACATGAAAAAAACTTAGCACCTTGGTTTTTTTTCTAAATTTGTTTTTTTTTCAGAAAACAATAAATCTGATAAATTATAGTTTTATTTACGGAACTTACTTTTTACATGTGTGTTTTATATCTTACTGAATCGTATAATGTCTTACATAATGATTCATAAATGTATGAACATAATTTTATTCATCCTCTATGTCAGTACCACATTCATTAGTATCAGCACCACCATCACTAGTTCGGTTGGTGTCGGAATTTTCTGTTTCTTCTTATAGCTCCTCTAGATCCATAACTTCAGAAATAGTTACATTTTCTTTTACTGGTTGTTCTTGTATTGTACGCAAAAGATTTTGAGATTGCAATTTTAAATTGTGAGCAAAGTACACACTGTGCATATAGACTGCCCTGATAATTCTCTTATTACGGTCTTTTAAGTTTGAATTTATTATCATACAAAATAGGAGCTTTATTTTTCTTTTTCAATCGTTGGTTTACGCCAACCGTTGCAAGGAAACGATTCATAATTACTGACAATTTAATGACTCAGTATCACTATAGAGTCTATCAAATATACGAATATAAGGAAAGCACAATAAGGCAAAAAAAACCGTAGATAAATTTAAAATTCCTAATTTTTTGAAAAGATCCGTAGGTCTACAGATAAATTTGTAGGGTTGGCAGCACTAGTTCAAATAGGGAGTATCAATCCAAACAACGGGGAACGTGGATTCCTTCTCGCACAACCTAGCCTCTTCGGGAAGTCCCTGTACGTAAAGAAAACTTCAATGTTGCCAATGTTTTCGTAATTTTCTTTTCTACTGAACCAGAAATGCATATTAGATTTAAAAATTAAGATAATTACTTGGTATAAACTCTAAAACAGTCATATTAAACGATAAATGCCTTACAAATTTGAGATTTAGTAGTTATGAAAAAAAAACACGTTTTTTTTTTCCAAAGCTATTTTTCTATTTGTTTTTTCAAGCCAGAAAAAACCGTTTTTTTACAACACTACTCGTACCATTAAGGATTGGAATGCAGACCAAAAAGATTAGTTTTGTTGCTGAGCACCCTCTGCCACCCACAATTTTGTGAATTGCAGAGTATATATATGTAGATGTAGACGTAGATGAAAGTAGGAGTTGAAACAGATTTCGTGCATAAAATTATACTGTTTTCTACGATTTTAGGATATCCTTCACACCATTTCTAAGATGAATTATTTTATGTTACTTATTTATTTAGTTTTCAATTCACAACATAGCCAAACACCTAGATTCTAATTTGTGCCCTTATTTCCATTATTATAAGTGTCTATATAGTTATATATTATATATTTATCGTATTCACTTTACGAACAATGAATGCAAGACAATTTTATTTAAGTTCCAGTATCAAACTACTTTACTGCTACTATTTCTGCTGTTATTAACAGTTTGATTACCACAACTACTTTTACTACTACTGTTATTACTACTAATACGACTATTACCACCACCAATTATCACAACTGCACATCGATACGCCTAGCGTTCGTTTATTCTTGTTGATTGTGCTCCAAAGATGAGCCCTCTGGAATCGGCAACGCAGTAAGCCACCCAGGCCATCGAGAGTTGACCTCCTGGTATACCTGTTACTTGGTAATTTCTGGTAGCCTCTGTCTCTTTTTCCTTTCATCTTTCTCTGAACCTATTTGGTACAGTACTTCATTGGTTTCTGTTCATGACCAACTTTTTCATCTCAACATAACAGTTATACCCTGCATCATCAGATATTTGCTTCATATATTATTGTCCCAGATACGCAACAGTTTATGGTGCGATTGTCTACAAAGTGAAAAACGTTATAATTAATGGTACAACAGTGTGCGAAATTTCTCGATAGGGAAGTGTGAGGCGCCCACAGTTAGGCAATACCCGTTGGTCCGGTGTCGAGTGTAACGTTTCAGCAGGCGTGAGGCGCGGCAGCAGACATTGTCTGTTGGTAGAGTATTCTCACTTTTGAATCTTCTCTCCACTAACAGACTAACCAGTAGTGTCCGACCGAAGGTTCGGCTTCGGCTTCGGCCACCTTCGGCCAAAAAAAGCACCTTCGGCCACACATTCGGCTTCGGGCAAATTCAGCCGAATGTTTGGCCGAAGCCGAAGTTTTACATTCTGCCCCTGATAATGAACCAACTTTTACGAATACCGTCAACGTAGCGCGTCAACAGATGATAGCAAAGATAAAGAACCATTTGGAAAATATCATAAAAATCAGTGGGAAGTATATTGTGAAACTAGTGTTAAATACCAAAGCTAGATTAATTTTTTTTTTAAAAAAATCGGAGATCTTGTATGCGCCCAAAGATTTTACAAAAGAAGTTTAACAGTCTACTTTATGCGATATCGTAGAAAAAAAGTAGTGCCACCATGGCCCGATAATCATCCGATTCCTTTGCGGATTAATATATTACGCATGGACCTGGTCATTGTAAACATGTTTCCGTACAACCTCATTGAAGGAGAAGAACTTCGCAGACTTAATTTTACTGATCCTCAAACTCGACCCTAGTACAGACAAAAGCGAGAGAAATATATATTTTTTTTTTTTTTTTATTTATTTTTATTTTATTTTAATGGCATTTGGTTAGAGACCATACAGCCAATCTAAATTTTTACAAAGCTTCTTACATCCATTTGCGTAACTTATCTATTTACACATTTCCTTATCAACTTATTACAATCTTGTGGAATGTATATGCTATTTACAATATTCAAATTTCAAGTGCCTTCTTAAGTACCATAATCTAAAAAGCGTTGCTAGACGATACATCAACTAGACTTAGTAATCGGCGGTTCATATTTTAGAAAGTCTTTAATGCCAGCTACGTACGAAAAAGTAAACAGTAAAGTTGCATTGACTTTAGAAAAAGGCTGAATGGATCAGTTTTACCACGAAGATATGAAGTGATCAAGCAAACACGTTTTTGAGTGTCACGGCACAAGGCATTTCCAAAGGTTCCAAAATAAAAAAAAAAAATTAAATTGGCTGTTAGTGTGTTGGAAGATAATAAAAGGCAATATATTGCACAAAAAATTACTGAAACTGTTACCAAATACAATTCAAAGAAAATATCCATACGGGTATACGTAATAATACTTCAAATATGAATGCAACCATCCACTATGGAAACTTCGTTTTTATTGGTTGTGTTGCTCACACTCTACAGCTCATGATTCACAAAGTAATTTTTAAAGATATTGCTGTAATAGAAATAGTGAAAAAGTATTGTAAAACGTAAGAAGAGTGAACAAGCCATTCGATATTTTAATTAATAGAACAGAAAAATGCAGTAAATCTGTATATGTTAGAACGTGGTGGAATAGAAATTCCAACAGCAGAAGAATGGATTCAAATGAACAATTTTATAACTGTGCTGAAGTGTATTTAGGAAGCAACAACTAATATTTGTAGCGATTTATTAACAGTATCTTTAATTATATCAATCATTGACATCTTAAACACAAAACTTGCTCAGAAGGATGAAGGCTGATCAAATAATACTGCTCAAAAGCCTCTTGTGTTGGTCTGTTGACAGGAGATCTGCTTTCGCAAGAAAAACCTTACCGTTGTTGATTGCCGCTCTAATCGATGCACGGTTTAAAATTAAGTATTTGACAAGCGACGAAATTGTAACTACGAAGACTGATATTTTGTCATTTCTACGTCAAAACTGTGCACTGACAATAACAAATAAAATGGATCATTTGGAGCGATTAAATATTATTTTATTAGTGCCGATGTACTTTTTGTTTTGTTTATATTTAATACATTTTTAATTAATCTGTATACGTGAAACTACTTTAAAAATATTGGTATTGATTCGGTTTTAACTGAAAATTTAATATGTGATACTAATTTAGACAGCAGAATATCGTATTGTAAAAGCTAGAATAATTTATGCTATGTAAGAAGGTTGAAATTTATTTTTATTGTTGTCAAATTACTATACATAAGCTAACATGTATTTGATTTACCAAAGCTAAAACTCCAAAACTTATTAATATAATCCACAGGACAAATTATTCTGATTTGATTCGGGCTGTTACTGCTAAATTTTATTGCTAAATAAAAATGACTGTATTTATTTTTGCTAAATTGCATTGCTCAGAACCTGGTTTGGTACTATTTTACTGTTTTATTTTATTCTAATAAATAAATATTAAAAACTTTTTTATTATTTTATCCATGATAAATGGACTTTATGAAAGTCTGTAACTGTTTTGAAATATAAGGTCTGCAAATAATTTTTCTGCAACACAACAAAATTATTTGCAGACCTTATATTAAAAACTTTGTTTATAATTATTGTAAAGGTGCAATTTATATAAAAATACCACATATAAAACAAAATAACAGTTCATTTTTTGCATGTCATATATACTTCATGTTAGTGTTCTAAGATATATAATAATTTTTGAACCTTCGGCTTCGGCTTCGGCCGAAGGTTATCCCAAGAGCCGAACATTCGGCTTCGGCTTCGGCCATAAAATGACCTTCGGTCGGACACTACTAACCAGTTCCGCAAGTCTTTTTTCTTTCTGTGGGTCATTTCGACGGACTCCTGTACTTGATTACTTTTTTCGGGACCATTTCTTATATTACTGTACATTAAATTTCATGATCCAATTTCTAACACTTCACTAACTCTGATGACCACGATATCGAAACAGGATATTTTGAAGAACTTATCATCTTTCATCAGGCACTCTATGCTAACTACAAGAGAATTTGTCCAAACATTGATGCTAGTACTGTATCGCAGATATCCTGCGCTTACACGTTGCAGTTTATAAGTGTTAAAAATGTCCTGACTGTTTCATGAGTCTTACCTATTCTCATATGACATACATCTTACCGTATTTAACATGCAACTGATTACACACATTTAGACTTGATTCGCAGATTTGCAGTACATGAATATGCATCTGAAATCTTCCATAAACTCTTCTGTAGGATCATTAAACGATTTTTCAATAGTTTTCTTCGGTAACAAGATTATTCTTCCTAAATCACTCCTCTATTCTTGGTTGTTTCTTCATTAAACCTACAGTAATATTTTTCTTCTTCTGGCATTACGCCACCTTCACATGGGGATCATTATGGAAGGGAAAGAACTGAGGGCAAGGAACTGAAAGGGATTCGGTCACAGAATTTTGAAGAAACCTTCCCAGCATTCGCATGTAGTAGCGATTTCTGGAAGCCACAGCAAACCCAAATCTGAATGGCCAGACGAGGATTCAGATAGGTTTCCTGCCGAATACGAGACAAGATTGTTATTTCTCGTCCACCATACTCGGTTTCATCTATGGTATGGCACCACATAAATACACTCTACGCTGTTCCTGACAGATTTATTTGCAGAACATGAAAGATTTTATAGGAAAAAGTACCTTTCAGAAAGCGGCACTACGTACCAAGTTGATAATAACAAGTTAGTGATGACAGTAGAATAACATCAGATTATTCTCGAGGATAACTTGTTAGTTGTTTCTAACATAATTTTTCTTCTTCTTCTGTTAGTATCCCTCTTTAATGCCAAGATTAAATCAATACCACATGCATATCTCTAAATGTTAAAAGCAAAGCTTTCTCGCTTAAAATTGAGATTGCTTTTCTCCTTACTACGATTATTAAACGATCAAGTTAGTTTTGTGCTGCAATGGGGCTACGTACAGTTCTCTTCACAACATTAAGTTTTTTCAACGTTTCTTTCATTTTTCACTCGGCAGCCGACCTTTCCTCCGTACGTTAGTCAATGTATAATCCTTTTACCCTGTGTTGAAGATTGCTTTAGTCAACTGTTGCTGCCACAAATCGAAATCAGAAACACTACACCAGGCAGCTTTGGAGTATTACCATTACAGTCCACATTTGTCATCATATTAGTACCATTTATTGCCGTTAAAAAAAAAAGTGCAGAACGAAATTTTATAGCGACGAAGAGGTACGAGTCTTCGAGTTCAGAAGACTACGTATAAAGTTTGCAATAAGGAAAAATGAATTTACGATTATAAGTAAAGGCAATTTTAAATTCAAAATATTTTGACTATAGTTTATACGTAACGTTACAACTATACGTAATCGCCTTTACATTTGTGAACTGATCCCAGTGCGTAGATAGAGAGAGGATGGCTTTATTGTAGAAACTCGTAGGTTGCTGGCGGATACAGCTTTTCACGATCTCCTGCACTTTTTTTATCATGGGATAACCGTTGACCTCTCAGTGATTTTTAAGAGACAAAAGTATGGGAGTCACGTGAGGATATATAGAGGCTGTGTGGAACAAGTTTCAAGATCTCGCATCTAAATTTTTTCAGCTAGTTGAAGGTGTGGTATTGTCTTGAAACATTACTGAACCTGGTCGAGAACTTCCTCTGCGCTTGTTTAAGCCTCAATAACGTTTTGCAGTACCGTTCGTCGCTGACGGGAGTAACCCAACATGAATAGAGCATAATCGAGGCTCTTTAGAAAAATAGTTGCGTATTTATTTAGCTATATATTAATACATATTAGATTAATTAATACGTTTTTTTTCTAAACAACGCATATTGTTTGTAATGGGCCCTTCAATTTGTTCAACATCTTAGAAGTTGTTATTTTTTAAAATAAATAACCTGATAATTGATTATCAAAATGCATAACAATATTTCCTAATAGCTCAAGGGATGTGAACTTAAACAAATTATCACTTTATTCAACCAAAACATCACATTTTGACTCATTTTATTACGTTACAAAAATTTAGCTACAAGAAATTCCCAAATATCATTTAAACAGAAACTATAAAAAAAGCACACAATTATTATTTTCATGACGTATCAGTGTTCGTCGGGAAACAAAACGAAAGCACATGTCTTTAAATTGCAAGTTACAAAAACGATAGGTAGAACATTGACTTCTGCTTTTCGTAAAGTACAAGAATGTTTATGGTTTCACCTGGTAGAAAACCATGAGTGAAGTGTTCGCTTTAAGCGCGATGCATTACTAGTTCTGATGACATTGCGCCAAGCTATCAGCAATGTAACAAGCGCTGACCATGCCATCCACGTAGAACACCCAAACGGTGACTTTTTATGAGCTATCACAGCCAGCTGAGTAGTTTCGCTAAAACCGTTATATAATCTTAAATAACTTATTTTAATTCAGAACAAGGAAACGTAAAATTCATGCGTCCCTTGCACTCTGCGTGGAAAAACATGAAGTGTCTGGCCTCTGAGCCTCTTTCTATTGTGGACGGATAGAGTGGTATTAAGTATACATGGTTCACTGCCTAAGGTTGTTGACTGCCCTCTCCAGACCATCCTCAATATCTGATGCATTGCTCGTATGCGTAGTAAATTTATTAATTCCAGTGTTATTAATTTCTTGATTCAGACAATGTGTTTCAATTCCATTGCCGTTATTGTTAAGATTGTTTGTAGCTCCTGAGAATAATTATGCATCGATTCCAGGTTATCCTCACATCTTTTCCTTAAGTCAAAGCCTCTATTAAACGATTCATCCCCCTGCTTCTCCCCATACTGCAATTTATCAACCTTATTTAGTAGCATCTTCGTGGAGATAAACCAACCGAGCGAAGTCGGTCCAGTTCGGCCATCATGATTTGGGTTTTCCATGGTCCTCTAAATCACTGCAGGCGAATGCCGAGATTGCTCCTTCAAAATACCATGGCCGAATTCCTTCCCATTCCTTGCACCTAATCCTTCCCGTCTCTAATCACCTCGACGTTGACGAGGCGTAAATGCAGAAGAAAACAAATAAATCTATATATCAATACGTGAAGCGATAACTTCGGATCCCTTTTTAGGAATATTGCTTGCACGGGGGAGTGTGAGATTTGGCATAGTTAAAGTTTATATGGAGAAGAAGTGCAGAAAGCTAAAATTTTGTGTATTACAAATAAATTAAATTAAATAAAACTAATAATTCATTGCGTTCAATTGCTTTTTAATGGCAACGACGCTTAGCAATTCTGCCAATGTCAAGTTTTTAAGATACTCTGTGGTCTTTGGACAAACAGTAAAGAAAAAGATATAATAAGCATACTAAAAGTTTATATGGAGAAGGAGTGTAGAAAGCTAAATTTTATATACAATATGTGTTACAAAAACATTAATTGCGCTTGTGTGTGCGAGAAATCGGATCGGATTGGAGCTAACTATCTGACGTATATTCCCATCATTAAGATACTCTGTGGTCAAACAATAGAATAGAGATTAATCTTTGAATTTATAAAAGCAACATTTCTAAAAGGAGTATTTTCTATTGACATCCTAACGAATAATTTAAATTGACTTTAGTCTTGCCTAATGGTTTCTTCCAAAAATAAAAAGTAAATTGTATTGGTAATTTTAAAAAGAAGTTTGTACATTTTATTATTTGAAAGGTTAAACTTTCGTTAAGCGTGTCATGCTGGTGGCATTGCTTCAAATGAACTGCATTCACCAAAACGAAATTTATTAGGTTACATTTGTGCATTAAATGTGCCAGCCAATACATTAACGTTTTGTTAATGAAATTTTTTGCGTGATTACAACGATGAAGAATTCTTTAATAAAGCTCTATTAGAAATTGAAGACATTTTTAATGTTCATAAAATTCAAGAACTTGGTTTGCCAGTACGCACGTATTTGCGGAAAACAAACGAAGTTTTAATTGATCTAATAGAACAAAAGTTTCTGTTTTGTGATCATTATGAAACTGAAAATATTGAACAGCGTAATCATATTGATCGTGTGATTCGTGAAAATTTTCATCATGATACTGGATCTAATGTTCTTCGTTTAATCGCTCATGCAAGTTGTGGAAAAACATTCACACAAATGGCAATAATTCACAAATTTGCTTAGTCTTCGTTGCATTGCCACAGCTTTCAGTGGCTTAGCTTCAACTCTATTATTTGGAGGTTAAACTGTACATAATGATTTTAAATTATCTATACCAATTTTAGAAAATTATGTAGCGAATATTACCGTAAATACGGACGTTAAATAAATTCATCATCACTGATAATTATTGATGAAACATCTATGTGCCCATTGCAAGTGTTGGAAATCATAGCTATCTTATTGCAGGATCTATGCGATAAAATATAAACCATTTGGAGGGAAAACAATACTTCTGTGCAGTGATTTTCGGCAAATCTTACCAGTTGCCAAACGTGGATCTCATGCAACTTTAATTGAAAATTGTATCACGAGTTGGCATAAATTTGTCTGTATTTATAAAATAATTTTTACTCAAAACATGAGAGCCTTACCAAGTGAAATAGAATTTGTCGAATTCTTGAAAAAACATTGGCATTGATAAGGCATCAAAATCCCCTCAGTTCGGATAAAATATTATAGAAATAACTCAACAATTAATAGAAGATGAAAATAATATTAGGCCTATTAATGAGGTATACGTAAATATTTCCGAAAATATACTCTCAGATAACGTACTGAAGATAATTACATTAGTATCTAAAAATATGATTAATACTGAAATACCTATTCGAATACCAGGTGAACAGAAAACATATCATAGCTACGATAAAATAATTTGTGATGACGACAATGAAATGAATAACTATGCAATAGAGTTTTTGAATTATATAACCATTAGTGGTTTGGTACCATATAAGTTAGTATTGAAGGCTGATTGCATCGTTTTATTAATCAGAAACTTAAATACAAAGGAAGCCTTAGTCAATGGAACAAGAATGCGTTACGCTCGAATTTCGAACACTGGGCGATCACTAGTAAAGATAAACCGTCTACATGTAAATCAGACCTTTTTTAATGCGCTGCTGTTTAAAGAGCAAATAACCCACCAGCATTATTTTCTTTTTAATCTGATTCCGCCATAAAGCTTTGAAAAACATGATCGCGCAACATAGTTAATCTTAATCTTTATATATAAAGATGAATGTATGTTTGTTTGTTTGTTTGTTCTTCATACAAATCCACAGTTTTCATCCGATCTTGATGAAACTTTGCACACTTATCCTTTGAAACAAGGAGATAAATACTGTCTACATTTGGTTGAAAAATTATCTGTATAAATAACACATGTTGTCTCATAACTTCGAAATACGGCGATAGACAGACACGTTGGATGTGGACGTCTCCGTACCGTGTTTCCGTGTAGTGGACTGGTAGCTCAGAGGTTAAAGCGCTTCCTTACGAACGTCGTGGTATCCGATTCAAATCTCCGTGGAGGCTAAGATTTTTAAAAATTGTTTTTCATCGTAAGAGTCAGGCCTGGGACGTAGGTTATTCGGATTGAATGTTAAACTGAAGATATTATAAAGTTAGGGGTGCAATGCGAGGCAAATCGTAGGTAGTCTTGCAATTTTGTAGGTGTACACTTGTTTACGTTATAATGATCCCTCAAGTGTTGTTCGCAGTCAGTGTGTGAGTGTGAACCACAGTAATACTAATATAAATACGGAAGTAAGTCTTTGCTTTTTGTTACATTTTGTCGACTATATGGCTATATCGTTGTGATGGAATTTTATAAGGAAAGCTGTATGAAGGGCACAGGATATTTTTTCCAGTATGATTAACAGTTGTAGTCACGAAATTTTGAAATCTTATCGAATAGTGACAGAAATATGTTGGAAATTGATTCTCTTCAAGAGGCAGGTTCGACGGTAGAATGATATAGTGATAGCTTTCCTGTCATATTATACCGACTCGATATTGTTTGGGACCAATCCTTCGATATCAACAACTTTTTATATTTAATTCTGGCAAAAAAATTCTTAATCCACGCGTACGAAGTCGCAGGGTACGAGGCTAGTGTATAATAAATCAGTCTTAGTTGTCTGGGATATCCTCTATATGAGTTCGCCGAATGTTGCATGCAGTGGATATGAAACGTGTGGGACGAGAAGTCAAAATAAAAAGATTAATACGTAAAACTGATACGTAACATCGGCAGATAGGCAAACATGTAATGGAATTTTATGAAGTTTCAACACATGTGATTCCGTTATACCTCAAGGAATACCTTTCACAAAAAAGTCTTAAATCAATGTTTGTACACAAAAATGAACAAAAAGTGGAAACGCAAGATATTAGGCAAGAGGTGTTGAAAACTATTTCTGGAACATTTCGAAACAATTTAAATATTTCGAAATCAAAATTCTTTCTAAATTACTATTATGTATTACATTATTGCAAACTGTTTTTAATTTATCTAATGTTTGTAAAATCAATTTACAAAGTAATTCTTACATTGCAGTATTCAATTTTATTTTGCTGCTGAGAAGTATCGTGGTTTAAATAATTTTAGATGTTAATAACCGTAAGTAAATGTACTGTTAAAATCACGCAGCTGCAATATTAGATTCAACAATCCTTTTGAAAAAAATTCACAGCTACTGCCCTTGTAGTATTCGCCAAAAGCTAAACGCACCGCTAACACTGTGAGACAATAAGAATAAGTGTTAGGGGCCTCAGTCGACTTTGCTTAGCATGCGTCGCCGAAATGAAGAATACCTCAGGTTAATCTGAGGCAGGCTGGAGACTTTTAAAGGGGACAAGCTGTCACCCAAGTCCGATAGGAAGCGCTCCAGCAGGAAAGAATATTACGGCGAAGTGCTCGCTGGCCATATCCACTCTGAAGTGGAGGAACTTCACGAGTTCTCAGAAGAACTCGTCGCAAAACTCACAGTTTTCGAAAAATTAACAACAAAAAATCAAATGTTGATCCTTCCAACGACTTTCTTCGGTTGCAGAAGAAAATAATTCTTCTACGCAGTTGTCGCAATTCATTAATCATCCATAATAATACTTTGATGTTTTATTAAAAGCTCTAATGAATTGTTCTTCCTATTCCTGACAACCTTCAAAATATTTCTCCTGTCATTAATTGTCATCACAATCTCTTCATTCTTTACTCTATCCACACAGCTGAACTTTTCCCTTCCTCTGACACAATCACATCTCAAAATCTTCTATTTTCTCCTCTTTCATAATGGTACAAGTTTCTGCTCCCTGTAACACCACACTCAAAAACAAAACATTTCACAATTCTTTTCATTAAAACTGTCACCAGGGGGCCACATAACAGCGGTTTGTTTCTTCTTTAGCCAATGCTATTCTGTATTTCATTTCATGCTAACAATTAATATATTCTGTCAACAGGAATCCAAGACATTTGACGTGACAGAGAAGATTAAAATTTTCATTACCTACTCGGAAATGATTTTTTTGTATTTACATTTCATACTTAATTAACGCTGTATGAAAGTGCTTCAGTGCCCTGGTACAGTGTTACCGGATAAAATTAATCAACTGAAGGCCAATCAAACAAATATAAATTAGATATTTTAAACAAGCCACGGATACGTCAACAGTATAATAATTAATGTGGCTACGTTTGACGAGTGCTTTGGTACATAACTCTTTCATTCCCTCGATTCAAAGGTCATTTTTTTTGTTTATTTCTTATCAAAATGGCCTGGCGGGAGAATCATATGTTTCTTGATTTAACACATAATTATTCAGTTTATAATGTATAAAAGTGTTGAAACATTACAAAATTTGTGCACAATGCGTCCACAGTTTCCAAATAACACACTTTCAAAGAATCAAATATACAAATGGTAGAAACCCTTCTTGAAGAAAGGAAAGTAATTTCTAACCTCAATCATGCATGTCGTATCAGAACGAGTATCACGACGCAGACAATTTTGCAAATTCTATACTTTATTCACGAAGCAATATTAACAGTTCGCGAAGTTAGTGCAGCAATGGGGACCTAACTGTGCACGCATTAGATAGAATTTACATTAACATAAAAATGCTTTAAGGTGCGTGAGAAACAATGTTGGTTGCAAACGAGAAGATTGTAAGGACAGAAAGTTCCAAAAAGCCTTCTGAGTACTCTGCATCAAAATGAGACACATTTTTATGCGAATCATAGGTACATCACTATACTCCCGAATCGAAGAGGTCTAGAACGGAATAAGACGAAAAAGAAGAAACGGCTCCTTTGAAGTAATCTCTCTGTGAGCAAGGCTCACATGATCGTCTTTCCATATGCTAAACGCTGATTTTCGGCTTCACAGACGATCATTCAATGCTGAGTACTGTTACGAACTCTTGAACGAAGCTTAAATAGCTTTTCAAAGCAAAAGAACATAGATTCCGATCCGCAGCATCCTGCCACTGTACGACAGTGTTTAGACCAACACGA
Organism: Vandiemenella viatica; assembly: GCA_031002005.1. NCBI lineage: Eukaryota > Metazoa > Arthropoda > Insecta > Orthoptera > Morabidae > Vandiemenella > Vandiemenella viatica. The sequence goes on from CM061914.1 coordinate 129,051,966, forward strand.
CTAGCGCCACGCAAACGAATTAGGAATATTGGATAACACTGAGTCCTCCTCCCTTATGGTCCAGAATTATCACAAAGTGATTATCATTTTTTGGGGAACTTGTAAAGAAAGATTTAGGGCAAATGAAGTTTTCCAACGACAAATTGTTACAACATTTCGGACGCAAATAGCTACAAAGATTTACAATAATTTTTATGATGTAGGAATGAAAATAGTGGTAAAGTAGTGGAAAAAACATGCAGGCAACAGTGGGGGCTATATACAAAAAACTTTTTGTATTTTATTTGCTATTAACCCGATATGATCATTTTTAGAAAAAGATTTATTAATCTATATTAAAATTTTGGTGTAACAAATCAAGATATTTTCTGCTTTAATCTTCATAGTATACTTCTGATGAAGATGGTGAGACATAGCACTGGGACCTGTAAAGCAACTGAGATAGCTAAATCAATGACTAGTGTACGTCATATCAAACCACTAAACCATTTATTTGGTTACCAACAAACGATAGACATCTATGCATGTAATAGGCAATGTTCGTATTTGTGTCTCCTATAGACTAAGAAACTACTTGACCGATTGACAGGAGGTTTTTTTTATCCAAAATAGATCGCGTTGTCAAGCTATTCAAGATTCACTCATTCGCAAGAATAATTAATTCAATGCGATAAGCCAGGTGGCACAGAAAATCGTTTCTTATTTCAGTCGTACTGTTAATGTATATATATATATATATATATATATATATAAATGTTCGTTTGTGTGTCCGCTATAGACTAAAAACCTATTGGACCGATTGATGGGCGATTTTTTGCAAAATGGTCTATTGAAATCATCGGAAGACGTAGAAAAAAAATAAAACTAAGTTGACAAAATATATTGCGTATGTGTATCGGAAAACGATCCTACACACTCGTACATTTTGTTATAATATTACTGGATACTGGAAATGAGAAAATTATTTGATATACAGTTATAAGTTGAATGTTCCTGCGTAGGAAATACCAAGATATTTCTTTACAAATACACGAAATGAAATCTCAAAAAAGTATTCCAAGAGAATTTCAATGAATTTTAAAGTGATTATCGTAATTACAATTCATCATATAATCCAAAACATAAAAATAATATTGTATATGTAAGTATCTAATTTTAAAAGAAGTTAATATCAATGTTCCAGTTGTGTTCACTTTATATATATACATTCAAATTTAGTAAAAGCGATGCATTGCGGGGTCATCTAGATATAACTAAAAAAAAAAAAAAAAAAGCTGGATCCGAAGTAGAATGTTTAAACTGATAAAAAAAATCTTGCTTCCTAATGTCTACGTATTACTATTTTCCCCAGATTCCTTAAAAGACACATTAAATAGGCCACTGTAGGCAACGCATGTAAATGATATTTTATTTCGCCGATGCAACTAAGAAGAATCCTTCGGTTAGTCATCCATGCTCACATTAATTTATAACAATTGTAAGAGTACTCAAACCCAGCCTTTTATGAATTTTAATCTTATTAATTAAGTACATGGATATAAAAGTTGATTAATTATTAATTTTAACATATTTTTCATGTGAATGACTATTACTTTACGGATGGAAACTCCGTAAATGATGTGTAATATAATCGAAGGCAGTATGTTGTGTGAAATATTAATTGAATGCTTTTAATTATTAATGTTGTATATACCACGTAGTTTTGAGGACAGTTTTCTGCTATTTGCAGCGTTTTATGCCGCCCATTTTATGTTTATATGCTTGTAAATAGCTTTAATTTCCGTTTTAAAAGGTTTAATAATGACTGCGAGTGATTTTGTATTTCTTAACAGTTTTATAGTAGTTGTCAGAAGTGTTGGTAAATGTTTGAGAGTCGCCAAGCAGTTTCTGTTCGCTGAAGTTTAATCTCTGGAATTGTTATGAATTATTGGTATCTTTCGACGAGGCTTGCCTTATCCGCATGTGTTTGTTATGAGGATTTTGAAGCAATAAAAACAGCTATATGTAAAGTTAATTTTGCAGTCTTGCTACTTCATAGTTCATAATTCAACTTAGAGGTTGTGTCTATCATCCTTTGGTGAAAGGAGAAAAAAAATCACCTGACAACCAGATGGTAAAAACCTGTTAACTAAAGAACTAATTAATTAAGCTGTAATCAGAATCATCTGAACGGACTATCCAGCGAAATGCTTATCACAGTGATACTGTAAATTTTTTTAGCTCCGTAAAATTTTCTCTCTTCGTGAAAAAGTTGCAAGCACCGCACGGAAACTCTATCATTGTGGTGAGGAACTCCCCTGGAGATTCGATTTCGCTGTGTTCCTACGCAGAAGGTCGTCTGGATTCTCTGGCTGAGGTTATTTCCCTCGGGAGAGCGCCGGCTGCTTCGTTTGCAAACCTCTCAAACAAGAACTGCTACGCGAAGGAAAACAGACCCAGGTACAGAGTCCGGTGGACTCGGTTTCATTAACTCAGTGAGAAAGGTAGACTGGGTCTTACTGTGATAAATGTCGACGGGACACATTTGTTATGACTTTCAGGTGGGGAAAACAAGTGGACACTTAACTGAGGTGTGTAAACCACAAATGCTGTTGTTATAACAGGATGCCACTGCTTGCTTTTGGATGAGAAGCGGTGAGTAGAGGCTTTAGGGAAGAACGTGCTAGGTGTGGTGCCGATTAAGCCTTCTTCATTCCACAGCCGAGTCTGTAGAAGGAAAAACTGAACTCCACCTCCACTAATATTACCATCTAGGCTTCAGTGACCAGCAGAAAGGCACTTTTAACTTAATGCAAAAGTTTGAGTATAGTCGTAAAAAAATTTGAACAAACCTGTAAGACGATCACATTGAACACATTGAGTTCGCTACGTGTGCTGGGGAAAAAAATGTATCACGGTATCTTAAAATATAACTTATATGAAACTTGATAGTTATTATTTGCTAATTTAAACGCCAGTCACAAATGATGGGATCAACTTTGGTGGTAGTAAGAATTTATCCTGTGAAAGTTTTTAGGGAAAACCAATAACGATGAAACATTTTTTATTGATATTTTTCGTGATGTGAGAAAATTTTCTTTCATTAGATTCGTGGCGTTCTTGGTTAGTATCTTTTTAAATATCTACATTTGATTTTGAATGACGGAAAATTTATTGTTATGAAAATTTTTCTAGCCATAGATATGATTTGAGAAAAGAATAACAATTATTTATTTGATTGTTATATTTGAGGGCTGCCTACGCTTCGTACAAACTTTTTCTGAGCTTTAATAAACTTCCCCGTTTGTTATCTTCTGCCAAAAAAAGTCTTAGGTTATTTTCTCATTTGGTTCCAGTAAGTGTTACCGAGAACACAGCGTAAATATCGGATGCTATTCTCCTGACAATGTAAACAAGCAAAAATAAATATTTAAATTCAAACAAAATCCACATTATTATTATTATCATTATTACTGGCGACATCTCTCGATAAACGGAAGACGACAAGCAAATGACCCAATCAAGTTTTCTTTGGGTTCTTCTTGTTGTTACAATAGGCTTTCATTCTTTCCAAGAAAGCTTGTTTTCGTTGTTGCGACAACTTTGGTCTGTATTGTTTTTGTTTTGGTTGCTCAGTTATAACTTCCCAATTATTATTATTTGTATCACGCATTATAAATTCTATCTCTGTTACACAACAGGCAATTACATTATAGCTGGCATCACAGTTAAACTGTCTTTCAAAAATGTGTGTGGAAATAAAATAAAATTCGATTATTAATTTGGAATTTAAACTCTCTTGCAACAATATAAGGACGAATAAAGGCCGCAACTATTTATGTGAAATTTCCTGGTATGTCAAGCAGTGCTGTGGTGTGTGGCCAGTATAACTAACAGCTCAGGTATCACAGAACTCGTCGGAGTTTCCGAGTTATCGAGGTCACGTCCATCCCCCAGATTCGATGCCTTTTATTGAAATGGATTATCATTGCCTTTGGCGATAATCCAGTGGTCGCATATATAGCCGTTGCAACATCACAATGTTGCCCAAGATAGATTCAGGTAAAAATTCCAGTAAAAGAAATGGTAATTTCTAAAATAATATAGATGAATAAATTATTTTTAATACTATTACACCAACGTATTGTATTTTTTCCCCCCATACCTCTTCATAAATTATCTCCCAGGCTGCTATGTATGTACGACAGTAGGTGGCCATACACCCATCGTTTATTCGACCTCAGACACCGCCAAAATGGACTGGTACGAACAATGTGCCTAGGTCAAAATCTTGACCTTCACGTGCAGAACGTCCTGATCACGGTTTCAGGCAAAAGGGTTCGACATATTCTTCATTTTCTGCAATTTTAACCTTCCATCAATTACGGAGGTAGTCTTTTTTTTTAAGGAAAAACTAGATTTTAAATTTCGTGTATCATAAGTAACGTCTATTATAACAGTACAAATACTGAGTATTCAAGAAAATTTATAACACAAATTTGACACATTATTTCACCCGATTTATAAAATGAGAACGATACTTTAAGAGGCACCACTTGCTCCTTTTAGGGCTGATTCTTGTTTACTATCTTTAGATTTTTTTGTAATTAAATATGATACCGCAGATGTTTTATCCCTTTCCCACTCCAAAAACACTCGTCATATATATAGAATAAAATGAAAATTCATTCGTGAAATTCTGAGGTTATCTTTGTCCAAGGCTTTTAGGTTTACTCGGTGTTTTTAGCAGAAAGTTTTCTTTTCTCCCCCACGATCGTGAAAATAAAATTTGTGGTGTATAGTCGGCAACACTGTTGGGCTAATTTGTCCTAATATAGTTCCCGCACTCGCTTGAGATCATAACCCGCCAGTGTGGCTCGGTGTTCTGAGGCGCCTCACGCTGCTTCGAACACGAGTCCATGCCCTCAAGTACAGGCCGTCCGCTTCCTACAGCTATCAAGGCGAATTCCGAGACGGGCCGCAATCTCCGCCTCATACACTACACACAAATAAATAAAAATGCACTTATCAGACGCAAAACACACAAACATATGGCAACACTTCACTTCCCAAGGAGGTGGCCAGTCTCCCGATGGGCGGCCTTCTCGGTCACTTTGGCTGCCAGAGAGACTGAGAACGTGCGCTATTGCGGGAGATCTGGAATTCGGATTACCGCTCCGATACCAATACTGGAAAATGCTTTCTTAGATGGTAGAGTAGTAGATAGTAGTAATAGTTTAGTATTAGTAACACTGGTAGACATACAAAGTGACATAGTGAAATATTAAAAATTCTAACCATAAAGTGAACAGGAAACTGCAAACACTATACAAAACTAGAAAACTCTAACAAATCAATTATTACAAAATGTGGCAAGTTTAGAAAACTATAATATATGTTAACAGCGAAACAATCGTATGTATCGTGCCAACAAGAAAAGACTGTACAGATATTGCCAAAACTATACATAACAAAAATTGAAATTATTCATTGTGGAATTATCTGTTGAAGTATCAAATGTAAAACTGTTGTGTTAAATTAAGGCCTATTTTAGTTTCTAGATACTAGGCTGTAAAAATGTGTGCTAAAAAAAAACTATTAGTACATAGTATGATCTGGAAGTAGGTATAAAACGCTTGACGACAGTAAGGGAAAGCGGCCCTAAAACCAGTACTCCAAATCTGAACCCTGCCAACGATGACTAAAATTCAACAAAGACAGGCGCTAACAAGATGTTTGAAAAAGGTAGTGAAGAAGAAGACTTACTTAATTTCCGTATGTATTATTTCGTAACCACGCCGCATTCGGGAGGACGCGGGTTCGAATCCCCGTCCGGGCATCCAGATTTGGGTTTTCCATGGTTTCCCCAAATCACTCCAGGCGAATGCCGGGATGCTTCCTTCAAAAAGGCCATGGCCGAATTTCTTCCCGTTCCTTGTCCCCAGTCCCATCCCGCCTCTAATGGCCTTAGCCGTCGACTAGGCGTAAAGCAATAAGTAAAAAAAAAAAACCGAACGTAACCACACATTAGTGCCTACAGGCTTCTTGTATATCTGGACGAATCACTCTCTCGATTTTACGATTGAAGAGGACCGTACCAGTAGTTCTGTTGCTTGCATAAAATATGTGAGCGAATAGGAAAGTGTACTGATGGTAAGGTGTCCAACATGGTATCGAAAATTTCCAAGTCTAAATCACGAACTCACCCTTTTTTCATGTTTGTCAGTCAACCCTCTCCCGGTCTGGTTATCGCTTAAGCCACGACAAAAGCGGAATCGCACGATAAATCGAAACTGTTTCACTAGATCATTAGTGCAATGAGACAATTTTATTTGTAACGCAAATGAAGCGGAAGAATTATGGAAATATCTTTGAGATAGCTTCTAACAGATACTGCTGCCACAGTCTCTTCCATCTATCGACTCTCTCCCTTTCGTTCTCTCGGTCTATTTCACCGACCGCGGAGCAATCTGGCATTGGGCGCCCACCCTCGCCACCAATTTCCACCGCCCGAATCAGGCGACCAGCATAATTACGATAACTAGATATGGATCGGTAATTGGTCCACACGATGCGGGTAACGAGCGTCCATTTGTCCGTCCATGAGGATGCAGATGTTCCTCATCTTCTCAGTGTGACAGCTTACGGCCCTCACGCTTCCCCACATAACTCTAACGATGATAGCGGCTTATTGCCTCTCGGTAATCGAGAGATTTTCTCTGTAGCTGCATTACACAGAAATGTATTTTTTTGTTGGTGGTAGAAGGTTCAAAGACACGCGGAAAATTAAAAAAAAAAACCTTTAATTCTGACGATGAAAAATGGGTAGATAAAGTTTAATTTTCCCGCGTTCCGAAGATCGCCGGTTCGATTCCGGCCGACGGCATGGGTGTTTTAGTGTTGTGTGTCTGTGTGAATGTCCTGTTCGTCTTGTGGTGTCCATACTTAGAAGCTACAATATGTATACTGGATGACTGATTCACTGGTAACTACGATAATCACATTGAGCTAGCTGTATGGCCTCTGTTGCCGAATGCCATAAAAAAAAAGTCCGCTCTGTGTTGTCAGTGGATTCAGAACAAAAATGGAACACAACAAACTTGTAGTTCTTTTTCAAAAATGCACTTAAATAAATAAATGGATTTGCACCAATCAACAAAAATGAAATTGAGTCTACTGATAAATTATCATCCAAAACAGAATCTTTTAAAAAGAATTAATTTCCCTTTCTTATCCCCTCGGCATTTTTCTGGTTTCACTGTTATCTTAGTTCATTACTGCGAATCAAAACCATAACTGTAGCTTCGACCAGCTGAATTGGAACTGAAGAGTTAGTCGCCGATACAGAGTGATTGTTAAGCTGAACCGTTATTACGAATTATTTTTAATTTTCTGGTTATTTGCTTGGTCAATATTCCAAGTACTCAGTTTACTAAGACTTTCTTTGACTAGTGATTATTTTACAGCATTGCAGGTAACTTTGTTGTCTGCCGGAATTGTCACTGTCGGTACTTCCATTTCGCTAAATTTCAGCTGGTTGTATTCTTGGAACTTTTTTTTTTTTTAAATCCGCACTTCATAATTTCCTTCACATCGCCACCTGCGGAGGAACCGCGACCCCTTGCTGTGGAGTCTCACATAAGTTTTATGAATTTCCTACACACTGCGATCTGCGGGGCAACCTCGACTTCGACGTCGCTGAGGGGCTATTATTTCATTCAATAAAGTGATCCATCCTTTCCTCGAATCTTGATCTTGAGTAAAAAAAAGCTATTTAATAATGCTGAAAGTTAGAAAATCATAATTTTATTTTATTTGTTTCAAAAATTGTTTCAGTATAATCACTAAGCCCAATCTATTTTCCGTATTTTTAAAAATCCGATTTTAAAGTCTGACCTAATTTCTGGTTGACCAAGCCAGTTTTGTAACTACGAGTGGTTTTTGTAGCAACGTGGAATCTACACAGTCTGTGTCTTTTACACAGTATTTCGAGATGTTCCTCGTTACTGTTTTCAAACAATTTTCGTATAAACTGATTAAAAAATTTCAGTTTTTTGCCCTTTTACTTTCTGCCTTCTTGGTGAAAGCAGAATACACAGAAGTTGAAGAATAATGTACTTAATTATCATGGAAATTTTTTAACTCAATAAATTTGACGGTTTTTCGATATCCTCAAAAACCAGTTTTGATTTTCGACCTTATATCTGCCAGACCGCGCCAGTTTGGAATATTAGAGAGTGATTGGTGCAACTTGGGATCTATCCAAAGGCTTTTGCACCATATTTAGAGATATTCCTCTGAACTTTTTTTTTTAAATTCAACACGAACTGATTAAAAAAATTGCAGTTTTTACCCTTCTCCCAATGTTAGATGTTATTCAAGGTAAAAGTCGAATATACAGGAGTTAAGGAATTGCATGATTAATCATTATGAAAACTTTTAATGCGATTTATTTTACGGTTTGTTCCGTTTCCTCAAAAACACGGTTTTGATCCCCGGGGTGACATAAGGCGAACCTTTTAATTTCCGCTGGAACTTCAGATTGTATCCGATCAATGTGCAAAATATCATAGAAATCTGTGGAGTCTCGTAGAAAATAAAAAAGATCTGAATTCTCGATCACTTGCTCTAATGTATGTTGTTTCTACCAGATTTTAACAAATTTTACAATGTGTCTCCTGCCTCCAATTTTAATTCCTAATTAAGATCAATGGTAAATAATAAAATTTCCTATGGAAATTTTATAAGGAACTTTAAAATATTCTAAGATTTATATTAGTCATAAATGTAATAAAGACACCATATATAAATATCATGCAGCGTTGTGACGTTTTCTGTATGTGGAGCATAAGAATGTCGAACATTTAAGCCGTTCCTGATAAGGCTGTATGCATAAATTTAAACTGGCGTGTAGTACGGCAACGTGAAACCGCTTTGCCATTTGCCCCGCCTGCTCCCTGTTGAACAGGCGAGCACTAAACACGAGACATTTAACTGCGCGTTCCCTCTCTTGCTGTCGTGCTAATCGGTTACACTTGACAAGGGACTGCAGGCAGTGAAATGGCAGGGGAGGACGTTACACACCCCACGGGGAGGGTCGATCGAAGGGCTGCAGCCACTGCGACAGTCGCCAACGCAGATCCCATCCCATGTGACATGCACTCCTGTTGTAGTCGACAATAGTTCGGTGCTGTCAAACTTAAATATACGGTACCTCCAAACCACGTCTCCTCAAAATGAAGTACAATAGACTGTTGGAACTTAATCTCTCAGAAAGGACCCCATAATCAACTGCAGTTACAAGCTAGAACTGCCATATTTCTATTCCGGAACACTAAAATGAAGCATTATTAGACAATCACTTACGTTTCAAAATGTCTAATATTTAACAGGAAGAAACGCTCGGAAAACTCGAAACTTAGGAGGGAAACATTATGAGGAAGATATCGGAACCATTTAAGAGATGGAATGAGTGACATGGTATCTAATCTGGAGATCTACCACTACTGTGAAAAAATCGCAGACGTTGTCAGGAAGAGACGCTAAGTATTTTATTGTAACGTCTACAGGAAGATTGTCCAACCAGCTTGTCACAAGTAGACGTAAAAGAAAGACCAGATTGCTGTGGCTGGTAGAAGCAGTCAAGTATCTTCGGGAATTTGGAGGGCAGGGCGGCAGAAAAAGACTTAGATGTGCTACATCTCTCAGGAGGATACTAAAGAAAATCAGTTTCCAGAGCAAACTATCAATAGATTGGTGCTCTTTGGACAAAGGAGACGGAGAAGCAGCACAATCAGACGAAACGTAAATATTGATTAAACATCAGAGCTCTCCCCAGACACAATTGTGAGTGCTATTTGGATGGACTGTATGAAACAACAAGAATAGTGGAATAGTCATAAGATTTTTTGCTGTTTTTGCACCATGAATTCGGTTAAGTTTACTAGTAAGTAGTCATCCTAGGGATGAATTTCTTTCTACATTGTCGTATGCCCTTGGCTTTGAGACTCAACCCAGACTTTTTGCACACAATCTGGTGGTTGGCAGCAGTGCTTCTCCGCTTTTTCTATCATACCTGCCAAGTGCCCAATGTCGAAAATTGGTTCCACCACAAGTACTCGAACCAGATTGTGCCGTGTAGAACAATGGGCATTGTTCTATGCTTTTAGACCTCTGGTATTTAAAAAAAAACAATAAAAGTAAAAAAAAAAAAAATCATAAAGCTTACGAGCTAACAGGTGACAACATTCTCTGCCCCTCTATTACATTAGATTGTCCTTAGTGAGGCGGTACTCCAAAGAGAGTAAAGTCGATGGAAAAAAGTATAAACATTACCTACGCTTAGAAACTTTTTAAATAATTGTTTGTTTCTAGGGAAAGAAGATATTAGAACCGCTGAAGTTGATTTAGAAAATAAATCCGTTCGTTTTAAATAGTTCTCCTCTCTTAAGTATCAGACAAAAACAGCTCTACCTCTTAACTAGGAAATGGATATGGTATTATTGAAACATATCTGCTGACTGAAAATTCTGAGCTCTTATGTCATTATTATCTACATTCTCAACGAAATGAGTTTCGATTAAGGTAGAGTAAATACTAACCATACACGTATAGTGCAGTTTCCGTTCTTTTATCGTTAGACTAATGTTGTTACGATTACGAACTTACTGAATGAGCATCACACAATCATTGTAATTGACACCTACCGCTGTTGTAGCTACACTGTAATTGAAATTCTGGGGCGAATAGTGAGTCTATAGGAAATTTGTATGCTTGATTATCATATCAGTTGAGAAATATTGCAGACCATAATTCACAGCAATAACAACTATATTTTACAACATTTGCCTTAGAGTAGTGTTTCTCAAACTGTGCTTCACAAAGATGGAACAGATGGTCCGCAAGCAGAGTAATTAAATATTAATTACAGTTCAATTAAATATATCATACCAAACAATATAATTAACAGTTAGTAATAACATAATATTATTAGTCTTCAGTCTTTTTATTCTGCGGTTTACTCTCTCCTTTCATAAGTTCATAAAATTATTATTTGTTTCTTAAATAAACTTTAAGTGTCCGTTCAGTATGTAAATCACTTCTAATAGTTCTCTTCCAATTTTATAATTACTCTTCCGTAGTCATTAATTTTTTAGATTTTTACTATTATTATGGCACAGTACAATACTTCCCAAATATTAATAAGATACACATAGGGCCTATGTAAAAAATCTGATCAATATAAATAACTGCTTCGTACAACTATTTTTGATATTAAAATGTCAAAAATAATTTATCCTTGAGATGAAAAAGTTGAGAAACGCTGCCTTAGAGAAATACCAGCGAGAAAATAAAAGTAAAACAGGCCTGACATTGGAGACTCCTGAATGTTATTTACGGAATTTGGCGGTGTAACGGTTAGCGTCTCGCCTCGCATTCGGGAGGACGGCGGTTCGAATCCCCGTCCGGGCATCCAGATTTGGGTTTTCCAAGGTTTCCCCAAATCACTCCAGGCAAATGCCGGGATGCTTCCTTCAAAAGGCCATGGCCGAATTCCTTCCCATTCCTTGCCCCCATCCTTGCCCCCCATCCTTTCCCGTCTCTAAAGACCTCGATGTTAAAAAGAGACGTAAAGCAGTTACAAAAAAAAAAAAAAAAAAAAAAAAAAAAAATACGGAATTGAATGAAAACAGATCTCTAGCACACTGCGCCAGCCTGTTATTTTTGATTCCATAATCAATGAAAGTACTCATACACCAAGTTCACTTCGTGAAATCAGACTCACCTGCTTCATGATCTGCAGTATATGTATACCACAAAAGAAATCGTTCACTTGATTGAGAGAAAAATAAACCGTACGCCCTGTAATTTACCCATTTGTAGATAGTTAGAGAGGAACGGACGTGTTCTTTTATTTTAACACGAGAAACAAGGAAAACACTGCGTCTAATTGCTTGTCTATCTGGCTGGGAGGGTGCAGGGGAACTTGTCGATTTGGAGTGCCCGCAGCACTCCCATTCGCTGGTTGATCACTGCGCCTCCTGCAGATAATTGAAGTGGCTTGTCTGGCGACCTGACCCCCAATCGACTCCTCCAACTTCGACTAGGTCGGCGGTGTTGTTTACAACTTCCCGCAACTCCCAGCTAGGAGATGGAGTTTCCAGATAGCAGAGGTCTTTGTTACACTCTGTTTCTAGTCCAGGCAGCTCTGCCTTGTTCTTCTCTTCACCCCTTCCCATCAGTCCCTGACTACTCAGCTGCAGAACACGTATGCCCTGTAATAATGCCATCATCTTGGCGCGTAGTGCTGTATCGTCAGGACACTAGGAAAGTGATGTCGACATTGATGATTTAGGAGATCCTATTTTGAGGACAGAATTTAATAGAGCTCTGAATGACTTTAAAGCAAATAAGGCAGTTGGAATTGATAAGATCCCTGCAGAACTTCATAAATCCCTAGGAGAAGAAGGAATCGAAAGATTATTCAAGCTGATATCAAAAATTTATGAAACAGGAGAAATTCCAACTGATTTTAATACAAATATCATCTTCACACTTCCGAAGAAAGTAAAAGCCAACAAATGTGAGAATTATTGCACCATTTGTCTAACATCACATGCTTCAAAATTACTGACCAGAATAACATACAAAAGAATGGAAAGGAGAGTAGAAGACATAGTAGGTGAAGATCAGTTTGGAAAAATCGCGGTACAAGGGAAGCAATTCTGGCTTTAAGATTAATACTTGAAGGGCGGATCAAGAAAAACAAAGACACTTTTATGGCATTTGTTTATTTAGAAAAAACTTTTGATAATGTTAGGAGGGACAAGATGTTCAAAATCTTAAATAAGTCAGGCCTGAAGTATCGAGATAGAAGAATTTATAAACTATATAAGAATCAAGTAGCTGTAATAAAAGTAGAGAATCATGAGAGACAAACATCAGTTAAAAAGAGGCGTGAGACAAGGTTGTAGTCTATCCCCGTTAATATTCAACTTGTATGTAGAGGAAGCAATAAATAAAGTAAAAGAAAAATTTCCATATGGCATAAGTGTTCAGGGAGAAAAAATTAGTATGCTACGATTTGCTGATAACATTGTCTTGTTAGCAGAAAGAACTGAGGACTTTGAGAAATTACTGAATGGCATGAACAAAATACTGAAGGAAGGTATTGGACTAAATATAAATCAAATCAAGACTAAAGTGATGAATTGTAGCAGAAATGATACAAATACTAGCAGATTAAACATAAAAATAGGATCGAATGCAATTGGAGAAGTAAGTGAATTCTGTTATTTGGGAAGCAAAATTACAACTGATTGCCGAAGCAGGAGTGATGTTAAAAGCAGAATAACACTAGCAAAAAGAGGCTTCATGAAAAAGAGAAATCTTTTAGTTTCAAATATTGATCTAGGAATTAGAAAAAACTTTTAAAAACTCTATGTTTTGAGCACAGCACTTTACGGTAGCAAAACGTGGACTTTAGGAATACTGGAAAGAAGGAAAATTGAAGCATTTGAAATGTGGTGCTACAGAATCATGCTGAAAATTAGGTGGATAGAAAAAGTTAGAAATAAACGAGTTTTGGAAATGATGGGTGAGGAAAGAAGTTTGGGGAAGAAGCTTACAGAAAGATGAGACCCGCTGGTGAGTCATAGTTTGAGACAAGCTGGATTAGTTAATTTGCGGGTGGAGGGAACAGTCGAAGGTAAGAACTGTAGAGGAAGACAGAGATTAGAATATATGAAGCAGATAATAGATGACGTGGGTTGTAGGGGATATGTAGAGATGAAGAGGTTAGCAAAAGATAGGAAGGGATGGAGAATTGCATCAAATCAATCGAAAGACTGATGACAGGAAAAAAAAAAAGCCCTGAAATTGCTATGACAGGACCAATAAGAAAAAAACTGAGATTTGACTTCAAACTTGTTTGTGCTTAAAAACGCACGATGGTTAAGCTCACTGCCAGTAACTAAATAAAACACAATAATTAATTTGCTCGTGCCGCATATCGCGTTTTGTTAAAAGAAGTGATGCCAGGCCTAAAGATCTATTTTTTTAAAACCGTCTAGCCTTACGAATGGTCTTAGGGGAGCGTTCGCATCTTACTACGCTCAGCAGGGTACTGTAGTATATAATACAGGGTTACTACAAAATAATCATTCACTTTCAAAACCCGATTTATTCCGAAGTATTATACTTACAAATATGATTGATATCTGCAAATATCCAAGATTTATGCTCACTCTAAAAATGTTCTATGTGTGCTCCCTTGGTCACATGACACACGTCCAGGCGGTAGTTCAATTCAATACACACATTTTGTAGCGCGATCGCGTCAATGTTCATCACTGCATCACTGATCCGTTTCTTCAGTTCTTCTATTGTTTTCGGTAGTGGAGGTACGTAAACAACGTCCTTAATCTGTCCCCAAAGGAAGATGTCATTTGGCGTTAAATCAGTCGAACTGGGAAGCCACGGTAAGAAAGCGAGGTCAACATCACTGACACGGAGAATCCAGCGAGTTCATGGTTCAGGAAGAACGAACACCGAGGTTCCAATCAGGGGATGAGTATAAAATTAGGATATTTGTGGTAATTTTCATATATCAATCATATTTGTAAGAACAATACTTCGGAATAAATCGGGTTATGAAAGTGAATGATTCTATTGTATTACTTCCGACGTCTATAGACGGGCATTAAGTGGAAAATTAATGAGAAAAATATGAATTGTTACAAAAATAGATATGATATCAGTGTTTATAATAATCAGAATTAATATCATGATGTTCTTCTTCACAGCAAGGATTAAGCATTAATGCCTGTTCGTCTTCACTTTGTGCTTTTACACCATGTCTTCCTAGATCTACCAAAGACTCTGCGTCCCTGTAGTTTGTACTGCATCTGTAGTAGTGGAAGCCTTTCTTCGTCCATTCATTCAATATGCTGCCTCCATGAATATCTGTATTCCTCTATCCTTTCGTTGTTTTTGTATATACCAAGTTCTTCCAGAATTTCTTCATTGGTCTTGTTTGGTGCAGCCTTTTACCTACCTCATTTCCGCAGCCTGAACTTCGTTATCGAAGATTCACTTTCATACAGCACTGGCGTAAGAATTTAATAGATTATTTTTTTATGGCTTTACGTCTCATCGAGTTCGAGGTCATTAGAGGCGGGATAGGACTGGAAAGAATTTGGCCATGTCCTCTTAAACAAACCCTCCCGCCATTCGCCTGAAACTATTTGAGGAAACCATGGAAATCCCAAATCTGGATGGCCACACGGGGTTTCAAACCTGCGTCCTTCTGAACACGAGGCCAGAGAGTTGCCACTCACCCACCACGCGCGGCACATATATATTAGATGAGAGATCCATATGGTAACAATAATTTCGTGTGGTTGTAATGGCCTGAGGACAGGGTTTCTACTGGCTGCGCATTCCGCCCCTGTCGTAGCCGCCTTTACCTAGCCCAGCAATCCTGCAGAGTACAGACCTATAGTTTAACATGGAATCCGAACCACGCAAGCGTTATGGCGTACTTCGCATTACACAACACGCTGTGAAGGCCGGTTTAAGTGTCTATGAAAATCCCCGCCGAGACAGGGATTCGAACCGGGACCTTAACCACTGAGCCACCAGACCACTAAATCCATATGGTAAAAGTATGAATATAAGAAATATGCTTAGAGTTTGACATTTTGAGGCCGTCTGTCGTTCCCTGCCAGCCATCCAACACGACGCGTAGGTGTCATTTACTCACAGTCACCAATTTTTCCAAACCTATCCACAGTGCACATGGAGTGACAATTGGCAACGCTGTTGAGGGGGCGTCCATTACTTCGTGAGCAGTTCTAGTAGGGGGTGAGCCCCCCCTCTCGAATCGGAACTCGTAATTCTGCTTATTTTAAACTTATATAAAAAAATTACCTTCTCTCAATTTATTGTTTAATACATTTCGGAATATATTAATTAGGAGCAGCCACGATCAAAGCTGATCTCGAAACTAACGCCATTATGAATATTAATGCTGTACACCATCCTACGGACACCTGCTTTGCTGATCTCCAGTTGCTACTGAGCAATAAGTGAGATGGAATCTTACAAGGAAAGGGCCAGGATTTGCAGTCTGCAATTCCGAGTAGGCAGAACATACCATATGTTAAACTCTGGCATAAACGATGCGATGCGCTACTCAGACGTGATCTACGGAGACAAGTTCAAGTATATATGGGCAGATGCAGGGTCCGGAATTCACTGATGGCTTGGTGCAGAGGTTTCCATTCCTTATATCACCGTCAGTAGGTATTGCCAGTTTATTTTAGTTATGAAATGGATTACTTTCGTTAAACGTCGAACAAATGCCAATTTTCGAATTCGGTATTAAACTCATTTTTCTCGAATTACAAGGTTACACTTTATATAAACAGTCATGAAAATGAAATAATTTAAAAAAGAATAGAAAAGACATGCTCTTTTTATTAATATTTTGTAAACTGATACAAGCGAAAATATCTCGCACATTTTCTAAAATAAGCTCTGCTATACAGAATTCGTTAGTTATTGATACATTTTTTTAATAAATTCGTTGTGAAACAATTGATAGCACGCTTATCGATGTCCCTAACAGTGTATGATTTTGTGATTCTGCAGTTCATCTCCATGAGATATTCAGATCTCTTTTAATGCTTGGTATGCTTTGTCCCAGATAATTTATATGACTTATTTTCTAAAGAACTAAGGTTTTAAGTTTCTGCATACTTGCATCTGGAAGGTCCAGGGAGATGACACCTCCAGTATATGGAATTGCGTGTTACCCTCTATGTGTAGGGGTTACCGGATCGCGCCCGACCTAGGACATGGGGGTTTAATGAAGTGTGTCTGTCCTATGTTGTCCGTGATTATGTGCGTCCAAAATTGAGTAACCATTCACACTTTGAGAACCCAATATAGTTGTATTAACTATACACACATGACGATACAATGAAAACTTTGGAGCTGGCTGTCGAAATGCCTTGTAAAGCCAATAAATCATCAATAATTGTTTTACGTAAGTTTAGACACAGTACATAAATCCATTTTTCGGCTCATTTTTTCAGGTGTATCTTTCCGTCCATGATACAATCTTGTTACATTATCCGTAACTACGTGGTAACGTCAATCTATAGTGAGAACTGCATCGTGAATTATGTGCTGAGGGTTAACTTACTACCGTTTCAGTGAGGTTTCAGATATCCTAAAGCCCTCTTGTCTATTAGTATCAGCCATCCGTTACATACCAGAATCAACAGATGGCCTCACGGTACCGATAAATGCTGCTGAAATGAGATTGAATTATTACACACACTTTTACCTAATGATTCTAAACAAATTCTATTTCAGTAAACTTTTTTATCTACGGACCAATCAGAATTTTATATCGTACGAAATCTTTGCAAAGATGTTCACTGAGAAATGTAATGATTTATGTTCATACAGCCATAAGAGATGGTGAGTATAAAAATTTTCTATAATCACAGTCATACCTTTGAAGAAGATTCTCCCAACCCCCTTAGAGTAGCACATCCTCTCATTCGCCACTAGTACTCAGCGAGATAGTAAATTGGTGCCATTTAGCTAACGATAAATCAATTCAGTTAAATGTTTTTTTAATTTAATTATTAACAACATTTATTAAATTTGAATTTTTTACTACCAAATATCAATTATTAATCATCATTTGACCGATTGAATACAGTTTTCGGATGTTCAATCTAATTTATTATTATTCTAATTAGTTTAAAAATGGAAAAAATTAAAGAAATTAAAAAAAGATAACACGTTTTTACCTTAAAATCTGTGAATTAATATTTTCGACCGGAGACAAGCAAAATTAATTGACATTGTTTTCAATATTGACTTATATATTCGGACAGCAGTTTTTGGGACACCAGTAATAATTTTTCTAAAAATGAATGTCCTTTACAGTTTGCTTTCCCTTCTAGTTTTATAGATTTATTGGTACTGAAAAGTTTCTCTTGA
The DNA here is from genome assembly GCA_031002005.1 of Vandiemenella viatica. Lineage (NCBI taxonomy): Eukaryota > Metazoa > Arthropoda > Insecta > Orthoptera > Morabidae > Vandiemenella > Vandiemenella viatica. The sequence goes on from CM061914.1 coordinate 129,069,966, forward strand.
ATTAGCTCTCCAGTACATAATTTTTTCATTTTCATAAGTGAATGTTTTAAAGTATGTATAAAATAGGTTCATTTGCGCCCCACTTCCCCCACCCCCTGCTCCGGTGCCTAGATTGGCCGGACCGTTCGCCCTATGGTAGGGCTGGCCCTGCTAGTACTTGTTTGGCTACTGTACTTTGGTGGTAACTGTTACAATATCAGATTATTCTGCATGATTTAAAATCTTTGCATGGTGTATGCGCTGGTTCGGTTAATGAAGCAACTCTTGTCACAACTTCAAGATGTGATAGGTGTGATGTACTGTATTTGATGTTCACACTTACGTACTAAATATTCACTGTCTCACGGAGTGCAACGCCTGGTCCTCTTCTTGTTACCCAGCGTCTACAACATCCGCCTTTTATAAATGTACTCGGCAGCCTTACAGATGCAGTCTCTGACACATACGGTGGCAACATAGTTTTTATTGCTTCCGTTGATGTTGTAAATTGCGGTAGTGAGATTTTCATTACGATTCATAGTTACTGAATTTTCATTATATTTCCAAAGGATGCTATATTGTTGTGTACGCATTACATGCAGTATTAACATCTCATTGGTTGAATTAAATCCGGCTAGGTGGGTGGCTGAAGCATTAGACCTTCTTCTAGAGTCCCATTCTCAAAGACTTCGTTTGGTATTCAAAGAGTACCTTTCAATCTGCGCACAGTGCAATGTAATAAATTTCGTATTGTTCTAACCCATTTTCGTAGCTGTAATATTGGGTGATGTTTGCCCGTGACATTTATCAGTTCCAGATGTTCGATCAAAGGAGAAACGGATCTGTGACATGTGCGCGCAAATTACGATGCGAGCGCGTGAGAACATATACAGAGACAAAGTAATAGCTTGCGCCATCAACTTGATTTTCTCAGTGACAGCGTTGCTGATTTCAAGCGAGAACTCACACGTGTATGGAATCAGCAATGTGGTTCTTAGAATAAACTAATATCATAGTTGTTTGTTTCTCTCTTATTATTTGTTTCTGTTGTTTTTCTGTAGCTTTACGTTCTTATTATTAGCTTTTGAGTGTCTAATATATCTTTCATGCAATTATTTTATTTTTCTGTGTATATGTATGTATGCCCGTTGGGGCCAGCTAAAACCACGTTAGGCCTTTGTTTTTTTGGCTTGAATTTGCTGTGGATGCGTACACATTAGTGTTATAACTGGGGTTGTTAGCCCTAGAGAGACCTACATCTAACGTGGAATCCGAATCACTTAAGCGTTCTGGTGTACTTCACATCACACGATAAGCTGTGCCAGAGGTGAAAGTCAGGTTAAAGGTTTACTAAGATCCCCACCGAGACAGGGGAGTTTCTTCCCTACAGTCAGATATTTGAACCACTGTGCCATTGGGTCACTCTTTCTTTTTCTCAATTTTATTTTATAATTTTTCCTGTCATTTCTTGTTTTCACTGTAAGTATTTAATCTTAAATAGTGATAATTATTATTAATTTACAGTTATCATATAATATTTCAATATAAAAGGATTTTTCCGTTGGAGTAAATAAGTAAATTAAAACGTCGGGTTTTATTTACAATAAAATGCAATCCATAACAGAGAGTTAGTATGGAAGCCACAGTATAATACGACAGCACAAATCGACTATTTATAGGATAAAAAGGTTTATTGTTGTTGTTAATAGCATTTTTCTACAAGGCCAAACAGCCAAAACAATATCTGTACGTGTTTTGCCTCTATTATTATTGGATCACTCTGAAAAAAACAAGACTGATTCCGGACTCGGACCAACAATCCCTACAACGCGACACCAGATCTCGCTATTCCTACCCTGCTGGGATCGGCAAGAAGATTTGTTACTTTCTCCACCGGATCACGTCGAACTCTGAAGCGGAGGATGGGATGTCAGCATATTGCTGTAGGCTGGGAACGATGACTATACACGACTATGCAGTCCCGTAGCGTTGCACAGTGTTTCCTATCTGACAAGTCGGAGTTCGACGGCGGTGTTTGCAGGTCTGGTTGCGCAGCGGGGTTGGGCATCGACCCAGCAGTGGGACCCGCCCGGGCAAGCCACCAGGACGCTTACCAAAGCGACCGCGATTAACGAGCCCTCAATCCAGAACAAGTTTAACTTGAACTGCACGCTCAATTATGAACATCCTTTCACAGCATCATATTTCGAAAGCTTCAATGTCCCTGCTGTAAAGTTTCACTTCATACTGACAGTTTTAGAAACAACAGAAGCTTTCCTGGTATATCAGCTATATAAAACGTTCTCGGGATTCCCTCCGCAACTTGATACGACATTTTTAAGTCGTTCTACGACTTCATCTTCAGGAGAAGATGAAGTCAGAGAGAGGCTTGTATTACATTGACACGCTCTCCCGGTGGGGCCCGAGAACATTTCATACAGTTATAAAAACTTTAGCTTAATTTTTGTCTCTCAGAGGTTTTTTGAGGTCAGATATTTTGATGCTCTGGCGAATTCTAATGTTTTAACAGGGCCTTGGTCGTCAGAACGCACGTTAGTACCTACTTCCGCTTTACGCTCTATAAACTACTTGACCTATTCAGACCTCTAACGCTGCAACTAGTACAATGAGTTCATCAATTCTGCTTAGTAACCACTGAGTAATACCAACTTTAAATACCGACCGTAGTGGGTGAGCGGTAACGCTCTGGCCTTACATTCGGGAGGACCCGGATTCGAATTTGTTTCGGCCATTTCTGAAATCCCCCCCTCCCCCCCACAAGCGAACTCCCGGATATTTCCTTCAAAATGCCATTGACGAATTCCTTCCCGTTTCTTGCCCCCAGTCCATTCCCGCCTCTAATAAGCTCGAACTTCGTGACCCGTAAAACCAGAAAAAAAAATGTCAACTTTGTGATCGTATGTTTAACCGTAGGCCCTATTGAATGAAACAAGACTGTAAAGTGGAGGTCTTTCAGCCACTTAATTCAATATCTGATTCGAAATGAATATAAGGGAATGTACGGTTCGAATTGCAATGGCAAAGGTAGGTGGTTCATAAACCGTAATGACCAATATTAAATACTCAAAATACAAAAGATATGCAATTATATTTCTATGGTTTAACATATTTCATAGTTATCATCTTAACTGAATATTAATTGAAATACGATTAATAAATTTTAAAGATGAATAACTTTAATTTTTTTATATTTAAAAATGTGCACATTCAAAAAGTTAAAATGTCTTTTTACGTCATATCAAATAATATATTTTCCTGTCTATATGTTCTAAGAGCGGTCTGATAGCTCAGTCGTTGACTAAGGAAGAATTAAGGCTACTTGACAATCTCTTGTAACGTGCAGAGCTTCTTGAATCACAAATGTCATGATAACGGAAGACCTTGGGAATCAGATGTTGCCTACCGGGAATTATCTTCTTCATCATCTTTGAAATTTATTATATTGAATGCAATTGCGATATTTTCAATGATAAATGTAATTAGTGAAAAAAGGTTCTAAGGAGCTTGCTTTCAAAAAGTTCACTGCTCCGGCCCCGGGTTCGAATCCCGGTAGGCGCATATGAGCTACACCAGGCGGCTCCGTAGTTCGGATTCCGCGTTAAATTGTAGGTCATGGAGAAAAGGAACCTGCCATTCCACCTCTGACAAAATGGCTTAGTATGCCTCCAACGGGAGGATCCAGCCAACCTTCGGGTTGTGGACTAAGTTAGTTTTTTGTATGTTCTAAATATATTAATTTGTAGCAAAACACATCTCAGAGTAAAAAGCATCCATTCCAAAGCAGGACTCAACCTGGCAAATGTTTCGACATTAGACAAGCGCACTAGCTCGACCGAAGATGGACAGCAGCTGCCATCTAGAGTAAATTATACGCCATATTACTTCATCCCCTTGAACATGTAAAAGGATAACTGCCTCGTCGTACATTGTGGCGTTCTCTGTCCACCTGAATAGCTTAATATACTCAGAATTTAATATAAGTCTTCGTAATTACGAAATTAGGTTTCATTTCTTGACACAATCTAGTGGCAAAGACTCGTGACAGTTGTATAATCCTGTTAACCAAATAAATGATGTCGAGAACAGCAAGATTAATTTGAAAGACAAGTTGCTTTTGTGATTTGAATAAAAGTGACTAGACATGACATTAGATCTCTACGAGGTTACTTCGGTGGGGCGTTTAGTGAACACGACAATAAAAATACAGCTGAATTATTGTGATCAATTTGATTACAGAATCATTTTGACAAGAAAACAAGCGAAGCTTACATCAATTAGTACAAGGATATCCGCAAACTTAGCAGCAATGTGTGAAAATCCAACAAGCATGCGCGGTTATAATGCTGCAATAGGAGCTGGAAAAGAAGGGAATATTTTAGGAAAGTTAACTCTGGCAGAAAGAAATGAGGGTAGAAAGAGGCTGTTTTAATTTTTGATAAAAAAAATACTATTTTTAGAAACGACGCTATCTAAGATTCTCACAAAATTAATGTATATGTGAAGAAGTCCTGGAAATCCTGTCAGTCAACACCTACGGTATGTTATGTATGAACAATGATTCAAAAACCAAGTTATGGACAGTAAAATATATCAAGACGATGGATTAGGATTTGGGAATGCTCTGATCGTAATGAAGTTCAGCTTGAAAGTAAAACAGAAAGAAAAAAAGAAGAAACCTATGCTGAATGCGCAAACTGAAACTATGTCACGTAAATTTTTTTTATTCAGATTATATATCCTGATCCAATGGCAATTTTAAACTAAAGAAGAATGGAATGGATCAAAAAGGGAAATAATATGAAGTAAAGGAACCTAGGAAAAGAAGGAGGAGCACAAAAATTGAATAAACAGGAACTGCAAAAAGCATAGAAAAAAATTTGTGATACTTACACTAAGTTCGAGCAGAATTAAGAATAAACGTAAGAAAACAATGTTTTAACATTTAAAATGCTGATGGAAACTTTTCTCAGGCCAAGGAGAGAAAATTCAGAGACTGAAAACTGTGCGACGAGGTACTCTTGCACCATAGTTTTTGGAAAGAGTGGAAGGTATTTATTCTATTCGACATCCTGCCGACACAAAGATATTCGACACCACTCTTGGGATCCAATGTTAAATAATCTCTGAGTGACAGAAATTAATCTAGCATCCATAGATAAGGTTGCTAAATATGTTTATATGGAGCACGGCTGTATGTATGGAACATAGCTCTTTAGGGAAGTGAAACTTGAAAGAAAGAAAAGTGAGGCTTTGTAAATGTGCGAAGCTATATAAAGTTGTTAACTGTTAACTATTTAGGTTGTCTTTACTACGAGAATCGCGTTATGAGCTGTTTTTGTACAACGCTTTCGTTGCCGACTGTCGGTACTTGCTCTTCTCAGGATGGATGCCATATTTATTAGATCTACAGGATTAGTCACATATGCGCCAAAATCACATTGAAAATATTTTTAGAATTTTGTGTCGGTAAAGAAAATGGAAACTCATAGCTAAACAAGCTCAAAATCACTGATAGCACGTAGGGCCAGCATGACAAATATTTTTTTGCTGTCATCAGTCTCTCGACTGGTTTGATGCAATCCTCCATTTTTTTTATCTGCTTAGTGTCTCTCTAACAGCGAGGTCTTTAGAGACAGGAAAGGATGGGGGCCAAGGAATTGGAAGGAATTCGGCCATGGCCTTTTGAAGGAAGTATCCCAGCATTTGCCTGGAGTGATTTGGGAAACCATGGAAAACCCAAATCTGGATGCCCTGACGGTGATTCTAACCACCATCCTCCCGAATGTGAGGCCAGAACGCTAACCGTTACACCACCACGCTCGGTGCAATCCTCCAGCCCTTCCCATCTTGCGCTAGCCTTTTCATCTCAACATAAACCTTACAACTCACGTCCTCAATTATCTGCTTCATTTATTCTAATCTCTGTCTTCCTCTGCAGTTCTTACCATCGACTGTTCCCTCCACTAACAAATTAACCAATCCTGCATGTCTCAAAATATGACTTACCAGCCTGTCTCTTCTTTCTGTAAGCTTCTTCCACAAACTTCTCTCCTCTCTCATCATTTCCAAAACTCGTTCGTTTCGTACTTTATCCGACCACTTAATTTTCAGCATCCTTCTAGAGCACCACATTTTAAATTCTTCAATTTTCCTTCTGTCTGGTATTTCTTAAGTCCATGCTTCGCTGCCATAAAGTCCTGTGCTCCACACATAGAGTTTTAAAAAGTTTTTTCTGAGTCCTAGGTCAATATTTCAAACTAAAAGATTTCTCTTTTTCATGAAGGTTCTTTTCGCTACTGCTATTCTGCTTTTAACATCAGTTCCCTGCTTCGGCCATACAAACGGTCCTTGGAAACTGAAATATAAAAACCAAATACTATCGCAAAAACAACAATGAAGTTAAGTGTGATATATTTCTGACTGCATTTAAAAATACTTGTGTTAATAAATTACTGTTTTTGACTATAATTACACGAATTTAACATCGAGAGGTATATCTTAGTACGAAGTGCTTTACTGTGCTTTCATTACTACATTTGTTATTTTAGTCTATATGAGTTAATATATATATATATTGAAATAAGTGACAATCCAAAGAAATCTCTAACTCAGGAGCACAATTTCCTTGACACCAGCGCAGTGATTATTAGCTCATGTTGCCGTCTTGTTTACTCTCGAAACCGCGTCAGCTACAAACGTGTAAAATAAGTTTTATTTAAACATTCTGAGAGACAAGTTTTGTCAAGTTAGTATCCAAGCGTTTCCTTTACTTATATTAAAAACTGTGAAAACTTAACAGTACCAATGCTATTGTAAATTGCAAGTAATCAGGAGTATATATTGTATTATTAAAATAGTAAAAGTATGTCGAAAAGAGTATAAATAACAATCATTGTAGTTACGCCACGATAAATCATGCGTAAGTTAATCTGGCGGCTTTAGGGACAAAGTCAGTATCTTGTTACAAACTAAAAAAATTTATTACGAAAGCTTCCGCGGTCTCCGTATATCCTCTGAAGAAGGCCACAGCACGATGGCAGAAACGATAGGTATTAATAAATCGATGCGGCTTCACCCGGAGAACCAAGATAATACAAAATTATTCTTTGTTTTACGGACATGTAAAGTTACTATAAATCATTGTGGGGGTTCCGAGAAAACAGTACACGCAACACAACTGAGGCAGAAATAAGAAACTTGGTTTATCATGTAGAAACTGACAAATCTATTCTTCGTGTGTCACAAATGTCCGATATGTGCACATTTTTATCTATTTTTCTCCACAAAGGATGCAGCATGTCAGTGGTGATAATGATATATTGTTGTCCCTTTTGTAACACGTTCCAAACTGTGGGTTGCGGTATGACCAGTTCCGTGCCAGCTTGTGTAATCAATTCCTTAAGGCAGTGTACGAAAGCTCCTCCGACATGAAAAGACGTTCACCGCATATTTCACTCACACGAACACCCTGTTCCCACAAACTGTTTCATACGATCAACGAATGGAATTGTCGGAGAGTGGATTTTTCCAAATTATCACCCGAAAATGATGCTGGGCAACGGTAACAGAGCTAGTCTAATGAAATTCAAGTCCTGGCAGTTAACCGTCGTAGTGCAGACACCAACTCCTGACGGCGAATAACGTATCTACTGGATTGTTGACGATAAGAACAAAATTTTAAGAGTTCCTACACGCATCAGTGGAACAATCATATCGCAATATTCTTAATACTTCGCGTGAAATAATTCTACAATACCCCAACAATCATTTGTAATCACCCTGGATGTCATTCCCATCTGAAGTCATCATCACCATCTTTCCAGTTTCCAAGCACTGACCGAATCTGCTTGGAACTAAAACCTCTCCAGCGCTTCCTATTCATCCACCATTTCCTTCCTTTTACTGTAAGTTAATTTCCTCCTGTTTCTCCAAAAACACACTTTCTAACATCTTTCACCCATCTGTCCCTCGGTATTCTTCTGGGCATCTTCTATTTCAGCTCAATGTCCGGCATCTTCCTTGATATCTTCTCCTCTCCTATACGACTGTAACCTTGATTCCTCAATTCTTTGTTGTACCGATTCCTGATTAAGTATCTCCCTAATTTTCTCATTCCTCATTCTGCCCCTTCTGGTTACTCCTATGACTCTGAAATTTCATTTCCACAGTTTGCCCTCTCCTTTATCATGTCATAACTGGCACATGGTAGGTATTATGGATTGCTTCCTTACTTTCTTTGGACACATCCGAACCACTCAATACAATACGTCTAATACTCTTAAGAAATCTATTTGCACATCTTTCTCCCTGATTTATCACCATTCAATTTCCTCTATTTTATTCAAGCCAGCTTCTCAAATAACTGAAACATTACACTTTTTTCAGCTGCTCTCCTCCAATTTACATCCATCTTCATTTTCCCGGGTGCGGTGTAAGAGCCCTCGCCATCTTTGTCTGTCCAATTATATTTTCTCTTCTTGAACTCTATACTATGATACATCTTTCTCCTGTAGGTCCAGTTTCACGAGATCAAGCCATCTCCTCCTGGGCCGGCCTCCTCGTCTTTTCCCTCCAGTTCTTTTTCCAGCCCTATTCTCGCTGTTCCCGTTGGGCCCAACCGCTTGACATGTCCCAGCCATCGCAAAATTGCTTTGGAAATTTTCCTCGAAGGGTTTCATTGACTGGAATCCCTTTACGGATCACTTCATTCCTGATCTTGTCTTTTCTGGTTTTCTGCTCCATTGAGTATTAGCTTCTTTAATATCCGACCATTGTGCAGTTAAGACTTCCATTTCTCTCTGGAAGTGGATGTCTGTAACGTGGAGGAAGTGTTGTGTCTGCCGGCCGGACGGCTTGTTGTCTGGAGTTCACGTGCAGGGTAAGTGAGTCAGTGGGTGCCCCACTTGTTCTGCCGCCCACGTGCGCTCAGTAATGTTGTGTTGGCTGGCCAGGTGGGCGGCTCCTGGTTGTGCGCCCCGCTACATTGAGCGCGGTGGCCGGGGGATAGAGGCAGCCCGCTCCTATTGATCCCGCCCTGCTCCTGCGGGAAGGAAGACGCAATGTGGGACACCGCCAGGGAAACACCCATCACGCCGCACCGGGCACAGTGTCTTCCGCATAAAGAAGATGTCGCGATGCATAAGCATACACGTGTACTGCAGGCACCCCTCAGCCCTCACTGGAATACACATGCCTAGAGAGAACAACCGTAATACTACTGTCTCCAGTGTCGTAAAACAAGTATTTGAAACATTTTATATAGTTGCTCTCTCCAATTTACATCTGAAGTACCATTCACAATTCTGATCACGTATATGCTTTCTTAACATCCGACCATTTTCGCAGTTAAGACTTCCGTTTCTCTCTGGAAGTTACATCGTTGTTGGAACTCCACGGTTCGGTAGTTATTCATTTGTATGACATATTATGTCATTTCTTACCTTCTCTGATTTTTTTTAATAACCTTTCTTGTTCCTTGTATTCTGTCAAAAAGAAATTAGGTTATGTTGTGGCCTAGTTCTAGTAATTTCTACAGAGATTAGCTCGTAAATATTAGATGGCATTGCAGGGTTCGCCGGTTCGAGTCCGGCCTAGGGCGTTGGTGGTTTTAATTGTTTGTTGTGTTAGTCCGGTGTTGTCCTTTCGCTTGAGATTATCACCAGAAACTAGAAACCAAACACAATTGCTCTTTGAAAAAAATGAAACACAGATGATGCTGGCTGAATGGCAAAAAAGCCGAATGCCATTTAAAAAAAAAAAATAGATGCTCTTTTCCATTTAGCAGTTTATATAAAAAAAAAAACCAATATCAATTTTTTTTTTACTTAAGGCTTTACGCCTCGTCGACGTCGAGGTCATTAGAGGCTGGATGGGATTAGAGACAAGGAACGGGAAGGAATTCGGCCATGGCCCTTTGAAAGGAACATCTTTGCATTCACCTGGAGTGATTTGGGGAAGCCATGGAAAACCCAAATCTGGATGCCCGGACGGTGATTAGAATCGGCGTCCTCCCGAATGCGAGGCCAGAACGTTAACCGTTCACCCACCACGCTCGGTACCAATACCAAGCTGTAAATTTAAACGATCGTCGATAGAGTCATGTGGTAGGGATATTGCTCTCCATCCTGGTATTCGGGAGGACGGGGTTCAAATCCCTGTTTTCCGCAGTCACTCCAGGCGAATGTCGGGATGGTTAAGGCAATGACCGATCTTCTTCTTGATCCCTATACTTTTAGATTAAGTCGGTTAAAAAGATTCCATGAGATCCTACAGCAGCTTCTCCTGGGAGTAATGAAAACTGAAAAAAAAAAAGAACGGACGTCACGTATATCTCTGCCTAGCATTTTAATTTTTTAACACTGCTTTTCTTATTTGTCTGCAGTTACTTTCTCAACAGATATTTTTTTGCTGGCATCTCAGTTACACTTACTTTTAACAATATAAGTGGAAATAAAATCAAATGCAATTATTTATATGACGTTTCCTGGTTAGCCAAGCAGTGCTGTAGTGGCAGCAAATGTAACTAACACTTCGGACATTATCGTAACTCGCCGAAAACTACCGAGTCATTGAGGTGGGTCCAGACTACGGGCAAAATGCATTTTATTAATGTGGATGGCGATGGATTATATGCTGTAACAATATCCCTACACTCTTACATTTGCAATTTACAGACTTCTAAATTAAATACTCTTAATGTTTGAGGTAACTCGTTTAGTACATCCGTCGGTATTTATTCCAGGGTCTAATTCCGTTAACCTCATAGTTGAAAAGTTTTACTTTGAAAGAGTCTGGAAAAAGTACGTTATCGAGGGGTGTATTACGAACAATGTTATACGAAGCTGCAGGAAGTCCCGACATAATTAATGAGTTAGGACCGAGGACACTCCTTACATAAAATTTATGTCTGTTGCTGCTCGGAGTTAAAAATGAGGGGAAAGCTGCGAGAAAATCTATTTATGAATGGAATATATATAAAAATTATATCAAACTAAAAGACCAATTCTAGCTGTAGCAAAGAACCGCCAGAAATCAACTGTCAGACAAATGTAACAGCTTCAAGTATTTGAATACCGATAAAGACAAAGATAAAATTGAGACAGAAAAATTTATGATTATTTTGGTTTCTAGTTTCCAAATAGATATCCTTTAGGCCTTTATGACCCATGGGAATGAATGCTGGCAGCTTCAAAGAGAAAAATTTTATTTCAGTAATGGTTTTTAATGAGCAAAGGGTGGACAAAAATAAAACTTTCTTCGAGAGCAATTCCTTCACTTACTTTAGTGTAAAGATGTTGTTGGTGAATTCGGCTTCAAGAAAACAGGAAGTCTGGGAACTAAATTGGTTCAGACAAGCAAAATTTCCGGAATCAAGTAAGACCGCTGAAATTTTCTCCAATTTATAATCCAACTAACTGCAGCCTTATTAAGCATCAAGTTTAATGCACTCTTGCCCCTCTTAGCGGGTTTTCTTAATTCAATGATCCCTTTGCAGAGAAGTTTTTAATCAAGAGAATGTAAAGATCTTAACGTTGAAGAACTCTTAAAATATCAAAGTCATCAACTAACAAATTCTATATATAAGAACGCAATCTTTCCCGGCGTTGGCAATATAAATATGGTTCTCGGGTGACTAGCCGAGTTAAAGGTGTTCTCGACCACAGTTCAACAGAAGACGGCGACAACAATCAGATCGCCGAAATATTGTGCAAGTGTAAGTGTATTTACAACACACCTTTAACTCGGCTAGTCACCCGAGAACAATATTTATATAACAAATTGTGTTTTTGTTTTTTTTGTGTTTTATTTGCAGACAGAGAGAGTCAAAACAATTAGTAGCGCTCAGTGTCAAGGTCACTACAATAGTTGAAATTTTAGGTTTTTAAGAATTTTATTGCCTTGTACAACGCATAGAAAAATTAAACTTAAAACAACTGGAAAAATATACAGACAAAAACTTTTTTAAAATAATAATAATCAATATGGCCGATTAATCCACCCAACCAACTAAAGTTTTCTTATTCATATTTATGCAGTATATGAAAAATTACATCATTCATTCAAACAATTTTGCAATTGTTAATACGAATGATAAAACAGGACGAACGCAACACTGAATTAAAACTACCCATGCACTAGATGTGACTCCAACTGGCGACCCCTAGCACTTTAGCCTCTAAGTTAGCGAGGCCGTCTAAGAAGAGAAGATAAAGATATCACAGTTGAAATATAATATGTAAGTGAAAAGTATTAAGATCAAACTGTGTAGTACATGAAGTTTTAATACGACTAGATGGCCGGTGCAAAAATTTCGTGAATTATATACGATGAATTGCAGGTTGGTGGTTTGTAGCAAGATGAAAGAAGAACCGCCTCATTTGTAGCAATTGTTTATTTTTCAACTGGCAAAACACTAACGTCTTACGAAACTATTAGAAGTTATGCTGACATACATAGCCATAATACTAGGAATAAATATAATATTCACAAGGATTACAAATCACTGTCAATTGTACAGAAAGGGTTAACATTTACTGGAGCTTCCTTATTCAATGTATTACCGACAGAAATTGAATGTTATCTACAAAAACCCAACTACTTTAAGTCCAAACTGAAAGAGTTTCTGCTTCAGAACCCATTTTACTCTGTGAAAGAATTTTCTTCTTGGAATTTGGTAACTAAGAATGACTGATAAAATAGTATATAGCCTATGGTGTATGGAAGGGGAAGGTGACAAAATTATCCACAATTACTAAAATGATATATGGCTTTTCTTTCTGTTGAAACTTGTGACAAATGAACTAATTACACTGTTTACAAAATTTCACTCATATATAGTAACTAACATGGGATAGCATGCACTCAAAAACTGCTGTGAAAAATTATCATACTAAAAGGTTTTTAAGTAATTGACTGCTTATGAGTTGTTGGTAATATAATTGATATTGCTAATAGGTGTGTGTACTGTTCCACATAAATATTAACTAACATAATATAATATGTAGTCACAAATTACAGTGAAACTTATCATGGTAACTGGTTGGTAAGAAAATAACTGGTTATTAGATGCTGGTAACAAGTGTATACACTGTTCCACATAATAAGTATTAATTAACTCGGGATTGTATTTGTAGATTACAGGAGATATTGGTTATACTAATGGGTTGTTGCTAACTTGTTGTCAATATATAATAATATTATCAATTATATAGTGATATTGGCATTATTAATAAGTGTATGTACTGTTCCACATCCCCGAGATTATTCTCCATGGGATCAAAGTGAACATATCTATCTATCTATCTGTTTTCCTAACAGATACAAATATATCCGAAGTGATCGCTACTATAGAAAATACTCAGAATTTATCAGTGTTTCTCTGATCTGTAATGCTGCCATCTAGCCGTAATACGATCATTCATTTCCGACGCCAGCGAAGCCTAGCGGCTTGACTTGGAACTATCGCATATCCGTGACGTTGATTGCTCATAATTTTGCCATTTACGGATTTAATTTCGAAAAACTCCTTTCTTAATTAATGATGTTACCAAAGCCGAGAACATAATTTTTAAAATGATACCTCATTTGTCGATTTTGATTGAATATTAACGGAGAAAGATGGATCGTCACAAAAATACATTTAAAAAAATATATACTATAACACTGAGCAACATGTAATTTCTAATAGACTTACTAAACGTGCCGCAAGTATGTATCCAAAGTATCAATTCAACACTTCACACTAGTCGCCTAGAAGTACGCAGTAACCAGAGGAAGTTGCGAGTTCCCATGATCGCATATCCATGACATTGATTGTTCATTATTTTGCCATTTACGGATTTAATTTCGAAAAACTCCTGTCTTAATTAATGATGTTACCAAAGCTGACAACATAATCTTTAAAATAATACCTCATTTGTCGCTTTTGATCAAATATTGAAGGAGAAAAATGGATGAGCCGGCCTCGGTAGCGTAGGGGCTAGAGTGCTAGCTCCGCGTATCGAAGGTCGCCGGTTCGAGTCCGGCCGAGGGCATGGGTGTTTAGTGTTGTGTCTGTGAATGTCTTGTCCATGTTGTAGTGTCCTTGTGTCAGTACTTGATAACAACAAATCACATTGAGCTGGCTGTATGGCCCAGTAGCCGAATGCCATTTAAAAAAAAAAAAGATGGATCGTCACAAAAATACATTTAAAAAAAAGAATAATAATATGTACTATAACACTGAGAAATGTTCTTATGTAATTTCTAATAGACTTTTTTAAATGTGCCGCAAGTATGTATCCAAAGTATCAATCCAATACTCCATACTAGTCGCCTAGAAGTACGCAGTTACGAGTTCCCAAGAGGCCACTCGTAGTAGGTATATCTGTCGTGCAGCGAAGTACACGGCCAACGAGTCCGGAAATCAGATTACCAGACTGGCGTATTTACGTTCGCGGCGTGTAGTCGACAGATGCTCAATAAGTCCGCAGTCCAGGCCAGACAGGACTCTGCTCATTCACTGCCCGACTGCCTCCACGCCAGTACACCTGTCAGCCGCCGAGGAATAGAAATCATCGCCACTTAATGGAAACTGGAACGGAATATTACACCACACGGTATGAGGGTGAAATCCATCTATGTCTTAAACTGTTAACGTAACAGATTCGTTAACTTTAGGTGTTCTAAATAAATTCTTGTTCTACTGTACCACAACTTAAAAATTGCGTTTTTCACAAATATAACTGAACTTTTCTTCAGAAAAATAATAGTTCCTCAACAGATAAACTTTTTAATATCGCACCGTCAGCTGAAACGGAAGTTATTTATCAAAATGTTGCTTAGAACTAGAAAATAATAAATATTTCAAATCTCGTAGCTAGAAAATTATTCCGTAAATTAGGTAATATTTTGTACAGAAATCGTACCTGAATGTCTGGTTAAAATAAAAAAGTAACTAAAGAGGATTATACAACAATCATAAGTAATTTAGAAGCACAATGTTTAATTCCCTGACATGGAAAAGGTCTTGACTCAACTACACTATTATAAATCTGTAAGCAACCCGCATGTGTCTGAATGTTTGAAACGGTATCACGCAATAACTACGGCAGTAATTTTGGATGGTGTTTTCAAGTTTTTAGAACTTATAATCCCGATTAAAATCTGTGAAAATAGCTTACGGCTTATATTTGGTGAGGAAGGGAGCAATCAATTAAAGTCGCTTCGAGATAGAAGAAATATGGACTACGAATCACTCTGTATTTCATATGAGCACTACTTACAAGAAACAGTGACAAAAGATCACACTACGATCGTGCATGGATTCTGCTTTATTTTTTTCACTTAGATTATCTACTTCTTATTTTTTCTATACTAAAATAAACATAATACATGAATCAAACGTAATAATAATCTTAAAATAAATAGTTCGTTTGGGAATTGTTATTATCAACTCGCATTATGTTAACACCAAGGAACCTCCTACTTCATAGCCGGTACTGTCATCTGTACTCATTGCCTTTCATATGTCTGTCGAATACACCGCTTTTCGAAGATCAAATCAAACGTTATGACATATTAAATTATGTGTCCAGTTAAAAACGCGAAAATCAATGCACTTCATAAACTAATACTTCCGTAGTAGGAAATATAAATTTGTTTTTATTTTTTTATTTTTTTGTAACTGCTTTACGTCTCTTTTTAACATCGAGGTCTTTAGAGACGGGAAAGGATGGGGGGCAAGAATGGGAAGGAATTCGGCCATGGCCTTTTGAAGGAAGCATCCCGGCATTTGCCTGGAGTGATTTGGGGAAACCATGGAAAACCCAAATCTGGATGCCCGGACGGGGATTCGAACCGCCGTCCTCCCGAATGCGAGGCGAGAACGCTAACCGTTACACCGCCCCGCTCGGTAAATTTGTTATTAATTTGTTTTTAATTTCGTACTTACGGAAAATAGTAAAATGGTGATTATACATCAACTAGCTTCGAAGCTAGTCAAAAATTACTGGTTGTGTGCAGTGTTCTGACAATTTATTTTCTGTAATTGCTTGATTAATTAGAACTGTTAATCAAATAATGCTCAAAACTCCGATTTTGTAATGTACGTTCTTACTTCTATTTTATATCACCATAAAGTTGGAACTTCTTGCGTGCTTCTTACGTGATGACATCAATATGAACCGATGAAATCAAAAAGTAACTAGGAATCCTAAAACTTTATGCTTCATTGCGTTAATTATAAAACTAAATCCATCGTGTTGTATACTTTAACAAAGCGTGTCAGTTGTCATTCTGGTCCAGACCACGTTTCAGACTAACCACAATCGTTAAAAAATCATAGTTTCACATGCGCATTAATATATTCACTGTATCGCGATCGAAACTTGAACCGTTGCAATTAATTATATTCGTCTGAAATAATGACATCAGTGAAAGCAAACCAAATTAAAAATAACTAGATGATCCGTGCGAAAATTTTGCGAATACGTTTAATAGTAAAGTTGGTGATTTGTAATAGGACGAAAGAAGAACCGCCTTATTTGTATCAATTGTTCATTTGTTTAGTGTAAGAGATACGTAACAAAAGTTGACGCCAGATAACCAGTTTATTAATAGCCTCGTGATATGTGATGCTGCTATCTAGCAGTTTAGCTATGAACTGTTCAATACGCGCGACTTTCGCAGTTTATTACCTTTGTCCTCCAAGGGTCAAATTCCAAAAAGAAATTCGTTCTTAATTTATAATGTTGCCCGATTGGAGACATAATCTTTCAAATGATACCTCATTTACCAATTTCGGTTAGGTATCGAGAGAGATCAATGGCTCATAACAAAAAAACACGTTATGGAAATAATGATACTTTTGCCCTTTAAGGGTCAAATTAAGAAAAAATTCTTTTCTTAAAATATGATGTGAATAGAATAAGTAAGAGACATTAATTTTTAAAATGATGCCTCATTTATTTATTTCGGTTAGGTATCGAGGAAGATAAATGGCTCGTGACAGAAAATGCAGTAAGGAAATAATGATACTTTTGCCCTTTAAGGGTAGAATTCCTAAAAATCCCTTTCTTAAAACATAATGCGTCCCACGGAGACACATTAACACCTAAAATAATACCTCATTTCTCGATTTCATTTATATATCTAGATAAATAAAAAGCTCGTCACAAAAAAAAGGATGGAAATAACGATACTTTTGCACTTTAAGGTTAAAATGCCAAAAAATTCTTTTCTTAAAATATGTTGCAACCACAGCGTAGTCCTTAGTCTTTAAAATGGTACCTCATTTATCTATATCGGTTAGATATGAAGGAAGATAAATAGTTCGTGACACAAAAACGCGTTGTAGAAATATTGATACTTTTGCCCTTTAAAATATCCGAAAAATTTCGTTCTTAAAATATGATGTGACCAAAGTTAAGTATTTAAAATAATACCTCATTTCTCGATTTCAGTTAGATATAAAAGAAGATACATAACTCATGACAAAAAAAGTACGTGATGGAAATAATGATAGTTTTGCCCTTTAAGGAACAAATTCCGAAAAATTGTTTTCTTAAAACATGTTGTGACCACAGCAGA
This sequence comes from Vandiemenella viatica, assembly GCA_031002005.1. NCBI lineage: Eukaryota > Metazoa > Arthropoda > Insecta > Orthoptera > Morabidae > Vandiemenella > Vandiemenella viatica. The sequence continues at coordinate 129,087,534 of CM061914.1, forward strand.
GTTCTTAACTTTTAAAATGATACCTCATTTACCTACATCGCTTAGATTTCAAGGGATATAATTAGCTCGTGTCACAAAAATGCAATGTAGAAATATTGATACTTTTGCCCTTTAAAGGTCGATTTTTTTTTATTTTTTTTATTTTTTTTTTATTTTTTTTTTTTTTTAATGCTGTCTTAATATATGATGTGACCAAAGCGGATACCTTAAGGTTTAAAGTGATACCTCATTTATGGATTTCGGTTAGGTATGAAGGGATGTAATGGCTTGCTACAAAAACCGCCTTATAGAAATAGTATATACGATTTTTATCGAACTTTTATAAGTTTAATTTTAATCAATGCAAATTTATATTTCAAAGCAGAAATAATTAATCGAATCTTCAAATTGTCAAAATAAAAGCAATATCCAATCAGCAAATTAATTTTAGTTTTCAGGTGATAAACATTATTGTATTTTTTATTGTAGAACATAAATAAATGTTTATTATTGCAATATTTATTACCATTTCCATGATCATTATTCACGAAAACTCTTACACTACGACACACCTCCAAGCAGATGAACTCGAGGGTAACTGCTTCTTTTATTGTATGAAATGATTTTTATCATGTTTGTCACTAAATTGTGTCTCGCGAGTAGAGTCAGATATGAGTATTGAATAGAGCTGGTCGCTCCCCGCAGCCGGCGCTGCCTTGCCCCGAGCCAGCCCCGCCTCGGTGATTGATCGCAGGAAGACGGCCCTTTTCGGTTTCTTCCGCAGCCCCCGGCGACACGGCCAGGAAATTGATACTAATCGCCCTGGTTGGTCGTCTATGTCCCCTGACAGATAGCCTGTCCCGCTCGCCGCGGTCTGTGCCCCACGCGGTAATATGTGAAACCCTTGGCTACGTTACGCTCCCTATCTTATAAAGAAACTTTTTCACCAATACTCCTTAAGTAAATGGGTCTAACCATTCATCTGCATCTACATCTATACTCTGCAAATCACAAATACTGTGGGTGGCAGAGGGTGCTAAGCACCAATCCTAATTCTGCGCATTCCAATCCCGAACAGATCGAGGAAAGAAGGAATACATAAATGAATCAGTACGGCATCTCATTTCTCTAATCTTATCCCTCATTGCGCCCTAAATAGGTTGGCGGAAGAAGTATTTCGTTACACTCGTAACTTAAAGATTTTCGCATATTCTCCAGCAAATTCAAACGAAAACGACCTCGTCTGTCCGCCAAACAAACCCAGCCCAACCCACGAATCAGCTCTGTGACTGGACTGTAACTGTAACTGTAACTAGCAGTCACAAATCAAGCGGCTCTTCTCTGTACTTTCTCTAACGTGTCAATCAATCCCTTGCGATACGGATCCCAAATTTCACAACAGTATTCCAAATGCGGACGCACTAGTGTTTTGTACGCTATTTCCTTTGTATGAGCATTACAACTTCTCAAAATACGTCCTATAAATCGTAGTTTGGAATTGAACCAAATACTATTGAGGATCAATCCTAAGAATTACAAGACTGGTGTGAATGGTACGAAAAAATTCGCACCTCACCATTTCAGCCGATGCAATGATTCGACAATTGCTATGAAAATAAATTTGTGAAATGTCATCAGAAACTTCTGTTTGTTTAAACTCACTGATTACCAGATTCCAAAAAAGGCATGCTCTGTAGCTGATTAATTATTACTAATTGGGATGAAACATATCATTCTTACAGTTTGCCTACACACCTGATTTTTCATTTTTCTAATTTTACTGCTTGAGGTAAATTGTTTAGCACATCTATTAAAAATTTATTCCTGTATTTCACTCCCTTACCTAAAAATCTACAAATCAAAGCTTTCACATTCCTTTTTGTCTGAAATCAGTGTTAGTTAATGGTTATGATGGTCTCTCCTCTTCCAAGTACTCGTACTAATAACAAGTCTCATCCCAGCATATATCAAGGAGCCATCTCCAAACTATGCTATAGGCATACAAAACAAATCTTTTCCGCAAACTCCTACTATCTAATGACTTCCAATCCAGCTTATTTTACGCAAATTATTGATCGTGTTGTACGGTAATGTTCACAAACAAATCTAGCTTCATTCATTTTATAGCGACTACCTATAAGGTGGGTCCCATACTTCTCCACCATACTCAAGCAAAGGTTGACCAAGGTATCTCAATTCCTCAATTTCCCTGGCGGATACTCTCATGACCCTGTCAAATAAATGTAGGACCTTCAAAACTCTATATACCATTTGTATAGTATAAACTGCCCAACTGATTTGATTATCAAACGATATGCAGTTCTGCACCATTATAATTATACAATTCTTTTTGTCTGTTTGTCAAACAGCGGATTTTTCTTGGAATTCGTAGTCACTTTTGCAGCTAGATTTTCTGCCCAAATTCGAACATAGCTTTTCATAATCCTCTGTGGTTTAATCTTACTATACGACATTACTTCATCAGCAAACAACTTAAATTTCGACAGAAACCAACAACAGAATTGTTCATTACTTGGTGCGTCCACGACTTCGTCACGTAGAATTTGATATTTGTGTTGTTAATTCATAGATTAACTATCAAAGAAATGTTGGATGGGTAGATAAATGCAAAGGAGCAGTTCTGTTTTCTTGGATCTTCTCCTGTCTCTCCAAATTTAAACTGTATGCAATGATTAAATCCCGTTTGAGTGCATTATTTATTTCTGTCTCTCCTTGAAACTAGCACTAATTGAGAACGTTTATGTTTGTTGGTGACCAACAGGCACACTTCAGTATTGCTCACATGGTTTCTCTGCCGTTCTCGCCTCGCATTCGGGAGGACGGCGGTTCGAATCCCCGTCCGGGCATCCAGATTTGGGTTTTCCATGGTTTCCCCAAATCACTCCAGGCAAATGCCGGGATGCTTCCTTCAAAAGGCCATGGCCGAATTCCTTCCCATTCCTTGCCCCCATCCTTGCCCTCCATCCTTTCCCGTCTCTAAAGACCTCGATGTTAAAAAGAGACGTAAAGCAGTTAAAAAAAAAAAAAAGGTTTCTCTGTGTATAATATCTGAAGTGATGCTGCCTGGCTTGTGTATGAACAGATTACTTTAGAATGGCAAAGTTGATCACATTATCACCGTATAAATAGCACTTATCGTGGCACGCATTTGGACTGCGAGAAAGACCCGACAGACAATATTAAATCTTATCTTATATATTTAAGTGAGCAACTCTTACATATATTGGATCCCGGAAAAGGCTCTAACAATTTGGATGAATCTTCATATTTAGCTAAAGTTTTGCTATTAAGTCTATCCAAATAGGTTTCTTCCCTGCAAAAACGCTAATCTTAAAAAAAATTGAGTTTGGTATCACGGATACGGCTCTAACGCCATCTCGAAGACCTTTCAGGCACTAGAAAATCTACTTCTGACCCATGTGAATATTTCGCACAATATCATGATCAATCACCGAATGGTAATATAATAATGAGGGAATAAGTAAATGCAAGTAATTATTAATGAAAGGTATTTTATTTTGAGGAGTAGTAATAAATATCAATTGCACTGTAAAAAGTCGTTAACATTAAAAGGTACATATTTAATTGTAAAACATTTCAAAAGTAAATATTTAAACACTATTGGCGTTGTCAGTAGTCATTTTTCAATCTTCTTTACTTTCCATAAATTCTCTGAAAACACTATCAGCGTTGATTTTATGATCGTATGTGTATTTAACACAAAATTAAATATTAATGAATCTACATACGTGTAAAACGTAAAAAACAGGTTCTGATAAATGTAATCCTCTCTTTTGAAGCGTCCGATCTTGTGCTTTATTAATGTTCAAATTGTTTTCCTATCAATTAGAAAGGCGAGGTAGGAACGTAGTTTTACCGGAGTGAATTAATTTATCACTGACGGTGTACTCATCTAAGAGAATTATCACTAATTTTGCACTATTAAATAACCTCTGATTAACATTGATATTTCTATTTAACATAGTAAAAGCATTTTTCTTTAAAAGAAATTTATGAGGTGGTAAACCAGTCGCGTTCGGAAATTGCCCTAACGATTTGGATGAAATTTCATATATAGATAACGATTTGCTTTTCAAGTTTGTAATACAATTTTACAGCAGGAAAAAAGAAAAATCAATTCTTGTATTTCGTACGTTGAAAACGGCATTAACCTCATCACGTAGGATTCAGGTACCAATAAGCCTACTGATGTTAGTTCAGCTTCTCTTTGCAGGGAACTGTGTACTTTTAAATGCCTATGAAGCCTCAAACACCTTCAACTTTCATCAAACTTTACTCAAAATCTTGCATATTAAACAGAATTCGAATGATACAGAGTGAAGATCGGTCACCCAGGTACTATATATATAAAAATAGACTTGTGTTTCCCTATATTTTACTTTTCAGCCACCACTACCTATCACAGATAACTAGTGTTTGTGTGTTGAAGTAGCATGAAGTTTCCTATTGTGCACAACGTTGGCCAAAAGCCGATAGCTGTGGGGGTGTGGGAGATATCATGGTTAAAATTGGTTGATGCAAGACATTTTCACATTTCGACCAAAGACAAATCTCTTTATACTTCTCTTTCCTGCCACAAATGCATAGGATAGACCATCGGTGTTTGTGTGTGGTTGTAGCATTAAATCTCCAATCGTGCACTGTGGTGGTTAGATGTCAGTAGCTACGGAGGTGTGGGAGGTATGGTGGTTGAAAGTGGTCGACCTGTGGCACTTTCATATTTCTACCAAAGGCTTATGTGTCCCGGTGTAACACTTTTCAGTCAAAACTATCTAGCGCAGATCACTAGTGTTTGTGTGAGGTAGTAGCAAAGAGTCACCCATCGATTACAACGTTGGCCGAATTTCGGTAGCTGTGGGGGTTTGAGAGATATGGTGTTTGAAAATGGCCGATCAAGGATATTTTCGTATTTCGACCAAAAACATGCGTATCCGTATATGTCACTGTGCTGCGACAACTACATACACTCTTGGAAATTGAAATAAGAACACATTGACGCCGGTGTCTAAGACCCACCATACTTGCTCCGGACACTACGAGAGGGCTGTACAAGCAATGATCAAACGCACGGCACAGCGGACACACCAGGAACAGCAGTCGAAGGGCGCTAGCTGCGCAGCGGTTGGGCACCGCCGCAGTCAGTGTCAGCCAGTTTGCCGTGGCATACGGAGCTCCATCTCAGTCTTTAACACTGGTGGCATGCCGCGATAGCGTGTACGTGAACCGTAGGTGCAGTTGACGGACTTTGAGCGAGGGCGTATAGTGGGCATGCGGGAGGCCGGGTGGACGTACCGCCGAATTGCTCAACATGTGGGGCGCGAGGTCTCCACAGTACATCGATGTTGTCGCCAGTGGCCGGCGGAAGGTGCACGTGCCCGTCGACCTGCGTCGGGACAGCAGCGACGCACGGACGCACGCCAAGACCGTCGCATCTTACGCAGTGCCGTAGGGGACCGCCACTTCCCGGCAAATTAGGGACACTGTTGCTCCTGGGGTATCAGAGAGGACCATTCGCAACCGTCTCCATGAAGCTGGGCTACGGTCCCGCGCACCGTTAGGTCGTCTTCCACTCAAGCCCCAACATCGTGCAGCCCGCCTCCAGTGGTGTCGCGACAGGCTTGTATGGAGGGACGAATGGAGACGTGTCGTCTTCAGTGATGAGAGTCGCTTCTGCCTTGGTGCCAATGATGGTCGTATGCGTGTTTGGCGCCGTGCAGGTGAGCGCCACAATCAGGACTGCATACGACCGAGGCACACAGGGCCAACACCCGGCATCATGGTGTGGGGAGCGATCTCCTACACTGGCCGTACACCTCTGTTGATCGTGGAGGGGACACTGAACAATGCACGGTACATTCAAACCGTCATCGAACCCATCGTTCTACCATTCCTAGACCGGCAAGGGAACATGCTGTTCCAACAGGACAATGCACGTCCACATGTATCCTGTGCCACCCAACGTGCTCTACAAGGTGTAAGTCAACTACCCTGGCCAGCGAGATCTCCGGATCTGTCCCCCATTGAGCATGTTTGGGGACTGGATGAAACGTCGTCTCACACGGTCTGCACGTCCAGCACGAACGCTGGTCCAGCTGAGGCGCCAGGTGGAAATGGCTTGGCATGCCATTCCACAGGACTACATCCAGCACCTCTACGATCGTCTCCATGGGAGAATTGCAGCCTGCATTGCTGTGAAAGGAGGATATACACGGTACTAGTGCCGACATTGTGCATGCTCTGTTGCCTGTGTCTATGTGCCTATGGTTCTGTCTGTGTGATCATGTGTTGTATCTGACCCCAGGAATGGGTATATAAAGTTTCCCATTCCTGGGACATCGAATTCATGGTGTTCTTATTTCAATTTCCAGGAGTGTAGCATAGACCATGGTGTTTGTGTGTGGTAGTAGTATCGTTTCTCCTGCCGTGCACTATGGTAGTTAGATGTTGGTAGCTATGGGGGTGTGGGAGATATAGTGGTTGAAAGAGATCAACGTAGGGCATTTTCCCATTTCTACCAAAGACGTGTGTGTCCCTATATTTCACATTGCAGTCAGAACTAACAAGCGCAGACCACAGCCGTTTGTGTGTGTTAGTAGCCTGGAGTCTTTCATTGTGCACTATGCTGATTGCATATCGGTAGCTGTTGGGGTGTGGTAGATATGGTGGTTGAAAGTGGTGGACCTTATAAAAAAAATAGACATGTGTGTACGTATATTTCACTCCACATCACAATCCACTGTTGATTGTGTGTAGTATAAATCTCAAGTCTCCGACCGTGCACCATTGTGGTTTCATGTCAGTAGCTATTGGGGTGGGGGAGATATGATGGTTGAAATTGGTCGACGGAGGACAATTTCATATTTCGACCAAAGACATGTATTTCACTTTGCAGCCATAAATATCCTGCGCAGATCATTGATGTTTGTGTATGGTATTAGCCTCGAGTCTCCCATCATGCACTAGGGTGGTTACATGTCAATTACTGTCAATCAAAATTCTTTACAATCACGAACCAACATTTGAAAATTTATGGTTTTGGCCTCTATGTCATGAGGAAGTATGTTCTAATCAGGATAAAAAGCATCATACATGCCTGCTGGTGACATAAGAAATTTGAATTTTTGTTGAAATACATTCATTATGTTCTGCATGATGCACGGATAGTCAAAAAAACTTTCCTAATTCACATTTTTTAAGCTGTATCATTAGAAATTTGTAACGTATCGAGATAAAAATTATTCTATATCCTGTCCAACAAGATAAGCTCTCACTATATGCAGTTTAGTTAAAATCCTCCATTAGTTACTGTGTGGTGCGCGACCATACTGACAGACAGGGAGACAACAATTCTAAGGTTTTGGCATCTTCATATATCGAATTTTCAAAAATTGTAAAGCACAAACAAAGGAGATAGCGTACTAAACACTTTTGTGTCCACATTTGGAATACTGTTGCACCATTTGGGACCGGTTTCGTAGGGGGCTGATTGACAGTATAGAGAAAGTACAGAGAAGAGCCGCTCGATTTGCGAGTGCCTGTTACAGTCCTTATGAAAGCATCACAGAATTGATTCCAAGACTGGGCTGGGATACTCTGGTAGACAGGCGACATAGATTTAGTTTCTTATTGGCAAACATGCGTACACCCACTTTAATTTACGAGTGTGATGAAATACTTCATCAACCAACTTATTTGGGACGTATTGACAATAGTGATAAGATCAGAGAAATAAGATGCCACACTGATGCTTACATGAATTCTTTCTTCCCTCATGCCATTCAGGATTGGAATGCACAATGTAGAGATTAATTTTGGTGCAAAGCACTCTTCTTTATCCACAATTTTGTGAATGCAGAGTATATACAAGTATGTAGATGTACATCTCTATCAGCAGCAGTTTAACACTGCAATCACTGTTACGTGGTACATTTACTGTACAGACACAACATTTCTGCATTTTTATTATGTAGTATAGATAATAATCTACCACAATGATTGAAAGACACTCACCTGGGTCACTCCTGCCGTCACTTCCATCTCTTTTTATACTTTGCTCCATCTCATAATAATTCCAGCACGTAGTAAGTTTGGCAATTGCACTGATTATTATGGACAAAATTGAGGTGACTAGTGGTTTAAATTTCAGTTCAGAGAGATCCCCTGAATAGCTGCTGTAGGTCTATTCTAAGCTAGAATAAAAGTCCTCTTCTAAAGAAAAGATTGTTTGTTTTACCAGGTATGGTGTTTCCTTTTTGTATATCAGGTGATATCATTATCAATAAATTATATCTTATTAGCTGAAAATGGGAGAGATTATTTCACTTAGAGCTAAACACGTGGATAAATATCAGTTATTTTCTATGAAACACATTCTTCTCTGGAGATCAAAAAATTACTAAATGTCTTATTACAGGATGGCTCAAGGTAAAGTAAATGGCAACAGCAAACATCTGAATGAAAGGAGCCTGCAAAACTGATGCATCTTACCAAATGAAATACTGGATTGTACCACAAACACTGTGTGTGAAAAGTTGTTCCACATTGAATGTTCTGGAAACACACAAAAAAAAGCCCTTTACCAAATCTTGGAGAATATTAATATAACATTCCAAGAAATAAAAAATATCAACTAGTGTAATCGCAATGACATGATGACAGTATTTCTTATTTTTTTACAGTTTCATTCCTCCCAGCTGAAGGATGGGAGGAAGGCTGCTGGAGGATCACAGAGATCCTTTTCGGCCTACTACACTATGGGGACGGAAGGGGGAAGGAAGGTCGGCTGTGGCCTTGTAGGGAACCATCCCAGCATTCGCCTAGAGTGACTGAGGAAAACCTCAGACAGGATGGCCAAACTGGGTTTGACCCCAGTCCTCCCAAATGGCAAGTAGCATTGAGATCACACAAAATTAAGAGTGTTTTATTTGCAGATGACACTAACCTGACTGTGAGAAAAACACCAAACAGTAATTTAGAATTTAATGTAAATGAAGTAATTAATGAAGTAGAAAATTGGTTTAAGGTAAATTCATTAAAATTAAATTTTGAAAAAAAAAACAACACATTATATTAGTTTTAAAACAAAAAATTATGCACAGTCAGATTTACAAGTAAGCTATAAAAATAACACAAACTTTGAAACAAATAGTATAAAATTACTTGGTATTGAAATAGATAAGAAACTCAGTTGGCATGAACATATTATCACTTCACTACTGAAGAAGTTAAGTAGTGCCACCTATGCAATACGAACATTTTCTTTAACAGCAGATCTAGAATTAACGAAACAGTACTCCTCATATTTCCATTCAGTGATGTCATATGGCATAATTTTTTTGGGGAAAATCTTCACAAAGTAAAAAAGTTTTCATAGCACAGAAAAGAACTATTAGGATGCTGTGTAGGGTAAAACCAAGAACTTCTTGCAGGCAACTGTTAAAAAAAATCAATATTCTTAAAATGATGCCTCAGTATATGTATTCTCTCATGTGCTTTGTCATATAACATATTAACCAGTTTACATCTAATTCACAGGTACACAATTTCAATACAAGAAACAGAAATAACTTGCACAAAACACAACATCTCTGCCATTAGTACAAAGAGAAGTTACATCTGTTTAATAAATTTCCCAAGAGAATAAAACAGTTTACAGACAATAATGATATATTTAAAGACAAACTGAGAAATTATTTAATTGGCAATTTCTTCTACTCCAATCAAACAAGATAATTAATTGTATTCAATATGACATTTTTCAAACTCAGTTGTAAAAATTAATGTTTATTTTTTTCATTTTTATTTGTAACATATGATTGTTTTCATTATGATTATGACTCATATTGTATGTATGTGTCTTAACGATGACATGTTTCACTTCCCAGAGATCCTTCACCAGCAGGGATCCACGAAAAAAGATTGGTAATTAAATATATAAATAATTTTTGAAGGAAAAATGAGCACAGTGGCACTGACAACTGAGCAAGCACACTAGTGTTTGGACCAGAAATTTAATTCTGATAATTATTCCTGTAATTATAGTTCAATGAGCTCTCACAGTCTATTCGATACAAAGCTGTATTTCCCGTTATGCTTCACTGTGCAGCGATACAATGTCGCCAAATTATAGAAGGATCAGTCTTATAGAAAATAATTTCAACCAACTTGGAGCCAAAATTCATGTTTCCACTCTTGTCTGTCACCCGGATGTTTAAGTATACGAGCAATATAACAAATGGTAAAAAGACAATTAAAAATGCTTTTAGGTACCGATTTTATTTCTGTTACATGTGGACATGCTAGCATAATTACATCAGCATTTTTTTTTTATTTTTTTTTTGTAAAAAAAAAAAGTTTTACTGCTCATTTTACTGACAGTGGATTCAATGTCAAACATGTCGTTCTGAGCATCAAGCATTTTGAAAGACAGCAATTCCTCCTCGAGTTTTTGGGACAAACAGCTGTAAAAGATTTATGTCGTTATTTATGAGAGTGGATGAGACATAGTAAAAGTGTCATTTATGCAGGGTTGGCTTCTCTTCATACTCCAATGGTCTGATGGTTACGGCATCTGACTGGAGATCGGAAGATTGTAAGGGCAGCAGTCAAGGCCGGAGTCAAGCCCTCCCCCCCAAACCAAATCCCAGCCCCCCCCCAAACCAAAATCCTGGATCTGCCACTGATTCTGCATCACTCCTAAATTTCAATTATGATAATCCAAGTCAATAGATATTTAATAGTTTTACTTTGACATTATGGACATTCATTATGCATGATTGTTTTGTAATTATAAGTAAAATGCATTATTACATGATAAATCAATAATTTTATTTCAGGCAATTATCGAACTACAAAAAAAAAAAAAAAAAAAAATCCTTATGTATCTGGTATTATTCACATATTTAACAGCCAAATTGAACAAAAGTGGCCAAATAGACCGAATACCAAACAGATGCCAAATTTCCGTTGCTATCCTGGTAGGGACCCATTCTGTTCATGAGATCTCACATAAGAAACGCAAAAGAGGATTGAGAAAATCTGCAGATGTTTCTTGATGGTGTATCTAGATTATTAGGTTAATGTGGGATGAAGATAAATACCACAAATAGCCAGTAAATTCCTATGATTAAAAAATAAAAATTTTGTATGGTTTTACAGAACTATTTCTTAAAAGAATTAAATGCAAACATCTTGGCGTATCACTTGATTATAAACTTAATTAGGTAGGAGAAATCAGGGAAATGGAATAGAGAGGTTACAAAAGGAGAATAGAGAAATAAAATCCATAAATTCACAAAGATGAAGGCAGTAAGGCTGAGGGGCAGAGTGTGTGTGTGGATTGGGAGGGGGCAAATAGAGAATCAATATTTACTGCACAATTATAATTTCTGGAAAATGCCAGAAAAAGTAATAATCTAAATAATAATAGTTGAATCAGAAATACATAAATATTACTGGTTTATGAACTAATTAAATACACACACATGTATATATATTATAAAACTAAGGAAGAATAGAAAAATATGACCCAACATTCAGAACAGATGAAGGCAGCTGGGAATGACGAACACAAGAAAAAAGAAATATTTTGGTGTATAGCCTTATTCTTCAGCCGTCGTTGTGTACACATCTGGCTCTATCTGGTGTCTCACTTTTGCAAGACTTTGGTGATACACCGAAACATTGCACATTGCTTATGGTTTTTTTTTTTGTTTGTAATTCCCAGCCGCCTTCATCTGTGGTAAGTGTTGGGTCATATTTCCCCGTCCTTCCTTAGTTTTATTGCCTTAAAGCATTTTCATGCTAATTTTTGTTATTATATATATATTTTACAAAATAGGATAGCTACAATTCACTATCCCGCTATCGCTGTTCTCTTTCTAAATTAACCCTCACAATTTTCCTGACTAACAGTTATTCTGTGAGACAGTCTCCTGTTGACAAAAGGCCAAGACTTGAAATATACAATTTTATTCATGTTCTTGTCTTTTTTATGCGTTCATGCCATGCAACCATCATCTAATGTAAATGGTGGTTCATTTTGCTATCCTATTTTGTAATTACTATTTGCTATTTAGCACCTATTATTTTCTGGTTACTATGTATGTAATTAGCAATGGATAGGAAAATTCACCTGACACTTATCATAGATGATGGAAGCTGGCAACGATGACCACATGTAATGCAATATTTCAATGTTGAACCTAATTCTTAGAAGTAGATGAGATGCTTAATGTGGTCATATGTGATCACACAGATGTCTGCTTAGTGAATGAAGAACCAAAGTATCATGGCCTGAGTGGTAGTGGTGGAGAGGGGCAAGAATGTTCTGAGCTCTGTAGAAATTTTATCATTGGTGGTACGGAAACATCACCAAAGTAATTAATGTGAGAGGATATAAGTACTGTGTTAAGAAAAAAATTTTAAGTATTTAATATTATATAAAAGATCTATATAATATCTATAATAACAATACAGGAAGGTTAAGTGGTAGGCTCTTACCAAAAGTTAAGGCCAGGCAAATGCTTAGAGTTGAGGGTAGTTAGGAAGAGGTAGTAGTATCAGCAAAAACTATAACAGCTCTCCCTGTAAAACACTTGCCATAGTTATGTGAACCAGCATGGGCTGCCACTGGATAGTCTAGATTGGAAGAATAAACTGTTTGCCTGTGGCCGTTTATTCTGATGGACAGAGGCCAATGTAAGAAGCTGTGCAGTGAAGGCAGGTAATTTAGTAAACATGGAATGTAGTAGTGCCAGCTTAATGTCCAATAATAGGAACATATTCTCCTGTGGTAGTATAAATAGGTAGTGGAGACCGGAGGCATGCTGAAAGTTTTGAAGTGAGGTCTATTGCATGGTAAAGGTCCTTGTGTTTGACTGAGAGAATCAAAAGATTAGTATTTGTGGACTAAGATGTTCCCGAGATTGAGTGGTCTGCTGAAGCTCAGGTGAAGAATAGTGGAAAGGGTTTTTGGAAGATAGATGTTATTTTAAGGATGGAAAATAGTAAGTCATGCCTTTAGCAAAGAATATGGTTAATTTAATAAAGATTAGGAGATAACTGGATGATGAATGTGAGACTGCAGTCAGATTTATGGAGTGTAGAATGGGAGTTGTTATGTGAACACTTAGTGAATCACAGAGTAATAATAATAATTATTATTATTATTATGAGAAATTTGTTTTATGCAAGATCAGGAGGGGTATCTGCAAGAAATGAGGGCTTGTGTCAGGTTTTGGGAGTACTTGGAAAGTGATTCTTAAATGGAATGGATGCATCTGCAATGGTTTGCAAAAGGGTACATTTTGCATGGAAGAAAAGGCAAATGTTGAAATGTGGGTACCATAAACTGTGAGTTTGATGTTCGCAGAGATGTGAAGCACCTTCCTCCAGACCAAAACTATGTCCTTCTTTTGAGATTATCAACGTGGCATTCTGGATGCTCATGTTTAAAATAATGTGGTAGCTTTATTTCCAGACCAAAAATCATGCTCATCCTCCACTTTAACTTGTTAGTAGCAACAAATCTAGATGAAGTCAGTAAGTCCCCCACTTTAAGTTATTACCTGCTGTGTTTAAAGTTCTAAAACCACTCGATCTGACTCTTTGAAAGTATCTGACAATTTGTTTCCAGCTGACCAAAATTAGTGAGTTGGTTGGGAGACTATTTAACCCATTGAACAATTTACCAATGGCCAAATCATCAAATGTAATACAGACAAGTAAATTTCCTTTTGATACCAGTGTAGTCTTTAATGCAGCAATTTCTAAACATATTCTATTGTCCCATGCCATTGAAAATTTCTGACTCAATTAAATTTGGCGGCTGCTTCCAATGTCAACAGTTTCTCTCTCACACTAAAATTATGATCAGTTCACTAACAAGTGAGGGATTTGAACAAATTACTATACATAATGAACAATATACTGTGATAGATTTTAAGGTAAAAAGATGTGTTAGTTGTAAGTAGGTGTCTAGGGAAATTGCCACTGGGACATGAGCTCCATAAAGATTAGTAATAAAATACTTTATTGTAAGGGCCATGTATTTCAAAACAGATGACACTTGAATTGAAGAACTAATATATTTAGACTATATACTGGCTCTTGCAGCCAAAGTCTCAGATTTCATTACTCCTTCTGAAATTAGGTATGGGATTTTAGGTGTTTACATAAAATGAAAATCACGGGCATTTACTGGAAGAAACATTTTTTGTACCTATACCAATGTTGAATTATTATCTGAGGTTACTGAGACACCATGGTTAGAACCCTGGTGGCAGAAGTAATTTTCGTCATTTTGTAGTCGGTCAGCGTGGTAGGAGAATGATTTGTAGTTACCAGATCATGTTACATAGTCCTGGATTAAATCCCAAAAGTTCTGCACAATCTGTATGTGTGAATGATAGTGTTCATCCACCAGGTGGTGACATTAAACGTGGTTTACTTGGTATATCTCAGAAAAGAAGACCGAAATGGGCCAGCACCAATTTTTATCCTTGCCCTTCTATCATTTCTCATTCACAACATGAAAGGAACAGGGTTGGGAATCAATTAAAGAAATGCTCATAACAACAAGTTGACACTTTATTTTAGGCGTAACATAGTGAAAAAAATGGGGGGGGGGGGATTTTCACGGACAACAATAAATTACTGAGGAAAATGTTGAACAATTTACCAAAAACGCTGAAAGAATTTAAAATTAAAAGCTTACATAGAACAAAAGTAGATGGATAGGGAAATTTTTTAAAAAATAAAAGAAATAAGACATGAACTGAAAAAGTAGATAAGTAGGAAAATTTTCACTCAAAAAAAGGCTCCATCGCAATAAAAATAATTACTTATTTCACTAAAAGCACAGCATATCACCTATGTAGTGCCTGCCCATGCATGTAGACAGGCATGAGATACATTATCATAATTATTATTTCACAAATGTTACTAAAATACAGGCATTGGTAAAATAAGAACAAGGTAAGAAAGAATTATGCTATTTATTTGAAATTTGTCACACACGTTCCTCAGGTCGTACTTTTAGAGAAAAAGTGTAGGCCTAGATGAAAGAAAAACGAATCAGGAAAATTAGTAGAAGGATAATGATAAGTTCTTATTATGAGCTTAAAAGTTTAATTTGTAAGCTCATCACAATGAAAGTTAGAAATTTAAGAAAAAAAAATTACAATTTCGAAAGTTGCATACCTCGAAATGTCTTGCGCATTTCAATCAAACCACCGCCACTGGAAACAAAATTTCGTAATTAATATTCTTAATCCCACGTTTATCTGAAAATCTAACAGGATAAAGTAACGAATTTTCAAATATCAAACTGTTCAAAACCACATAATTGTTTTAAGGTTCCCGCCATTCGAGGGTCGATACGATTCAAGAGTATAGATAGAGAATAGAGAAATTGTCTTTGGTTGGGAAACTATATCCATGGGCTATATCGATAGAGTCATACGCATGATTATACGATTGTCCGTGGTTTCCTCTGGAACGGTATCCCAATCATGGAGGAAGGAATAATACCTTCCTCCATGATCCCAATTAATAAATAAATATGTTTCTCCGACTTTGATCGTAGAGGAATAGTTTAAAATATCTACTGTGTCTGGTCTAGAATGGCATTATGAAAAAAAACATTGTGTTAATGTTTACTCAGCTAATAGGTATCAATTTTTAATTCTTTTATAAGACAGTAAAGGAAAACGTTCACCTACAAATGTTAATCCCGATAACGTTTGCGGTTAGATTGATATGCTAATTTAAGCTCTTTTTATTCCTTCGAGCTACGTCGCGTTTGATAGAATGTCTAAAGTGACATTAATTAAGCGCCGAAATAATGCAAATAATTCGGCTATTGCCAACTAATTCCCCGAGATCCGCATTCAGTATTTTGTGCAATGTACTATTGTACGACTTTTTTTTTATATTAACTTCCCTGGAAGCCGTTTGGACGATAAAGGATAACATTTGAAGAGGTTAAATTAGGCGGGTATTGGAAAGGAGGAAAATGGGTGTGTAGAGAAATTACCCTGAACTTGCACTTAATAGCAATTATCTGGGGACTTCACAATTTTCTTCATCTATCAAAAAATGATCCCACTCTTTTGAAAATTTGATTAATTTCTTCAATATAATATCTTCTTTATATTCCCCATACACATTTTATAATAAGTTCCCACAAATTAAACTAAAAACGCAAAATTATGTGTATCACACACCTGTTAGATACTACCAACGATGGAAAATTAAAGCAGATCTGTTGGAATGTTGGTTTAATTCCTTTGATCTACGATATTCTTGGCATTTCAGCTTCTCTCCTTTGTGAAGATAACAAGAAATGTACATTAGCAAACTATTTTGCACGATTTCCTAATAGATAAGTTTCCTATTGTTGAATCGATTAAGGAAATCTATTGTTTCCGTTGTACGCAAAAACCACATTTTAGTATAGAAGTCGCTGGCCGAATTTTGCGTATCGTATAGTGTCAAGATATTTTTCTTGGCAGCACTAACATAAACGTGGCACCGCAATTTTATGATGGATTCTGATGAAACTCAACGAGAAAGATCAAAAATGAAGTGTAAATTTTTTTGATTTCCGCCTTAGTTCTCGAGATGTCAAAAAATGGCTATAAGTATAGATAGATCCTTGTGCCTTTGGTTACTTTTTTTTCCTAGTTCAGGTCGCATTTCAGTCTAGCCACAGCTGCTAAGTAGAAAACAAAACACCCAATGTGGATGTACAGTGTGGTTTTCGCGAATTATTATTATTTTTTTTATTTTTCCCCAGGCAGCATTTCAACCAAGCTAACTCAATTCTGAAACAGTAGGCCTATATCTCGATAACTGAGCTTGATTTGCAAAATTTGTATTCTTCAATTTCGATTCGTCTCGTCTCATTACATATGTATCAATCATCAAATTTCACGTTAGCGATGATTTTCGTCAGGTCCAGGCCGCATTTCAGGCTAAGCACCTCACTTTGGAGATACTATATCTCAAGAACTAAGCGAGATATCAAAACATTTTGTTCCTCATTTTTGATATCTCTGTTCGATTTACATAACAATCCGTCATTATATTTGCGTTGCCACGGTTATCGTAGAATTCCCTCTTTTGGTCCAAGCCACATTTTAAGGTAACCATAACAGTTACGAAGGGGAAAAAAAACGGGATTACTGGAGATAGCGATTCCGCCAGGAGTTGGAATCATAATACTGCAGTGGTCAAATGCAAGACTCCAATATTAATTCTTTCCTAAATACATTTAACGGTTTCATGCTGGTCCAGGCTGTATTACAACCTAATTTTTGCTTGAAAAGAGTGGTCCAGGCTGTATAACAACAGAATTACTACTTGAAAATAATACGTCTTGCGACTGAATAAAGCATTATTCCAACGATATTACTGCATGTTATTGCAGCGGAATCGCGATCTCCAGTAGACCCAAAAAGAACAGCTTGGGTTGATATTATCCCTGTAATGATTGTATTTTTTTAATTTATTTTTAATGTAGTGGCATTATCATTTGCGTGGCTGCCTCACATTTTGGTATTTTTAATGTAATTTGTGGCTACCTTTAGTAAAGTGTGAATGACGAATATAAGAAGACATTATGTTAATCTAAATTTCAAGAGGTTAGTAGCATTTTTTGATAAGTAAAGAAAGTCGTGTAACTACTTATTATCTATAGGCCTACTAATTATAAGTTAAAATTGGAAACTAAAGAACTTGACATAACCCACTAGTGAAAGATACATGAAAACTTAAGCTTGGAATTGCAATTATTATTGCAATTAATTGTTTTGTTTCGCAGTTGAAATTGTTTTGTTTATTTTAGTAATTGCCATTCTTTTGCTATTTTTGGGCGTATTATGGGAATCATATACTAATACTAGGATAGTTAATTTTTTTTTTAAATTTAATTGCAATGGAGCACAGGCTCCGGTGGCAATTTCCCTACACACCCATCTTCCCCCTATCCTGCATCCACCTACATTTGCCCTCTACAAATTTTATCTTTAAATTCCTTCAAAGTTTTCGGTAAATTATTCATCATTTCTCTTGGTAACTCATTCCAATCCCTGACACCCTTACCTAAAAAAGAGAATCTTCCCACACCCTTGTGCCTGAAATCAAGTGTCAGCTTATGGTCATGGTCATCTTTTCCCTTCCATGCACTACTTTTCATACCTATTGCAATATCTTTCCATGCCTCAACAAGACTTGTCTGTGGAAATTACCAAAGAATGCCCTCAGTAACTGAAATGATAAACATGTTAAGTTGGGAGGTTGAGGCATGAGCTCCATCACAATTCATAATAATAATAATTTGTGTGTATTTTCTTTCCTTATTCATAAATACTCTACAATATTAAAAACATTATAACTGTTTTTAGTATTACTTTGTTTGGCTCTGTTGAGTTCAAATATATAAATTCCTACTTTTCATAGTTCTATGAATATTTACATAGTAATTTCAATACGGTAGTTTTTATGTTGCCTTCAATGGTACATTTTTAGCAACAATTGTCTCTAATTTCCAAATGTTTCAATGCATAAATATATAGGTACTAATAAAAAAATAACAATTAAAACTTGGCATTAACATAAATAATGATATGATAAACAAGGTAATACAGTTTAATAAGAAGAGTATTTTGTAATAATTATTTTTTTTTGCTTTTTTAAATGAATTCCTGCATGATTCTTTTTAAAAGCCAAGTTTCTTTTAATGCAAAAAATAAACTTTTGTTCACTCTTTAGTGGTATAGGTAAGTTATACCAGTATTTTCTGCATTTTCCTTAGTTGATTCGTCAATTAAAATTAGGCCACCGTTTTATGATGTTAGTAGCTTTGACAAATAATTGTTCTAATAACAACTTCATTAATTTTAGGCACTTTTTAAACACTTCTTTCCCTCCTGTGCTGAGTAGTGCAAGTTCTCTGTCTACATATATTTTTTTGAACGCTTTTTAATTTAATTGTGATGGAACGCATGCTCCTGTAGCAATTTCCCCTTTTCCTGTATCCATCTACTTATGCGCTCCACAAAATTCAACTTTAAATTGTTACAAACATTTTGGTAATTTATTCATCAAATCCCCTTGTAACTTATTCCAATCTCTGATGAAAAGAAAATCTTCCCACACCTTTGTGCCTGAAATCAAGTGCCAGTTTGTGGTCATGGTCATCTCATCTCTTCCCTTCCATGCATTACTTTTAATTCTTACACCAATATCTTTTCCCACTTCATCATCAATATATTCCTTGGACACTCCCATGACTCACTTCATCTTCCCCGTTTTCCAAAGAATCCCATTCCAGCACTTTTATCATATCAGTTACTTTAATTTAATTTATTTAATTGCAATGAAGCACATGCTCCGGTGGCAATTTCCCTACACACCCAACTTCCCCATATCCTGCACCCACCTACATTTGCCCTCTACTAATTTTAACTTTAAATTCTTTTAACGTTTTCGGTAACTTATTAATCATTCCCCATGGTAACTCATTCCAGTCCCTGACACCCTTACCTAAAACAGAAAATCATCCCACACCCTTGTGCTAGAAATCGAGTGCCACCTTGTGGTCATGGTCATCTTTTCCCTTGCATGAACTACTTTTCATACCTACTGCAATATCTTTCCATGCCTCATCGCCAGTATATGCCCTGTACACTCCCATGACCCTCCTTATCCTCCTCCTGTCTTGCAATGAATCCCATTCCAGCTCCTTTATCATATCTGTTACTGATTGCATTCTGCGATAATTTCCAAAAACAAATCTAGCAGCCCTTCTTTGCACCTTCTCCAACTCCTGTATTTGATACTCAAAATATGGGTCCCATACTACACTACCATATTCGAGCAATGGTCTGACCAAAGTTTTGTAACCCAATTCCTTTACTTCTCTCGTGCATCCCCTCATCACTCTCTCCAACAAGTGCAGAATTTTGAAACCTTTTCCTACCACCTTTCCAATGTGACCTGCCCAGTTAAGATTGTTATCAACTGTAATGCCAAGATACACAGACGGAAAAAAAAATCCCAACACCAAGAAAAAATTATTGTAGAGTAATGAAATTTGGACAATGCATTTGTCAAGTTAACATGTTTAATTGATTAAATTTTCAAGATCACAGGTTAATTTAAGCTCAAGAAAATGCATTTCAAATGTGAAATACTGTTAAATTAATAGCCGGTGTAACCTCCAGAATTTTGAATGCAAGCCTGCAAACGTGAATGCATTGTGTCATACAGGTTTCGAATGTCACTTTGTGGTATGGAGTTCCATGCTTGTTGTACTTGTGCTGTCAATACTGGGACGGTCAGTGCTGGCTGTGGATGATGCTGGAGTTGTCGTCCAATGATATCCCATACGTGTTCAATTGGAGACAGATCTGGTGATCTCGCAGGCCAAGGTAACATGTCGACACTCTGTAGAGCACGTTGCGAGACAACAGCGGTATGAGGGCGAGCGTTATCCTGTTGAAAAACTCCCCCTTGAATGCTGTTCATGAATGGCAGCACTACAGGTTGAATTACCAGACTGACGTACAAATTTGCAGTCAGTGTGTTTGGTATAACCACAAGAGTGCTCCTGCTGTCATAGGAAATTGCTCCCCAGACCATGACTCCAGGTGTAGGTCCAGTGTGTCTAGGCCGCAGACAGTTTGGTTGCAGGTGTTCCCCTGGCCTCCTTCTGACCAACACTCGGCCATCACTGGCACCAAGGCAGAACCTGCTTTCATCAGAAAACACAACAGATCTCCACTCCGTCCTCCAATGAGCTCTGGCTTGACACCACTGGAGTCGCAAACGGCGATGGCTTGTAGTCAGTGGAATGCACGCTACAGGGCTGGAGTCATGGTCTGGGGAGCAATTTCCTATGACAGCAGGAGCACTCTTGTGGTTATACCAAACACACTGACTGCAAATTTGTACGTCAGTCTGGTAATTCAACCTGTAGTGCTGCCATTCATGAACAGCATTCAAGGGGGAGTTTTTCAACAGGATAACGCTCGCCCTCATACCGCTGTTGTCTCGCAACGTGCTCTACAGAGTGTCGACATGTTACCTTGGCCTGCGAGATCACCAGATCTGTCTCCAATTGAACACGTATGGGATATCATTGGACGACAACTCCAGCATCATCCACAGCCAGCACTGACCGTCCCAGTATTGACAGCACAAGTACAACAAGCATGGAACTCCATACCACAAAGTGACATTCGAAACCTGTATGACACAATGCATTCACGTTTGCAGGCTTGCATTCAAAATTCTGGAGGTTACACCGGCTATTAATTTAACAGTATTTCACATTTGAAATGCATTTTCTTGAGCTTAAATTAACCTGTGATCTTGAAAATTTAATCAATTAAACATGTTAACTTGACAAATGCATTGTCCAAATTTCATTACTCTACAATAATTTTTTCTTGGTGTTGGGATTTTTTTTTCCGTCTGTGTATTTACATTTCAAGTCTTCAGCAAGCAATTCTTTCCCCACCTTATATTCATAATTAACCTTTTGTTTTTTATTTGTGTATCTAATTAGCTGACTCTTCTTTGCATTTTTCTTCATCCCATGTTTACCAAACCAACTAGATATCCTGTCCAGATCATCCTGCAACTGTTGACAATCCTCGACCGTTTTGATCCTTTTATACAGCATTATGTCATCTGCAAACAATCTAATTTCAGATAGTAAACAATCAACACAATTATTCATTAGAATAATGAATAGCCTTGGTCCCAATACGCTACCCTGCGGCATGCGTTATGCAGTAATTTCCAGAGACAAATATAGCACCCCCTCCAACTCCTGTATTTGATACCCAAAATGTGGGTCCTATGCCACAGCAGCACATTCTATCAATGGTCTGACCAAAATTTTGTAACCCAGCTCCTTTACTTCTCTTGTGCATCCCCTCATTACTCTCTCCAACAAGTGAAGGATTTTGAAACATTTTCCTACCACCTGTCCAATGTGTCCTGCTTGCTATCAAATGTTATCCCAAGGTATTTACATTTCAAGTCTTCAACAAGCAATTCTTCCCACACCTTAGAATCAAAATCAACCTTTAGTTATTTATCTGTGTATGTAATATGCTTTGCATTTATGTTCATCTCCTGTTTACCAACCCAGTTAGATATTCTGTCCAGATCATCTTTTTATATAGCATTATGTCATATGCAAACAATCTAATTTCTAATAGTAAACCATCAACACAATCATTCATTCGAATAATCAATAGCAATGGTCCCAAAATGGTACCATGTAGCACTCCAATTTTAACATCCACTTCTTTTGACAATGCATTTGCCATGCGAACTTTACGCTTTCTACCTTTCAAAAATTCTTCTACCCATTAAATCACTTTCTCATCCACTCCAATAGTTTTTACATTATTCAGCACCATTTAATGACTCACTCTGTCAAAGAACTTTGAAAGGTCTAGTGCAACACTTTCAGTTTGGCCTTCCTTGTCCATTTCATCCTAAATATCGCGCAGATATCCTACTAGTACTAACTGAGATTGGCGTGAATATCCTTACTAAACCACGTTGCTGACTTGAAAACTTCTCATGGTCCTCATCTATATTTCTGATGTGCTCGCATATCAGTCTCTCCATTAATTTACCTACCACTCATGTCAATTTGATTGGCCTATAATTTTGGACTCTGTTTCTCATCTCCCCTTTATGTACCGGTACCACTTTCACACTTTTCCGATCCTCTGGAAAGGGAACGTGCATAAACCACGTAGCTCCATTTTGGCCTCCTATGAACCCCCCTCCCCCACAAGTAGCCCTACGTGGCTTCTGCATTTTACCCCCCCCCCCCCCCCCCCACATAGCACGTAGCTTTTTTCCCTTTTGATTCCAGATGACATTTTATACTGTTTTCTCTTGTCAGACTATTGTAAATTACATACGGAGATAATTAACTGAGGGAAATAAATGTTCACATGCTGTTGTGAGTTCTGTTCCTCATTTTAACTGTGAAAATGTTATGAAAGGAAAGCTACGTGGCCTTACTCGTAACTAGTGTTGTAAAAAAACGGTTTTTTTTCAAGCCTGAAAAAAAACATGAAAAAAAACTTTGAAAAAAAACATGTTTTTTTTCTGGAACACGTTTTTTTTTCACAACTACTAAATCTCAATTTTGTAAGGCAGTTATCGTTTAATATGACTGTTTTAGAGTTTATACTAAGTACTTATCTTAATTTTTAAATGTACTATATTTTTTCTGGTTCAGTAAAACAATAATTACGAAAGTATTGGCGACATTGACTGAAAATTTCCTTTTACGAACGGTGCCAGCGCATAGTGATACTGATACCGAGTCATAAAATTGTCAGTAATTATGAATCGTTTCCTTGCAACCGTTTGCGTAAACCAACTATTGAAAAGAAATAAAGCTCATATTTTGTATGTTAATAGATTTAAATTCAAACTTAAAAGACCGTAATACAGAACTAACGGCGCAGTATTTATGAACGGTGCCACAGTGACAAGCTCAATGCCACGGTCTTCCAACGATGAAATATTGCGCGTAATCGATATCCGAAATCACAAGAGCTTACTCCTATTGCTTGGTGGGCAGGACTTTGCAAGTCGACTGCCTTATCTAAAGTAGCGATCAGAGTTCTAACCCTTCCAACTACATCGGCTGCAGTTGAGAGAACATTTAGTACTTACAGTGACATTCATTCCAAAAAAAGGAATAGACTGACAAATTATAGAGCTAGCAAAATTGTGTACATTGCTCACAATTTAAAATTGAAATCTAAAAATCGTCTGAGAACAATACAAGAACAACCAGGAAAAGGAAATGCAAATGTTTCTGAAGTGATGGAACTAGAGGAAACAGAAGGAGAAAGTGAAAACACCGACACCGACCAAACTAGTGTTGGTAGCGCTGATTCCAGTGAATGTGATACTAATACTGACACCGATGATGAATAATATTATGTAACCTATAGAGATACATTTATCAAACATTATGTAATAATTTATATCATTCAGTAATATTTAAAACAACAATGTAAAATGTAAATAAAACTATAATTTATCAAATATATTGTTTTTCTGAAAAAAAACCAAATTTAGAAAAAAAACAACGGTGCCATGTTTTTTTTCATGTTTTTTTTCAAAATTTTGAAAAAAAACAAAATGTTTTTTTTCAATTTGCAACACTACTCGTAACCCCCCTCCCCCCACGTAGCCCAGCGTAGTCTTCCAGCCAAACGCCCCCCCTCCCCTCCCTGGACTGAGCCACATAGTTTGTGCACACTCCCTAATGAGTAGGTATCCATTATCCAGACTAAATTTAAATAATATTTCAAGATAACATACATTGTCACATTCTGCTATCTTTAAGACATCTGTAGGTTAAGGGGGAGGGGGAAATCTCACGTGAGGTTTTTGAAATTTTTGTAGGACTGTAGAGCTAAAAAAAAAAAAAGGTCTACAAATGATGCGAAGGAAATTTCTAATTCCGGGGGGGGGGGGGGGGGGGTTCTCACGGACCAGATCTCATCAGAGCGGGAGGGGTCGGACCAGATATCAGTTTCACCATTGGGGGGGGGGGGTCCAGAAATCTGGAAAAAATACCTTACGTAATTTGTGGATGCCCCCTAATTAAAACACTATTCAGTACCTTTGTTCAAATCAATTGCGAGTAAAGAATGTGAGTAGGTTACTTGTAATCAGAAAAGTAAAAGAAATCATTTCCGATTGTTGACCAATAACTTGAGTAAAAGTACATTAATATTAAACTGAAAGAGACACAATATGAAAATTCATGTGAACATAATTACGTAAGTTCATTTTCTCATCTTTGAATTTATGTCATCCTATTATCAACTACGATTATTGATGGTTACTAATTCTTAAATTACATATTCAATAATGGCATTCAGAAATTTAATTTCTTTATCAAATACTAGATTATGACCATGACTATCGCCACATGTATCAGAAAAATTGTAATGTTTGTTTTGAAAGAAATGTGAATCAGTAGCCAAACTTCAAGGTGGTTATAGGTACAGTTATAAAATGTAACATATATCAGATCTGAACAGATACTTCAGGAAAAGGTTCAGAATTTGGAAGCAAGGGTCAGTGGAGTTGAAGTGGGGACAGTTAAAAGAAATAATAAATTGTGAGAAGAAATGTTTATTCAAAAACAAAAAATAAAGAATAGTGTAGAGCCTATGAACCTATACAACAACAAGGAAGTTAGAAGGTTAAAGAGGCTGGTAAGAAGAGAACACAACAGAGTTAAGGGATTAGCTAAATAATAATTAATAGCAACAGAGAAGGAAGCTAAAGATGGGTTTCTGAAGAATATTATTGGTGTAGGATGATCACTGAATGGTGCATCTAGAAATTTTTGTCGTCATTTTAGGAAACTAAAAAGTATTAAATATAATCGGATACAACATTGTACATTACCTTTAAATGTTCTTTAGATTGGATCTGGAAACTTGCTGCTCAACAAAGAAATGGAAAAATGTGATAGTAGTACTGGTTCATAAAGAAAGGGTGACAAACAGGGTCAAAAATTACTGGCCGATCAGTTTGACATTGGTGGTAAATAAATTAAAGGAGAGATTGATATGCTATTACATCTGAAATGTTTGTGAGGAAAGAAACTGGTTCTGGAACTGACAATGTGGATTTAGGCAAGGATATTAATGCGAATCTCAGTTAGTATGTTATATTGGATAATGGTGGCAATGGAACTGCCGTTAACCACTGAAAATAAGGTAGGATAGGGATAAATAACCTTCCACTTATTACAGACGAAGGCCAGAGGGACAGATGAACATAGGAAAAAACAAAAAAAACTACATGCACGTTACACAATATTTCAGTTTGCAACCTTAATCAGTTTGGTAGTGAGATGCATGGCATGGGGAAGGTAAGAAGTAGTTTTTAATTTAATTTCGGTAAGAATGCAAGGAACGACTGCCACGAGGCAATTTTTATAAGGAAAGGATAGATAAAATACACCCAGCACTCACCATAGTTGAAGGGAAGAGGGCAGCAGCAACCCAAAGAATACACAAACACAGAAAATACAATATTTCATGTTAAACTCTTTGTCAACTTAGAAGAAATGGCGGGGCTCATGTAAGCCTTGAGGTCAACGCAGCCACGTATTGTTTTGTGTAGCTGCTGCCCTTCAACTTTGGTGAGTATTGGGTGTAATTTAATTTAATTTAATTTCAATGGAATGCAAAATCTGGTAGCAATTTCCCTACACAACTTTTACCCCTTTACCGTGCCCACCTACATTTGCCCTCTACTAATTTCAACTTTAAATTCTTTCGACATTTATGGTAAATTATTCATCATTTCTTTTCGTAACTTATTCTAATCCCTGACCCCTTTACCTAAAAAAGAGAATCTTCCTACACACTTGTTCCTCAAATCGAATGCCAGCTTGTGGTCGTGGTCATAGCCATCTTTTCCCTTCCATACATTACTTTTAATTCTTATAACAATCTTTTTCTATGCCTCATCATCAATATACAACTTGCACACTTCCATGATCCACTTCACCCTCCTCCTGCCTTCCAAAGAACCCCATTCCAGCTCTTTTACCAATTGCATTCCAGAAACAAATCTAGCTGCCCTTTTTTTTATTGGTATGTCCTGACCTACACATCTCCCACAGGAGGCCCCATCTGAAGAATTTTCCATTGGCCTCTACGGTATAGTCATGACACTGCATAAAAATGAATGAAAATTTCCTTTTGTATGTAAAAGAGTAAAGGTATTTACCAAAAACGCTGAAAGAATACATTTATAATGTGTAGAAGGCAGAAGTATGCTAGTACAAGAAAGCAGTGAAATTGATATGTATAAAAACTGCCAATACAGCAGGCCCTCAATGGCTATTAAATTAAATGTAAACTTATAACATAGAAAACATTGTGCTGCAGAGATAGAGAAGAAATTGGTGGAATGGTATTCATACCCATTACCAAAGAATTTTACAGTTTGGTTGTCTTCATAGATCATAATATCAGTAACTGGAGGAATATTTCTGGGAGGATACAAGAGTGACATACTACAGAGGAAAAATGAATCACCAAAATGGGGTCGGGGTCATAGATGGACTCACAATTGGAAAGATCGAGGTTCTAACCTGTGTCCAGCCTTCCAGATTTCTGCCATCTCTTCAATCTCCTCCTCTCTTCCAATGAATCCCATTTAAACTCCTTTAACATATCAGTTACTAATTGTTTTCTGTGGTAATTTCTAAAGATAAATCTAACAATCCTTTTCTGCACCTACTATAACTCCTGTATTTGACACCCAAAATGTAGGTCCCATACTACACCAAAGTTTTGTAACACAATTCCTTTACTTCTCTGGTTAAGTGAAAATTTTGGAAACTTTTTTCCTTCTGTCTTTCCAATTTGTCCTGCCCACTTAAGTTCTTTTGTCAAACGTTATGCCTACGTATTTATATTTCAAGTCTTCGATAAGCAATCCTTTCCACGCC
This sequence comes from Vandiemenella viatica, assembly GCA_031002005.1. Classification (NCBI taxonomy): domain Eukaryota; kingdom Metazoa; phylum Arthropoda; class Insecta; order Orthoptera; family Morabidae; genus Vandiemenella; species Vandiemenella viatica. Next base: position 129,115,096 of record CM061914.1, read on the forward strand.
TTTTAATCATACATGAACCACAAGTAATTATAGGGCTACAGTCTTGGTTAAAAGAAGCAGTACTAGACAATGAGGTTATAATTTTAGAGTGTACCACAGACATACAGGAGCAAAAGCGGAAGGGGTATTCATACTGGTTTGCCAAAACTACCACAGTTTACTGGTGTTAATAGGTCATGATCATAGGGTACTTGAGGTAGACTTCTGTGGTAGTAAAAAAGAAAAATCAGGTTGTGAGCTGCTTACCATAGTGGAAGAACAAATGATGATAACAAGGTTCTTGGGGAGAAACTGAATTCATATTCAGAGTTGAAAAGTGAGTATGAAATTGTCGTTATTGGTGGGGATTCAAATTTGCTGGGGGTCAGCTGCATAGGAAATAAGATTAATAACACAAGGGAACAGAGACTGGCAAATACCTTTGCAAGAGAAGGAAGCTTTACACAAGTGGTAGAGCAGGAAACAAGGGGCAAACGTGCTTGTTCCTAATAAAGCCTAGTGGGGTCTCAAGTAACTGGAAGAATAAGTGACTGCAATAAAGTCTGACTGGATGTTAGGGGATTCAGTATACCAGTGGCCAAAATTGAAGGGAGAAATATGTACAATTTAAAAAGGTGTTAATTTCAGAACTGAAAAGATATTTCACATATAATTTTAGACAATGGAAGGATGGCACAATTATAGCAGAGTTGAAGTGGAAACAGTTTAAATAGATAATAAAAAAAAGGTGAAGAAATATTTATTCAAAAATGGAAAATTAAGAGGTACAGAACCTACATACTATAACAGGGAGGTGAGAAGGTAATAGGGGTTGATGAGGGTTGATGAGAAGAGGAGAGAACATAACAGAGTAACGAGACAGCAAAGCAGTAGAGAATACTTGAAACAACTAAACAAGGAATTAATAATGGCAAAGAAGATGGCTAAAATGGGATTATAAAAAATATTATTGGTGCAGGGAGCCACTGAATGATGCATCTAGAAATTTTTATGACTGTATTAGAAAACTGAGGGGAGCAGATAGTGTTGAGACAATTATAGATAATGATGGAGTAGAAGTAACTGAGGATTTAAAAAAGATAAGTTTTATTAAGTGACTGGCTTAATGAGACAATTAGGAACTATGATTTAGGAATGGGAGAATGGGAGAGCTACCTTATCCACACAGAAATGAGCTAGTACAAAAATTGATATTCATCCTGAAGATATCATGAAAGAACTAAGAAAGCAAAAATTCATAATATTACTGTAGATGTCTTGAATATAGCAGGATGTGACATTGTCCTTATCTTAAATCATTATTTAAATTAAATCTGGACATATGCTGCTTACCAGATGACTAGAAAAGTGTGATAGTAGTACCAGTCCATAAAGCAGGGATGAGAAATAGGGCCAATTAGTTTTAATGGTAGCTAAACAAATGGAGTGATTAATATGTAACCACATCATATGTTTCTGTGAGAAATTTAGGAGGTTTTGAAGTCAGCATAATGGCTTTAGATGATATTAATCATGAGAATCTCAGGAAGTAGGCTATATGCAAGTTATTTCAGATAAAATAGACAAGGGAGGACAAATTGAAAGTTTTTTGACAGAGTCTGCCATAAAATGGTGCTAAATAATTAAAAACTAATTTAGTGGATAAAAAAGTAATTTACTGAGTAGATGTATTTTTAAGAGGTAGAAAGCAGAAAGTTAGATTAGGAAATGCAGTGTAAAAAAAAAAAAAAAAGTGTAAATGGGAGTCCCACAGGGTAGCATGTTGGGACCATTGCTATTCGTTATTCTAATGAATGATTCTGTTGATGTTTTACCATCAGTTGTTATGTTGTTTGCAGATGACATAATGTTATATAATAAGATCAAAACAGAAGAAGAATATAAACAGCTGCAAGGTGATCTGTTCAGGATATTTAGCTGAGTTACTCAACATGGGATAAAGACAAATGCAAAGAAGAATAAGCTAATTAGGTACACAGATTTAAAGCTTTAGATTTATTATAATAATAAAGTGGGAAAGGAATTGTTTGTTGAAGATTTGAAATATAAATACCTTGGCATAATGTTTGGTAAAAAACTTATCTGGGCAGGATGCATGTAGTAGGAAAAGGGTTCAAAATCTTTCATTTGTTGAAAAAAGTGATAAAAGAAGGTACATGAGAAGTAAAGGAATTGGGTTAAAAAATTTTGGTCAGACCGTTGCTTGAATATGGTTGTGTAGTTTGGGCCCCTCATTTTGGGTATCAAATACAGGAGTTGGAGAGGATGCAAAGAAGGGCTGCTAAAATTGTCTTTGGACATTACAGTAGAACACAATCAGTAACTGATACATAAAGGAGCTGGAATAGGATTCTTTGGAAGACAGAAGAAGCATGAAGAGACCACGTATACCCCTTCGTGACGACCATGTTTGCCAACGTAGTTGCATTTATCAGTAATATAATGCTCCATGGGTCAAAGCCAGGAGTGTGATGGAGTAGTTCGAGGAACACAATGGCGAGTTGCAATTGATGTGGTGGCCCCTCAGCTCGTCAGATCTGAACCTGATTAAACACATCTGGAATGTGATTGAACGTGGCATCAGAACTCACCCCCCCCCCCTCTTTTCCACAGAATTTACGAGACTTAGGTGACTTGTGTGTGCAGTTATGGTGCCAACTCCCTTCAGTGAGCTACGAAGGCCTCATTGCTTCCATGCCAAGACACGTCGCTACTGTTATTTATGCCAAAGGTGGACATACCAACTATTAGGTAGGCTGTCATAATGTTCTTCCTAATCAGTGTACATGCTTCTGCAAAAAGTAAAAATTTTGAGTTCTCAAGATACATCATGTATATTTATCAAAAACAATAGTGGGACCATTATGGTAAACCCCTAGGTACTCCACATCTGATAAACCCCCACTCAGGAAATAGTGAATCATATGACAACAGCATTAAAATGTTCTAATGACACTGCCTAAGCCATTTATTAACAATGCCATCTATACCATAATGACATGCAGCTATGCTCAAGATTATACCATAATACTTTCATTTTTGTATCATATTTTAATGGTCAACATTGTCAAATTCCTTAAATAACCAATAAAAAAAAAAATCCTACAGGGAGTAATTTAGTATTTAATCCTTTTAATATATTGTCAGTGAATTTAAATGTAGCTTATTCCATTAAATGACCATTTTGAAAACATAATTGCAATTTATTTAGAATAGGTTTATTTCTAAAGAGGTAGAGTCTCTGTTGTACATTGCTTTTTTCAAAAATTTTGGAAAAGACTGTTAATAGTCCTCCACTTAGATTGTGCTCAAGACATTGCAAACATGAGAAACGCAATTGGGCGTAACATGGACAACACTGGCCAAAAGGCAGTGGCCAATCCTTCAACCACCAGAAAAAACGAAAATCAGCTATCTTCTAGGCCAAAATTGAAAAATAGATGGTAATATAAAATAACCAAATTATCCCTTTTTTGTAGATTGGTCTAACTACAGCATGCTTAACTTATCTGGGAAGTTCCCCATAAAGAGGGACATGATAATCAAATTACTTTATTCTGTAGAACACAGTTCAATTATTTACTGGAAATTGCAACTTTATTCTCCGGAGCACAGTTAAATTATTTACTGAAATTTCAAAGTTCAGTTATATCGCTGGAGTAGCTACATTTATAGACTCTATCAAAGAAATCTGTACTGAGTCAGTGAGTTATTGGTGGAAAGAGATATAAAATGTTTATTAGATATTTCAGCAATTCAAAAACTGGATTCTATTAAACTTTCCTTGATGTATATATCTTTACTGAACTGGTTATTTTTCCTGTCCCATTTTTAAAATTTCTTATATTGTCTTAGTTTTATTTGTAGAGTCGTGAAACATCTGTTTGTAGTGTTTGATTTAGGTTCTTTAGTAAAGTATGACACCTCTTTCTGCAACATGATTCACAACAACTATTTTCTGAGTTTTCCAAAGTTCACTCTGGTAATCAAAATCATCATTCCAATTTGATGAATCTTTGTCAAGGAAATTGATGCTGAGAGAAAATGTGATAAAGAATGTTTTTGTACTACAAGTTGTAAAAGAAGAAACCTTCACATTTGTTTAGGATGAAAAATCACTTTCATTCTGAATTTCGCTATTCAGTTTAATTATTTCTTCTTCCTCTTCTTCACAGGGCCACATTTGTGGACTCCTAAGCTACAAATGTGGTGCAGGCTCCTTTTGGCAGTAGTGTAATTATTTTTTTATCTGCGGTCTTTTTTTCCTGGTCTACTGCTGTGCTAAGTGGGGGGAGGGGCCCTCCAGCTTAGGTGCGGGTCCCCTCTTGCTGGTGTGAGCCCCTAGGCTACAGCCTAGGTAGCCTTTGTTTAAATGCGGCCCTGCTTCTTCATATTTGCCTGTATACAGCGTAACATGAGTCATATTTGCCTTATCCTCTGTTGGAACAATGTTGCCTACATAAAGCCACAAATAATTAACCTTTATTTACAAATGCTGCTGACAGCAGTAAATGCGCCTTTGCTTTACAACTGCATGCTTGCTGCTCAATTCTATTAATTGTCACATATTCATACACAATCGAGGACAAATTTGAAGAATTTTTTAATAGAAAATTACTTGTTTGTTTATTTAAAATAGGCTGTTGGGAACTTGTCTTTTCGAAAGTTGGACAATGAAGGCCTCTCTAGTACCAAAAAAAAAAAAATTACTGATCAAAATGAAAGTAACCTTCGTGTTACCTGATGAGATACATTATCACTATGTGCAGGTTTGCTGGTTCATTAAATATACATGATGTGTGCACATAAATTAAATATACATGATATGTGCACATAAAGACAAAAAATATAAAAATTATGTTTTGGCATCATTAAGATCTGTGTTACTGAGCTAGATGTAAAGTTTACTACATGTTTGTGTTATAATCAATCCATTAGTTTTTGCTTCATGTGGAAACAGACAAAAATTCCAAATTTCCCTGTTTTGCCATCTCGATCATCAGTAGTGTATATTGCAATAACTGTTTTTGAAATAAGTTCTACAATTCCAACATATGCTATAGATTAAATTGACTTCTACATCATAATGTCTGCCATGCCATCTCATAATTTTGGCAGTTGTCACAGAGGATTGTTACTCCTATGTAGAAACTTCATAGAGAAATTTTGATTTTAGTGGTATACTATTGCTTTTTGTCAAATCACTAATGTTTTTCAACTGTTACTGTATACACATATTATTGTGATGGTTATTTGTAACATTCCAGTCTGAAGGACAAATTACAATCAACACCGAACCTTAGTCCATATGCACTCTGGAGAAGTTTGCAGTTTAGTCCAGAACTTGATAACTGTAAGCAAGAGTTATAATTTTGGTAATGGAAATTTTGATTTGCTGGTGTTGATAAAAGGCAGCAATTAAAACCTGTAAACGGAAATTAACTGGGCACTTGTAATTTTATATCTGCAAGATTCGTATCATTTTGTCTATGTTGTTATAAAATGCAATCATAACCCTGTCTAACTCCTTGTTTGATATGTACAATCAATAGTTCTTTTGATTTTTTACGTTGCACCAACCTTTAGAATTTGTATAAAACTTCTGTCCATGTGTATATATTGTGCTACAGTATTTGACAAGTCCTGATATGATTAATATAAATGTGTAGTTTACATTGACTTTAATGGTAGCAGCTAAGCTATTGCACAAGTAAGGTAGTCCATATTAATTGTATTTTTAAATGAATGTTGACTTAAGAAGCTAGTGAGTTCTTTAGTGATGGTAAAGTCAGGTGATGGATAAAGATTCTGTGCCAAATTCTGCATTCTAATAAGAATGTGGGTATTACAACAAGCAGTATAACGAAGATAGGTAAACAACATCAACACAGTAATTAAATGAAGAGACATAAGTTTGCTGTTTTCCTTTATTTTAAAAACAACAAATGTTTCTGTACAATTGTTTCTTTTTCCCATAGCTCACTGAAGCTTGCTCAAGTATGACTTTCACAAGTGTTACCTTTTTTTTTTTGTATTGAAAGAATTGTCCCTGAGATTTAAGAGTGTTTATTTATTTTAAGCATGCAACACATTTATGTCGCCTGTTCTTATAATTCTCCTAAAGATATTAAATTCATTCACCTAGTGATAAAAATGGTAGCAAGTCAAATGGATTGAAGTAATGTATTTTAGTTTAAATGATACTGCAGACAAAATTTTCCTATAAAATTCATGTTCTTAATGCACAGAGGCATTTTCTGCTTTGTGGAAATCATATTAAATTCATAATAAAGAAAACTGCACTGATACTGTTATGCAATGGAATATTATTATGTAACAAAAATAAAGCCTTCAGTATCAAACTATTGTACATGTCATAGCACAGAATTGTAAAAATCCAATTCACTGTTTAGCAGTTGCATTAAACAGTGAAATAATGCCCAAAAAATTATATATTTTACATTATATCAGCAGGAAGACATTACCTATCAACTAGAAACAGTAATACTACTTTTATCTACCTTGTACTCAAACCTTAGTATTATCTGTTAACCAACTGTGAGGTAGTTAATGGACAGTAGTCTTTCACATAGGAACCTTATTTCTAGTAACAGATTTTTTCAGTTAATTATGTTTTTGTAAAGTTTCTACAATGAGACATCAATTTCTATTATGAGTTAGAAGAAAAAAATTTTAATTACGGCACTAGAAATTTACTATCAGGAAAAGTTTTTAACCAGTATTTTTTATTTTTCCGACAGCTGCAGTTAGCATGGAAACTAAACTTAATTCACGTAAGGGAACTAGTTTTAGATTTAATTCTTCCTGTATGAGCACTCAGAAAAAATTTAAAACAATTAACTGAAGGCTCCTGTTTTATTGAATAATATGTATTTTTAGCAGTTCAGAAGTTAGAAACAGATGTCTCATAAGAATTTTTTTATATATATAAATAAGTTAAAAATATATTACACTAATACAAATCACACCACGCATTACGAACAGGTGCTTTCACAGTGTTGCCATTTTTATTCCTGCTCGTTACACATTTTATAATCAGGTGTCTTATCCGCCCTCGAGTGTTGTGAAGAGTATTAAAAATTACGCACACAGCAGATAACAAGACTATAGACCACCAAAGATGTAATATTTTAACAAAGACGATAATGACAATAATTTTAAAATAAATAGTTAAATTTACATTTTCACAATTAAATATGTTAAATAAACTTTTTATAGGTTTAAAATGAAAAGAATTTCATATAAAAATCAATATTAACAATTTTAAGTTAATTTAATTGTGTGAAGACTACACTTTCACGTACATTGAAATTACATCTGAATGAGATCAGAGGCTTGGAAGTTAAGGATGTGTTTTAGGCTTTCTTAGAGTGTTTTCCAATAGTAATTCTTACAGTGTATGAATCATTTTCATAAAAAAATACACTCTGTATTAAAAAATACTGTTACATGCGATGGCATAATTCTCTTGAGGTCTCAGTATTAAAATGTATATCTCATTCAAAAAAATGGCAACACATGACAAATTGTTATTCTAATTACTGATAATCTTGACTTAAAATACTATATTATACACATGAAATTATTGTTAGTGTAGCATAAGGATTTCAAAATGTTTTACTGTCACACCTAACACATTGATACAAAAACATTTTAAAATGTATAAAAGATTGGTCCCTGGTACAAAAGTACATTATAGTGTATCCTAGCTCATTTTAGACAATCCTAGCTCTTGACAACATAAAGCAAACCAAAAGTATTATTGCATGTCTAAAATAGCATAGTAGTTTGTTATATACATATTCTACAAACAAGCAAAAATAAATAGCATGCACAGTTACCTTTTTATGTTAAATATAATACTACAGAAAGAACCACTATTTCTTTTTTAAATGTTACTTTTCATGATAGGAGGTTAAAGGGAGAACAGATGAAGAATTTTCCTTTGGTAAATAGGAAATTGACTGATTGAATTGGAAACTCTCTCAATTCTTCATAGAAAAACGATATTTATACTACAGATTACTAACCAATCTGTATCTGAAAACTAGAATATCTGCTGATTGTTTATTATTTTGTATTTCTTCATACATTTTAAAAAAAAAAAAAAACTAAAAAAAAAAAAAAAAAAAAAAAAAAAAAAAAAAAACAATGGCAAGTAAAAGCTCTACTTTCTATCATTACTACAAACAGAAGTTTAACATTTTTCTTTCTAGTCCAAGAAATGTTTGTTAAATATACAGGTCAATATCAAATAAACATCTTTCAAAAAGGTCAAAACCCTATAACTGATTGGTGCCTAACAGTTGCATAAAGATTTTGACAAATAAGTTAAATTTGTTACTAGACTGGCGTTAACAGAATTCAGCTTAAACTTTTAAGGTATTTTAAAATATCTTCTTTTTATTTTATATGTTGTAGGATTTCCTAATGTGAAAATGTATGAGATTTAAATATATTTTTATGTAAAGTTACTGTGAGACTTTGAAAACTGAATTTAAAATGTTATTACTATGAAATTATTCTGGTACATTTTATGTTTCATAGATTAGCAACTAACTTTGATAAAAATAACTGTTTATTACTTTGTGCTTTTTTGTGCTATATTAAATAGTGGTTTACATCCTATGTGCTTCTTATATGAATTTTGACTCGCAAAATGCATTAGGAACATTTACCGCCAGAAATCAATTAATCCAACACCCAAATATAGTATCAAATAGCTTTCAGGTAAAGTGAATAATTATATATAATTTTTTTGTGGAAGATCTTGAACAATTTTATTTTAATATGGAAATATATTACCAAAATTTCTTGCATGCTGTTTTAAACACCAAATGAATGACAAAACTTTAGTCATAAATATAAAAATAACTTAAACCATTTTATGCTACACTACCATCATATCATACCTTGTATATCATCTTGTCATATATGGCTCTCAAAACAATACCAAGTTAATGTATGGGTACAAACCATCTTGTTCTTACTGAACACTCAGTACATTGATAAACACAATATTACATAAAAAATAAAGACCTTTTAATTACAAAAATTCTGAAGGTTATTTACCAACTAAAAAACAGCCAACAGCCTGTCACAAAAACAATTCAGGAATAATAAAAAATAAATTCCACTTTCTGACATTTTATGTCAGATTTTAGTACATTATCCACAAAAATGCTGTAATAGGAATATAAATCAGAAATTTCCACTTCATTCCTTTTACAGCAACCCCACACGTCCCCAAGTTCCAAATCCTCATTTGTAAACTTAAAAATTTATGCGTGGCACACTTGTGACCTACAGCTTCTCCTCCGATGTATCATTTACTCAGTCGAGTAACCAAATTACTTGTACCTCTGAAATCACTTACACATTTGTAAAAGAATTAAAACAAGAGTTTCAAAATGCATACCTATGGGTTTAATGATATTCTCATCGCGTTTACACTCTTCCTGTGCAGATACCTACCATCCCATTAGGAAACCGTATACACAATATATCACTCAAATTATTTTTCCATTTTTGATTTGTACTTCCAAAAATTAATACAAAATATAGCCTCTTAGAATAATACTACTTGCTTCCAAAAAGGTTATCTGCATTTGTACACAAAATGTTATTATAGTAAGATTCATTGATTTTAAATTCATGTAGGTAGAAGACATTAAGTTATGTCCTTAAATCAAACAATTCTTAAAATAAAAAAGTTAAAGACAAATGGACTGTGTAATCCATTTCACAGAACTGAGTTCTTTAACTTAGTTTAAAACTTGGACAAGGTCATGTCATATTTAAGTATCATACACCCTATCCTTTTATGGCACTTATGACAGAGGAAATGAAAATCACAGGTCACTGTTCATTTAACACATTGAATTCTAGTTCTACACCAATTGTTGCCCACAATTTTGATTTCCTCACATCATTCACATATATTAATGATATATGCAGTACATACATACTGTTATTAATGAATAAAATCAAGTTTTTCACTTTGAGAATGTTTGATCTACTAATTAGTTGGTAACACCTGATTTCATTTCTACAGCATGAGCCAGTGGAGTTGTCTGATGGCTCAGTAGTTAAGGTGTCTGAGTGGAGAAGAAAAGGTTTCCGGTTTGAATCCCTCTCCCGATGCGTATTTTTAAGTGTCTTTAACTAAATCTTTATCTCTGGTACAGCTTGCAGAGGAATGTGAAGTATGCCAGAATGTTTCTGTAGCACAGATTTTAGGTTAAACTGTAGGCCCCTATAACCAGTAGGATTACTGGGTCAGGTTACGGCGGCTTTGATAGTGGTGGAATGCACTTCCAATAAAACCCTGTCACCTGGTCAATATAAACCACATGAGCCTTTACCTTTAGAATAACCAGTTAATAATCAACAATGAAAGATTAAAATTGTACTACAATACTAAAGCAAAATTTTTTGATTTCTAAAAGTCTTAACTTTATATGTCTTGTTATGACTCTGAACATACTGCACTATATCTAGCATATTAATTGTGGCATTAGTGCAACAAAAGAAGAGACATTTCTAATACCTTAAAGTGGCACCTAACTTTTAAGAAATAAAAAGTAGTGGGCCTAATACATCCATAGGTATGATCAGAAGGTTTATCATTGTTTTAGTCTACATAGTAGATGTTTGTTGCAGGGAAGCATTTTTGTGTTTATACCTATGGATTTATTGCTAAGGCATCCAGATAGAATTAGGATTTTATGATTTTAAAAATTACTTGTTTCTCTTCATATACACGAAGATGTCATTCCAGTGTAGAACCAGAATTTCAGTGATGGAATTCATAGCAGGGAAGATCAGTGTAATGGCTGCAAACTAAACACTCATCATTAGAAAAAGTAAATATTCAATTTTTTCTTGTGCACTTTGGGATGGATCTAAACAGTTGATTTATGAAACTTTTTTCTTCATTTGCAGTTTTGTTTGTCAAGATAAATGCTCAGACTAAGATTGCTGTAAGGTTATGTAATGGTAAAGAATAATCAGTATAATAGTCTCCTAGATTGGCATGTACTGTTTTCTTGTAGATGGCAGTAAGTGGTGACACTGATTGCAGCTTTGCTGTCCATGCCATCTGCTATCACTGGCAAAATTTTTTTTAATCAAAGTTGAATACAAATGTCACAAGCATTCATTTTTCATCGATTCAAATGTAAGATTGGCACTGTGGGATGTGGAAAGTTAACAAGTTACAGGTAAATAATTACATAGCAAAATATGACAGAAGATGTACAGTCATAACATTCATGCTACATATGTCAACTACATTTACACAAACTACTAGCAATTAGTTTGTAGATAGTTTAGAAATTAATTCTTCAATGGAGTAGAATGTGTTGCCAATTAAAAATTCATTTAATTTTACCCTCAATTTAATCTTACCATCTGCTAGACATTTAAGATAAATTTTAACGTGTATATATACTCAGCCTCCAATGTCAAAAGTTCTTGAACAGCTTTCTGCATAAAATTCTACTACTAGCCCCACACATAATTCTTATTACTCACTTTTGGGCTCTGAACATTTTGTTTATATGAGTGGAATTGCCCCCAGAATATTATTGCTTATGACATTTTGGAGTGAAAATAAGTTCCTCATAGAGAGATCACCTATTGCTGAAATTGTATGAATGCATATGTGGCAGTGCACAATCATTCCAGAAAGTTAGAGACGTGCATTCTCCAGTTTAAATTATGTCAACAAGCAAACTTAGAAATTTCACTCTCTACCCCTTGAATTGAATGCCCTGCAAATTTTATGTTTATGTCTGGTGTTTATCTATGTGATGTACTGAACTGGATATAATGAATTTTATCAAAGTTTAAAGACAAGCCATTAGCTGTAAACCAATTATTAATAAGATATAAGTTTGGTAGAAAAGTTTGGAGTAGTTTTAATACTTGTTCTTGTGTAATCTGTAAATAGGGAAAATTTTGAGTTTTCAGTTGTAACACAGGGTAGATCATTTATATATTTTAAAAACAACAGTGGTCCCAATACAGAACAATGAGGTACTACACATCTGATAAATTCCCACTCGGAAAATAGTGGACCACATTATACAGTCATAAAATATTCCAGTAACACTTTTTGTCTTCTATTCAGAAGGTAAGAACTGGTTCATTTATTAACAATGCCGTTTACACCCTAATACTTTAATTTCTGTATCAGAATTTCATAATCAACACAGTCAAATCTCTTAGACAAGTCACAGAAAATTCCCACAGTCATTAATTTTTCATTCATTCCTTCTGAAATATTGTCAGTGAATACAAATTGAATGGCCTTTTTGAAACCAAATTATGATTTAGTCAGAATATTTTTAAAGTGTTAGTAAACTCTGTTGTACACTACTCAAAAATTTTGGTGAAGGCTGTTAGTAATGAAACCGGTAATTCGATACAGTTTACTTATCCCATTTTTATATGGTTGCTTCTGGGAAGATACCCTGTAGTTACGATATATTAAATGGAAAACTTAGTTAATTACTTAATTCTGTGGACCACAGTTTAATTAATTAATTTGCTAATTATTCTAATTGATATGCTGACAATCACATCATAACCGCTCCAGTTATTGCTCATAAGAGAAATGATAACTTTCATAATTTCTTGTAGAATATCCCACCTGGTAATTTGTTCCTAATTTTTCCTGCACCAATGAGCCACACCTATTCCGAGACTTTCCAAGCAGCAAGACTTTCTTCTTCCTTAACCTTTGGCCATTAGACTTACCTACACATTTTTTTTCTACAAGTCTGCTGCTTTTTCTCTACACTTAAAGCTAAAGAAGATTCATCCCTGTCTAACTCTGACAACAGGACAAACTTATTTTCCACTTCAACAACAAGGTGTTCAGAAGCCCACATTGTTCAGGTTGCTCATTTCCATCACCAGTTCCCAACCATACCTGTTTCCCTGCCATTGCAGCCTATCTAATTCCTTCCTAGCATCTATCAGTTGTGCATCAAGGGCACTAAACCTTACCTCTTGTCATAATATCTTGTTATTTGTAATGCAATCACTAAACAAATATGGGAGAGTCTCAATTTAACCATTTTGGATGCTGCTACAATCTACCAATGAAACCATAGTTCCTGCTCTCACGAATTTACTGCAATTACCACACTTTTCACTCATGATTACAAGCAATTACTACCAAAAATTAACAAAACAAAGTACATAATGTGTGAGAGAATTTTTTTTAACCTGAACTAACAAGAAGATACCTAAATTAACTCACAAGTCAAGGTTGGGCTCTGATGCTGAGGTGTGTAATATATTTAAGCCTAATGCATAACTTAGCAATGTTGTGGGTGAAATTTCCAAAGTGGGAAAAGATCTTAACAAAGCGGATCATATCATTGGAATAGTTTGTCCAGAAATAGCAATTACCGGGTTGAATAAGAAATTAACAGTATTTCCAAAAACACCTCTCACACCACTTGACCTTTTCAATTGTTATAATCAATACTGGATGCATGGTTATGTACAATGTACATGGGCAGGTCTGAAGCGTGCATTTTGTCAGGTTGACCGAACACACATTGGTCTGAGAGATGATACCTGTATTATGTGTAGTGACCTTACCCCCATGGATTCCACCTGAATGTTTTGGGCAAGCAGAAGCTAATGCAACTGATTGCAAGTAATATCAGGAGAGGAAAGCTATGTACATCTCATCCTGGAAGTCGTATTTAGACCAAAAGTCAAGAGTAGGGAGAGTTATTTAAGGAATGTACGTAATGAAATTAATGTCAAAAATAAAGAAATAGCCCTGTTTCATCAGAATATCAAAGATATCTTAAACAAACTTGATGAGTTAATAATATCTATACAAGAAACACAAAAATCTTTGAATCTTAATGCAAATATCTTCTGTCTGACAGAGCACCATCTGAAAAATTCTGAAATATGTCTCCTCACTTTTAATGGATCTGGGCTAGCTTAGTTTTATTATAGATCAGAGATGAGAATTGGTGCCACAGCAATATATGTAAGAGATAAAACTTAGACAATAACCATAGATTTGAGTCAATATTGCATTGAACAAGACTGAATGTTGTTCAATACAGCTAAAATTAGATAACATCTATTTTATAGTGCTGAAAAATTATAGAGCTCTCACATGGAACTTCAATACATTTCGTAATAAACTTGAAAATGTTTTCATAAATTTATCACAAAGTAGAATGGAAATCATCCTCTGTGGTGATTTCAAGATACATTTTGCTGCAGAATGTTATCAGACACATTATCTTCCAACAATTCTCAGATCATTCAATCTTTGTCAAGCTGTAAATTTCCTGACTAGAATACAAGAAGATAGTAGCTCCATTAGTGATAACCTGTTTATAGAGGAAAATAAATTAGAAAAATATGGGACAGTTCCAATTGGAAATGGTTTGTCCTAAAACAGTGCTCAAATATTTGCATCATATACATGCGGAAATGAAAATAACACAAAGAAAGAATTTTTTTATTTAGGCCTCTAAAGAGAAATTCAGTAAAAACTTAAACAATGAACTTCTGATTGAGGACTGGAGATTTGGTTTAACATAACAGGAGAAAAAAATAAATTCAGTTATTTTCGCCAGAGATTTTTGTGAAATTTATGAGAGGTGCTTCCCACTAAGAGTGTTTCAAATTAGTCAAAAACAAGTAAATAAGAACAGGGTAACAGTAGGTATTAAATCATCTAGCGGCCATAAAATATAACTGTATGTAGAAGGTATGAAGACCAATAATGTGCTTCTCAGAGACAATTATAAAACTTACTGCAGATCAAAATAATTAGAGCAGCTAACCATTTGACTATAAACTGAGATTATCTGTTCAGATAATAAAATAAAAAGTGTTTGGAACATTGAGAAAAGAGAAACCTGTAAATCTGTAAATGACCCTTCTACTGTAGACTGTGCTTTCAATAATTATATCTTAACAGTTGCTGCAATACTGGAACTATACTTAGATCCATATCACCGAAAACAACATCTGTGTTTCTGTTTCCACCAATCAGAATGAAATAGAAGAAATATTAAATCCGTCGAAAATAAAAAATAATTTGATTAAAACGAGGTTTCCACCCATGTACTGCAACAATGTGACACTAGAATTAGCAGAGTTATCAGTCGTAACTTAATAGTTCTTTTGAAGAAAGTATTTTTCCCGACTAAGTCCGCTTTTTGAAAAGGGCAATATTTTGAATGATCTTCAGAAAAGCAATGTGCAGAAAGGTGTATGCACAGTTATATAATAATTGCCTACTCAGTAAAGCACAGTTTGGTATTAGGAACATCGTTTCCACAGAGTCAGAAGAAACTAAGTTAGTCCACAACCCGAAGGTTGGTTGGGCCTGCCAGAAGAAGGCATCCTAAGCCATCGTGGCCAATGGGACATACAGTTTAATGTGTAATCCAAACAACAGAACGTCCTGGCAGCTCATATGATCAAACACAAATCTTAAAAATAACTGCTCCTGCTGGGAGGGCTCAGTGTTTAAGGTGCTTGCTATCAAAATTTTGATGATCTGGTCACGGGTTCGGCATATCGATAAAAATGAATAAAAAATTAGAATTCCCTAGGAATACTATGCGATCTGGCTAATGCCTTTGATTATTTTGACCATGGGATTCTGCTAGGTGAATTAGAACGGTATGGTGTTAGTTTAAATCATATTTGGAAAATAGAAAGCAATGTGTATCCCTGAAAGATGTTAATACAAGAATCTCAGAATGGGGAACAGTTAAATGTGATGTACCTCATGGTTCAATTCCTGACCGCTGCTGTTCTTATTTTATATCAATGATCTCCCATGCATATTAGGTCATAACGAATTTATGATCCTAGCACATCATCAAAACACCTAGCAGTACAAAACCTTGAAAACACAGCAACTGATGATCTAAAGAAAATTAACTCATAGTTCAGTGTTAATAAAGTAATACCCAATGTAGAAAAGATACAGTTAATTTAATTTGTTGCAAACAATGAAACAAAGGGCAGCCATAATGTGATACCTGATGGAAAAGCAATCAATGAAAGCAGTTTTGCCAAATTTCTGGGAGTATATATCGACAAAAAGTTGAACTGGAAGAAACGTGTACAGCAACTTTATAAAAAGCTGATTATTACAACATTTTCTTTAAGGACAATAGCTAGAATCGGTGATATAGAAACAAGGAAGTTGGTATATTTTGCATATTTTCACTTTCTGCTCACTTATTGCATTTCATTCTGGGAAACTCTACACAGGCATAGAGAGTGTTTAAATCATAAAAATATGCTCTAAGAATTATTTGTGAAACAAAGTGATGAACGTTGTGGAGAAATTTGTTTAGAAATCTTGGAGTAAGATGCTAGTACATATACTCCCTACTATCTTTTGTTGTGGAAAATCCTAAACATTAATCTAAATCTTGATTCTGACATACATGGCTATAATACTAAGAATAATATAACATTCACAAAGCTTAAAAGCCATTGTCAGTTGTGCAGAAAGGGATAAAATTCACTGAAGCAAATTTATTCAATGTCCTACCACAAGAAATAAAATGTTATCTTTAAAAGCCTAACTACTTTGTTTTTATTTCAGAACCCATTCTACTCTGTGAAAGAATTTTCTTTTGGGAATTTGATAACTAAGAATGACTGAGAAATAGCAATATATGAATGATGGAGAAAATACTAAATATTTGGTGTATGGAAGAATATGATGAGTAAGTTGTTCAAAATTATTAAAATGGTGACTGGTTTTTCTTTGTGTTTAAACCATTTACAACTGCAGAAATTACATCATGAAATTGCAGTCATATGTAGTAAATGTCATGGGGTAATATGTATTTGCATATAACAGTAGAAATTTGTACTAATGGGTTTTTAAGTAACTAATCAGTTATAAGTTGTTGGCCATATTATTGTTAATAGGTAAGTACTTTCCACATCCCAGAGACTGTTCTCACATCAGATAAAAGTGAATATATATCAACAAACCCATAATCTTGCAAGTCAAAATAAGTAATTTGTCATTGGTAAAATGAATATTAGTTGTCATTTGTACAATTTTCTTATTGTTTACTTGAACCAAGAAAAATAAGACACCCTTACAACTTCTTCACACGCTTAAAAATATTTTAAAAGCTGAAGCCTTAATGAAAACTGTATAGTTTGTTTTGTCTAAAAATTTGCAGATTCATTTAATATCGAACCTTAACTTTTGTACTACATTCTGCAGATTCTATCATTGGATTTGTACTATGTATGGATTAAGACTTGTATTATGATGAGTATATAATTTCTTTAATGATGATAATTAACAACAGGAAGAAATTTAGAACCAAGTGAGTACTTAATCTAATTGTATATTTCTTCATAGCGTTATTAAGAGATCATCCTTAAAGAAACATAATGTATACAATTTTTGTAACAATGAAAGGAAAGAAATGCCGCGAGGCAATATTTACATGGAAAAGAAAGGGAGAATACACCCAACACTCACCAAAGCTGAAGGGAGGAGGGCAGCAGCAACACAGCACAACACACAAACAAATAAAAAACAATATTTCGGGTCAATTCTTGACCCGAAATATTGTTTTTTATTTGTTTGTGTGTTGTGCTGTGTTGCTGCTGCCCTCCTCCCTTCAGCTTTGGTGAGTGTTGGGTGTATTCTCCCTTTCTTTTCCATGTGTATACAATTTTTGTTATATTTTATACTTGCAAGGGGAGAATTTCTTCCTTTCATAATATTATGTTATGAAATATTCTGCAGAAACCTAAATCTTTTCTCTCCAAACTGCAGACAATCTTTTCTCTACAAAATGGTTGCCCATTTTCCTTTGCTGTAAATTCAGTATGTGTAATATTATTTCTCGTCTAGGAATTGTGCCTTGTATTGTAAACAATTCCAAACCTAGAATTTGATGCAAAATGGGTTTTCACAATAATGGGTAAATTACTTTCTCTGTATTAACAGCTTTTTAAACATTTGAAAAAGATTAATTTTAGAAAAATACTATCTGAGGAACTCTACTGTGACCTGTGGATAACTAGAGGTATTTTGTAGCACATATGTGGAATAATTAATATTCGAATAAATCATTCCTGATAATACTTTCTTGGATGTCAACAATATTCTGAAAATCATGGAACATTGATGTGTGAGAAAGACACATATCTGCCAGTCTTGTCCATAACTTAATAGCAACTATACGAAGGTAGCCTGATAAATTTTGACCTTGAACATAGGTGCCAAAACCAATATCACAAAACAATTAACATAATTTTTTTAATAAACCATCTCTGCCAACAAATATAATTCTTTTAAAACTATTTACTATTTACCAAAATTATTCACTGATTGTTACTACACAGAATCCAGTGGCCTGGTGGCTTAGTAGTTAAGAATCCCATAAACCCTTAGTCCAATATTCACCTCTGACAAAGCTTTCTGTGTTATATGGAAGCACACCTGCGTTCGAATTCTATGTCAAATGGTATGTCTCCTCTAAGGCTAACAACCATTATTCTAACAGGGTTTATACATATCCAAAGCAAATTCAAACCAAACGAAAGATTAATGTGATCCTGGTTTGGCCAAACAAACAAACAGACACACATACATACAAAACACAGAATCTAATTCCGAAAGAGGCCTGCAGTTTTCAGGCCACCCTCGTATTTTTAATGACTGGTGCCTTTGAAATTTCAGCCATGTTTCCTGAAAATCAATTCAGCACTAGTGAAAATATGAAAACTATATAATGTTGATCTGCCACTTTAGATAAAATTAATAATTTCTTCCATTTTCACAGCTAAAAATAATATGATATTGTATATATATATATCACATCTGAATATTATGTCCAAAAAAACTGGTATTTTGGCTTACATCTCGTGTGTAACAATTGAAAAATCAATCCTTACCCTGAAATGTTATTAACTTTCTGAAGGTTTCATAGATTACTTCTTGTAGAAATATTATAAATCAATTCCATTTCAGTGCACTGAACTTTTTTTTCTAAAATAGTTGACTTTCTTGCAGAAAATGCAATATTTCTTGGATAAAAAAAACTGATTTGACTTACATGATAGAGGAAGAGACTGACAGATAAAAGTAAAGCTAGCACACACTGGTTACATGAAGCTGAGATTATTGGTTCCCAGTTTTCTTCAAATTATTTCTTATACCTTTTAAAATACACATTCTGCTTGTTCATGAATATGATTCGCATGCTAGTGCTGGGGGTGGGGGGAATACTGAATCAAATTAAAACTTTTCAACCAAAGGAAACCATGTGAAAATTTTCCTAAAATTTCGACCTGAAAGTTAACAGTTTTTATGTTTCTGAATGCTCGTTAATATTATTAGCAAGTATAACAATTTTTCGTCCTAATTAACTTCTGCAGTTTTCCATCGAGAGAAAATTACCAGAGCAGAAGTACAGAATAACCGCAACGAATCAAAAATAACGTTCGAAGAATTAAGCGAGTATGTTGTATTTTTGTCCTCAATCATCAGTTTTTAATGGTTTTCTTTTATCGGGCGGATATGATCTGACTTATTGTTATTTATATTTTTCAGTAATTTCATTCATAGAATAGCAGGACGGTTGGTAACGCAGTTACTCTGTTAAAAACGAATACAATGTGAATGAAATTTAGATAAATTATTTGATTTGTGCCTCCTCCTACAGATTAGAAAGTTCTCTTCACTCCCAAATCGCTGATTTCATCTTTAGGAGGCTGTGAGTGCCTATTATATTCATGACGCACTACCTGTGATTTTTGTTACAGCAACAGTATATCAACGTCTTTCGTAAAACTGGCATGTTCCAGTGGAGAAGCACTGATCAGTAGGGTAACACTATTGATGGTAGACGTATTGATGGGTGAGTGTAAAGATCACACCGGAATTGATTATTCTCCTGATGCGGCAGTGGTTGTGGGCGTTGGCGCGACGGTGTCGCTGCCTGGCGGCTGAGCAGCAGAAGTCTCAACCTGGTCGGGGTCCGACGCCGCGCCGGTAGATGGTGCTGGCGTAGGGGTGCCCTTCTTGTTGCGGTCTGGTCTCGAGGGGCAGTCCGCTATGAGGTGATCCTGCGACTTGCAGTGGTGGCATCGTTTTGGCTGAGGTCCCATTGTGCATTTGGCTGCGATGTGGTTGGCGAATTCACCACAGTTGTAACATCTGGAACAACGGAAAGAATGACGTCCAGTGAAAGATTTCAGCGCAAGTTAAAAAAACCCGGCATCCTGTTACAGAAAGCACTGCTCGAACATCAAACAGAAAATTCCCGGTAGAAACAGCTGACAGGTTCAAAAGCACGGTGATGACGTCTTTCCTGGTATACTATGAAAACCATATTAGGGTACTAAATAAACGTTTAGAACGATGTGCAAAAGATGGCAGTTAGATTGTGTAAATTACCGTAGAACAAAACCAGTATTTGATACGATGAACGATATGGGTTGGGAGTCACTGAAAGAAACGTGGCTGGTGAAGAGAGTGTTAGGACTGACTGGGTGACTTAAAGACGCTCGCTGTTATTAGTCATTTGGTAGCGTTTCCTTTGGCTTCCACGCAGTGAAAATGAGGTGAAGAGCACACTGCATCTTTTCCACTACAAATCATGGCCAGCCAGTTGAAAACCTAATACAGGTGACACCATTAGTATATACCAAGTGGCCAAACCTACTGAATTGGCAATTTAATTATGACCTGCACATGTTTACGTCTTTCTTTGTTTAGTTTATTTGTTGCAAACTTCTGACACGATAAATAAAATAAACGCCGAACTACAAAGACTGCTGATAACTGGACCTGACCCCTTTCTGAGATCTCATGGCTACAATACATAATGCAAAAACTGAAACAAAACGATTCTTTT
The DNA here is from genome assembly GCA_031002005.1 of Vandiemenella viatica. NCBI lineage: Eukaryota > Metazoa > Arthropoda > Insecta > Orthoptera > Morabidae > Vandiemenella > Vandiemenella viatica. Next base: position 129,136,029 of record CM061914.1, read on the forward strand.
CAAAACAACCACACACGAAATATTGGACCTAGCCTCCGCGTTCGACAGTTAAACACAGAATGACTGATCAGATCGTGAAATAACTTGACGTATCTGCCGAAACGCATGTAGATGATAAAAAAAATTAGACTAGACTTAAAGGAAAAATACCTAGTTATGAGATACTAATAGAGACATTTCGCCACACTTAAACAGATTGCTATACGTATATTAACAGTAATATACATACAGCCCAGCATAAATAATTAAAATAACTATATAAGCTGAAGTAATGTTGATGGTGAATGCATGTAAACTGCAACAAACTTGAAAGCTTCTGAAGATCTACATCCACTACTCAAATACCATGTATTGACCAGCAGATGCGTTTTTAGAATGAACAGAGGACAATAGTTGGGCCCTCGAATTTAATGCCATAGATTAGAACATTATAAGTTTACAACGTGGAACAAAAACTGTAAACTAGATCTATGCTTTAAAATACAAAATGCACAAAACCAAACAATGCACATAACCAAACTAATGCTATATAATTTCGACTCATTCTATACGAGTTACGTATCCAGAATGCTATGTTTCGAAACATCTCTAAAACAAACGCTAACTGAATATATTTCTATCAAGATTCTAATAAAATTACAACATGGGTTCTTGCAGCATCAGAGAATGTCCAAGAATTTGTGGGTGCTGTGATTACAATGCCCAAAAGGGACAACCTAAAAGGTTTCGTTAAGGAATGTACGCGGGCATAGAACATCGGTTGCGACGATCCTGACATTGGTGATGATCTTCTGAAGAGAATAAACGGGGTACGAGGAGATGGGTGGATCCCTTCAGCAGATGAAATACTCTTCAAGATATAAAACGGCACAAGATTTGAGTCTGGTAAAGAATCTAAGATAGAAGTTGAGGTACCACTTACAGATAACGACTTATCTGATTGGTCACCGAATAGTTTGTATATCCAAAACACCGCGGAATCGACAGCATACACGTGATGTCTGGCACCAGAAAGTCCCCCATCATCAAAACTGGCAAGTCTCCGGAGTTTGATGCAGTTCATTTATAATTTTTCATGCATTGTGGTGAAAGGTATCTAAAATAATCAACTGACTCTAGCATTTTTGGAAAGGAAATATTACCAAACTCCTTTCCAACAACAAAAGTAATCACACATCAAATGGCACAGAGAACTACAGACTAATATTATTCATTAGCTACTGTTCAAAACTTCTGATAATGTTCAGTGTACACAGGATAACCTTTTGAAGTTGTGAGCTTCAAGTCCAACCGAAATGGTAGAGGCCACGTGCTAAATCTTTCGACAAATATGCGGGTGGGGTTTCACAAACAGGTAAAGACAGAAATATTATCTGTCAATTTGACTTTGGAAGGTGAGGCTACTGTAGAAATTAATAAAAAGCAGTACCACAACAGACTACTGAGGGTATTTAGAAAATAAATTTTAAACTAACAACTTATAGTAGTGAATGAACATGACATAAATCTATAGAAGTAACTGGAAAACGGGATCCCTCAAGGATCAGTGTTTGCCTCAACAATAATTCAGTCTCCACATCTCGGCTCTATCAAACTGCGATGAAAGAATGTTATTGTATGCCGGCGACATCGCCTTGGTCATTCAAAACAAATTGTTCAAAGTAACAGAAAATCTTTTACCCAATATTTATATTCATACTAGCAACAGCTATAAAATACGTGATCTTCATTCGCTAAATGGAGGTGTTTGCAGAAGAAAGTAGTCCCCATGAGTTCTAATTTAATAGATGAATTCAGTTTTTTGGTTATATTTCGTAGAATTTGTTACTGACTTAAAAAAGGAAGTTCAGCATAGTACAAAAATGGTGTCATACTCCGAAGAAAGTCGTGCAGTTGTATCATTGGACGTTTGTTTCTGTACCTGCAACAGTACGTCAGATGAACTGATAAATAAGTGTATAATGTCTCTAAGTTTGACTTACAATATTCAAGATACAAGAACTTGCTCTGGCACCCAATTCTTTCTAGTCATTACTATAAAAGATGCAGCGCCAATTTAGAGAGACCGCCCATTCCCAATTAAGGGCGGAAGCGATGCAAGCTGCCACAACAGGTGCGGGGGGGAGGGGGGGGGCGCGTGCCAGGCAGCTGTTTTTGTGGGGTGTCGGTCCGCAAGATATCTCTCCCGTTCACCTGAGGGAGCGCTTTGGGGCTACTCTCTCCTTACTTCATTCCACATGTGAGTTATATAACCGTCCACGGAATTCGTTTAAGTAAAGACTCTGTTCTTTTCACAGATTATTAAACTTACTAGATTTGAAGCCCTACAAAAACGACGGGTATCATCTATGATGGTAGTACGAATTTATTCTGGAAAAGCTTGTAAGGAAAAACGAATAACGATCATTTATAATGATATTTTTCGTGACATGAATACCTTACTCTGATTAGATTATCGAAGTATTTGGCTAAGATTGTTTTGAATAAATACATTTTACTTTAAATGACGTAAAATAAAATATAAAACACGGATAACTGTTATTTATTTGACAGATACATTTCGCGATTACGTACGTCTCCGAGTTTTTAATAACTCATTGTTTCTTATAGTCTGTCAAATACATTCTTAGGTTATGTTTTAACCTAGTACTTATAACTGATACAGGTAATATAGCGTAAACATCGAATACCTTTCTCGTTATATGAATTTCTGCAACAAGTTGTCGTAAATAAAAAAAGGCAACATGTAAATTTAAACGAACGTACGGTTGTATCTTTGTAACGTATGATTGCCTCGCATTAAAAAAAAAAAAAATTGTCTCTGCTTTTCGTATGTTTGTGCAGTTACTTCCACAACAGACAATTACCTTTGATTTGGCATCGCAGTTACATTTTCTTTTAATGCTATAAGTGCAAATAAAATTCAATTATTTATTTGAAATTTGCACTTCATTTTAATGGTATAAGCGCAAATAAAGTCATTTAAGTTATCAATTGTATTTTGCTGATTAGCCAAGCAGTGCTGTGGTGGCAGGTAGTGTAAATAACACTTCGGGCATTAAAGAGACTCCCGGAAGGTACCCGATCCATGGAGCAGTGCTATGGAGGCAGGCAGTGTCAACAACACTTCGGGCATGAACGAGACTCCCCGAAGGTACCCGATCCATGGAGCAGTGCTATGGAGGCAGGCAGTGTCAACAACACTTCGGGCATTAACGAGACTCCCCGAAGGTACCCGATCCATGGAGCAGTGCTATGGAGGCAGGCAGTGTCAACAACACTTCGGGCATTAACGAGACTCCCGGAAGGTACCCGATCCATGGAGCAGTGCTATGGAGGCAGGCAGTGTCAACAACACTTCGGGCATTAACGAGACTCCCCGAAGGTACCCGATCCATGGAGCAGTGCTATGGAGGCAGGCAGTGTCAACAACACTTCGGGCATTAACGAGACTCCCCGAAGTTACCCGATCCATGGAGCAGTGCTATGGAGGCAGGCAGTGACAACAACACTTCGGGCATTAACGAGACTCCCCGAAGGTACCCGATCCATGGAAATGAGCGCGCAGTTCCAGACGACGCATTTTATTAAGGAGGATGTTAACTTACTTTATGAAATAAGTGAATCTATCAACTAAATATAATGCCAAAGGCGAAGGAAATAGATGTATCCACCTTCTATAATTTGTTTGGAAAGAGATCGTATCTGCATTTCCTACACAGGCGTATTAGCCTTTGACAGCCATAAAAAACATGACAGGTACCAAACGAAAAATTCTTTCTGCTATTTAACTGTTGTAAAATTTGAGCACAATAGAACTCGTAAACCGTTTGCCATCAGTTTTCTAATTGTTTGATACCATCCTTCCTCTTTTTCTTTCCTCTATAAATCTTTCAGCATTCCACATTTCATTTACCCAAAACTGATCTTCTATACAGTTCTCCCGTCTAACTGTTCCTTCTTCTTCTAATAAATTCATTTATTCCGCAAGTTTTAAAAGCTTTCCGAAATTTTCTGAGATTTTACCACAAATGTCCCTGTAATGACATGAGAATGATATTGCTTAATATTTTGTTAAAAGCTTGACGATAATATTCAGAAGGTATAAAGAGCATTTTTTAATAAATAAAAAAAGTGTGTTGTATTATTATGATAATGAGTGAAGTACGTCTGGGACGAAAACCGAGGAACGTTGTAGTGCTTCCCTGTGTTTACGGAGATTGGGGGGGGGGGGGGAGTGGGAAAGAGTTTAAAATTTTTTAATCACAATAGTCTTACACCCCTTGAGGGATTTTAACTAACACCTTACCTGCCTGCTTTCGTGGTATATGGTGGCGTTTTAATTGTCTGATACTTCTAAGATGCCGAACATTTTTATATAAGCCCACCCTAATAATATATCGTTGGTTCACTACTAGAACAGTTCCATAACCATTAGAGGAATTTTGGGAAACGTATTAAGTACTGGACTATCACACACGGAAAGGCAAAAACACAAATATGTTGCAGTCAGATCATATTAAGAATTTTCTCTATTGCAATATATTAACCCTACAGCATTTGTTCTACAGAATTCTAGTAGCTGATGACAGGAGTGAGCGTTGGATGCTCCTAAAAATGTGGTAGATAAGTAAGACCCAAAAATCAATATACAAATCAGGGATTAAATCGTATAGGAATGACCAGTTCATAGAAAACTACAAAATAAAACCAGAGCAATCCGATATCACAAAGTCTAAGTTTCTGTTAGAAGGGACACTGAAGAGTACATTACGGAAAAAGAAGGTCAACATCGGATAGCAGACACGATTAAATACTGCGCATGTTTTTTGGTTGGGTTTTATATGCTGCAAAAGAACGATCCGAACTTACTGAGGAAAGTAAATGTTGTAATATGTAAGCCATAATTGTAAGCTTTTGGGAAATTGTTTTATACTGCTGGTGTAACGTGCAGTACATTACACTAAACCGACAAGGAACCTTGGAATTACAGGAAATAACGAAGAAAATCATACACCAAATCCAAGCAGTGACTTGTATACAGCAGGTAGAATAGTTAGGTTGAGGAATAACCCTATTGAGCCACGGAGGTCAAACAGGTCATGGAAGACTGAACGCTGAACAAGAGAGGTCGGCTAAAACATTGGCAGATGAGAAAAAATACAACAGTTGCCCCCCCCCCCCAAAAAAAACCGACCCAGAATGATGATTGAAATGCATTTTGTGCCATCGTGGACGGAGAAACTCATACGTATTGCTGTAAAGAAGAAAGCGTTTAGGGAGAGGCGATTATTAACTTTGAAAGTAGCTGAAGCACTGAGGAAAAGCTTTGGCAAATGTTTCGCATGGGTGTGGCACAATGAAACGAGAGGATGAGAAACCGATAGAGGCGTTTAGAGATGTGGAGGAGAATGGAGAAGATAAGCGGGATGGAAAAAGAGAGTGAGTTTGAAGTGCCGAAAAGGGTTTTGAGAGGAAACTACAGCAAGTCATAAGAGAAAGGAATAATAACACTCATTGAGAGGGGAATGATTGTTTTGCAGACTTTTGGAACGTCTAGTTTGTGGGAGTAAAGTGAAAGTTAGAAGGAGGTACAAGATCATACATAACATCAAGGAAAATAGAAATTATATGGACCTGAAGAGGAGGGTAAAAAACAGGAGCACTTGCAAAACTACCAAGTGAGAACCTTCCTTAGGGCAGGTCACCGATGCTGATGTGGAGCGACTCACCTGATCTTGCGGAACCTCTTCTTGGAGACGGGCCTGCGATGGCTCCCGCAGCAGTCAGCGCCTGAGGGCCCCGTCACCACGGTCGCCTCCAGGCCCTTGTCGGACACTTTGCACTCGAACTCCACCTCCTCGTCGTCACCCAGGCTGCGGAACCCCGACATCTGGATGACGCTCTGCAACACACGACGGGAACACTTGTAAAAACCGACGAGACACTGATTAGAGCTATAGTCTCAGTGGGTTGTACAGTACAGTAGAACTCCGACTATTCAAATCGCTGATTACCCGAATTGCTTAAGGCAGTCACTTCAAGACGTGCTTGGAACAAGTTGAAAGGCATATCAACTAAAGAAGAGAAGGAAATGGAGAAAAAGGAAAAAGAAGCTGAAGAAAGGAAAGGGAAGAGACAGGAGAAGATGGGAATGACGTGTCACTTGAGGAATTTAGAAATACTCTTCCGAGAATTGCTAGATGTTCAGAAGTTAGTGCTGAAGATTTAGGAGAGTAGGTGGTGTGGGATTCGTCAGACTCTGGGTATGAAATTATAAATAATGATGAACTTATTGAACGTGTGTCAACGAAGAAGATGATCTTAATGTCGAAGTTGAAGCAGATACGGGACCATCAACTGGTCAAGCATTTGTCGGACTTGAAACTGCGTTGAAGCGATTGGAGCGTCAGCCCGAGTGTGACCACGTGCAACTTCTCACTGTCAAGCGGATGAATAAATTCAAACAGCTTACTTTTACCGAGATGTTCAGCAAGCAATGACTTTTATTTACAGTACGGTACATACTATACTAATGTACAGCGCTTGTAAGAGCGCTTAACATGTGAAAGTGTTGCCTTTTCATTTAATTAATCAAAAACTCTATCTCTTTAAAAAGTAGTTTTTTCTCTCATTTTCAACATACTTACAATAATTAATTAAAACATACCCTTTTTCGGAAAAAAACTATCCGAATCTCTGATTATCCGAATGGGGTTCGGTCCCAATTGGTTCGGATAATTGGAGTTCTACTGTACGTCACAATGATGGAGATTGAAACGGAGGAGAGCGTTGATCTAACCGTGCTTAACAGCCATAACTCAACTTTCAAGGGAAGTTGTTCAGTAATCATTAAGGCGATTTCTGAGATCATTCGAAGGGTATGCCTTAAAAATAATAGTACAATGATTGATCAAAAAATTATGCCATATATTTTGGCAGAAACTGTTTACCCTAAATGGTTGCACTTTGATTCGCGGCCAGGATCAACTGTTGTACTGTTCGCACAGCCAGGTTATCACCTCATGAATTATGCTTTCCGATGCATTAATAGTTTTTGTCTCGCAAATCTTCTTTCAGGGTCCGAAAGGATTGGAAATCGGGAAAAGGGGGAGAGGCAAATGTTTAAGGTAGGATGTTTCCGATGTTGTGTTTGAGATGCTATTACAATTTAATCTCAATGATAACTCAAAATTAAAAATCGCTATATATCATTTTCTTTTACGAATACTCTTTATCACAAGTGGGGAATTTCTCCATAGGTCCACTAGTAATAACTTGTAATTTCTGTTCTACTGTAATCGCTTCCGCCTCGATGACTTTTCGGCGTACACTTTACATAACTGAACTACACACTGAGCTATAAAAAACGTGGGTGGTATACGGAGAGCGGACGTAAGTCGACGAGGCTTTTTATGCTTCTCGTCTAACCGTACTCAGAAAGTGACAACCGAACCTGGCTTTCTTCCTCGACCAAGTTGTAAACGCGTTACCATCCTTACCTTCCGCTTCTGAGGGGATCTGGTATACCACCTCTGCTATATAGATTTTGTACAAAACCCAGACACATTAACCTACCCCTCTCTCCCAAACGATCAGGTTTTGTTTAGCGGATTGACTGATTATCAATCTATTGAGGGCGCCAGCCAGTCTGACAAAGCGTCACAAATGGTCGTTACATTGTACGTTACAAACAAATGTGCCTACACCTTAAATTCTACACTTGTTTTTAGTTTATTGCGTTCGTTAGTAGTTTCCCGCTTAGTATTAAATCTTCGGTGACAAATAAGCTGTTTGTTTCTATGTAATATCTTTGTATTACTGGCAGGGCCGCATTTAGGCTCTGTGGACCCCTAGGCTATACATGTGGTGCGGGCCCCCTGTCGCCAGTGGTTGGACGATTATTCGAAATTCGACCTAAAAAATTTATGGGCGACCTTTTTTTTTTCTTAGCTCTACTACCTGCCCAGGCTGTGGTAGGTTGTGGTGCGGGCCCCCCTTTGTGGTGCGGGCCCCCCTTTGTGGTGCAGGCCCCCCTTTGTGGTGCGGGCCCCCCTTTGTGGTGCGGGCCCCCTCTTTGTGGTGCGGGCCCCCTCTTTGTGGTGCGGGCCCCCCTTTGTGGTGCGGGCCCCCCTTTGTGGTGCGGGCTCCCCTTTGTGGTGCGGGCCCCCCTTTGTGGTGCGGGCCCCCCTTTGTGGTGCGGGGTCCCCCTTTGTGGTGCGGGTGCCCCCTTTGTGGTGCGGGCCCCTAGGCTACAGCCTATGCTTAAATGCGGCCCTGATTACTCTACCTGGTGCACGAAGACGTCCTGTCCGCCGTCGTCGGGCGTGATGAAGCCCCAGCCTTTGGCCACGTTGAACCACTTGCAGCGGCCCCGCCGACGGCCGCGGGTCTCCTCGGCTCCGGGAGACGTTCCGCCGCCCACCGACCCTGCAACAACAGCACAAACACTGTAACAGGTGCCCTGTTCACTCTGCACTGGCGGCTCAAGGTCATATTCGCCTGTCCCCGCTCCTCAGTTCACCATCCCCACACTCATCATCTCTCCGAGCTGTGTCAAGGTAGGTGCAAAGGTTGCGGAGTGGGAATAGAGCAGATTGACCTTGAGCAGCCTGGAACGGATTATAAAAACATCGGGTTCGGGTTGAGCGAAGAATGCAAGGGCCACATGGCGACATTCCGCCAAGTGTTTGATGTTATGTTATATGCAATAGTAATAATAATAATTAAATGTGTACAATACGAAGGTCGATAAAATTAATTTCGTTAATACATAATGAAACTAACACAAAATTATTTTCTTCTTAAACTTCTCTACTCTTAAGATGTTTCTTCTATTGCACTGGCAATTATTAAATCCGTAGTCATAAAAAAAAGGTGACACGTATAAGCAACCAATTGCACACTTTGTACCTCAACACGTTGAAAAATTTCTTTCCATTCAAACTATTTTTAAGGGTTCAGAACAAATTACCAAGCGTGGTGGATTAGCGATAACGCTCTTGACCACACTCTAGGGAGGGAGTGGGTTCAAATCACCGTCCAGCCATCCAGATTTGAGTTTTCCATGGTTTCCTCAAATCTCTACATGTGAATAACTGGATGGTTTCTTAAAAGGGCATAGCCAAATTCCTTCCCGTTACTTGTCCCCAGTTCCTTACCACCTCTAATGACCTTCACGTCAACGAGGCATATATATATATATATATATATATATATATATATATATATATATATATATATATATATATCACGAACAAATGATAGAAAATGGTGGCAAATCTGGACAATACAGGGGATGAATTAACGTTGTTCAAGCTTGATTTTTATACTGGGTTCGTAGCATCTTGATGGGATTTTTGGGTGAATGCAACCATTTTTTAAACTGTCTGCTTGCTTCAGTAGCTCTACCTCCAGTTGCTTGCATTTATTTCGCTAAAAGTTTTACGTAGTTATTGAATTATTTCTTGAATTTGTAAACTTAATTGCGGAGTGATTCTCGGTATGCGTTAGTGATATTAGAAGCAGCTGTGTAACCTCAATAGTAGAATTATTGCAACTTTCAGCCTTTTGAGGATTCTAAAATATATCATTGTTGAAATAGGCACATAAAGTTTAAACTATTTTAACACCGTCGTGTATGGAATGCGTTGCATAATGGACGCTTGATTATCCTTTCGCTCATCCTGCGAATAATTGATCGAACTGCTTTATTTTTATTTTTTTAACTGCTTAACGTCTCTTAACAGCGAGGTCTTTAGAGTAATCGAACTGCTGTTGAAGCAAGCAGGTTATTTGACGTACCAATGTGCTCTTACCATCTACGGTCTGTTGCCACCTTAACGAATGTTAAATTTCCCCGTACATATTTCAGAAATCTTATTTATATTCGATCGGTGTCCGCAAACAAATTTCTTCGTTACCAAAGATAAAACATTTGCCAAACTCTGCTAAGCTGGTCCCTAGCTAGCTAGGAACTTCACTGCTCTAGCTTCAACCTAGAAGAAAATATGGCTGGTGTCTGCAACGAGAACGGGAGCTATAGTTGGGAACTCTTCACGAATATCAACCTATGATAACTCAACAAAACTTTGACAATTGTAAATTAAATCCAATTATTATAGGAAAACCTTGACTTATGAAAAGAAATGTCAAACAGTTTTACTTGGATGTTCTATAAAAGCTCATCGCCTAAGGAGAACACGTCATTGTTCGATTCAATTGGTTAACAATCATCCCAGGAGAAATTAAATCTTAATATAAAAGAACATTAAATATTTAATCACAGTATCTCACAAAGATACTCAATTTGAAATTGCGGCCGCTAGTACTTACAAGTAACATGATTCAGCAGTCATTGACCAAAGTTACCCTGTAGTGATCAGCTTGACCATTTCGCAATTATACTATTGTCTCGCTGTCTAAAATCTATTAGTATTTAAATAATTCACAGATGGTCCTAAGGACTAATAGGAAAGTGAGATACACAATTAAAAATGATGTTTTGTCGGTTTATTAAGTTATTAGAAGACGAAAAATAAATTTCCTTGGAGAAACTGTATTTCGAAATAATAAATTGTGTTGTTTTTATTTTGAAGTATTCTAAGTTAGAGAAAGAAGATTATTCGGCAGCGCTGGTATAAAAATCACCAGGACGTTCACCGATCTGAAGTTGCCGGCTCAACGGCGCTGTGTAGCAGTGATCCTTAATGTTTCCTCGTGAACGGCGCAACCCAGTCATATTTAACATATTCGCGGTACATCTTTTTCTTTAGACCATTAAATCTCCTTTTAACGAAGGCCACTACCAATTATTTCCATAGTTCTGTCTTTCGTTGTCCCCATCAAAAGGTTATCAGGCGTCCATTTCTGTGAAGTCACTGTTGGGTATCATTCAGTTCGAAGACCATTACACCTGGACATACTCAATAGAAATTAACATTCAATAAATATTAGAAGTTGAGCACTACGAGTTACAACTGTGGAAATTTCCACCTGGAGATTTGTAATTTTTTTTTTTTTTACTGCTTTACATCTCTCAACAGCGAGGTCTTTAGAGACGGGAAAGGATGGGGGCGGGGATGGGGGCAAGGAATGGGAAGGAATTCGACCATGGCCTTGTTAAGGAAGCATCCTGGCATTTGCCTGGAGTGATTTGGGAAACCATGGAAACCCAAATCTGGATGCCCGGACGGGGATTCGAACCGCCGTCCTCCCGAATGCTAGGCGAGAACGCTAACCGTTACACTGCCGCGCTCGGTGGGAGATTTGTATCATGACCAGGAATTAAAAGGGTAAATTTGAAAGATATATATTAAAAAAAAATAACTGTTGCACGGAATTTTAATGCAGAGGTTTATCTCCATTCATACCTATCTAAAACAGATAAATGAGGTATCATTTTAATGATTAATGTCTTCGCTCTGGTAACATCATAAAGCAAGAATGATTTTTTTTTGTTTTGAATTTGACACTTAAATTGCAACATAATTAGCTATCAAGGTCACGCGTATGAGACAGTTCAGAACCAAGCAGTTAGGTTTCGCTGGGTTCACTAAGGATTAATCGCGTTAACGGTAGATAGCAGCACCACATATTCCAGAGATATTGATAAAGGATTGGCCGCGTCACCGCTAGACAGCAGCTGTACATATCACAGATATCTCAAGAAAGTTTCGATGACGTCGAAAATTACTGATCGCGTTATTGCTAGATAGCAGCAATAAACATTGCGTTTGTCGTACAATAGCTTTTCGTAAAAAAAAATCGGTCATTTGTGTTCTGCTATATTTCTGTGTAAAAATTTTACTCGCGAAATTTTCGCACGGGCTAAGTTCACATTACCGTTATATATCAACACCGCATATTACAGAGACATCGATATACTGCGTGTGTTCTGTTCAGCTTAGTTGTATTAAGGAGAGGTCTTTAGACTCGTTCCCACGGCGCATGGTGGGCAGTACGCGCCTTACATCTTCTACCGCCTGGCGGTGGGTCGAGGCGCGCCGTCCCTGATAACATGTGCGGCAAAAATGTCAGGCTTTCCCTAGCACACGCCGAGAGACGCACTGAGGGAACGTACCTTTAGACAGTTCGGCTTCCGGGAAGGGATAACTTTGGGTGTTTACGTCAAAGCAGAGGTCTGCAACATTAGAGTACATCAATTGCAATCAGAAAGATATTGTTACAAATGAACCAGTTCTTCTTTCATCCTTCTACAAACCACCAACCTCGCTATTCATCGCAATTTATTTGCGAAATTTTCGCACGGGTTATCTAGTTACTGAATTAAAGCGTACGAGGATGCGGTTATACTGACACGGAGTGAGTAGCGTGCGTGCGGTGCGGCGGGGTAATACGAGCAAGTAGCTCGGCAAGTTGCCTACGCGGCAGGCGCCAGGTGCAGCAGGGGCACGCGCCAAGGAGGTGGCAGCTGCTGCTTCCAGGATTCTCCTCCTCCTCCCTCGGGAGCAAGGTGTTGTCGAGGCCAGGTGAACCCTCTTATCTGCCGGAGCTCCAACTGTCGGACCGGGACAACTAATGGAAATACCGCCCCATCATACGTACATTCGTAAAAAAAAAAAGACGAAGACGAGGTTGGGGAAGGTAATAGGCACAAAGAGGATCAATCAATATAATCTATAGATAACAAACCAGCTTGCGGGACTGAACAGGTGTGGTAGTAATCATCACAGCGCCTCCTATAAGATTCGTGGCACAGTGAATTTTTAATTCACATTTTTCGTGTGATCTGACAACGTGACGATTTTGTAACCAGCTCACTTCTTATGGAACTTATCACTGTCTCTTTAATCAAATGAGGTAATCAAAATATTTCCAACCACCGGTGAGACGATTAGCCTTTTCTCTATTCGTTTTGTGTTGCTGTATTATTGACTTGAATACCCTTTGACGGGTACGAAAAACATCATTAAATACGTAATCAGGACAGTTGGTGCGGGATGATATTTGAAAACACGTCAGTGGCTCATCTTCTTCCCCAGTAAATTGTTGATTTAATATGTTATAGCCCGCAGCCTAGTGGCCATTCAGAATCAGTGTATTTTCATCACAACAATTCCGTTCCCAACATACATCCCAGGACAACGCACATTCATAGTGACTCGTACAGAATTCTCTCAGATATCTTGAAGAGCCTAAATCCTTAAACTCACTGTTATACAAAACAATCAGAATCTATAATATCGCATATTTAGTTTCTGCGCAGTATAACAACAGAGAAAAATATTGATGCCGTTGCGATTAAGTCTCCACCAGAGCACCACGGGATTATGTTGTAAAGCACAGTATTCCGAAGGCACCTGTTTCAAATAGACAACTGGTGGTACACCCGTGAGAACTAACCGGTTATAAGAAATAAAAATCCAACTAAACTAGTAACGTAAGTTTTGTCTTAAACTTATTAGGGTATTGTGAATGTTGTAATTTCAGCAATCATCATCGTATTTTAACTTTCAGATTTTACTACCGTTCTTTCAACCAATTAATCATTGCTCTCTACCATACTTTTGCAGGCATTATTTAATGTCTTTACTCGGAGCTTGCCTTTTAATTTAATTTATTGTATGTGTAAAACGTTACCGTGGCTCGCAATATTGTTAGTATTAAAATTCAAAACATGCATCGTAAATGATTTCACTGTTTTTGAAGCTGCTGTTATTTTTAAAATGCTACAGTTGGGAAGTATAAGGTAACTTTAGCAAAATCTTGCATTATTCCAGATTCTTGAAATATCTCTCACACAGGATCAAAGGTAATTTTTATATTCTATCCTTTTCTTTTTCTCTCCACTTTAACAAATCGAGGGAGCAACATGACTCGTAGTATTAAGAAAATTATACTGAGGAATAGAATAACTGTGGAATTACTTTCTACCCTACCGGTCGCCTTAGAGAATGACATTACCAGGAATCCAGAAGACAGCGAATATCGCAGATGAATAAACACTGACAAGATGAAATCATATGCACACCTATTATGTACTGTAAGAATTTTAGTGGTCCATGAATCATTGAAAACACTTTCAAACAAATTTAATGAAGTAGCTTTTAGTGTGATGTAACGAATTATTTACTTTATTTTGATAATTAATCTAAGACAAATGGCGAACCTTACAAACGTAATACACCCACGTATGTAAGTATTTGTAGTCAGGAACCGGAAGGTTGGTAGGATTGTGCTTCGTGACGTCATCTTACGAACACCTTGCCCTTGTCCACAGGCTGTTACCATGGGAGATGTTTACCCGTCCATGTCAACATCCTGTTGTCTTCCCCGGGATCATAAAGTTCGTAAGTGTTGCAGTAATTATACACGACTGTCATGTATATATGTTTAGTGCAGAGTGTTATTTCAGTTGTGGATGAGAGATGAAAGAAGGGAGAGAGTGATACCAGTCTCCGGCCATTCACGCCTACTCTTCAGAAAGACATCAAAGGGGCCGCCTGGCTGAACGTCCGCATCCGAAGGACGAAACACCGTCAACAATGCGGTGTGACGTCACTCCCTGCGCACTGTGGAGTGGTTTGCGTTTTAACCCAGGAGTTTGGTGCACAATCTGGTGATTAGGAATTGTGTACCATCCCCTCTCCCCCGCCGGCCCGGCCAGGTCCTGATGGCAATTTTTCCACTGCCAGGACTCAAACCAATTAACCCAGCGTCATTGCCGGACACTACCACTCTGCCGCAATCAACTCGCCAACATGGAGAGTGATTCGTGAGGGGACGTCCATAAATTACGTGAGGCGAAATAGGGAGAGGGGGTTCCGCTGAAATGTCACGGGGGGGGAGGGGGGTCTACGGAAATCTCACGTGAGGTTTTGGAAAAAAATTGTTGGACTGTAGAGTTAAAAAAAAGTCTACAAATTGCATGGAAGTCGATTTTAGGGGGGTGTTTCGTCGAAAAGTGGGGGTGTAACCGGATTTTGGAAGGATGAGTCCTAAAAAGTCTCAAAAAGTTACGAGGGCGATTTCTCATTGACCAGATCTCACCAGAGGGGGGGAGGGTGGACCCGCCAGATCTCACGAAATCTCACCGGAAAGGGGGGGCGGAAATCCGGAAAAACACCTCACGTAATTTATGGATGTCCCTTGAAGTAAGAGACGAAATATGAAAATAGTTCTGAGTTTTCTTCTATGGGTGCACACGACTGTGGTGCGTATTGTTAACACTATTATTTTGTTTGAGCTGTGTATATGAAGCTGAAGGAAGGGAGAGAATGAAAACCGGTGCCAACCCATTCAGACCGACTATTGCGAAAGATATTATAAAGGCCGCAAAATTATACGCACCATTCCAACAGTGTTTTATTTCCTCACTTCACAATCATTGCAGAGAGGTTTGGATTTAACCCAGGCTTTCGGTTCACAATATGGTGTTTAGGAACGGCGCAATACGGAGAACAATGGCTTAAGTCGCAGACCATTGGTTTTCCATTGTTTCCCGAAATCAATCCAGCAGAATTTCAGGATGGTTCCTTCTAAAGGCCATGGTTGAATTCCTTCCCAATCTTGTCTCACAATCCTATCGCGTCTCTATCGACTCGACGAGGTGTAAACCTTTAGCCCCTCCCCCCAAAAAACTTGTTTGAAGTAAACGCTTGACTTTCATTGTTTGCCAAGTTCGATAATGAAAATTTTTCCATCACAAGAGGTTCTTGAAAGGCTGACATCATGGTGGTGCCCTAGCAACCTCGCTTAAGGGGTGGAGAAATAGGGGGGAGGGGATTCAGCGAAATCTCACGTCATCTTAGGGGGAGGGGGGTCAGACCAGAAAAGGAGGGGGGTCCGGAATTCCGGAAAAACACCTCACGTAGTTAATGGACGTCTCCTAACGATACAGGCATTACATCAATGCCTATGCAAAAGGTGACCTCTTCAAGAGTTCTCGAGTAAATGAGTGTAAACAAGAGTTGCTGTGTATGTCTTCGTGGATGCTCAGGTGTTATATTCCAGCATGAACTAACAACAATGAGAAGTTACGGTGCATATAGCAGGAAACAGCAGCACACTTCTGGTGTAAACCAGTTCCTGCGCTCACTTGCATCTCGGCGCAGCACGGATTTTGTAAGAGGACCAAATTATACGAGTTAAAGCGGCGAACGGCGCCTCATAAACGACGATTATGCGTCCCGCTGCGTACCTGCCACGAAGGGGAAACAGGAAACGAGAATAAGTCAAGAAACCTCAGCGGAAACGATGCCCCAACCAAAGTCTCTGGGGACATCCATTAATTACGTGAGGTGAAATAGGGAGGGGGGGGGGGTCCTGCGAAATCTCACCAGATCTCTCCAGGGGGGAGGGGGGGTCTACGGAAATCTCACGTGAGATTTTGCGAAAAATTTGGGGACAGTAAAGTCGATTTTAGGAGGGGATTTCGTGAAAAAAGTTAGGGTGTGACCTTAAAAAAAAGGTCTACAAAAGTTTACAGGGCGATTTATAGAAGGGGGGGGGGTCTCACGGACCAGATCTCACCAGAGGCGGGGGGGGGGGGGGGTTCGGCCTGATCTCGCGAAATCTCATCAGGGGGGAGTCCAGAAATCCGGATAAACATCTCACGTAATTAGTGGATGCCCCCTCTTCAAATGCGCTGTCTAGTTACCCGGCTGCAGGGTAAGGATCAACCTGCATAAACAAATTCAGCAGCTGTCACCGGGATTAAAAAATTATTTGTAACGTAACAGCTCAGATATTTTCCCCGATTTAAAAATCTATTTCCTGCAATAAAAATAATTATCATGACTTCACGCACAGTAATCCTGCAATGGTAAATAAAAAGGTTTTAACGATCTCACACAAACAGGTAAGACCACGACTATGGTGAAATGAGTACTATCAAGTACGTAACATCGTCAGATGCCCAAAACAAGGAATTAAAAGTGCAAATAAGTATTTTTATAATTATTATACCAAGGTAGCTGAGACAACATGCTAGTGATTGGAGCTTGAAACGGGGCTAGCTGGTTCGAACCTCGGTGCTGTAACAAATGTTCTTGGCACTGGCCGTCGAGGTAGGATATGGTTTATTTTTAATCGACAGACTATGTGCTAAACTACTTGGATAAATTTCTAACCTCTGCTTATGGCTTAAGGGGCTATGGCATACGACTCTGTTGATGGTTGTTCATCTTTCCGATGGGGACATAAAATTTGGTGGCCTGCTAGGTGTCATTGGTCTGTACCGGATTTCACCCTCGCATTTCTTACAACAAAATATTCACACAATAAACTACCGAATACTAATTACGTTCGTTTACAAGCATACAGTACTTACTTAGAAACAAGCGGAGCAAAGAATATGGCCGTAATCTCTCTATAACCAGTCCCAGTAAGTACGCCTCCTAGGAAAGGATCCAACCAACCGTTAAGTGGCAGACCACACATAACATGATTTCTATCACACGATAGAAAACTCCAGCACTTGATAGCTGAAGCTGCTAATACAGTACCATTACTCTAGGAAGCAAATGTAACGGAATTCACTGGGCATGGTAGATGCAGGGAGCAGATAGCGTAAGGAAAGGAAGCAAAGAGAGAAGAGCAAGGAACTCAAAGTAAATAAGTACACGCCAATCGGATATTACAAGCAGTATCCATTACTGAACCAGCAGACACCTCAGGCAAACGGTTAATACGGTGAAATGCACATTAATCTGGTACTGCAGTGCCTCCGGAACCCAGAGGTATCCTCTCCGGCAGACCAAGAGAACCATTCTATGATTTCTGATGGCAGTATCTGACGAAATAGTGTGTGAAGACCATACCGGAGAAGGACGAGATCAGATATGGGAAGCTGGGAGGCGGCAAAGGATGTGTGTGTGTGTCTAAATGTACAGTCAGTGGTACAAAAAGAAGCTACAGTAGAACTCCAATTATCCAAATTCCGACTATCCGAATCGCTTATTATCCGAATCACTGAAGGCAGTCACGTTAAGACGTGCGTAGAACAGGTTGAAAGGCATATCAACTGAAGAAGAGAAGGAAAAGGAGAAAAAGAAAAAAGAAGCTCAAGAAAAGGGAAGGGAAGATGGTAATGACGTGTCACTTGAGGTATTCAGCAACATTCTTCTGAAAATTCCTAAATGTTCAGAAGTTAGTGCTGAAGATTTAAGAGAGTGGGTGGTGTGTGATTTGTCAGACACTGGGTATGAAATTCTAAATGACGATGAACTTATTGGAGGTGTATCGAGGAAGAAGATGACCTTAATGTCGAAGTTGAAACAGACACGGGACCATCAGCTAGTCAAGCATTTGCCAGCCGTGAAACTGCGTTGAAGTGGCTGGAGCGTCAGCCCGAGTGTTACCACACGCTGCCCGAAAACGGATGAATACAGCCAAACAACTTACTTTGAATGAGATGTTCAGCAAGCAACGGCTTTTATTTACATTACGGTACATACATACTGTACAGATGTTCAGCAAGCAACGACTTTTATTTACAGTATGGTACATACATACTGTACTGATGTACAGCAGTTGTAAGTGCGCTTAACATATATATATGTCTTGCTTTTAATTTAATTAATTAAAAACTCTTTTTCTTTAAAAATAGTTTTTTCTCCCATTTTCAACATACATACAGTAATTAATTAAAATAGCCCCTTTTTCAGAAAAAATCCAATTATCCGGAACTTCGATTATCCGAATGTTGTCCGGTCCCAATTGATTCGGATAATTGGAGTTATACTGTATATGTTTTAGGGAAGATGATATATATGTGAAAAAAGTTGACTGTTAGACGATATTTAATTAATTTGGTGGAAAGATGATAGCTACAGCTTTTTTCCCCCGGCATGTGAGACCATGCAGCCAACTCAACAGTGATTATGGGTGATCCAGTGCTTTCAGTTTCTTCAAAAAAGTATTTTCCAACCCCCCAAACATTACTGGATGCTTCCACTCTAAGAATACAGGTATAAGAACACTATGGCACTCATACTAAGCTAGTGGTACTGAAGTAGTGTAACTGAATTGTTTCCTACGAATTATTCGATACGTGTAGATGATGCGACGTGTAGAATTGTGTATGGAAATGGAAGTATGAAAACGAGTGCCGGTGCACTGAAATCCAAGATTATTTTTACTCTCGCACCGCTGAAATACCACCAACAAGGCTAATACCTTTATCTGATGCGATCAACAGAAAGAAATGTGTAATACGATTATTTTAAGTTAAGAAGTAGTGCCTCATGAGTCACGATCTCTGCTGGTCAGACATCTGACGGTGGTAATTTCTTCCATCATCGTGCCTCAAACCAGCAAGTCTTAAGCCGCGTTCCCACGACGTCTTGTAACGAAGGCGGGACGGGACGAGACGCAGCTACCCACTCTATGTCGGTAAACATCACAGACGTGTGTAGCGGTGTGCACCCCTTCTGTCGCTGTAAAGTGCTCTGTACCAAACGACATTAGGCTACGTGGTGAGGTGGTGGTGATGGGCTAGCGACGGCTAAACTGCGGCGCGTGCTCGTCCCTACACTTCGGCTAATGAGGTGCCGCCTCCGTTACAAGAGATCGTGGGAATGCAGCTTTAAGCCGCGTTCCAACTATCTCTTGTAACGGAGGCGAGACGGAACGAATACTCAACAACACGGCATGGGAACAGGGCCGCCTTTGCTAGCGGAGATGAGACGCAGCTACCCACTCTCTGTCGGTAAACATCACAGGCGTGTGTAGCGGTGCGCTGTTGTCATCGGTTTACAGCAGCGGTGCGCACCACTTCTGTTGCTGTAAAGGGGACATCCATTAATTACGTGAGGTGAAATGGGGGGGCCGGCGAAATCTCACCAAGGGGAGGGGGGGGTCTACGGAAATCTCACATGAGATTTTGCGAAAAATTTGTGTCTACAAAGTCGATTTTAGGAGGGTATTTCGTCAAAAAAGTAAGGGTGTGACCTAAAAAAAAAGTCTTACAAATGTTTTCAGGGCGATTCCTAGGGACGGTTCTCACGGACCAGAGGGGGGGGGGGGGGTACGGCCAGATCTCACGAAATCTCACCAGGGGGGAGGGGGGTCCAGAAATACGGAAAAACACCTCACGTAATTTGTGGATGCCCCCAAAGTGCTCTGTGCCAAACGACACTAGGCAACGTGGTGGGAAGGTGGCGGCGAGGTAAGCTAGGGTTAACCTGCGGCGCGCGCTCGTCCCTACACTTCCGTTAATGAGGTCCCGTCCCGTCACGCCTCCGTTACAAGAGATCGTGGGAACGCGGCTTTAGGTTGACCACAATGCACAGTAATTGCGCTTCATACAGGCCATCTTATACTGAACTGTTTAGTAACCAATGGGGAGTGGAAACCTCACAGTGAAAGTTGCGGACAACCGTACGCTTTGTGAGTAGTATCAGTCTACTATCGAAGTTTCAATCCAGATCATTCAAACCCGCGTCGGATTTGTTACAACTGGCAGTGACTCTGGCGCCATACAGGGCACGGGAGCGCAAGAAGCGACGTAAAAACTTGGAGCGTGTCCGCTGGTCCGGACGTCACTGCGCCCCGGATGCGTGGGCGGGCGACAGTAACAAGAAGGGCCGGCGGAAGCAGCGCCTCATGCGATGACGCCAGTCAACAACTGTGTCAAGGGCAGCGCACTCACTGCCCGACCTTCACATCCTCCGCTGGACCAACAGCTTTCCCCTACACACGATACACAAATATAATGGGATTTTCCGACACCACTTTGTTCTAGCCTCATCCATGACGCACGTTAGCAACTATGTCGTTTGTCGAAGTGCTTAGCGGTTCAATGCTGATATATATCATAATAGAGCGAGAGGACCTCAGTAATTTCCTGATTTCGAACCGAGCGTTGAGGGTGAACGGTAACGCTCTAGCCTCACATTCGGGGTTCGAATCCCCGTCCGGGTATCCAGATTTGGGTTTTCAATGGTTTCC
Organism: Vandiemenella viatica; assembly: GCA_031002005.1. NCBI lineage: Eukaryota > Metazoa > Arthropoda > Insecta > Orthoptera > Morabidae > Vandiemenella > Vandiemenella viatica. The sequence goes on from CM061914.1 coordinate 129,156,942, forward strand.
CCAAATCACTCCAGGCTAATGACGGGATGTTTCCTTCAAAAAGGCCGTGGCAAAATTCCTTCCGGTTCCTTGCCCCCAGTCATTTCCTGCCTCTAATGGCGTCGACGGGGCGCAAAGCCATAAGAAAAAATAACTGAACAGGTATTTTCAAGTGATTGGAAATAGACCTTTAGCTCTGGCAAAGCTTGCTTAGGGTCTGTGTAGATGAATATGGCATTCTGTGATTCCGATTCTCCATCGATCAAGTTACTACCTGTAATATTAAGCCACAACAAAGGTGCAGTGGGTCGAAAAAAGAAACTTTGACGTTAGATTATTGATTTTTTAACTATTTGATAAAAAGATTCGCATTCCTTTCCCTTTTTAAAAAAATCTAACGAAGGATCAATTATGTTTACACTAATATAAGACAGTCACAAAATACTATTGAATAACAACAAAACCAAAATTTTTGCCCTTAAAATTAAATGGTTTACGGCTTCTCCATTGTAAAGTAAAGATGGAATACTGTCATGGCACATTACATATCTTGCTTCAGGTAACTTAACTATTATAAATCCAAATCTTGTTGCTGGGAATGAAAATCGAATCTGGTTGGCCTGGGATGTGAGGACTATAATACCCAAATAGCAAGGTGAGACGAAATATATAATTTTTTTTTTTTTTTTTAGCCCTATTTCATCCAAACTACCAGTTTCAGAATAAATTTAACAAAATACTGTAGAACATTGGATACCTCAGGAACGCGTGAGATTTACAGTTTTGTTTATATTAGCATTTCCATATATTTTATTATTTCGATGAATGTTACACTATGTCACTGAATAACAAACTGATTCCTACACGACGACACAGTAGAATTCTTGAAACTTGTGGTAGTTATGTGTAAAAATATATGTTGAAATTCATTCCACAGGCCTTTTTCGTCGTTGTTTTGTCAATAAATTGTCATAGCATTAGTGGCTTCGTTGAGTGGAGAATGAATTGACACACTTCAGTCACTTGATGAATTATAGGTAGCATGTGTAGATACAACAAGTGTCTCGTCCCAAACAGACAAATTCACTGCTCGATGTCGGGATACAACTGTAAAAACTCGTAATTATTCCTCATATTCTAAACTTGTGTAGTGTTTGTAAATTATTGTAAAAAATAATTAATAACTGGTAGTTTTTGCACGTATTGGGTAAACAGCGTTTTTTTGTAATTTGCTGCAAAACGGCGTTTGTTGTAATTACTTAGTAATTTCTGTGTTAACCCCCACAATACATGTGAATTTGCAAGTACTAGAGTATTTATTTATTTATTACTTATTGCTTATTGCTTTACGCCTCATCGACGGCTAAGGTCATTAGAGGTGGGATGGGAGTGGGGACAAAGAACGGTAAGTAATTCTGCATTGGCCTTTTTGAAGGAAACATCCCGGGATTCACCTGGAGTACTGGAGTATATTACCAACAACATGTGTAGGGCTAAAACCTTATTTTCGAGTCAGAGAGGAGAAATCTCCCTGAAACTCAAGTAAATTTTGAAGAAAATGCACCTAAAGCTAATCAAGATTTTGTCTGTCAAATGCGAATGTTACGGCTGAAGACTCCTATGGTGACCTTCAGCAGAGTAAGCCTTTTTGAACTGACACCGTATCTGCACAATTCAGTCAACTACACACATTCGGCAAAACTTACACCATGGGGGGTAAGAACATTTTAATGTTAATAATTATTTAACCTTAGTCCTTTCTGCCTTCATTCACGTTCATCTGCGGAATACACAAGTCAAATACAGACTTACAACACCACTTACACTCAGGGGAGTAACGAAATTTACTCTCCTACCTTTGTAACAAGGATTAGCCACACCTCCTACGAGGCGGTCAACTGTCCAAGCTGTGGTCTCCCTCAGCCGCAAATAAATTTTCATGGCGTAATAAACATGTCCGGGTGAGGTTTCAAGTTGTGGTTTCCACCCACAATACATAATTCCCACCAGCTAGGTCGTTAAATATATAGGTCAAGATTATGGACAGCGCGTGCATTTTCTTTCTTATTCTCAAAATCAGTGCTTGAAGGATGCCATTTCGATCACACAGTTGATGACATTAATGCAAATTAGTTACATGCATCGAAGGACATTTCAAAAAAAGCTTACCAGGACTGCTTTGCAATCCTGATGAAGCCGACGAGTTTCCATTGATGCCGATATCCTGAACCGTCTGATCCATCTGGTGTACTGTCAAATGAACAGGGGTTAAGGCCGAGGTGATGGATGAGGAAGACGACCTGTATCAATGCTCACTTGTTCTGTGGATATTAACAATTGAACATCAATCCACATACAGATTTTCTTCTTCATGCTTTGGTTTCCTATAGAATTTTAATTCGTTTGTTCGAAATAAAATTTTATTTTACTTGAAGCACGATAACATAGGAAATTTACGAGATAGTTATTTACTTAAATAGCTCATATTTCCCCTTCCACCTCTTTCCCACGATTTCATAGCCTTTTTCAAGTATTTCCTTTATTGTTATATCAAAATGTATTGTTTTCTCTTTGCTCCATGAGATCGGTACGGAACGACAACGCAGGACGAGTTTTTTCAGTAATAGGAGCTGTTTATTCATTTCAAAGTACCGCTAACAGCTCATTACAGTGCAGTTTCAACTATTAACTGCCAGTTTACTGTAATAGGTATAACATCGGTTTATTATTCAGCTGAACCCTTATTAGTCACTGTCAAGTTTCTCGGAGTTACGGCGTAAGGAAGTGTGCAAATTGAATAGAAGCCTTGATTGTTCTTACAGTATTTTCGTACCCTCGCAACTCGGGATAAGAAACTCGCTTTTATTATCAAAACACGATACTCTTGCTTATTTGTACAATGGTTTTCAAGCTAACTACCGAGCGTGGTGGGTGTAGGGTTAACGTTCTGGGCTCGCATTCGTGAGGACGCCGGTTCGAATCCCCATCCGGGCATCCAGATTTGGGTTTTCCATGGTTTCCCCAAATAACTCCAGGCGAATGCGGGATGCTTCCTTCAAAAAGGGCATGGCTGAATTCAGTCCCGTTCCTTGTCCCCAGTCCCGTCCCGCCTCTAATGACCTCGACGTCGACGAGGCGTAAAGCCAAAATAAACAAATTCATGCTTACTTAAAGTAATGGTTTACATCTCGACTCGAGCTAAA